>JAPYXD010000259.1:0-1234166 GCA_030998225.1 Diplolepis rosae | reverse complement strand
AGAAAAGGTGTGAGAACAATAGAATAATGCAATAGAATAAAGTAATTATAAATTATTCAATTTACCTGCTGTAGTCTTTCTTGCACAGAATCTTGTCCTTGTTCTGATTTTTCTTCTAAAGCTTTACACTCTGCCTGCAATGCCTTACATTTCACATCGGAATTAAGGACTGATTCTACTGCTGGTGTATCGTCAGCTACGACTTCTTGTTCGCAATACAAAATATCTATGTTTGGGGGAATTGCAAAGGCTCGATTTGCAATGTGACGCAGTAATGTTGTTTTACCGTGTCTGAAAATTTACAAAATGAGTAAAATGTAACATTATAAGAAGCTTAAAAGATATTTTTAAATTTGAAGCCAATTCATCTTAAATACAAATTTATAAATATGCCAAACATATACACATTTTTCGAAACGTAAAATACATGAGATTTTGATGATAAAAAACTGAAGATGTAAAGTACGTAGTTTGCACCCTGTAGAAAATCATGTAAAATATGTTACATATACCATAGGTTCAACTCTGGTAACAATAATAAATATGCAATAATATTATATTACTCACCCATTGGGACCCACCAAACCATATCGTCTACCTTGGGCTATCAGTAAGCTAGCGTTAGTAAAGAGTTCCTTTCCTTTTGCAGCAATACTAAAATTTTCAACTTTAATATTAACAGCATTATCTAACTGCTGAGTTCCTCGAGTTGCGGTTTGACTTTGGGACACTGTGAAATTCGATTCTAGTTCACTATGACCCTGACCACCGGTCTTGGTCATAATTTCCAACGTTCTTTCATATTCCTGTTGCTTTTTTAGCTTTTTCTTTTCCTTATGCGTTAATTTCTTTGTTTTCTCTTCAATATCAATTTCAGATATTTTTTCCGTAATATCGGATTCTTTAGAACGAGTAGACATTCTAGAAGTTATAACACGTTGCAACTAAGCTGGAAAACCCTTATCAGAGTATGTTTCTGCAAAAATTCTGCCTTCTGCTGTTCTGGCTAAGTGCTTCCCAGTGCTTTCACCTACTATTGCTGTGTGAATTGTCACTGCAAAAACACGTGGCGCCACATAACCTCCAAAACCTAACATTTTAAAAGAAAATTAAAAAAATGATAAATAGAGAAATGCATGATGGAATTTAATTAAATATTATTTTTCTCGATTAAAAAAGACATTAAACTAAGGGAATTGAGTTATTTACCTCATGTATGAGTTTTAAAGCAAGTTTGCTCTTTATGAGGTGCAAATCGCAAACAATCGCAAATAACAGAATAACAGAGACGGTAACGCATAAAATAAAGGTGCAGACCAGCCCCCTGCATCTTAGCCAGAATGCAAGTAATCCGCGAAACGAAAATGTCACAAGAATTGACCGTGGCCGCTAGGGGCGCTGATTGTTCATGAGGCCTAAATTCATTTTAATGCATGGGAAAAATGCATAAAAATTAAATTTTTGGGGATAAAAACTACTTGATCATATTTTTTTTTACAACACATTAAATTAGAAAGTTTTAAATATTATTTAAAGCAATTTTTACTGATATAAAGGGTAATATTCTTAAAATTTGGGCGAAAATTGTCTTTGTAATTCTGGCTGGTAATTGAAATCGAAGTTCTGTTATCTTCGTTTTAACATTAATATTTACATTGTGATTATTAAATAAAAATACAATATTTATTTATATTATCAATATTACTGATATTATATCAGTCTTACATATTATAATAGAAAAATTGGCTATTGGAATTCCATCAAATTGAATTATAATACGGATACTAATTATAACATCTTGATTTTGTTAGAAAAATTAGATTTTATTATAGGACATTTTGTATTTTATATTTTAAAACTTCTCAGTAATTGAAAAAATTACATTTTTATGAACAAAACTTTCACATAAGGAATGAACGTACATTTGAAAAAGTAACAAATATAAAGAATTTATAAAATTCCTTTATAAGTATTTGAAAACACTAAGAACAAAGATGTTTGTAATAAATAATAATCAACATAATATACTATATTTCATAATAATATAATGGATATTTAGATCTCATATGCACATAATTTATTATGTGTATTTTATCTATAATTAGGGATGGGCGATCTGGATTCGATTCTACGGAGATCGATCTTTTTTACTCGATTAATCGGTTGGATTAATATTTTTTTTTTCGGTCTTTACGAACGATTCTCCTTTCTTTTTTTCCTGTTTCCTATTTCTATGAACTGTTCCTATGAACTGTTTTTTAGTTTAAAAGTGAGATCAAGGGGTCGACCACGAGAATATCCTTAATGTGATATACAAAGTATATTAATATTATAAACTTTACAGAAATACTTCATATTTATGCCAGAAATTTTATCATAAATAATACTTTAAGTGATATGCAAAGTTCAAAGTATATTAATATTATAAACTTTATAGTAATACTTCATATTTATGTCAGAAACTTTATCACTAATAATACGCATTGCTTTAGAAATTGTGCAATTTTAAAAAATAAAAAACGTTCCTGATTCGCAAATATAGTGTGTTTTTTAAGCCTAATTTCCTTTTTTATTGATATAAACACTTTTTTATTTTGATAATTTAAATTCACAAAATATGCAAGTAACAATTATATCTCCAATTGTTATAAAACATTTTAAAAAAAGGTTATTTTACAGAAATTTATCATTTTCAGAAAAAGGTATCGATTTTTGAAGATCGATTCAAAAATCAATCTTTTTAACCGATTAATCGATCAAATTGAATCAATAATTTCAGAATCAATTCTTTTTTTTTAAAATCGCCCATCCCTATCTATAATACCTTAAGTTCAGTCAGTCAGCTTTGTTGATTTTTTTATTCAAAGCGTTTTAAATTTGGTATAGATTAAATTTTAATAAGTTAAAGGCGCTCATGATAAATAAACCACAAAACAATGCACTTTTTCAGAGCATTACGTGTAACCTGTTTTGCAACCTACAGCAACAAATTTCCGCTTTTTCACATAAATTTTTATATCACCGACTGTTAAAACCATTCCAATTTACCTAAAAAGCACACAAAAGCACTTCAGACACCAATTTTTCACAAAAAACGTTAAATTTCAATGTTCTATAATGCTAATCTGTATAAGGTCGGCCTCATGAACAGCCAGCGCCACGGTGGCCAACGATCAACATCTGTGACATTTTCAACTCCAGAGATTCCGGGGGCTGGTGCAGACATACCTCGCAAAAATATACAAGAGTCAAAGAGATAGAGAACATTCTGTCTCTCTCACTCTTGTGAGTTTTCACGCAAGCAAGCAGCCGTATGCATCAGCCCGTATTTCATGATTCTAACTTGACCCCGTTAGTGTCATAAGTTGAATTCCTAAGTTAGTTTGCCGAACCGTCACACGCGGCGCTAGCTGTACCATCACTCCCTGAAAATTCACAGTGACATACGAAGAATTTAATATAAAAAATAAAAATAAAATATTATTCAATGCCATAAACAAATAAAAGAGATCAGACTTTAAATATTAACATTATTTGAATATTTTAAATTAAATTTTCCCCTTTTTATTCATATTTATCTCGAACAAAAACTAACATTCAGCTGATATTAATATTTAAATATTAATATCTCTTTTATTCCTTTATGGCATTGAATAATAACTTTTTAAAAATTTTTATATTTAATTGTCTACATATCACTTCATTTATATTATTTTTTTGAGGTAAAATTAAGTTGAAAAATGAAAAAAAAAATGAAAAATTCTGAACAAGGAACGAAGTTGATGAGAGTTGTAATTAGTTGGAAATCATTATGAATAATTAAAGAAAATAGAATATAAAATAAGGTGAATATTATTTTATATTTTTAAAATAGTTAACTAATATTAATAAGAACTGTATTATAAGAGAAATTAATTTTTTTTTTCATTTTCAAAACCAAAAGTAGTCTATCTATACGTTCGTTTTCATCCTCTCTAACATTCACGAAATTTTGGAAACAACATTTTATGTATTTTGGACACAAAGAAGTAGAAACTGGACCAAATTATTCATATAAACTTACTACTCTTCTCAAGTATCACATGCCCTCCCTAGCGCACTGGCTGAACGGTAGCTTTACGCTGTACCGTAAAGCTATCGTAAATCTATCGTAAAGCTATCGTAAAGTAGCATTATAACTCATGAATGAGGCAAAATAAACATTCAAAATGTTTTCATCCTTATTCTACGTTGAAAATAACGTTAACTGGTAATTGAAATATGCACTAATTTTATTTATTTACGCTAAAAATTAAAAAAAAACATAATACCTGACATTGAAGGCAGTTCAATGGTTCACCTTTTGTGGAACTTCTCCGTTAAAGTTGACCATTGGTTGGAGTGAGACACAACTATACTTTTATCTCACTCTAACAAATATTCAATCCTGACGGTGAAGACATGGAAAGTGATGAACCACTGCACTGCCTTGAATGACAGGTATTATGTTTTTTTTTCAATTTTTAGCGTAAATAAATAAAATTATTGTATATTTCAATTACCAGTTAACGTTATTTTCAACGTAGAATAAGGATAAAAACATTTTGAATGTTTATTTTGCCTCATTCATGAGTTATAATGCTACTTTACGATAGCTTTACGGTACAGCGTAAAGCTACCGTCAGCTAGTTCGCTAGGGTTTAAAGCTCATAATTTTAGTAATAGATCAAATAAATTACATTTCTAGAAATCACGTTAGAGGTAATGAAATTTTGCATTTAGTGACCTAAAAACGAAGTGTTTTTATGCAGCATTGACAAAAATAATGCAAAAAAAGTCTAAATTTCATAGTTTTAACCATTTTTAATAACACCCAAAGCAATAAACTTTTCAAAATTTTTGTTCATCTATCACAGTTATATTAACGGAAAATATCCGATGTATATGAAAGAAACTGTAATTATTTTTACCTGCTCGGAAAAAACAGTATAGCTGTTCGACCTCTCTGATTTGCCGCGCGACCTATACATTGCTTCGCATGCACGCGACTCTAACCTCGAAATGAGAAAGAAGTGTCATTTTTTCAAGGCGTTTTTTCGAAGCGTTTTTCGATTTGTTTGGAGCATTTTTTCTTTCTTTGAAAGATCATTTTTGCGTATCGCGTATTGTCTTATCACACGCGAAAATTCACAAGAGCGATAACGATGGTATAATATTTTGTATACGATCGCTATACATGGTCAAACATGGTATTGTCATATCAACGAACTTGTATAACTGTCTCACCTATACTCGTATAGTTCTGAGGACCATACCGTAACATTGGTGTGTCGTCGGATAGGGCTTCTTCTTCTTCTTCTTGTTTGTGGCAGCTTGCAGTTCTGCAAATAGCCATATCAATAAGGGCTGATATGGTTACAACAGGGTAAAAAGAACATTGGTAGCGACAATAGCGCCACCGCTTGTTGATAGCAAACACTATAATTCGTTTCCCTTTACTCCTATAGGAGTGGACCTACTGTGGTATTAGAGATCTGAATCGGTTATGTTACTTTGAGAATGGTAACGAAATTGAGAATATTACCAAGAATACTATAACCAGCGGATACATTTTTTAGAATTTATTAGGATTTTGTTATTTTGGCTTGTTGAACGTTAAACGAATTTTGTAAAATTAATATATGATTTAATATAATTATAATATGTATATTACATACATTTTATTGCATAATAAAGGATTTTATATATAGTCTATAATTATATAGATAATATAAATTTTAGTATAATATTCATTCAAGATATTTAGTATTCAGTGTATTAAATTCAAAATGAACCTAACCACAAATTTCAACAGTATATAATTTAAAAATATTAACAGTAAAACTGTTCTTAAGTTCTTGTTTATGCAAATATATTTATATAAGTGAGAGCCTTTTATTTAGCTATAAAGGTACTATAAATATTGATAAATAATTATTTAAACCATAAATTCTTGAAATCTCCTTTATATTCTCTTATATTCTTTAAATTCTGAAATATTCTCGGTTATATTACTTGAACTTAAATTCTCGAGAATTTAAGAACTTTATGTGGTATAATTTCCATGGGAAATTTACAGAAAGAAATTATAGATTTTTATGGTCGGAATCGATAAAAAACATTTTTTTGTTCTTAGATGTTCTTGAATAATATGATTCCAGACATAAAAATTTATAATTTTTATCTGACTTAAACTTTTGATAACTCATTTTATTCAAGAAAATTTTTTCCACACTTTCAATAAAAAATATCTGCCCGCTTCGCGGGCACATTCTCATCGCGCGCTTCGCGCTCCGGACTTTTTGAACGTCGCGCTTCGCGCTCCGTTCTTTCTGGACCTCGCGCTTCGCGCTCGGTCTTGTGCTCTTCGCATACATTTAAGTTTATTTCTTATATTTTGATACTGAAGCTCAAACCAATTTTATAATAATATTACAGATGATGTGAATTACACATTTTCTCAAAGTCACTGAATTTCTTTTTGAATTTAAGTGAAACAGGAAATTCAATTTACTTAAGGCTCTATCGGCCTTAAGGAAAACATTCTCATCATGACACTCGCGCTTCGCGCTCGATTTTCTGTATACATTTCAGTAACTTTTTAATAAATTACATGATTAAAATAATTTATTTTCTTCCAAATCTCTCAAAAAGAAAAAACAATCGTAGACTTTATTTAAGGAAACGATTTTGCAGAACAACGCTTATTTCGTATCTCACATATTTTGGTGAAACAAATCGAATTTTTTCAATATTAAAAATCAAAAAATTAAAAAATACACCCTGTCGAGAAATTTCTCGATAAGAATGTGTAGACCTTATTTAGCCAAACAATTTTTCATCTCAAAGTTTTTTTTGTATCTCACATATTTTGTCTAAAAAATGGAATTTTTTCATTTTTATCGTATTTTTTGGAATTGAAACGAAAAATATATCTTTTATCAGAAACTGTGTCAGACAAAATTTGTAGATCTTTTTGAAACGAACAACTTTGTATTCTTACGTTTTTTTGGTATTTCCAATATTATTGTTAAAAAATTGAATTTTGGATTTTCAATAGTTTTTTTTTTAATTAAAAAGAAAAATATGCATCTTATGAAAAAATGTTATAAATCAAATTTGTAGGTCTTTATGTATTCAATAATATTGTATCATAACGTTTCTTCGTATCTCGTATAATTTAACTGGAAAATGGAATTTTGATATTGACTTTTTTCGAATTTGAATATGCTGTAACATTTCTAATTTTGATTTAATCAAAAAATGTTATTAGGATAATTTTTAGAGATTTATGAGCACTATCAAAAACCAGGATTGGAATTTTTGATTTTTTCAAAAAATTATTTTCAAAAACACAAAAGTAGTGCTCCATCCCTCAATTCTGATTGGATGTGGCTGGTTAACGAACTTGTCCTTACTTTTTCGGCTCCGATAAAGTCTACCAAAGCTCAATTCAATCTGATAATTCTATCGAGAGTTATGCCGCACACGACCTACAGACAGACAGACAGACAGACAGACAGACAGACACTTTCGTAAAAACCATTTTTTCTGACTCAGGGGGTCTCAAAACGTAAAGATTTGATGAAAATTTCGAAAGTCATTTTTCACATAAAACCAATACCTTCTCATCCATGATGAGAATGTAAAAAACTCGATAAAAGAAAATTATAAATGAACAAAAAACTGAAGAAATAGTCAGTTCAACTAACTTTTTTCTGACTGTCCTACCAATTCTTTTTTGAAAGTGTGTTCAAACTAATAATATTTTTGAAGCTGCAGACACTTGTAAAGAAAAATTGACGTTTATTTGAGGAATTCAATTTTACATTTTCAATTTGAATTTTGAGAAATTAAAAATATAATTTTTTAAATAAAAAATGCTTATTTATTTTAATGTCCAATAATCTGGAAAATATTGTGCGATTTAAGCAGATTTTTTTCCGAATTAAAATCAGTCGATTTCAATGATACTTTGGCATAGTAAGCTCTCGTTCTGCCTAAACTGTTTCTTTCTGATTTCGTTTTTCCGCTGTTTTGATCGATGCTGTGCTTCAATGATGTATGCTGTTATCAAGGGTGCGTAAACGTTTGTACAAACAAAGCCATATTTCTTAGGGGCGACAGGACCCCCACTTAAGATCCCCACTATTCCATGAGCACCAAACACAGGACTTCCAACGTCATACTAAAATTAAGTGGGTGATTTTTCAAGTAGGGTCTATTATATTTAAAATTTAAAATTACATATTTTTTCATGATCCCCACCTCTCTTCTCAACAGAGAAGAGCCAAAAAATCTTCACGGAGAAAGCTGAAGGTAAGGAAATTGGGGTTGATTACGCAAATTTCCGAAAAGAAAGAGTAACCGCAAAAAAAAGTTTTTTCGTCCCATTTGAGAGAAAGGTCAGAGTATTCTCTGACTGTTCTCTGACATTTAAAACATTGCAATTATGATTATGTGGTGAAATTTTGAATAGAAGGTGTAGAAATAAATACAATAATTTTATTTTTCAGCGATAAAAACTAGGAAATATCATGTACCTGTCATTGAATGCAGTACAGTGGTTCACTATTAGCGAAACGTTTCCACCGTCAGGGTTGACCATTGGTTAGAGTGACAGGCAACTACTTTTATGTGCCTCCGGCGCGGAAACTCGTTTTTCCGTTACAGCTGAGATTAACGGAATGTTGTGTATTGCGTTACAGAGGAATATAATGTAAAAATTGAATTGCGCATGCACATATAGTCTTACAGCGGAGCAGAATCTTCCTTTTATTCTTCTTCGTACAGCGTTAGCACCCTACTGACAAAGCCGTGTACATTTGAACTACGCATGCTCTATTATAACAAGCTACTACTACACAAGATCGATAGAATCAAAATGGCTGGGACTAGTCGCGAAATATCAAGTGTAATGACTAGCGCCGTAAACAACTATAATACTAGATTAGATTCGAGTGTACGCATAAAAACTCGTATCCGCACCGAAGTCACATAAAATAGAATACGTGCCAATGCACACAATTCGGGAAATTACGAGACTCGCGACAATGCTCACAGGACTGGTCGCGACTCTGCTTCGTCTCGGCTTTGTTTCGGCTTCGTCTCGGCTTTGCCACAGCTACGTTTCAGCTACGCCTTGACTACGCATCGGCTATACCTCAACTACGCCTCACTTACGCTTCGACTACGCCGTGGCTTCGATCTCCTGCGAGCATTGTCGCTCGTCACGCAATAACTCTCTTTTTGCGTCTAGGTACGTAATATACTATTGTCTCACTTCTACTAATAGCTGATTGTGACAGTGGAGACATTCCGTGAATGGTGAACCACTGCACTGCTTTCAATGACAGGTATATCATGTTTTTATAACTTTTTTCGCTAAAAATGAAAATTATTGCATTCATTCCTACACCTTCTTATTCAAATTTGATCACAGAATAATAATTTCAATGACTTAAACATTTTTTTTACCATTCTCAGCCATAATAATGCGAGGTCAGAGAACGGTCAGAGTATTCTCTGACCGTTTTTTTTTCTCAATCGGGTCCGCTAAGGACGATTTTAAAAGTGAATTATATATCTAAAGATACCTTATAATAGGAAATTAAATGCCGGGAAGATTTAGCTTGAGGTGACAATAAGTTTCGGAAATATGGGGGATTCAAAGGTCATCAACAAAGTAATGAATGTGCTACAAATGTGAATTTTATGTCACTTTTATGATTTGAAGCCACCAATTCCGGGGTTTTTTGGGTTGCTGAACACGAATCTGAACTTATATTTTGAAAATTCAAAATGGCTGGTCCAATATGGCGGGCTACATGTTATAGAAGTACACGGAGAAAATTATTGTGGCAACTTTTGCCAAACTTTTTGGCAGTGCTTTTGACCACTTTCGCCAAGTTTGCTTCAATTGAGGCTCCGGAATCCATAACTAACGTAGCGCGTGGCCTAGTAGGCAAAAGAGGGGATACCTCAATGCCCGAAAGTTTTTTTTCATTTAAATAAAAAATTCGGAAAAATGATCAAAAAAACATGTCAGTACATGTTAATTATCGTTCCGCATATTTTTTCTTGCATGAATTTTGGTGTCAGAACTCAAGTTTTTTTATAATCGAAGAAAACCGTATTTTGTGAAGGTACGAAATAAATCGATTATTACAATCAACTCTCTGTTTTTCGTACAAATTTGTCCGGAATAGTCTGAAATTTTATCAACAGACTCAAAAAATCCTAGAGCTTCGGATCGTTATGTTCAACAGAAGAAAATTCTAAATTTGTTAATATTTTTTGTTAAAACAGTTACGGCTGGCAGAATTCTCATGTTTCAAATTCAAACAAAAAAAGTATGCGAGGAAGTTTAGAGTTCAAAGAACTTTCAGCGAGAAAGTTGTTCAGCAGGCTTTCAGGCAGTTTTTTAATATATTTTGAGATTTTTTAATCCAAAACTGCGGTCAGGATGAGAATTTACTTAACTGCGCTCGAGCGCACCGATACCGTCGCGAGGTATATCGATCGAACACAGGAGAAAGGGAGATGCACCCATGCCGAGTGTATGAAATGATAAACACGAAAAAAATTTTAGTTCTAAAATTTAGAAGTGAACGATATAAGGTCTTCTTGATAATCGCTGAAAATGTAAACACCGTAGGTTTTATTTTCTCTAAACCGGGCATTGAAAGTCTAAGTAACAGTCGAAGAAAATGTTGAACAGTGTAAAAAGGAAAATATTATTTTCTGTGATATGATCCTGCACTTATAGTTAATTATTTTTCACTTTTAAACTACCTATATATAATCCTAACATGAACTTACTATTACATTTAACACTGTACATTACAGAAACGCAATTTTTTATAAGTACTTCGCAGCACTGAGAATCGAACGCTCGCACGCACGCACGCACGCATCCTAATTCTATTATATTTGATTCATATAATTTTGATCTGCCAAATGAAATGTTTTCAATAATAGGTTGCTTGTCTTCTATTTTCAAGAACACACGGAGAAAAATGGAGTGTCAAAATCAATGTAATCAGTTTTATATTGCAGATATAGTACCGCGTACCATCCATAATTTTTTCTTCGTAGTTAGAGAAACCATAATATTATAGTCTATTCAAATATCGACAGAGTGTCAGGTTTACACTCTAAAATAGTCAACTGAAATACGAGTATGCTTGCAAATGATATGATCAAGTGATCAGCGCCGTTACCACCAATTTTCAGAAAGAACGCTGCTGGTCATTGCCGGTGCCGTGTCGTGTGTTTGGTGTCTCGGAATGAAACATATACTTGGAATATCGGCGATAACTGCAGTACTTCACAACAAAATCATTTTCGGAAAATCGGTAAGCATGTATTTCACTTGATGTAGGAATTATAATTTCAATTTGAGTCGAGACTGCTGAGGGTCATCCTGACAGATTTGAGGTTACACAATTAATGTTATATATATACTTGTATAATTGTGATTATCTTGTTGCTTGAATTCAAATATTTAATTAGGTATTCGAACTCTTATTTATTTTTTAATGTGTAATCTTCCTCTCATGAAGCATCACACTAAGTATAAGTTCTAAAAAATACATAGAACTCATGAAGAATTGAAACGGTGGGTAAAAACTGATAGAAAAATTTCTAGGTATTTTCATTTTACTTATTTTATATGTCTTCGGCGCGTAAACTCGTTTTTACGCTACAGTTGAAAGTAGCGTAATGTTGTGTATTACGATAGAGAGGAATGTAATGTAAAAATTGAACTGCGCATGTGCCTATTACGATACAGCGGAGCGTAATTACGAGACTCGCTTAAAATGCTCGCAGGACTGATCGCGCCTCGGCTTCGTCTCAGCTTTGCCTCAGCTTCGTCTCAGCTTTGCCTCAGCTACGCCTCGACTACGCCTTGGCTTCGATTTCCTGCGAGCATTGTCGCTCGTCGCGTAATAACCCTCATCAGTGTTCGCAGAACGTGGACGTAAACGGCCCCCACCATAGATGCTTCGAGCTCATTGTGTCTTCCTCATTCAACCAATCTATGGCAGTGGAGCGAGGAAGAAGCCATGAGCTGGTAGGGTCCATGGTGGGGGCCGTTTACGTCCACGTTCTGCGAACACTGACCCTCATTATGCGCCTATGCACATAATATACTATTGCTTATTCCTTCGATTAATTACAAGATTATACATTTATTTGTATTCTAGTTGATCCAGTCTAGAGTAGAGATATAGTGGTGAACGCAAGGCATCATTTTGAGAGGATAAATATTTGTTCGAATCAAATAAATTTCTGCTTTAAATTAAACAAATTATATCTTTGACCATGTGTTAATGCATTAATTTCTTTGTTTTGAAGATAAATTAATTTGATTGAAACAAATATTTATTTGGTTCAAAGATATTTTCTTCGAATTAAACAAATTTTATTTCATTTAAACAAATTATTTCTTTAAATCAAAGAAAGTCATTCAAAAAAATAATTTTCTTTGATTCAATCAAATCTTTTTTCTGAGTGTACAGTAATAAATGTCTGTTTGCCCGGTAAGGAGGTATGGATTAAATTGAATTAAAAGTAGTTTGAATATGGGCGATTTTTCAACTCTTTTAATCCAAAGCATTACCGTTTTTGAACGTAAACACTTCAATTTATTTTAACGTTTTACGTTTGTGCTCGTTTCAATCCCGTTGAATCCTGCGACGAAGAATGAACACGTTTTAATTCTGACAAGGTTGAAAGATTTGAAGTTAAGTTGATTCAGTTTAATCTCGTGAAGAAACTTATAATATTAAAGACATTTTATTTCGTTTTTATGAGTCAAAATGTGAAAGAAAATAATTCAGTTTAATTACGTAGGATAACATAAGAAGTTGAAGTCATTTTAATTTCATACTGTGAGTGGATATGTGGAACAAACTAATTCTGTTGTTTCTCGTCTAAAATTGAAGCCAATTTAATTCGTTTTGACCATTGTAATGGCAGGAGTTTGAATTCTAATTAATTATTTTACAAATTTGTTCTAAATAATTTAGATAAATTTCCTTTAAAGATACATTAAAGAAATAATAAATATGAAATTAATATATCTTGAATAAATTTGTCAAATAATACAATGAACGTTATGTTTACTAAATATGAAAAAAATGAAAGTGAGAAACTCTTGTAAAAATTAAATGCACATTGATTTAATCAATTTAAAATTACACACAATTGAGAATAAATTCAATTCATAAATTAAAATGACGTGTAAACTTAACATAACTTAAACGTAGTGTGAACCAATCACAACATTTTTTTGGGTGCCTTGTAAAAAATCATTCTTTGAACAATGATTATAATTAATTATATAATAGAAATCAATGAATTTCAACGGAAATAGCGTCAGAATATATTAAATTAATTTTTGGTTAAAAAAATACGACTCTTGATTTTTTATGCAAGGAGTCTATTCTACAATCAACATTGTGATGTTATTGTATTACATTGTGCGCACACGCATCTTTCTCTCTCACTTTCCCCTCCTTACTGTTACTTTACGTGCCGCTCTAAAATAATTATTATAAATGTTATTAAACAAATAGAATGAAAAATACCGTGGGCTCCTACAATACTTTTTTATTTTTTTTTGAAATAAAATTGCCAAACTGATCGGCAAAGTTTCCCTTTATTGCCACGTAAACTCTACCTACTGTTAGACAGGCACTTCCCTTTTACAGTTTGTCGCTCCAAGTTGCCAAGCAGTTTGGTAAGCTATGCCTCGATTTGCATTCTTTTTTACCAAACCGTCTGGCAGTTTCGAGCCTAGTTCGGGGATGCATCTTTGCCTAAGAGTTTGGTAAAACTTCCTATCCTACAATGCATATCTTCCTACTTTTTCTTGCAAATAATGCCAAAATAATATATGTAAAAGTCGATAAATAATTTAGGCAAAATATGCCAAAATGATGAGATATCGAGCACTGCCAAAATAATTTGGTAAAATTTGCCTCATTAATTTTCTCTTTATATTGTAAATATAGCGGAATCCTCTTTGGTAGCTCAAGATTAATTTTTCTTAGATATTTTTTTTTTTTGAGAAACGCAATATCAAGGTCTTTATGAGGGACTATTTACTATTGAGTACTTCGAATTTAACGCGGAATTACAGGTGGAAGTATTAGCGAGTAGAAGGTACAATAGAAGGTTTGAAAAAATATCGTAAGTGTTATTTAAATAGTATCATAAGATCGGAATGTAAACGAATACAGGCGAATACCGAAAATAAAGTACGGGTGAAAAAGGAATAGCGGAAGTATGGTATTAGACGAGTCTGGACTTGCCACAGCGAATCGTAGCGAGTATAATTGAATAGAACGAAATATTCACGCGGTATTTTATAAGAGTTCTATAAATGAGATTTTTACTTGTTTTAGAGGAACAAATGGCATTTTGAATTATAAAAATCTGATCTCAAGTTCATCTACCGCGACCCGTAAACCCTTCTAGAGTAATTAATCTTGAGTCAATTAAGGTTGTATGTAAAAAAATCGATCTCTGGTAGAATTTTTTGAAAAAGGAGCTGATATTTAAATGGAATAATTATTTATATGCTAAATTGATTTCAAATTTTTCAACCGTACCGATGCAGAGATAATTAATGTCAAAGTTGACTATTTCAACATATAATTCATGGGCAATGCATAGGCACTCTCCACATTTTAATTTGTAGTAATTAAACGCTCTGGTAGACAAATTTAAAAAATTTCGGTATTTGTGCTGCTTGAAAATATAAATTTTTAAAAAAAACATCAAATCATTCCACCGTGCAGATTTATAGATAATCTAATTTAGAACATTCATAAACGTAACAGTATCGCGACCCGGCAACACTGTTCCCTTTCTTCAGCTTGTCTGCTGTAGGTCTCGACACACACACAACCAGCTTGGAAGCTTACGTGAAATTGCCGGCAGAATATGTTCTTTTCCTCGCTTCAACCAGTCCCGAATTTCGACGCACTTCATAGTCTAAAGTTTTGTTCTTTATAAATCTTCCTTTCCATCTCACTTGACCTGACATTTTTTTAACTGTTAACAATAACCTTTGACATCCAGCTATTCAAACGCATATCAAAGTTAGGTTCAAATTGCAGTGTTGCACGATCTACGAGTCGGCCGCTGGCATAGATTGGTGACTATACGTACACACACATATTACGAATTCTAAGCCAGTAGCGCACTAAAAATTTTCACCATGCGAGCCCATGAAATTTTTTCAAATCAGCATAGCTCGACAGCGCCCTACGGGACTCTACTATTTGTACGGGGATGGGACTTACATTCAAACTTAACAGGTTTGTGCGATTATTGAAATACTTTTTAAAGATATGTTTCGCCATATTGAATCAGTCATTTTGAATTTTGAAATTATGACTTTAGATTTGTGTTCAGTGAACCTAAAAATCTAAGAAAAATAAGATATGACTTCAGATTCGTGTCCAGAGATCAAAAAACCCTAGAACAAGTGATTTTGAATCACCAATGTGACATAAAACTTACGTGTTGAAGCACATTAATTAATTTGTTGATGACCTTTGACCCCCTATGGTTGCGACACTTATTGTCACCTCAAACTAAATCTTCTCGCTATTTCAGGCTATGTTCTAGATGGGCCACGTGACCAAGTCAGTCCTCGGATCGATATTTTTTCTGTCCACATTTAAAATAAAAAGTTAAAAGAAAGCGGAAAAAAGTTGGGAAACGTCATTAAAGTAGAATTGAATGTGCGAGTGAAAGCGTACGTTTTGGGGAACAATAAAAGTTTGTAATAGAGTAATCAGTCAAGCAAACTGCATTACCATGATAGATCTTCCTAGATTGTGCACATACAGAGTTCTATGCGACGGTCGGTGTTCACACAACTATGTTTATTTATTGAACATTTTTTTTTACATTCATAAGTATTAAGGACCAAATAAAACTCCTTTATTCACTTTTAAAATCATGGGACCAAAATGAAGCAAAAAAACGTCCTTTTTTGTGGTTACTCTTTTACGTTTAGTTTTTTTCAACTGATTCTCCAATAAACAGAAGAGATATACATACATATATGTATACATGTATGATATGATATACATACTCTCTAATGTTCATGGGAAAAACAGAAATAACCAAGCATAAAACTTTTTACATAAATTTCAGTAATTAGTCCCGATTTTCTCATCTTCATTTTTCTCTGCGCTTTTTCAAATTACTTCAGAAATAAATGTTATTTAAAATTGCTAAAAACAAATCAGCTTGAGAATAAAATTGATTTTTCGAATTAATTCATAAACTAAATTGTTATAAAAGTATTACCAGTTTGGAACATGACACATCAGTTCCTTCTAGTTTTACGCAGAATGTCCTGTTTGCGTGACAATTTGATGGGTAATACAGCGCACAATGATCATAACTAACAGTTAAAACATCGATTATCTGTAAACAATATTTCCTAATTATTTAATTAAAACAATTTCATCTAATTTTAATAAATGATATTTGTGACGTACTTTTCGTTGCTCACTATCATACTCATATCCAAATAAAAATAACTGCTCATTTTCAGGAATTTCGATGTCTATAATAGATGGTATATGATATATAAGATCAGGATGGAACATCATCTGCACCTTTGAAATGAATAATAGAGTGACAAATTTGAATATATAATTATTGTATTTAAGGTGGCTCCACCAGGACGGGCCGTATCAAGTCGGGTCTCGATTGAGGGTTATGGGAAATATTATCCCCCATAGAACAATACCTTCCCTGAACGTTCTATGAACGTTCCCATGGAATGTTCGGAAGGTTCCATCGGAACGTTCAAGGAACGTTCCTAGAACTAAGAAAATGTCCGGGTTTTTTTAACGTTCCAAACCAATGTTCTCTGAATGTTCCTGTGGGACGTTCCAGGAACGTTCAAAAGGAATATTGAGAGAACGTTCCGCAGCAATATTCAGAGAATATTCAAAGAGAACGTTCCTGGAACCTTCCATAGGAACGTTCAGAGAGCATTTTTATCGAACGTTTGTAGAACTTTTCGTAGGAACATTCAGGGAACATTCGCAGAGAACGTTTTAGAACATTCCGCGGGAACATTTTTTGAGAATTTTCCTGGAATTATTTTCTACGGCATTCAGGAAACTTTCTTTATAGATAATCAAATGTTACCTTTATGAAAAAATGTAATTTATTTAAATATTTTATTAAAAGCATGTTTCAGTAAACGTTATAGCATCTTCCTTTTTGTACGTAAAGTACTTTAAAATATATAAACCAAATATTAATATCTGTAATTAATTCTTTTCATTTTACCTATAAATTAATGCCCAAAATTATTTATAAAAAACATTCCCTGCATTAGTATGTTTAAAGCTGCAGGATTATCTATAAAGAAAGTTTCTTGAATGCTGCAGAAAATAATTCCAGGAACATTCTCAAAAAATGTTGCCTAAATGTTCCCGCGGAATGTTCCAAAACGTTCTCTGCGAATGTTCCCTGAATGTTTCCACGAAAAGTTCTACGAACGTTCGATACAAATGCTCTCTGAACGTTCCTATGGAAGGTTCCAGGAACGTTCTCTTTGAATATTCTCTGAATATTGCTGCGGAACGTTCTCTCAATATTCCTTTTGAACGTTCCTGGAACGTCCCACGGGAACATTCAGAGAACATTGCTTTGGAACGTTAAAAAAACCCGGACATTTTCTTAGTTCTAGGAACGTTCCTCGAACGTTCCGTTGGAACCTTCCGAACATTCCATGGGAACGTTCATAGAACGTTCAGGGAAGGTATTGTGCTATGGGGGATGTTTTTCAATAAAGAAACTGTATATAATAAGGCCATAACCAACTAATCGTTTAAATAGATATAATTTTTTATATAAAAATAAAAAAATTAATTTTTCAGTTGCCCCTCTTACATACACGTACCTGATATACGTGGATTTGGCAACGTTGCGCGGCTTGCGACACGACTTGTGCTCGAATGTGTTCATTCCGGAAAAAACAACTCGAAATCATAAAACTTCATTTTTAAGCAGCAGTTCATTCGTTAAAAAAAATAGAAATTATTCTAATTTAATGTTTATAATTCTCATGATTAATTATGTAATTCTCAATTGCAGATATTTTATGAATAATACTTTTAATTGTTACTAATATATCTACATTATGAGAATCGCGAGATAAAAATATCAATAAGAGAACGTCTTTACCGTCTTTACAACGTTGCCATATCGCACGGATAAAACTCACCGTTACAGATTCATCATAAATTTACAAATTCTAAATTAAATATCTTTATTATTACCCCGGCCAACAGTACTTTTTTTGTAGATATGGATTCAGCAATTACTATTGCACAATATATATATTCTTTGGAAACGGTAAACATCTACTTTGAAAGTTATGAAAAGATATGTGACTTCGTATCCCGAACCCTCCTATCTTACTAATGAATAAGGAGTCAACTTTAAAAAAAATTTTCTCATTATTTATGCTGGCAACAGCCCTTGAATTTGACGGCATCGGAAAGCTCGTACAAAATACTTCAAGTACAAAAAAAAAAAATCCGCTTTATTAATCATTAATTAAAGTTTGGTGGAGCCACCTTAAAGCAGTGAGTGAATTTGATGTCTTTAGTGCCCTTAAAGATTTTGTGAGATAATTAACTTACTGTTATCATACCAATATCAAATTCTTGAAGTACATCATAATTTTCATGATATTCCATGAAAATAACTTCATGTCTTTTCCCTTCAACTACCACGTGAATGGCAATCTCCAAAAATGTTGTAAAAGGATAAATACAAAAAGCTGCAGTTAAAACATGAAACAAACTTATGACTATTCCAGCGCAATAGTGAGCATTGTCTAGATTTCTTATGGAAGCGAGAGGAGATGGTAGAGTTTCATCTAAACTATCACTATGTAATTTACTCTCCCATGATGATGCTGGATATATTACTGTAAAAAAATTATATCTTTTATCTATGGAATACATAATAAGAATGTCAATATAAATTTAGCCCATTGTATCGAGGATAAAAAAAACCCTATGAGAAAATTAAATTTGTTATTATCAGAGTATAATAATATAATAGAAAAAGACGAATTCAGAAAAATTTAGAAGTAATCACTAAGAACCTTCATGAATCTTACTTTTGTGCGATAGATTTAAGTCAGAATATTATTCTGACAATTCATGGCAATCCGATCGACTGAATTGAATCCCCTAATCTTCTATTCGTATGAATTCGTACATGATTTTCAGCTACACTGAGGAAATTCACGTCAGTAATATTAACTGAGAATTTTCGGTAAAGTCCTATGCATTAGAAGCAACTACAGTTGTCGGTTATATAAAATACTGCATGAACATTTAGCCGTGAAAAAGATTTGTTCTTGTTGGATCCCGCATAATTTGACAAAGCCATGTTTTGGTGATGCCTCAAGCGGAATGGAAAAAATGCTATGATGCATGGTTCGAACGCATGCAAAAGTGTATCGATCATAAAGGAGAATACTTTGAAAAACAATAAAGCCATTTATGATGAAAAATAACTGTTTTTCATAATTAGGCTCAAAATATAAATAGTGTCCCTCGTACTAGGGTGTTTGATATTGACGTGATACAATGAACAAGAATTTATTTTTTGGGGAAAATTGGTTTTATTTCTTAATGTACGCTCCTTTTAGCTCGATACGACGAGTCCAACGATCTTTCAACTTTTTTATGCTTTCCAAATAATACGATTTGTCAAACCCTCCAAAATACCCTTCTGTAGGAGTGCCCGCAGTGTGCACCTCTTCGCTTCACCTCCAGCAACTTCTGCTATGGTCGGGCCCCCAGCAGTCCGCCGCCACATGGCCAAAGCCAAGGCAGTGGTAACATCGATTTATCTTCATCTTTTGGCGGACCCTGTAGGAGATCCATCCGATTTTGATGTGGTTCACCGTGAGTAATTTCAAGGACCGCGCTTCCTCCAGAAGAACATAAGCCTTTCTAATTCCTCGGTATGGTCTCTTAGTAAGAGACACCTTGAGTTCTAACTCCGATGCATGATCAAAAAAGCCTCTTACAGCATTCTTAACATCCTCGTCTTCAATACTAGGTTCTATGTCTGCGATCTCGACCTCGATCCTGTGGATGAGGTGACGGACAGTTCCACTAGCACCAATAACCTCTTTCAAGGCGGTATCTAGCCGCCCTCTGCCTTCTTTGGAACATTTCAGTTCTACCAGCAGGTCTTTAGAACGCGTCTCCCTAATTCCATGGACTGTGACACCCAGTTCGTCAGGTTTGATGTGCTTTTTCACGTCTTTTAAAATGGCCGCGTAGCTCACTCCCTCAGTAGGCTTTCTTAGCATCGCTTCTGGGCGAGCACGCATTGGCCAATCCGGTTTCTTAGCCTCCGGCTTAGGCTTTTTCTTATGGAAGCTCTTCCTGGCTGGAACCTTCATCCATTCCTCTTCCCTTGGGGAGGCTTTAGGCCTCTTCATCTCCGCCTTCTTTGCTGCAGTGTCTTTCGGGTTCATGGACAGCTCTCTCGGCCGTTTCCGCAACTCCGGAGTACTGCTCACTACAATTTGTGGGGCTGTCTGGCAGCCCTCATCCCTGACACTCTTAACACTTTGGGCACGCGCTAGTTTCACCTCTCTGCCAAGAGCTTTTCCCAGCTGCTTTCCAAATAATTCGGCTCAGCCCTCTGTGTGTTCGGTATCTTTGCGGAGGTTCTTCAATTTGTGCAACACTTCAGCGATACCCTCTCTAATTGGCAGGAACATGTTTTTTTTTATTCTGCAAAATTCATCCATCTTCTGGACCATTTCTTCAATAGTGGAAATGCGTTTCATTGCATTCTGAAGTGTCCCGCATAGGCAGTTCTTCTGCAGCCTCGCGTCAGACTTTTTATAGCAATCGGGCACCACTGTTATTTCCAACTTCCCTCCGAATAATTTCTCGCACATACTTTTGTTTGAATCATTTTTCTCCATATTATTCCCAGGACTAGCTAGGGAAGTATAAGGTCCGCCCCTGCAGAGCCCCGCATGCAGAGGTAAGGTCTGAGTACTTCAGGAGGTGACCTGGTTTCCTGGAGACACCGTAGGAGACACCACTCCCTGGTTCCATGCAGCCCTCGGCACGGTCGTTAACAACTTAGCTTGAGGGTTATTGCTTCGGGACCATCCCTGGAACATTGTCCGCGACTGCTTATTTAGTTTTGAATCCGTATTCAGAAGTAGCCCTCGGTACAAGGCCCCTCTATCCGCAACCTGGGGAAGCGCCCGGTGGCCTGTTCTAGGGCCCCCTGATCGGTTTCCGAGGAAACCAATACAGGACCGGGCTTACCCCTACTATTGAAAAGCCACGCGACGCATCAACCAATCGCGATGACCACAGTTGACTCGATTCGTGACGTTTTTCGGATTGACTCGGAATAGCTCTGACTCAGTTGGATTGAATATTCAATCCGAAACTTTTACCAGGGTTATTTAAAAAAATCTATAAGAGCCAACATTTATTTTTTATTCTGAGGAATTACTATTAAAGAAGAGATTTATTATAAATTATATTCTAATACCAAAAAATTACACTGAATTAAAATCCTGACCTATAAATGTTTAACAATTCCTTCATAAATTTTATATTTACAAAATGTTTTATCATTTATTACAGTATTAAATGCTAAGGAACACGTTCAATGTTATTTGCAAAGATCGTTACACTGTTTATTGTTGGCTCAGATCAAATAAACTTTTTATATTACTATGTTTAGAATTAACGTAAGGTATAGACTGATAAAATTTTGCATTGCACAATATTGCATTGTGAAACTTATTTTACCACGTTTGTCACAAAAGTAATGTAGAATACAACATGAAAAAACGGAAGACGATTGACCACAGAAAATAGAAAAAAATCCCTGGTATAAGATTCCGATTGAATTTCATTCTCTGAGGGTCCGTGTTAATCTGCGTCATTTTGAAATATGTTCCTGAACCATTCCCCGCCATTCCGAACTAGCATTTTAATCCATCTCAATTCGTGCATTCCGGAGATGTTTAAGCCAAATCAATCCAACTTAATCCGAACCAACTTTTCAACCTATCTCAATTGATACATTTCAGAAAAGTTTAAAACGTACCGTCTAGTCGAATTAAGATATTATGATTTATGACAATTTTTTTTATATTGGAAAAATTTGTTGACGGCATTAGTTAGGGGGTCTAAAGGACCTCTCCCTTTAGTAAAACCCCAAAAATTTGATCAGTTTTTGAGTATCTTTTATGATTTTTGAGATATTTTCAATTTTTGAAAAGAACCAGGTGGAAAAGTCGGATTCGAGGGTTGGGGGTTGGCACGGTACTGATATAGTACAGCCCCAGTCCTGAGACCAAGTGTCGGCTAACAGCCGACTTCTGAGTAATGCCAGTACTGAACCAGTACAGATTTCAGTGCTGGCATGGTACCGATTCCCAGTACCGCGTCAGTACCGATGTACAACTTCCAGCCAAGTTACCTTTCGGAGCCGCGCCGGTGGTAGGCCGTGCTTTTGTCAGCATCATGACATTACCGTGCCAGTACTGCAAATTCTTCTACTGTATTTTTCAAACTGGTGACCACGATACCTCGAAATCAATCTAACGAATTCCTTCGAAATTTTAATAGCTCATTTAGTGCTCATGTAGACACAAGCCGAACTAGGATAATTCTGATTCACTGAGTCCATTTTTTTTTAATTTTGGAGAAGTCGTAAAAAAACACCAAAATTCACAAAAAAATATTCAATAACATGCCGAAAATTTAATTTTCAATATTTTTTAATGATCCTACTTCAAAGACTAGTTCTTATTTCACAGATTAAAATAACGTTAGATTTTCTTGTTTTAGATAAGCAGAACGCTTGCAATCTTGGTCACTGTAAAAAACTCATTTTAGAAATGAGTGACTAAGATGCCGTATAGTTCAGCAATAAGAGACGATTTCGGACTAAAAAAATTTTAAAGTGTACTCCAAATATGAATAAATATGTGCTGAAAAGTTCGCAGTTGTATGTTTATTTAGTTCCAAAAAAGAAATTTTCCAAAAAAGTGAAAAAAAATTGCCATCACACGGGATGACCCCCTTAAGGGGGTCGTCTACTTTTTAGGCCCTATTTTTACCCTTACTTTACCAATGGATTAAAAGAAAACTACTCAAGATTTTTCAATGCTGTTTTTTTCCAGTGGTAGGTTTATTCTTCAACATTTCACATTGTTTTTCATAATTCATTATGTCCATCCCCGTAGCTAAAACACGCGATTGCCCGGGTTTCCATCAAAAGTGTATAGAAAGATGGGGTTACCAACTTTGCGAGTTGAGAGTGTCTGAAAAGTGAGCAACCAAACAAATTTTTATTTTTTATTACTTCTATCAAAAGTTGACACGAGCTTTTTGAATTATTTTGTTTTTTTTTTCAAAATGGCGGACCTACAAAGTAAAGGTGACGTTTTTTTCATGGATTTAGATCCACAATTATTTATTCAAATACTTAACTAAATAAAATTTTGCAAAAAGCTCGTGTCAACTTTTGGCGACATGTTAGCTGAAAAGAACAAAAAAAAGTTTAACTGGATATGTACAGTCCTTCTTGGTGAAACTGGTTACCCCATCTTCAAAAACACAAGTTTTGGGAAATCGACTTTAAAGATTTACGATGTCACACAAATTGACCGCGCGCGGGTGTATTTCACGACCTGTAGCACTCAAACTATGACGAATTTGACTAAAACCATTTAACACCGTATTTCTCATATCTTTTAGATAAGAAATATGTGAAAAAAAATCGATTTTTTGAAAGGAAAAAAGTAGACGACCCCCTTAAGGAACACATTCTCATCATGACACTCGCGCTTCGCGCTTGATTTTCTGTATACATTTCTGTAACTTTCTAATAATTTGCATAATTGAAAAAAAATTATCTTCTTCCAAATATCTCAAAAAGGAAAAAAATTTTGTCAAAAAATGTCCTACTGAGAATTTGTAGACCCCATTCAGGCAAATAATTTTCCATCGAAACATTTTTTTCGTATATCACATATTTTATTTAAATAATGGAATTTTTTAATTTTAATCGTATTTTTTAAAGTTGAAATAAAAAATATACGTTTTATCAGAAACTATATCAGAAAAAATTCGTAGATCATATTGGAACGAACAATTTTTCAAACGTACGTTTCTTTGGTATTTCACATATTGTTCATATTCAAATATTGTTGATGTTCTTAGTTGGCTTTAGAGTCCAGAAAAAATGTAACTCAAAGTTTCATGTTTTCAAACTTTGTTGGCTTGTGTTGTTCATGAAATAAAAAGGGGTGATCACTGTCGCTATACTTGTTTTTTGCCTTATCTATTCTATCTGCCATATTGGTTCCGCTATGACTTAAAGAATGTTGATTCGCCATTTTGGATTTAATATTTTTCAACATCATTAGGACGTTTGAGGGGAGTTAAGGAGCGTGATTCAATCATCGCGCTTTGACCTCCGGTAAATTTGTACCTTGTGTTCGTTTTTATGCACCCTTCGCGGATATTCATATTTATTCCTTGAGGAATAACGTGACGCACGGAAAAACATCGTCATCAAAGCTTTTCACCACAAAAAGTATTACAAAAATGATCCATCAAACCTTTCTATTACTTTCTAAATCTAAATCAGTAAAAAATTAATTAAATAAATTAAAATTAGTGAACGAATTCTTTTATGCAACCAGCTATTTTTTTAATGGAAAAATTGAATTTTTGAAGTTTTAGTCAGCTAGTCAGATCGATTTCGACATAGGATAGAAAATCATTCCCAATATGGCGGCACAATTATTTGAAATATATATTTTTAAAATAAGGGAATTAAGAAAAGGCCTGGAACAGAAGAATTTACTTGATTCAATAATACATGAAACTGTGGCTGAAAAAAGAAATTCACCTTTTAATTATTGGAAAATTAGAAAACAATATTTTCAAGTTTTAAGCAGAAATATTTGTTCGATTAAATATTCCCAATAAGTTTTTAGGAGAGCATATTTTCAAAACTTTTATAAATCTACCTTTGGTGTTGGTAATAGTTGCGGAGGTCCATATGAGAGCAATAACGATAATCTTCATTTTAAATTGGCTTAAAATGTCTAGTTCACTGATGATTTTTTCAAAAAAGGTGATATTTATAGGTGATTTTCCGAAAATATATTTACAGTTTCAATATTATACTAATACTTAAAAATTTTATTTCAGCTAAAATACAAGAAACACTCCATATTTCGTATTGTTAGATAAATTTTATCGCGAAGATTTGGACATCTTTTAAGTGTATGTTAAACATAATTAGTAATTTTATTATCTACATCCTTGAATTGTATGTTGATGATTTAAGCGTCTTAGAGATAAGAATTTAACTTTACGTTTCAATGAAACTTTCCATTACTATTATTTTCACTACATTTAAATGATTTTTCAGATGCACTATGGTGACAATTGCTATAAAAATTCTCTATACGAGATAAAGTTGTTTCCAATTTGAATTCGGAATCAGGCCTGAATTATTCCGACCCCAGACAGAGAAATTGCATCGTACTATCATGCCAAGATTCTGCCAGTATCATTTCTGAGATAAAAATACAGCCTAAATACTGCGCAGTCTAATAACCGCGCATCTCTTCCCTTTTATCGTGGCTAATTGTGAACTTGTCGCAAAAGTTTCTTTGTGAGCTGGTCCCCCACCGATTTTCTAGCGCTGGGCCAGTACTGGCGATCAATGCTGAATCCGTTTTCATCACTCATCGTATTCAATTGTTTTTCGGGCCATGATTACAAATTTGATGTCGCGCAATATTAAAACATATTTAAATTCGAAATAGCGAACCAAAATTGTCAAAACAGAACCAATTTGGATGAAAATCACTATTTGTAAGTGTTTGGGGACGCTGATTGAAAAAATAAAGCTTAAATTAGAAAATCCAAAATCCATATTTAGCTAATTTAAAGCCATAACAGATAATAACTGATTGCAACAAGAACAGTGCGAAGTTCGGGTCAGTTTTTGGTCACTTCGAGCTCTTGTTATCACCTTTTGAATGGGACATGTTAGAATTGGCAAAAGTTTTTAGTTTTGGGCGAGAATTTACCGTCTAACTTCAAATTAGCGAATGTCGGGTCAGTAATTATGTATTTTTCTTCAAGATATTGCATTTAGAAACGTTAGACAGGTCTTACACCTATTGTTATTAAAGCTTAGACATAATAAGTCTATGAAGAAAAAAAAAAATTTCGTCAGAAGATACCTCTGAAACTTCAGCCCTATTCCAGAGTAGTTTTCTGTGGTGAATCTAAATCTGGCCTCTGTTTTTTTCCAGCACGTCAGGTTTTAGAGATTTTTTGAGTTAAACTTTTTTTCGAAAAATCACATATCGTATGATAAAAGAGTGTACAAAATTTTTTATGCGGAAAGCAAAACATAACTTCAATACGTTTTTTAACGTAAAATACATTAATTGTTTTGTTCTTTCGATATCTCATACAGTTCCTGGGATTATTAGAAAAAAACTATAAAAAAAAAAAACACGAAAAAATTGGATTTACAGAAAAACTTATATTTAACTGAATATCTTTTATATTTTAGTCAACTGCATGCCAATCTCTTCTTTCTTTGATGCAGAAAAAATTTCAGAAAAGTTTATAGTTCCAGGTGTAACTGTTCGAAAGATACATGGTAGAGAAATTGTCTCTTTCTATAGAGCTGCCAGTTTTACGGCTTACAAGAACTTTAGGCGAATCATTGTACTGTTCTTGTATCTCATTGCAATAAAGTCTACAATATCACTGAGAAGTCAAAATTATCCAATTCGAGATTTCACAACCATTTGGAACGCCTTGGATTTGTTTCAAAGCTTGACAATTGGGTTCCTCACAAGTTGAACGAAATTGACTTGATTTGACGTATTACGATTTATTCTTAAAACGCAAAGAAAATAGTCAATTTAATAAGAAAACTGTTTATCTTAAAACAAACTGATTTACTCACGATTTATTAGAGAAATTGAAACTAAACATATATTTGCTTTTATATATAATAAGTCATGTTTTCTTAAATTATTGCATATCTTTTTTTCTTTCAAATACTGATTTCATCTACGCTAAACATAACTATATCGAAGTTGGAAAGCGATTTTAAAAAAAGATTAATGCAATTAATTTCTAAAATTTGCTTTCTTTAAATTCATTTTTAAGGCATTGGAATAACAATTGAATATATTCCTGTATAAGGAACTTATTCTATATAAGAAAAATTTCTCGAAATTTGAAACATTTGAAGATGTTACTTCTTCGACATTAAATAAATTGTCACATGTGAGGTTAAATATAAATTCTTGACTGATTTAATAGAAGTGAAAATTTACAAATTTTTAAATACTTTTCAGTTATCTCAACGTTAGAAAGAAAATAAAATGATAGGTGCCGTGAATGCATCAAATAGACCCCTCACAATTCATCCACGTTTTGTACCTTACATGGAAAAGCATAGGATTTATGAACTATTTCATGTAAATTTTTCAATTTTCTTAAGCGCAATTACAACTTCAAAATATATATTTACACCCTATCTATTTATCACAGTTTATTGGTTTGCCTTATCTCTAAACATACATCTTTCAATACTCAAGTAGAAATAAAATTTGTTGTATTTACTGAATTTATGAGTCAAAATAATGCCAGGATAAAATTTTTGTAAATTTATGAATATTTCAATGCATTTCATTGCTTTTTTTGTAAACATGATCGATTGTTTGATAAATATTACAAAAATGCCTGTTGAATTATCATTTTTAAGACCATTTTTGATTTTGTAAATTTAACAGACATTTCTGTGATATTTGTCGACAAATCTGTTATAGTTACAAAAAACGTGCTCAATTGAACTGAAATATATGTTACATTGAAAGATATTTTATGATTTCACTAATTTTACTCTTGGACTCAGTAAATGTATAAGATTTTTTTCCGAAGCCTATTAGTATTTCTTTGATGCACCCAATGCTCATAAAATTTAATTTAGTCTTTCAATTTATTTTTTGTAGGAATTAACAGAAGAATTGGTGATAAAAAAGCCACTAGATCACATTCTTTACTTGAAACAGTGTCTCCACCATGCGGCTCAAAAACGTGACGTTCCAAGAATTATATTGCTGACACCTCCTGAATTCGGTAATTTTTCAATTAAGTATACTTAAGAAAACTATAGTAATTTTCTAGAGGTAGAACTTTTTGTCTACAGATAAGATGAAATTAGCTGAATGCCTGCAGACAGAATTGGGTATTCGTCCCGTAACATTGAGTAATATTCGTGAAGTCAATAAAATGGTAAAAAGTGAAAAAAATATTTTATTTGATAAAGTAAGGAACTGGAGTAACTTAAAAATCAAAAAGTTATGAAATTGCAATGGCCTAGCAAAAATCATTGTCCTTTTTAAAATTAATACCCTTAAAAATGTAATCTTATCGGATGAAATCTCCCACTTCCCCATCGAAGTTAAAATGTTTAAGATAATTCTTTAGGACTGGCCATTTTATCCAAGCGCATTGATAAAGCGGTCAAAATGCAGACTTTTTCATTTTGCAATTTTTATTCTATTGAAATGTTCCGTACTTCACTTTTAATCGTTAGATATTGTAGAATAAATATCCAATTGCCATTTATCACATTCATTGTCTAGAAATTGTAGAACAACAGAAAGTATTAAGGGGGTCTTCTACCTTGTTGGTTCAAAAAAATCGATTTTTTTTGCATTTTTGTGGCCTAGAAAGTGCTAGAAATATAATCTTAAAAGGGTATAACCGAAATCTTATTATTCCGGGGTTTCCAGAGCCGTAAAATATAGCTCCGCTCCGCGATTCATGCATGATCATCTTTAAATGCGATTTCCCAAAAGTTGCGTTTTTGCAACTGGTTGACATGATATCTCGAAAAGTAATTGATCAATTAACTAAAGTCATATATTAAAATTTGTGAAAAATATGTCGCTATCGTCTGACACGAGTTTTTTTGGATTTTTTCCATTTCAAGAATTTTTACAGCTGTTCTTGACCTTGAAAACATAGAAATTTTCCATTCCAAAATTTTGCCTGCAAATTTAGAAACAACAAAATCGGAAAAAATTAGTTCCAAATTAAAAAAAAATTCAATTGTTTATAAAAATGTACTATATTGTTATTACAAAAAAAACCACGAAATGTGTGCTATAACTTTTTTGAAAGCTTGTACTCTTTCGCACATTTCAAGTTCAAGGGTTACATTTCATATTCAAAACTGCTTTTACAGTGAGCTGTTAGAAAAAACAAATTTTTCCCGAGTGCCAAACTTAAAAAAATTATATCTCGAAATTTTGAAGTATCACATTGACAAAAAAAACGTGTTGATTATTTTCTCGAAGTAAGAAGGCAAAAAAAATATTTCGTCGAGAAAAAAATTTTGACTGTAAATCTCCCACGAAATGACCCATATATATATCATTTCTTCCCATTCGTCTAGAGTGTTTCTAAATAATTTTTACAGAATAGATACAAATAAAGAAAACGAATTGACAAAAATGATGCAGCACCTCTGTCGAATATACGAGGTCTGTCCGGAAAGTATCGGGCCTACATTTATATCTCCGCAAAATAGTGTTCGAGCGACCTCTGCGGGGCATGAACGTCAACAGTAAAGCCTCACGAACCTATCGGTTGTTTGCTGACATCTGCCGGACGTATAGTTCATGCGCAGCGTGTCTTTGTTTACAAAGCTATTTTTGAGTTCGGCGGATTGTGTGATTGTTAAAAATGACTGAAAAACAATCTCAACGAATTTGCATCAAATTTTGTTTTCAACTCGGAAAAAGGAGTTCGGAAACTATTCAGATGATGCAGAAGGCCTTTAGGAATGAGTGTAAGAGCAAAACACGAATAAAAGAGTGGTATAATCGTTTCAAAGGAGGCCGCACTTCTGTTGATAGTGACTCTCGTTCTGGCCGACCTTCGACGACAAAAACATTGGATAATATTGAGCGGGTGCGACTTGCGATTGAAGGTGATCGTCGATTAACTGTTCGTGAACTAGAAAATGATCTCGGAATACCGAAAACTTCTGTTTGGGAAACTTTGAACAAGATTTTAGGAATGACTCGCATGTGTGCGGTGACTGGTTTTTTCACCACGATAACGCGCCAGCGCATTCATCTAATCTTATGCAGCAGTTTCTGAGTAAACACAGTATCGCGTTGCTTCTACAACCTCCGTACAGTCTCGACATAGCCCCCTGTGACTTTTGGCTGTTTCCAAAACTCAAAAAACCACTCAAAGGACAGCGATTCGATGACAAAACGACGGTTGAAAATAATGCGACGAGCGTACTCAAGGCCATCCCTAGAAGTGAGTTCCAGGACTGTTTCGAGAAGTGGAAACATCGCTGGAACCGTGTTATTCAATCAAGTGGGGATTACTTTGAAGGATGCCACCCGCCCGATGATGAAGAATAACGCCAGCGCGGATATATAAAGGTAGGCCCGATACTTTCCGGACAGACCTCGTACCTCGCTACGGAATCGGTGCACTCGAGCACAATTAAGTAAATTCCCATCCTGACAGTACTTCTGGATTAAAAAATCTCAAAATATATTAAAAAACTACCTGAAAACCTGCTGAACAACTTTCTCGCTGAAAGTTCTCTCAAGTCTAAACTTCCACGCATATTTTTTTTTGAAATTGAAACATGAGAATTCTGCCAGCCGCAACTGTTATAATAAAAATGATTAACAAATTGAGAATTTTGTTTTGTTGAACGTAACCATCTGAAGCTCTAGGATATTTTGATTCTCTTGATGAAATTTCAGACTTTTTCGGACAAATTTGTACGAAAAACAGAGAGTTGATTGTAAAAAATCGATTGATTTCGTACTAGAGTTTTGACACAATAATTTATGAAAGAAAAAATATGCGGAACGACATTTAACATGTACTGACATGTTTTTTTGATCATTTTTCCGAATTCTTTATTTAAATGAAAAAAAAACGTTCTTACATTGCGGTATCCCCTCTTTTTCCTACTGCTAGGTCACGCGCTCCGTCGGTTATGGAATCAGGTGCCTCAAATCACGAAACGTATTTTGACGATTCAAATTTTATGGACTGTGTCACTTAATCGTAAAACTACGATTTACCAAGGAGGAAATTTACAACCGGCGCCGCATCGCGCCAGCACTGCCGGCGGACTTCCAGCGCTGGCATGATGTTGGCAGAACTCCGAAAGGTAACACTGGCTTAGTGCTGACTACCAGCGCTAAACACCAGTGCTGCACCAACCCTGTCCTTCAGTGCTGACTGTTGTTTGTCACACTGAATGGCGGTATACTGCGCCGGTGCTTGGCATTTCACAAATGTTGGTTGTTTGTCTGCACTGAGAAGCAGTACTGCGCCGGTGATCAGTCAGTGCCGCCCCAGTGGTGTTCCAACGCTTGGCACAGTGCTGATCGGCAGCACTGGCATTACTCTCCGGTTACAACCGGAACGGTACCGCGTCGGTTGTAAGGGTTGTCAGTACACCGATTTTTCCGCCTGGGTAACGTCATTAAAACAAATTCATACGATTGAAAAGTCCTCAACGCAATTCAACAACGTTTCGATGTAATCGCTTTCAGATGAAACCGCAGATTCAGAATCTTTTAATCGTAAATTTTAAGATACGCAATTCACAGAAATTTCAATCAATCGTTTCTTTTTTCCTGGGCATCTAACCTAATCAACAAAATACTGAAACCCACAACAAAAGTTGTCGACGTACATCGGACTATATATCATATGATGTATTCAGATGTATCTACACGGAAAAAATTTGTTTCTGAAAAAGTCCGGAACTCATACCTAAGTCTGGGATACGAGAAAAGTTTCGTACCTGTTTAGGAATTTTTCGTGTAATTTTATGAACGTGCGACAAAAATTCAGGAACTGCCCGGAAACGCAAGCATTGAAACGTTTTTTCATCTGATGTGCGTTTAATTCGTGCGAAACCTATCTGTCAAGCTTTTTTACTTTGTTGATTTGACGCAATGATCTAATATGGTTGGGATGGAAACACCAAATTTCGATACTAACTCACGAGTAGTTTGAGATGTGACACTCTCCAATAGCTTTCAGTTCATCATTATTTACTTTGGGTTGGGGTCTTCTACTTAATTCATTTTCAAGGCTAAAATCCCCAAAACGAAATTTTGCGAACCAAAACGATACTGTGCTATGTCTAGTTGAACCTTCTCCAAACACTATGAATCTTACGAGCTATCACCGATGCATTGGTTCCACAACGAAACTTATATTTGAAGATTGCACGAATTTTTTACTTATCCATGGTTTCACAAAACGTTTTATACAAAATGTGCCGAGTTTTTAGATACGCGTGCCGTGTGCCTTTGAAAATCCGACTTAAAAAAGATATTTGAACAGAAAACTGCGCTGGCAGAAACGTTTGCGAATCGACTGCAGTAATAGTTACTGCCAGGACCGTCATAGTTACTGCGATTCCCGTTCTGGTCTCGCACCTTAACAGTTACTGCGCCCTCCGAAACCGCTTACGCTTGAACAGTTAAGGCACAACTGTTTTAAAAACATGAAACTTAGTACTTTTTTAGCATAAAGGGATCCCTGCTTAAAATGTATGAATTTTTCACCAGGATAACAAGAACGAAACCTGCTACAAAAGCATGACCAATATTCTTGCTATTATATTCAGATTTCTTCCCCGGGTACACAATGTACGAAACAAAAACAAATGCCAACGAAAAATGTCAAAGATGTTAAATGTCAAAATTCATACATAAGAAACTTCCAACTTCATACTTCACGACCCAATAAAATGATATTAATAATGATTTCTTAGTTATTCATAAAATTATATTCCATATTTGTCATCAATGTGTCAACGATTGGTAATTTTTCCTATTCAATTCATAAAAAAATATAATTAAATTGTAATATGAAAAGTTTAATTTCAGAAAATTGGTGATGATAACTGCGAGGATGCAGAAGATCTCGCAATAAATATGATGAAGATATTAAGAACGGGAATGATTCATGATACTGGCTGGGTTCTTGTTGGTTCGTAAATATGTCTGAAAATTTAGATTGAATGATTAATTTACTTACTATTATATAGATGTTCCAAGGACAAGAGCGGAGGCTCTAGCTTTTCAGCGCATCGGAGTAATTACTCCATCTCACGTGATTGAGATAATTGACTCTTCTACCTCTGGTAATAGTATATTGTGCACCGAGAGCGAAAACGAGCTTTTGCGAGCCGCGTAAAAAGTTGAGCGTAAAAAGTTTTCAACTTTATACAAGGCACAAACGCCCGTTTTTGCTCGACATTCACATACTATTTTGCCCGGCAGCGGAGCGAAAGCGAGTTTTCGTGTTTGAAAATATACAAAGCGGGTTTGAAGTAACTGATGTTCTGTTGGTTGCTATATGTTATCTATCATTTTGTGAGCTAAATTGAGCTATAAAATAATTATAAAATTGATTAATTGTTAAATTTGATAATATATAAATTCGGCCATATGTTCCACTACATCGTTGGTCGTGCCTCGAACGTTTTCGATCCTCCCCGCTTTCAGGCGTGGAATCGCTTGGTTTTGCTCCGCTGTCGGACAAAATATATATATATATACATTTTAATTTCTGTAAAAAAATATTTAAGCATGTTATTTGATTAAATTGTTTAAGCTAATTGCGTATATACAATAGTCTTAATAATAATTTATTGATGACAGCAGAATATCAAGAATTTAGTGATTCAGTGAATGTTTTTCATCCTCCCCTAAAAAGTAATTATGATCATTTTAAAAGTTTAGAAGAGAGAAAGTATAGAAAAAATATTCGTGGCATAAGGGATGCTTATTCGAATATTTTAGTAGTCAGTAATAAATCAAAGTACTTGATACATGAATATCACAGGTCTGCAAAAATTTTGTTCACGACTTAAGAGTGATTTTTCACGTAATTTTGTAAGCTTTTATTTCGCAGACCTGTTTTATAGTTTACAATTTTCAAACTGTCTTCAATAAAAAAATTTATTTTTACAGCAAGTGGAAATTGGCACAAGATCGATAGAAAATCTTGGAAGGGTTTGTGCTAAGTTGGCGAAAATGAAGAAACATTGTGGTGCTCCTTGTATTTTTCGCATTGCTTTAATTGGTTCTCGAGGTTCCGGATGTTGCACACTGGCCAAATATTTATCTCAGAAATTTAATATTATTCATGGTATATAATCAGTACTAACACATTGTTCAATAAGTCCCGGGACTAACTAAGAAAACAACATTTGTTTTGCAAAATTCATTTTTATTCATCAATATAATCACCTTCAAGTATGATACAATCATTCCAACGCTTTTCTAACTTTTCGATACCAAGCTTGAAAAATGATTTGTCCTTGGCCTCAAAATAAGCTTCAGTTTCAGAGATTTCTTCCTCATTCGAGCCAAATCTTTTTCCCTGGAGCATGTTTTTGAGATCAGCAAAGAGCCAGTAGTTGCTGGGGGCTAGATCTGGAGAGTATGGTGGATGGGGAAGCAATTCGTAGCCTAATTCAGACAATTTTGCCATCGTTTTCATTGACTTGTGGCACGGTGCATTGTCTTGATGAAAGACGATTTTTTTCTTCTTCATGTGCGGTCGTCTTTTTGCGATTTCGTCCTTCAAACGCACCAATAACTCAATGTAATAGTCGCTGTTGATATATTTTCCCTTTTCAAGGTCGTCGATGTAAATTATACCGTGCGCATCCCAAAAAACTGAAGCCATGACTTTGCCAGATGACTGTTGCGTTTTCGGACGCTTCGGACGGCTTTCATCGGTTGCACGCCACTCAGCTGACTGCCGCTCCGACTCCGGAGTGAAATGATGGATCCATGCTTCGTCCATTGTCACATAGAGACGCAAGAAATCCTGTTTATTGCGAGTAAACAGTGACAAACAGCTCTCTGAATCGTCGAGTAGTTGTTGGTTTTGTTCCATTGTGAGCAAACGCTGCACCCATTTGGAAAAGACCGTTTTCATATCCAATTTGTCGTTTAAAATCGTAGTCGCACTTCCAGTTGATATGTTCACCATCTTAGCAATGTCACGGACTTTCAGTTTGCGGTCGTCCATCACGATTTTCAAAACTTGCTTAATATTTTCCGGAGTTACTGCTTCATTTGGCCTAGCCGAGTGTTCCGCATCATTTGTATCAGTGCGACCGCGTTTGAAATCAGCATACCACCGGTAAATCGTTGTTTTCGACGTAGCACAGTCCGGATGACATTTTTCAAGCCATTGTTGAGCTTGCACGGTATTTTTCACCATTAAATAGCAATGTTTTATCAACACACGAAATACGTTTTTGTCCATTTTGTACACAAATGCAAAAGTAGCGTCACTTTCACCACAGTAGCTTTGCTGTTTATGGTCTGATTGACGTGAAAGTCAGACACGTGTCATTTAAAGGTTAGTTCTTTTGAAAAACGAAGTGGATTTGTGGGGAGCGCTAGTGTTTAGGTTCCCCCTCCTGCCGTGGGAGTGGGGATACCTCCGCGCGACCAGGAGAGTTGACTCTCTTGGAGTTAGTGGCTTGCTGGCCGGCACACGCGAAGTGTCAGAGATACCTCTTGTCCTGTAAAACTATATTAACCTATGTAACTGGAATAAAGTAGTGTTGTCCTTGTTCAGTAAGCAGTGCGTCTCTCTCTCGTCCCGCATTTACTATTCAAAATAAAAGGTCCAGTGAATAGACCTTTAGGAGAACAAGTTTACCAACTCTCCATAGATTTGATATTACTAACGCCATCTGTGGGTTAGTCTCGGGACTTATTGAACGATGTGTTATGTTATTTCATTAATGTACTGTTCAATAGATATTTTAGTTAGGTGACTAAAGTTTTTTCTTACAATAGAATGATAAATTTATCATTTCCAGTTCTAATCGCAGAATAATTTATATTTTTTCAAATTTCCTTTTGATTTTCTTATTTATTAAATTACTATAAATTATTTTAAAAATAAGATTGATTTTTCTCCAGAGTAATAACATTAAGTATACTAATTAGCAACTTTTATTTTAGTGAAATTCGACTACATTTTCGAGCAATGTCGGTTACAAAAAACATCTTTGGGAGAAACGCTTCGTAAATATGAGTATCAATGGGGCAAGAAGCCTGATCCTGAAATAAGAATTCAAATTGTCGAGGTCGATAAAAACTATACCTACTTATTATTGCAGAATGCAAAAATGAAACATAGTGTACCGGTTTCATAAAAGTTATAATTTATTTCAGAAACGTATTTTGGAGAATGATTGCATTAAGAAAGGGTGGGTTTTAACAGGATATCCCATCACAGTAGAGGACTTTAAACTTTTAGATCAACTGGCTACACCCCCCAATAGGTGAGGTGAAAATTGACACTAAAACTGACACAAAAATTGTATTGGCAGATTTCTGACAGTAATAAAGGTGACAATGCCCCACTTATGTGTGAAGGCATTGTACTCGTGCGGGCATTGCCACCTTTGCACACTTGTATTGAAAAATTCTACGCTGATGCAAGTTTCCGAATCGATTTCATTCCCCTCAAGTCCGCGCCATTCTAAAAACTGTTTCTGATCCACTCCCCGCCATTCTAAACCAACATTTCAAAATGAATATATCCGTGCAATCTGAAGAAGTTCATACCGAATCAATCCAAACTAAGTTTTCAATCTATCTCTATCCGTCCATTCCAGAAAAGTTCAAATCGACCCCCATCTGATCAAGATATTTTGAACTTTAGGAAAAAATGTTGATTAAGTCTGATTAAAATGGATAAGACATCTCTGAATTTCGGTTTGATTTTTTTTCGAAGAGGATTGATTTGAAATCAGATTTCGGAATATAGCAAAATTATGCAAATAAAACATTATTTCAATCCGGAACTTGCACCAAGGTATCAACACAAAACATCAACTAACATTCAATCAAATATACGGGTCCTTCTAAAGGGTTTCCCAATAGGGACATAACAATTTCGTATCTTTATATGAACGCACCCTTAAACTTTTTTAATGAAATGTCAATGTCAAAACGTTAGTTAAAGTCAACATTTTCATCATGGTAAAGTTCACGAGCCAGCAACGTTTGGAAATTATTAAAAATTACTACCGAAATTCTGAGTCGGTGGTCGCAACTTTAACAGCGCTTACTCCAATTTTCGGCCGTAATAATCGTCCCACCCGACAGGCTGTGCGTGCTATAGTGGATAAATTCGAGACAAATTTACACTATTGGACGTTCCGGTGCCAAAAAGACGTCGTATTGCTCGAAGCGAAGAAATAATCGCAGCCGTAAGTGCATCTATTAAAAATGAGCCAAATCAGTCGATTTCACGTCGTTCTCAAGAATTGGGCATCGCTCAAACGACACTGTGGCGTATTATGCAAAAAGATGTTGGCCTACATGCTTTCAAGATTAAATTGACTCAAGAACTAAAGCCACTTGATCATTTGAAACGCCGAAGCTTCTCCAATTGGGATCTGGCAAAGCTTGAAGAAAATGAAGAATTTCATCGAAAAATCATCTTCAGCGATGAAGGTCATTTCTGGCTCAATGGCTTTGTTAATAAGCAAAATATGCATTATTAGTCAGCAACAAATCCAAATGTGCTTCTTGAGACACCGTTGCATCCGCAAAAAGTGACTGTTTGGTGCTGTTTTCATGCCGGAGGTGTGATTGGGCCGTATTTTTTCGTGGATGAAAACGACCATCATGTTACCGTGAATGGAGAGCGCTATCGTGCTATGTTGGAAGATTATTTGTGGCCAGAATTGGATGAACTTGACATCAACGATATTTGGTTTCAACAAGACGGTGCCACTAGCCACACAGCACGCGTCACATTCGATTTATTGAAAGGCAAATTCAATGATCGTGTTATCTTGAGAAATGGTCCGGTCGAATGGCCACCTCGTTCATGCGATCTAACATCATTGGATTTCTTTTTATGGGGCTATCTCAAGTCACTGGTCTATGCCAACAAGCCAACAACTTTAGACGACCTCAAAGACAACAGCCAACGCGAAATTGCCAACGTTCCGGTCGAAATGTGTGACAGAGTGGCGGAAAATTGGGTCCAAAGAATCGACCGCTGTAAACGGGCTCGTGGTGGTCATATGGCCGATATCAAATTTCATTCATAAACTGTAATGCTTGCACTACACCCACAATAAGTTTGATCTCAATATCTCAAATATTTCTGTGTTTTATTCATAGATAAAATTGTTATGTCCCTATTGGAAAACCCTTTATATCATATTTTCAATCGAAAAATAAAATCGTACCGAATATTTTTTCTCTTGTATTGAATGCAAATAAAAGGTCACATGTTTTTTAATTTTAATATGATATGCGAAATTTCGGATTTGCAGATCGGATTCCAATCCATGAGTCGTTTTCATGAAAGGAGCCAAATTAATTTTAAAAAAAACATATTAATGACAAACTCTTTCAAGGTTCTAGAAAATAATTTCGAGACATGTTTGTATTAATGTCTTCAGTTTTTATCTTGACCCAAAAATAAATTCAATGTAGTTTATTTATATTGGCATTGGGTCATAATTTTTCATTAAAAACAATGTTCAAAGAAACATATCAAAAATTTTTAAAGGGGCAGAAAATATATTGCAGGGATGAAAAAGGCAAACGTTTCGGCCACAAATGGGGGCCCTCTTCAGTGCCAAACTTAATGTACTTAGTGTCTAAGCTGTAAACGTGCAAAAAAAGTTATTAGCACTAACATTAGATTTTTTTTTTTTTTTTGTTTTGTGTTTTTTTTTTTTGTTTTTTTGGTCTTTTTTACTGATATTTTATAAAACATGCAAAACTTATGTGAGAAAGCAAGATTGTAAGCTCCGAGGCATCTAGGAACGATACCGCTCCAAAACACAGCCTTAAAAAGTGTGAGAACTCCTATCTTGCAGATCCGCGAAGAGTGAATCCGCAAACTGCCCCTCCTCAAAGGTACACACGAAAACCACCTATGGACACTGATATCTCCTACAAAATAAGCACAGATCCTGCAGAAAAAACATCACCATCCACAAGGGGCTCACAACACCCACAAGAAGTAAGCACTTCACAAAATCACAAAACACGAACCCGGAAGGAAACAGATTTTTCGTTAAAGGGCAAAATCAAAAATTGATAGTTTTTATTTCAATTTTTAATCTTCTATTTTCCTTTAAGACACAGAGGCGGCAGATAGAAGTAGCCACACACTCTGTTTGGTGTCAAAAAGGAAACTGATTTGAGAAGAGAGCAGTACCGTTTGAAAACTAGCGTAAAAAATTTTAATATATACAGTGAAAATTTGTTGTGGAGGGTCAAGTTACAAACGCATAAACAAACCCCATACACGGTCTATGTCCTGGAAACTCGGGACCCAAGTACGCTTAAGTGTTCGGAGAGCGGAGAGAGAGAAAGAAGGGTTTCAGACCACATGTTGAGAGAGACCCTCGGAGGAAGTAATTTTGGAATAAAATAAAATGTAATGTTTAAAAAATCATATTCGTAGAAAGAGAGTTGCAAAACAATGAAAAGGGCTATGTCTTATTCAGTTAGTTTATTTAAAAATGCATTATTTTATATTTATAAAAATTTTTTTGTCCGGATTAAAACAAAAATATCATATTTAAGATGGTAAGAATACGTATAAAAATCGCATTTCTTTTAAAGGTACCACTCGCGTGTGTACGTTATTATGTAGCGTTAATTAAGTAAAGAATGTATTCATAATTTTAAACCGGCGTTGAATCAAAATAATTCTCAATTGCTTTAAATCAGCGAGAAGTATTAGCGTATGTAATATAGTGAACGCTTCGCGGCTTGTTTATGCGATATAATATTCGCATCGAACTAACGTTGAGCAATCTCACATATGAGACGTTAACTGTTAATAAAAGTCGTATTTATTTCATAAGTAAAACTCGCGTGTATAAATTTTATGTAGCGTTGAGAACGTGTTTAAAGAATCCATCATTTGATAAACGACACGGGGCGCGAAATTCAAAATTCTCAGAGATTATATTCCGCGAGAAATATTCGCGTATGTAATATATTGAACGCTTCGCAGCTTGTTTATGCGAATATATGTTCACATAGGACTAATCCTGACGAATCTCATATATGAGACGTTAAATATACATAAAAATCGTATTAATTTCCCAAAAGTAAACTCGCGTGTAAAAATTTTAATGTAGCGTTGAGTACCTGTTGAAAGAATCCATCATTCGGTAAACGGCACGGGGCGCCAAACTCAAAAATCTCGGAGATTATATTCCGCGAAAAGTATTCGCGTATGTAATATATTGAACGCTTTGCGGCTTGTTTATGCGAATTGATGTTCACATAGGACCAATCCTGATGAATCTCATATGTAAGACGTTAAATATAGATAAAAATCGTATTTATTTGCAAAAGTAAACTCGCGTGAATAAATGTTATTAAGCGCTGAGTACCTGTTGAAAGAATACATCATTTGATAAAGTACACGGGGCGCGAAATTCAAAAATCTCGGAGATTATATTCCGCGAGAAGTATTCGCGTATGTAATATATTGAACGCTTCGCGGCTTGTTTATTTGAATATATGTTCACATAGGACTAATCTTGACGAGTCTCATATATGAGACGTTAAATATACATAAAAATCGTATTAATTTCCCAAAAGTAAACTCGCGTGTAAAAATTGTAATGTATTGTTGAGTACCTGTTGAAAGAATCCATCATTCGGTACACACAGAGAAATTTTAGGTTTCACTGACCAAAGTTTTTTTGTTAAAATCGTCTTTACAAAAATGTTAAAGTTCTCATGACAATCATGGTAGTGGCTGTCATACATTGGAAAAGTGTTTACTTCAACTGCAAGGAACGTTACTGAGACTGCGATTCTGGTACTTGAAATACCATAGCGCTGCGGTTATAGGAACCAAAGTCCATCATAAAGCCGCGCATAGAGTTTAGTTAAAATGACTAAGTCTACGGACAGTAAATACCCAGCCAAAATTATTTTTGAGGTTATAGGCATGGTTCTCTTAGTTATCAAAATACAAATTCAATTTGATTAGAAAAAATAAAGTTTCACCGAAAAGATCTAAGAAAAATAATCTGGTATAATGATATTTATGATAACTTTCGTCGATTAAGTTAAAAAATTCTCACTTTTTTCATCACCATAAACTTTTTTTGACTGACTATAGTTTTGACAAAATACGACGAGACAGCAAAATTGGAACGCATTGCATTGCCCCCGAACAAAATCGTTTATCATTTAGAAAGAATTGTCAAACTATATTTATAATAGAATTATTTACCTGATAATGCTTGGCACGGTGAAATATAGTCCAGTAATCGAGAACGAGAATTGGCAGGATTCAACTTAGGCTGCATATCTTTTTGGAAGTAACTACTTATCTCCAGTGCAGTGCAAGTTAAATTGTGTGACTATTACAAGATTTAATAGTTGTCACGACAGGCTTACCTCGTTGTAAAAAATGGAAGTTATACTTGATTTGTCTAGCGCAACAGCGAACGCTGCGGTTGTAGTAACCAAAGGAGCTTGGCAGTACACATAAAGAAAATGTACGTGTACTAACCGTTGGGGTACGTATAAAGCTCATTCTAATTATCAACTTTGGTCACAACAACCGAATACACAAAAAAGTCCAAATTACTGTCATGATAACTATAAAAGTAGTAGCTTCTCTCAACTTTTTTGGTCAAGGCAACTACTGTACAAAAAATTTATGTGCTATGTGCACAGGAACCAAAGCCGATTTCTCTCAGTTTCCAAAAGTAAACTCGCGTGAATACATTAAAATTTTTACACGCGAGTTTACTTTTGGGAAATTAATACGATTTTTATGTATATTTAACGTCTCATATATGAGATTCGTCAGGATTAGTCCTATGTGAACATATATTCGCATAAACAAGCCGCGAAGCGTTCAATATATTACATACGCGAATATTTCTCGCGGAATATAATCTCTGAGAATTTTGAATTTCGCGCCCCGTGTCGTTTATCAAATGATGGATTCTTTAAACACGTTCTCAACGCTACATAAAATTTATACACGCGAGTTTTACTTATGAAATAAATACGACTTTTATTAACAGTTAACGTCTCATATGTGAGATTGCTCAACGTTAGTTCGATGCGAATATTATATCGCATAAAAAAGTCGCGAAACGTTCACTATATTACATACGCTAATACTTCTCGCTGATTTAAAGCAATTGAGAATTATTTTGTTTCAACGCCGGTTTAAAATTATGAATACATTCTTTACTTAATTAACGCTACATAATAACGTACACACGCGAGTGGTACCTTTAAAAGAAATGCGATTTTTATACGTATTTTTACCATCTTAAATATGATATTTTTGTTTTAATCCGGGCAAAAAAATTTTTATAAATATAAAATAATGCATTTTTAAATAAACTAACTGAATAAGACATAGCCCTTTTCATTGTTTTGCAACTCTCTTTCTACGAATATGATTTTTTAAACATTACATTTTATTTTATTCCAAAATTACTTCCTCCGAGGGTCTCTCTCAACATGTGGTCTGAAACCCTTCTTTTTCTCTCTCCGCTCTCCGAACACTTAAGCGTACTTGGGTCCCGAGTTTCCAGGACATAGACCGTGTATGGGGTTTGTTTATGCGTTTGTAACTTGACCCTCCACAACAAATTTTCACTGTATATATTAAAATTTTTTACGCTAGTTTTCAAACGGTACTGCTCTCTTCTCAAATCAGTTTCCTTTTTGACACCAAACAGAGTGTGTGGCTACTTCTATCTGCCGCCTCTGTGTCTTAAAGGAAAATAGAAGATTAAAAATTGAAATAAAAACTATCAATTTTTGATTTTGCCCTTTAACGAAAAATCTGTTTCCTTCCGGGTTCGTGTTTTGTGATTTTGTGAAGTGCTTACTTCTTGTGGGTGTTGTGAGCCCCTTGTGGATGGTGATGTTTTTTCTGCAGGATCTGTGCTTATTTTGTAGGAGATATCAGTGTCCATAGGTGGTTTTCGTGTGTACCTTTGAGGAGGGGCAGCTTGCGGATTCACTCTTCGCGGATCTGCAAGATAGGAGTTCTCACACTTTTTAAGGCTGTGTTTTGGAGCGGTCTCGTTCCTAGATGCCTTGGAGCTTACAATCTTGCTTTCTCACATAAGTTTTGCATGTTTTATAAAATATCAGTAAAAAAGACCAAAAACAAAAAAAAACAAAAAAACAAAAATCTAATGTTAATGCTAATAACTTTTTTTGCACGTTTACAGCTTAGACACTAAGTACATTAAATTTGGCACTGAAGAGGGCCCCCATTTGTGGCCGAAACGTTTGCCTTTTTCATCCCTGCAATATATTTTCTGCCCCTTTAAAAATTTTTGATATGTTTCTTTGAACATTGTTTTTAATGAAAAATTATGACCCAATGCCAATATAAATAAACTACATTGATTTCTTGAAAATCTTGATAAATTACTAAAATATGTACTCACTGATTTCATCGACAGTCATTTTCTAGATTTTTTTCTATAACCTGTACAAAAAACATCGGTTGGTTTCAGAAAATCTAATTTTTAGCAAATTAAAATCGACGCATGATACACATTTTTTTTCTGCATTATTAAATTGTGTCATTTTTCGATAAAAGGGTTATAATAACGGCCTTTTCCTGCTAACATTTTTAAAACGATGTAGATCACTGCAAGTTTTACATTGAACTGATGACTAAAAACAACGTGCGCCCCTTAGCACAATACCTTCTCTTAACGTCCCATAAACGTTTCTATTGAACGTTTGGTAATTTTAAGATTCGTTTCATAAAAATTCGGTTAAGTTACAAAATATTCAAAATAATTTCAGAAGATTCAGTACACATTCCGCAATTTTAAGATAACTTTACTCAAAAATATCATAAATATCGTTAAATTTTACGTTACTTTTGTGACATAAAAATTTTGTAAATTTACGAACATATCTAACATTGTATGAGCAATACTCTAAAAAAAATCAATTGCATTCAACAAATTCGTTTGTGTGCCTGCATTAGTGTGATGGTAAGTAAAATTTCGCTGATCGAAAAACGTCACTCAGCACTGAAGGCCAGCGCCAGCAGAGCACTGGCGGTCAGCGCTAGTAGTCAGCACTATGCCGGTGTTAACTTTCGGAGTTCTGCCAGCACCACGTCAGCGCTGGAAGTCCGCCGGCAGTGCTGGCGCGATGCTGCGCCGGTTGCAAATTTCCTCCTGGGTAAAATTAACAACTACAATGGATATCTGGCACCAGATAGACCTTATTGGTTCTTCTTTTCACACCTATATAATTGTAGATTGTTCTTTATATTTAAATCATATTAAAATATATAATTCAAAGACTAACATTTGTAGTTAATTCTTTTTATTTTACCTATAAATTAATCTCCAAAATTATTTATAAAAAACATTCCCTACATTAGTATGTTTGAAGCTGCAGAAGTATCTATGAGAAAAGTTCCCTGAATGCTGAAGCAAATAATTCCAGGAACATTCCCGAAAAATGTTCCCTAAATGTTTCCGCAAAATGTTCTAGGAATGTTCTCTGTAAATGTTTCCGCGAAAATTTCTACGAGCGTTAGCTAGGAATGCTCCCTGAACGTTTCTATAGAAGGTTCCAGGAACGTTTTCTGCGAATATTCTCTGAATATTCCTGCGGAATGTTCTCTCAATATTCCTTTTGCACGTTCCACAGAAACATTCATAGAACATTTCTTTGAAACATTAAAAAAACCCGGACATTTTTTTAGCTCTAGGAACGTTCCAATAGAACCTTCCGAACGTTCCATAGGAAAGTTCATGGAACGTTCAGAGAAAGTATTGTGCTATGGGGGTGAGGTAAACATAAAACTCTGGAAAAACCTATCAAAACTTATTCGAAAGGGACGTTTCCTGCAGTTAATATTCGTTTGAAATAATTACACATTTAGAGTATAAATAAACAATGTAATTTTTTCATATATTGCTATGTGTAAAGTTTAAGTGATTATAGACTTTCTCTGAAAATAGGTATTGATTTTCTCTACACAATTTTGTACAAACTACAAGCATTCAAAAAAAAGTTTGATTTTTCCGACTTTGAAAATTCATAAATTCGAAATTTTGCATATCATATTGAAATTAAAAAATACACGTCATTTTTTTGAGCATTCAATACAAGAAAAAATATTTGGAGCGATTTTTTTTTTAATTGAAAATATAATATGGAATGACCCATATGTATAACAAGAATAGTAGTATATAATTGTAATAAAAGTATTTAGAATCATAATTGTTTAGAGTGATATTTCTGGATGTTGATGGATATACGTGTAGAGAAAGATTAGTTTCTCGGCGATATAATGTAATCACCGGCAGTGAACATAACCTCACTTCAAGCAGTACTGATGAGATTCTTGTCAGTGGAGCATTGGGTATTCACCCAAGAGATTATCGGAGCATAGTAGAAAAAAATGTAATGTATCACATTTATAATAAGAATGTTGAAAAAAAATATTCCAGTAAATTTGTGTTAAGGTAGTTCGTTCACGAAAATTAGATCTCAGGAAAAAATAGATAATTTTGCTTTCAAGAATAGCAATATTATTATTGAAGGACTAATTTGAAAGAGAAAAGATTATTTTTCATGACAAAAATTTGAAACACAAAAAAAAATGTTATTAATAAATTTTATTTTTGCCCAAACTTATTTTCTTATTGCTTCGTGCCAAATTTTTAAAAATGATGCGATTCTAATAAATCACGGTTCATTTTTTTAGGAAAAAGATTCTCTACAACTTGACCGTTTCGAATTTTTGAAAATGAATTCATTAATGGCTGAAATTATAAAAAAACTATTTTTCAAAACAAAATTTTTATAAACAAATTGCTGTATTTGATAATAATTAATTCAATTTCGAAAATAGGAAACGATCATGTTGTAGAGAATCTTTTTTCTAAAAAAATGAACCGTGATTTATTAGAATCGCATCACTTTTAAAAATTTGGCTCGAAGCGATAAGAAAAAAAGTTGGGTCGAAACTAAAATTTATTAATTAATTATTTTTTCTGTGTTTCAAATTTTTTACATGTAAAATAATCTTTTCTCTTTCAAAATAGCCCTCCAATAATAATATTGCTATTCTTGAAAGCAAAATTATCTATTTTTGCCTGAGATCTAATTTTCGTGAACAAACTACCTTAAAGATAATTAAACCACAGATTTTCGAGTACGAAGATAATGTGAAGGAACTAAAAAAATATGCTGGAGAATCAGCTCAAATCATTGACGGAAATGGAGAGAAAAATGTTGTAAGGGAGAAGGTAGAAGCATGTCTTATGAATCCAGCACCCATTGCACCACCCAGAATATCTCGAATTCCGCCGGAAATCAAACCTTCGGAAATTGAATTCGATCCTGACGATGAACCGGATTACCGCATTTTCGATCACATTCGTGAACCTGAACCAACTTTGTCTCTGATATAAAAACATAAACGAGAAGTGTAAATCTAACTTATCGAATGCTCTATCAATAAATCAATTTGCATAATTGTGGACTTTGCTATAAGTTTTTCTTTTCATAAAACGAATCTAAATGATCGATTTGAATCAGAATTTTCCCAATGGGCACACGATATTAGAAACGTTTATGTAACATTCTACAAACGTTCTAGGAACATCCTAAGGTCTAATGTGCGAAAGACGTTCCAAAAACGTTCTAAGAACGTCTTTCGGACATTGGACATTGGGATGTTCCTAGAACGTCTGTAGAATGTTACATAAACGTTTCTAATATCGTGTGCCCATTGGGTTACTACACTGTTTCATTTTTTTAAATTAAAAAAGACAAATTATAAAAATATTTTCTATTTCAGGAAAGGAAAAAGAAACGTTTAGACCGAATAATTAGTTTGGGTGTGCAAACTTTAGGGCTGATTTTTCTGTAAAAATTCACATAATAATTATTATTTTTGAAAAATATTGATTAAGGTAGATGACCAGACTATACTTTTCCGAAGGTTTTTGGTGCGCTGAATCCGAATCCGACATTAGAATTGCTCCATTCCGTCAGGTTTTCGAGATATCCTAACCTATATATTCAAAAAACCCGGTTTTGGGGTATTCGGGGTTAAATTACATTGCGAATTAATTTTTTTTTCTAAAAACTTGTTAGGGCTTATTCTATACGCAGTTAAGAAATTCAAAAAGGGTTTTGAAGGGTAAAAGTGGTACTCTCAGATGCGATAACGAGTTTTTAGAAGAAAAATTAATTCGCGAGGTAATTTAACCCCGAATATAGAAAAAAACCGTGTATTTGCACTTGTAGGTTAGGGGAACCTTTGGAAAAGTATACTCTGGTCCAAGGGTTTAAAAAATGTCGGCCTGTGTTATTATTATCATTGTTACCATTGTCACGTATTACTGATTGTATCATCACTATTATTATTGTAATTGCTATTATTAATTAAACCTCATTTATGCAGTTATTCTTATTGTTAATATTACGATTATTATTAACTATAATATCAATTCATAGGAATGAAAAATAGATATGATTGTTAATTAATTTATTAATCGCAACAAATATTATCTTTTATTTATATAACAATAAACAACTAATTTTATTGTCACTTTAATCATTATATTATTATTATTGAATTAATTAGTCAAGTTTGAAATTTTTGTCACTGCCTACATTATCAAAGGATCACTAGTCGCGTATCAGATAGGATACGTTGTCGATAGGTGTCCTCGCAGACAATTTCAAACTCTTATATCGCAAATACATGCAAATGATTTCAAAATTTTTTCCACTGAAATATTTTCAAATTTTTTAAATATTATATTATTACTATGACTGATTGTGATACGATAAATGATTAATAAAAAATATTATATATGTTCATTGATTGCAATATAACAATGAATATTATTATTATTATTATAAATAACTGGCTTATATCGACCCTCAATAATATTAATAGATAGATGATTTTTTACTTTGTCCAGAAATAATGCAAACTCAGGGTTTCATTTTTTCCTCAAACGTTTCGAATCAGATTGGAGTCCTCATCAGTGAGATTTATTTCTATAAAAATACAAAGGAAGAAAAGAATGAAAAATTGCACGTGTGATGGATAAACATTGTGTTGACAAACGATATAAATGAATTGCACTTGTGAAACTATAGAATAGGTCTATTACCACAATGTTTATCAGTCACACTTCAAATTTTCGAAGTCTTCCCTATGTAATTTTACACAAAAAAACCTTTTGTATAGTTTCTTTCGCAAACTCAGTTATTCAGACCAATTTTATAGTTTCAAACATGCAATTCTTTCATATGATTTTTACCATAATGTCTATCCGTCGCATGTGTAATTTTTAAGGTTCTTCCTTTGCATTTTTTATAGAAAAATTCTGCACACTTTTTATTTATTTTTGTTCGAATTTAGTTAGTATGGACCAATTATATGGTTTACATGTGCAATTTTATCATAATGTTATCCGTCACACGTGTAAAATTTTGTAAGTCCCTTCTCTATGTATTTTTATAGCAAATTTTGTACAATTTTCAATTTTTTATTCGTAAATTTAGTTAGACATATTCTATAGTTTCACAAGTGCAATTCATTTATATCGTTTGTCAATACAATGTTTATCCGTCACACGTGCAATTTTTTATTCTTTTCTTCCTTTGTATTTTTATAGAAATAAATCTCACTGATGAGGACTCCAATCTGAGTCGAAACGTTTGAGGAAAAAATGAAACCCTGAGTTTACATTATTTCTGGACCCTAAAGCCAATGTAAAAAATCATCTATCTATTTCTATATGTATATTTCTATGTTCGGATGGATTAACATGCCTAAAAATACCAGATCTCATTGTTTAGGTGATTAAAACTGAACTCGAGAGGTCGACTGTACGAATTCGCAACCAGCCAAAGTGTCTTATACTTTGTTACCGAATTGGTATTGAAGTTTGGGGAATTGCTGACTAATTGGTAAGTCACTACAAGCATTGGATTTTTATGTAACCAAACTTTAACCATGTTTTTCTCAAAACTATATTTTTCAAATCGGTGGGCACGATAACTCAAAAAGTTATTTATCGATCACCCTGAAATTTTGCACACATCTTTTCAATGATATTACGTTCTATGTAAACCTATATATTTCCAAAAGTTTTCTTGAAAAATTATTTTATCGAAGCTAGATAATCAAAAAATTCGGTCAATAAATCAAATTATTTTTATAAACTGTTTCATTCTGCGAATTTTTTTTTTTCATTTTTTTCAGATTTATCTACAAAATATGACATTAATAACGATACAGAATTTTGGTTTTTATTTTCAGATCAATAGAACCGAGGCTATACAATGTCCGCCGATCGAGAAGTCTCGCTGCGACCTAGTGTACATCGGGCATTTTGAATAATAAAAATACAAATTTTTATGTGCCTCAGCCGCGGAAACTCGTTTTTCCGTTACAGCTGAGAGTAAAGCAATGTTGTATATTCCATTACAGAGGAATACAATGTAGAAATTGAATTACGCATGCGCATTATAGTCTTACAGCGGAACGCAATCTATTTCTTATTCTTCTTCTTCTCACTTCTTCTTCGTACAGCGTTAGCACTGACTACTACACAAGACCGATAAAAGCAAAATGGCCGGGACTGGTCGTCAATTTGCGCCCGCTTCGTACAACTAGCGTAGCAAACAACTACAATAAGTACTAGATTAGATTCCAATGTACGCATAAAAACTCGTATCCGCACCACAGTCACATAAAATAGAATATGTGCCAATGCACACAATTCGGGACATTGCGAGACTCGCGACAATGCTCGCAGGACTGATCGCGCCTCGGATTCGTCTCGGCTTTGTCTCGACTACGCCTTGGCTTCGATCTCCTGCGAACATTGTCGCTCGTTACGCAATCACCCTCATTGTGTGCCTAGGCACATAATATACTATTGTACTATTTCAAAATATGAATAAACCATATGGCAATTTTCAAAAATATAGAATGAATGTTACGTTTGCCTGTCATTTTGGCCTATAAAAAATGTTTGAAATTAATTAAAAAATTTTTTTTCTGTATTTCGATAGTGTACTCATTGAGCCCAACAAATTTTATATCAATATCTATAATAATAAACTCTTTAAAAAATTTACAAAAATAGCCTTTTTTTGAGCATGTAAAGCAAAATTCTTCATGTGCTTGGGATTTATTTTTTGAATTTGAAAAATTGATGATTTTACAGCCATGAATGCAAAGAAACACACAGGGTCAGTTATTATGCATGTGTAACTTTAAACGCGTTATTATCGAAAACTTTTCTTCTCTTCATTTTGCAATGATTGCGGAAGAATGGAGGTTTTAATCCTCTTGAAAGAAAAAACTTTTATTCTTTCGAAAAAAATTCATAAGTTGCAATTTTTTGATAACGCTCGGAAAAATTTTGAAATTTTATGAAAAAAATCACAGTTTTTCGACTTTAAAATTAGTCCAATGATGTTTTTAAGGGGGTGTTCTCATGGATTGGCCGTATTTAGAAGCGTTTTTTGGAATTTTACTGTGAGAAAACTATAATTGATTTTTTGATGTGGTTTCTTTTAAAAGTTTTATTAGCTCTTAGACTACAAAATTCAGAAAACTTGTATGAAAAAATTTGCACGGTTTGGCCACTGCACCCTTGCGAACATAGGCCTTCCAAAAAAAGTTGGTTGATGGTTCCCACCAAATCTCAAAAATGGCTGGTCTGAAACACAAGAGTAAATGTTTTTCTTAATCTATGGTAGTGTAGTTATCGTCTGACGGAGGCATTTTTTTATCATAAAAATTTTCAAAATGGCGGGCTATAGAAAAAAAAATCGTTTTTTTCACCTTTTTTTCATCTTTCAAAATTCATTGAACATTTGTTATAAACAATAGGGGCAAAAACGTCCGTCAGACGATAGCGAGTACATTTCCACACATTAAAAAAAAGTTTATCAAAATCCGTCTACTGGTTTCTTAGAAATCGTGGGAACCAGTTTGGAAAAAGTAGTTTTGAGAAAAACGCGTTTAAAGTTCCCAATGAAAAAAAGCGACAGATTGAGTTTAACTTTCTTGACGTAATTGCCATAGTAAAACAAATCCTTTTTGTATACTATTCTTATATCTCTAATCTTTGAAAAAATGAAAAAAAAATCGATTTTCTGAAACCGTTTGATGAGAACACCCCCTTAATACTTTATTGTTCGAGTAAACACCACACAAAAGAGTTTTTTTATGTGCCTGCTCTTATTCTTTTATATAAGATAGTAAAAACAAAATGTAAAAATTCTCGAAAAACGATTTCCTAGTCCCCTTAAAGTGAATTGATTTGCTATTTATTCATTAATTATCTGAGTAACTTCTTCCATTACAAGAACATCCCGTGCAGAAATAGCTCAACTTGTTTCCAAGTTCCGATTCGGGCCCGATCGGATTTTCCGCAGGGCCGCAGGGGGGCACATGATGTGGCTCGGGTCGGAACTACATCGGATTATGATAGACAAGATTATTTTCAAATTTCAAAAGAATCTTTGATGAGATTTTTTATATCCACATTGTAGATCAAGGTAAGTTAATTCACTAGATTCATTACATAAATCCTAACATTGTAGGTTATCTTTTCTAGACGGTTTATTTGATTTTTAATGTACGTAATTTATCAAAAATATTTCCATTTTGTTCTAAGACGTAAATATGGTAAATAATAATGAGAAGCATTGCATTACAATAAACATGAAGTAGCATGAATTGATAATTTATTGTAGTGATAATAATACTACAAATAGTTGTAGATGCTGAAGACGAAGATGAAGAGAAGTTTCTGTCTTGCAAGCCGTTAATGAAGAGGAAATTCCAGTAGAAATGGAACCAGAGGATTTTCAAAAAGTTTTAGGGGAAAATGAAAATCCTATTGCTTTTGATGAAACTCCCAGCAACGCAGATTATCACTTGAAATATTTTTTTATTAACGGTAATTTGAAAAGAAAAGAAAATTATAATTTTAAGTGTAGAACGTTATTGTGTTTCGTTATTTTTTATATCGTATATTCAATTGTGCAAAATGAATTTTGTACAGTTCACACAGTTGTCTCCAATGCAATTTGTTGCTACAAAAACAATGAACCATATAATTATGATAATTTTGTATGAAAAGTAATTTGAACTTATTCCGCGCACTTGTAGATTTTATATGATAGAATGTGCTATAATGTTGAAAATAATAACTACTTCTTCACATTTCAGTGCTTTTTTTTAAAGGATCGTTCGAATTAATCATCAAATTTTTTTTTTGAAAAAAAATTGATATTATTTAATTACGTGTCAGTAAAAATTTTTTGGGGTGTTTATTTCGCTTCAATAATTTTTACTGCATAATCTACAATAGCTGCATTGATTTTTTTTGTGATTAAGCCGTTTATGCCAAAACATGACTTGTCAAAATTGTGAAAACACTTGCAGAATTGTGTAAATGTATATACTTGTACGTGTGCGTGCGCGCGCATTGTTAGGTATGTATCTACTTTTCGTTTTCACATATTTTCTTTCATATATATATGGTGATATAAGATGGTAAATGGCGTTTTACGTTAGCAGTGTACTTTTGAATGAATTCGACTCATTTTACGTAGAAAAAAGAGTTCTCTTTCAAGATTCCGAGTTTGAAGGATGCCTGAAAAGTTGAAAAGTAAGTTAACATTCTTTTTCATGATCGATTGCGATGCATGGGTTCCGAAACTTTAAATTAGCAAATATTTCTGGTGACTTAAATTTCTAGATGCGTTTTTTTTTATAAAAAAATTTGTTTTTTCCAGATTGAAAATTTCAACCTCAAATTTTCCAAACATGGATTTTTTTTATTGTGGAAACGCTTCAGAATTTCGAACTCTCAGATTATATTGAAATATTCAAAAGTATGTTCAAACTTTATTATTCTACAATAATTATTATTGTTCTAGAATTGATTAAATATAACTTACAAAAAATTACAGAGAATAAATTACAACAAAAACTTTGATGTTTAAAATCTTCAAATCATTAATTTATTGAATTTTTTTTACAACTTCATATTTTTAAAGGTAAAAATGTTAGCAGACAAGATTTCTTGGCCCTATCTGAGTCCGCCTCCAATGATTTGATCCAAAATAAAGCTCATTTTTACAAATTTCTGATGAAGCAAGAGGAACTTATCAGAAAATTAAATCAATCTTCCGAAATTGTAAGCAGAAGAGTAGCTAGTTCGAATTAATTTTGTTTGACAAATTAAAAAACTTTATATCAACTTTAAGGTTAATATAAATAAATAGCAAATCTCAAAATGTTCAAATGTTCATTCAATAAAAATTTCGAAGCTTATGAAATTAGTGAGGGAGAAGAGCATAAATTTTACAACCTGAAAGATTTATATCTGATGAAAACTTATCAGTCAAATTTAGTTTTAGATAAACGTTTCATTGTATTCTCTTGAAAAACTTAAAAATCGAAATTTTTTTCAGAAATTTTATTCATATATTGTATTTCGTTTAATTAGATATTAGTTTGTTCTGAGAAAAAAATAAAAGAAATTATCAAAGCAAAAATTTGTGCATTATTTAATTAATTTTTATTCACCTACAATAATAAACAAAAAAAAAACAGTTGAAATAACAAATTTTCAAGAGCTGATACAAATATAATCATTCATTTGGTCCAACTGTATTTTACAGTTGGGTCAGTTTTAACCTACATTTGATTCAAATTAAGTTTTAATAGTCTTCTTAAATATGTTACCACAGTTGTCCTCAAAACGAACTATAATTTTATTGTTGGCTCACTCGTATTATTACAGTTCTGATCGATGTACTTTTTTCTCAGTGAATGTAATTTATTTTTAGATTCAGAAGAATCGAATAGTTCTAAAGATTATGAAGATAGGTTTGAAGATTATATTGTTTGTATACTCTTGATTATACTGTTGCATCACTAAACTAAATTTATGAAATAAATTTTTTTAAACCAACTATTTATTGTTATTAAACGAAAACCTTTTAAATTTTACTATTTGTAGAAATACAAAATTAGAAGGGGCCATATCTGGGCCAGATCGGGCCTCTATTTTACAGGCCCATATCTGGGCCAACGGGTAAGGCGTTTCATTACTGGTCTGGCACTAGACAGATTACTCTATCGGGGACACATTTTTCCTGATCGGGGCCCGATCGGCGCCCCACCAAAATTTCTGCATGGGATGTGTGGCGTGGTACGAAAAAACCGACCTAACAGACCCAAAAATCGATTATGGAGTTTTGTACGTTTCTGATACTTGAGCAGGATATGCTCTATCGAATAATATTGACGATCGTCAAACGTTTTAATTGTGAAAAATCATTTATGAGTAATTCGTCATAATGATGAATGATTTGTCGCTTCTGATTGCTTTTTTCCTGCGTTTTCGCCAATATTTCGTGAAGGGCTGCTAGGTCGGTTTCTTCTTACTACGCTACATATATTTCATATTGCATGAGAATAGAGGATGGAAACACTCCTAGAGAGTTATAGTACCCTGGCATGCGAAGCATTTCTATTCTCGTCACGTCACGTAGTGTACTATAATTTTATAGAAAGGACAAATCCGAGAAATCAAATAACACTCGTCAACAGCCATTTCGTTGCAGGGTAGAAAACTTTTCTAGGGTAATTTGAGGACACTGAATCCAAAAATTCATTCAAATTCGTATATTATTTTTACATTCTCATCATGGATGAGAAGGTATTGGTTTTATGTGAAAAATTACTTTCGAAATTTTCATCAAATCTTTACGTTTTGAGAACCCCTGAGTCAGAAAAAACATTTAGATGGAAAATTGTTTGCCTAAATGAGGTCTACAAATTCTGATAAAGAAATTTCGGGACAGGATGTATATTTTATGTTTTGATTTTTAATATTGAAAAAATTCGATTTTTTTCACCAAAATATGTGAGATACGAAATAAGCGTTGTTCTGCAAAATCGTTTCCTTAAATAAAGTCTGCGATTGTTTTTCCTTTTTAGATATGTGGAAGAAAGTAAATTCTTTTTATCATGTAATTTATTAAAAAGTTATACTGAAATGTATACAGAAAATCGAGCGCGAAGCGCGAGTGTCATGATGAGAATGTGTTCCTTAAGGCCGATAGAGCCTTAAGTAAATTGAATTTCCTGTTTCACTTAAATTCAAAAAGAAATTGAGTGACTTTGAGAAAATGTGTAATTCACATCATCTGTAATATTATTATAAAATTGGTTTGAGCTTCAGTATCAAAATATAAGAAATAAACTTAAATGTATGCGAAGAGCACAAGACCGAGCGCTAAGCGCGAGGTCCAGAAAGAACGGAGCGCGAAGCGCGCGATGAGAATGTGCCCGCGAAGCGGGCAGATTTTTTTTGATCAAATACTTCAATTAAAGATAATTCGTAATGTGGCTATGGGTCCTAATTGAACTAAAAAATTCTAAATTATACACATGCATAGTAATTTCCTTCGAAAATGATGTTCATGGTAAAACGCGAAATTTTTCTGAATTTGTAGCTTTATCTATCTTCTTTATTGTGTTAAAATTTTAACGTAATCGAATAAAAATGGTACTAAATATTTAAAAACGGTTTGTTTGTAATATTACAAAATCAAGATATATATATAGATATATTATATTATATTCTTATCAAAATATTCATTTGTAATTTATAAGAATTCATCTCTGGTACATACATGTTTCTGATTCTACAGATTCGTTGAGATTGAATTTCAGTTTTTCTAAAAGAAGTACCTAATGCCTTGGATTGGTTTCGGATTCGGTCAGATTGTATTTCGAATGCCCGCATAAACTGAAGTGATTTGAAATTTTTATCCTGAATGTAACCCGAATTTATTCAAATCGAATTTCAGTAGACACGTGGATTCAAAAGGTTTAAGAAAGGTGTTTGCGATTCGATAGAGTTGACTTTGATCTGATGGACTAATCACGGATTCGTTTCAAATGAATTTTTACATTCTCATCATGGATGAGAAGGTATTGGTTTTATGTGAAAAATGACTTTCGATATTTTCATCAAATCTTTACGTTTTGAGACCCCCTGAGTCATAAAAAAGGATTTTTACGAAAGTGTCTGTCTGTCTGTCTGTAGGTCGTGTGCGGCATAACTCTCGATAGAATTATCAGATTGAATTGAACTTTGGTACACTTTATCGGAGCCGAAAAAGTAAGGACAAATTCGTTAACCAGCCACATCCAATCAAAATTGAGGGATTGAGCACTACTTTTGTGTTTTTGAAAACAATTTTTTTAAAAAATCAAAAATTTTAATACTGGTTTTTGAAAGTGCTCATAAATCTCTACAAATTATCCTGATAACATTTTTTAATTAAATCAAAATTAGAAATGTCACAGCATATTCAAAATTCGAAAAAAGTCAATATCAAAATTCCATTTTCCAGTTAAATTATACGAGATACGAAAAAACGTTATGATACTATATTATTAAATAAATAAAGACCTCCAAATTTGAATTGTAACATTTTTTCATGAGATGCATATTTATCTTTTTAATTAAAAAAAAAACTATTGAAAATCCAAAATTCAATTTTTTAGCAATAATATTCGAAACACGAAAAAAACGTAAGAATACAAAGTTGTTTGTTTCAAAAAGATCTACAAATTTTGTCTCACACAGTTTCTGATAAAACATATATTTTTCGTTTCAATTCCAAAAAATACGATTAAAATTCAAAAATTCCATTTTTCAGGCAAAATATGAGAGGTACAAAAAAAACGTTTAGATGGAAAATTGTTTGCTCATAAATCTCTACAAATTATCCTGATAACATTTTTTGATTAAATCAAAATTAGAAATGTCACAGCATATTCAAATTCGAAAAAACTCAATATCAAAATTCCATTTTCAAGTGAAATTACTCGAGATACGAAAAAACGTTATGATACAATATTATTAAATAAATAAAGACCTACAAATTTAAATTGTAACATTTTTTCATAAGATGCATATTTATCTTTTTAATTAAAAAAATAAACTATTGAAAATCCAAAATTCAATTTTTTAGCAATAATATTCGAAACACGAAAAAAACGTAAGAATACAAAGTTGTTCGTTTTAAAAAGATCTACAAATTTTGTCTCACACAGTTTCTGATAAAACATATACTTTTCGTTTCAATTCCAAAAAATGCGATTAAAATTCAAAAATTCCATTTTTCAGGCAAAATATGAGAGGTACAAAAAAAACGTTTAGATGGAAAATTGTTTGCTCATAAATCTCTACAAATTATCCTGATAACATTTTTTGATTAAATCAAAATTAGAAATGTCACAGCAGATTCAAATTCGAAAAAACTCAATATCAAAATTCTATTTTCAAGTTAAATTACTCGAGATACGAAAATACGTTATGATACAATATTATTTTCTACATAAAGTCCTACAAATTTGAATTGTAACATTTTTTCATAAGATGCATATTTTTCTTTTTAATTAAAAAAAAAAACTATTGAAAATCCAAAATTCAATTTTTTAGCAATAATATTCGAAACACGAAAAAAACGTAAGAATACAAAGTTGTTCGTTTTAAAAAGATCTACAAATTTTGTCTCACACAGTTTCTGATAAAACATATACTTTTCGTTTCAATTCCAAAAAATGCGATTAAAATTCAAAAATTCCATTTTTTAGACAAAATATGAGAGATACAAAAAAAACGTTTAGATGGCAAATTGTTTGCTCATAAATCTCTACAAATTATCCTGATAACATTTTTTGATTAAATCAAAATTAGAAATGTCACAGCAGATTCAAATTCGAAAAAACTCAATATCAAAATTCCATTTTCAAGTTAAATTACTCGAGATACGAAAAAACGTTATGATACAATATTATTAAATAAATAAAGACCTACAAATTTAAATTGTAACATTTTTTCATAAGATGCATATTTATCTTTTTAATTAAAAAAATAAACTATTGAAAATCCAAAATTCAATTTTTTAGCAATAATATTCGAAACACGAAAAAAACGTAAGAATACAAAGTTGTTCGTTTTAAAAAGATCTACAAATTTTGTCTCACACAGTTTCTGATAAAACATATACTTTTCGTTTCAATTCCAAAAAATGCGATTAAAATTCAAAAATTCCATTTTTTAGACAAAATATGTGAGATACAAAAAAAACGTTTAGATGGAAAATTGTTTGCCTAAATGAGGTCTACAAATTCTCATTAAGACATTTCGGGACAGGATTTATATTTTATGTTTTGATTTTTAATATTGAAAAAATTCGATTATTTTCACCAAAATATGTGAGATACGAAATAAGCGTTGTTCTGCAAAATCGTTTTCTTAAATAAAGTCTACGATTGTTTTTCCTTTTTAGATATGTGGAAGAAAATGAATTATTTTTATCATGTAATTTATTAAAAAGTTACTGAAATGTATACAGAAAATCGAGCGCGAAGCGCGAGTGTCATGATGAGAATGTGTTCTTTAAGGCCGATAGAGCCTTAAGTAAATTGAATTTCCTGTTTCACTTAAACTGAAAAAGAAATTTAGTGAATTTGAGAAAATGAGTATAATTTACATCATCTTTAATATTATAAAATTGGTTTGAGCTTCATTATCAAATTATAATAAATAAACTTGAATGTATGTGAAGAGCACAAGACCCAGCGCGAAGTGCGAGGTCCGGAAAGAACGGAGCGCGCAGCGCGACGATCAAATCGCGCGCCCTAGGCGCGCTCAAACTTGCGAGCGATGCAAAATCCACATCCTCCTTCAATGTTTATACTTAATTTTTTTCGGATTTTTCTGACAACGGTAGGTATGAAAATTTTTTCTTAAAGAATTTGAAATTTTTCTGTGGAAAAAATTGTTTATAATAAATTGTTATTAAAAATCATTTTTTTTAAACCTGTAAATTTTTCACAGAATTTTTTTTCAAAAAATCCCCCCTCCTCCCTCTCTACCAATTTTAGATTTCAAATTCCGGAAAAAATCTCAAAAAGACATTTAACCTTTTACTTTCAACATCTAATAAGGAAAATTCAATTCACAAATGTTAGAACAATTAAAATTCATTAAAAATGTAACCTGTCCAAAAAAAACATCCTTGATTAACAAATTAATATTTTATAAACTATTAGTCGGAAGAGGTTCAAATAAGGGTAATTTTTAAGGTAAATTTATGCTCGATAAATGGAGGTATATATATATACGCATCAAGCTGACATCGTGTAGGGTTTTAGTATTTCATTTCAATATCCTCCCACAGATTTACAAAAAAAAGTTAGAAACATTTTTTTGCAGCAGAATTCTTATTTCAACTGGACTAATGTTAATGTCCCAATTAATGACCAAAATTTTTATTCGGCGGGATAACTAATTGATTTGTTTGTACTAAATAATGATAAAATCACAGAAAAATCTCAAATTTCTTAAATTTCATTATAAAATCATATATACATGAATTTACGAACAACATTAAATCATAATGGAGTTCAAAGTTGCGCGCCTTAACTTTCGTAATGTTCCAAGCCCAAGATGGCTTCTAACAATAACAATCTTGGCGAGCCCGCTTACGTTAAAAGTAACTATCAAGATTAATATTGCAGTTGGTCACTTGCATAAAGTGTGAATTCGAGTGAGAAAAGCTCACACAAGTGAGAAACATCGCGATTACTCAAAAGGTGAGTTTTTTGTACATTTTTTCGCCCTGTCAATAAAAGGTACAAAAAATTTATGCATGTCCCTCGATATGACCATTTGCATCAAAACATTGAAAATTTCTATGTTATTGAAGTAATCCAGTATCTTTTGCCGGTAACAGACTGAACAAACATTATTTCTAGATTCAAATTTTATTGCACCGCCCTAACCTTCAAATGGATTGTTCACCGGGTAATTATTCATCGCGAGTGACTGTGTATCCGTTCTAATACGAGTCACTAATAGGAACATTATTTATTTACAGAATATCAATTTTAACAATCAGTAAACAGTATTGTAGCTGCGTTTAATAACGGTCAATAATTGGGTCAAAAAATGGTCACTAATATAGCCCCCGAAAACATTGCTGGTCACTAATTAGGTCAATCATAATTTATGATACATTTTAATTTCGAAAGGATTGGAGTGGAAATGCTTACTTTTTAATGTAGAACTTTTTATATTATATATCAATAAAGAAATACGGAACTTTCATAAAAAATGTGTGTTTTATTTCAAATTTAAAAACAAAGTACCTATTGAACAGCCTTCTAATTCATTTGATACCGTATTCCCATCAGACCCTAAGCTACTCTATGACGATTGGTACTAGACACTGCGCAGGATCAACATTTCGTACATGCGACCTTCGTTACATCATGAAGTCTTGATCAGGAAATATGCTTCACGTTTGAGGCAATTAAAATAATTAGTGATCGCGTCGCTGATAGCTTGATTAAACTTGTATCGTAGTTTCGAAAGCTTTTAAGCTAATTTCGTTATGGAAGTATACTCTAATGAGCTTCCATTTTAAAGGCCATTTTATAAAAATACCACGTGACTGAATTTTAGTTTCAAAATTTCAAGAATTCGAAACCGTTCGAATCCTCAAAATACAAAAAAAGGACCAAATTTGGACCAAAAAACATTACCCAAAATAAACAACCATGAGAAAAACCAACAAAAAGGAGGAAAGGAAAAAGAAGGCAAATTCCAAAACCCCTTCCTTATTTTTCTTTCTTTCGTTCTCTTTTCTCTTTATTTCCTACCACCATCTATATAAAAAAAATATAAACTACTTGCGCGACGTTTCGGTGCTCCTCCAGCATCCTCTTCAAAGCTGGAATTAAAAAAAAAAATTTTTTTTTTCAATTATCTCCTATCATTTTCCATGGGGACGAAAAACTCTCCTCTATGAATGCCAACAGGAGACTATAACATCTCCTTGTGTGTCTCTCTATTAACCCATTAACGCCCAAAATCACAGGCTTTTTAACTCATTTTTGTCCCTTGTTGCCAAAGCGAAATGGAATATATCATGACCAAACCTTGTATATATAATGTTTTTGGGTCTCCTCTTCCGATTTATGGAGTCAAAATTACATTATCGTGCACTGGAAAACCAATATGGCGGATTTTATTTTAAAAAATACCGAAAATTTGAAATTTCTTTTTTTATTCTTTTTTTTCAAATGGATAAAGCATATTGATCTATTTCAAACTATGGACAAAGGTGGGCAAAATAGTTGTAGTTTATGAAAAATATTTTTTGGTTCAGCTCCTTATGTTTTATCTTTTCCAAAATAGCGTAAAACTATGGAAATTTGGAAAATAGGCGTTTTTTTATGACATTTCTAAGATAATTGGATAATATACAGAATTTTATTGATCAAAATGTCAAATTTTGATTGATCAATTATGTACAGACCTCTTCTAGTATATGCAATGACGTGATTAATGGCGGATTCATTATGGCGCTTAGAGAACTTGGGAAATACCGAGTTTTTTCAAGATTATCGTTGATGAAAATTCCTGAACCTTAATTAAATTCAATTTTCCTATGCTTCTTGGCACAGTATATGAAAATCCGGTGACAGTGTTAGAAAATCCAAAATGGCGGATCCGATATAGCGGTCCAAATATTGAAGATTTAATAATGTGTTAATCAAAAAAATATTTTCGTATTTTATGTACAATTTGTGATAAAAAATGTCTCTAGCCATTTTTTGATTGAGAGCGCTGATTCAGCGGAAAAAATTCGTAAAGTTCTGAATTTATATTTCACGATCTGCTGTTTGCTTTAGCTTTCTTAATATAAACGATAATTTGCTATGAAAAACATACAAAAAAATCTGCCCGCTTCGCGGGCACATTCTCATCGCGCGCTTTGCGCGCAAGTTTGAGCGCGCCTAGGGCGCGCGATCCGATCGTCGCGCTTCGCGCTCCGTTCCTTCTGGACCTCGCGCTTCGCGCTCGGTCTTGTGCTCTTTGCATACATTCAAGTGTATTTCTTATAATTTGATTCTGAAGGTCAAACCAAATTTATAATAATATTACAGATGATGTGAATTACACATTTTCTCAAAGTCACTCTATTTCTTTTTGAATTTAAGTGAAACAGGAGATTCAATTTACTTAAGGCTCTATCAGCCTTAAGGAACACATTCTCATCATGACGCTCGCGCTTCGCGCTCGATTTTCTGTATACAGTTCAGTAACTTTTTGATAAATTACATGATTAAATTAATTTATTTTCTTCCAAATCTCTCAAAAAGAAAAAACAATCGTAGACTTTATTTAAGGAAACGATTTTGCAGAACAACGCTTATTTCGTATCTCACATATTTTGGTGAAAAAAATCGAATTTTTTTAATATTAAAAATCAAAACATAAAATATACATCCTGTCCCGAAATGTTTTAATGAGAATTTGTAAACCTCATTTAGGCAAACAATTTTCCATACAAACTTTTTTTTTGTATCTCACATATTTTGTCTAAAAAATGGAATTTTTGAATTTTAAACGTATTTTTTGGAATTGAAACGAAAAATATATGTTTTATCAGAAACTGCGTCAGACAAAATTTGTAGATCTTTTTGAAACGAACAACTTTATATTCTTACGTTTTTTTCGTATTTTACATATTATTGTTAAAAAATTGAATTTTAGATTTTCAATAGTTTTTTTTTAATTATAAAGAAAAATATGCATCATATGAAAAAATGGTACAATTCAAATTTTTAGGTCTTTATGTAGAAAATAATATTGTATCATAACGTATTTTCGTATCTCGTATAATTTAACTTGAAAATGGAATTTTGATATTGACTTTTTTCGAATTTGAATATGCTGTAACATTTCTAATTTTGATTTAATCAAAAAATGTTATCAGGATAATTTGTAGAGGTTTATGAGCACTATCTAAAACGAGTATTGAAATTTTTGATTTTTTCAAAAAATTATTTTCAAAAACACAAAAGTAGTGCTCCATCCCTCAATTTTGATTGGATGTGGCAGGTTAACGAACTTGTCCTTACTTTTTCGGCTCCGATAAAGTGTACCAAAGCTCAATTCAATCTGATGATTCTATCGAGAGTTATGCCGCACACGACCTACAGACAGACAGACAGACAGACAGACACTTTCGTAAAAACCATTTTTTCTGACTCAGGGGGTCTCAAAACGTAAAGATTTGATGAAAATTTCGAAAGTCATTTTTCACATAAAACCAATACCTTCTCATCCATGATGAGAATGTAAAAAATTATTATACAGAATTTTATTGCCCGTTCGCCGGTTCTTATGAACGTTTCCCAACACTTACCACGTGAAGGTGGGCGGTCATGAGTCTCTTTTATAGTTTTTTTCTTAATTTTTCGGATTTTATAATTTTTTTGTAGTTTTTAAGATTTTATGTTTTTTTCTTGTATATTTTTGTCCATTTTTTTATAATTTTTCAAATTGTACGTACTTTTATATTTCCTATAACTTTGCTACTCTGAAACTCAAGCGTTGAAGAATGTGCCATCAACGATAATCTTGAAAAAGCTCCTAAGCGACATATTGAATCCGCCATTAATCAGGTCATTACATATACTAGAAGAGGTCTGTACATAATTTATCAATCAAAATTTGCCAATTTGATCAATGAAATTGATCAATTCCCTTTTTCGCTTTGGCAACAAGGGACAAAAATGAGTTAAAAAGCCTGTGATTTTGGGCGTTAATGGGTTAAGTACCTGAATGACCCTAAGAGTCATTCAATAAAATGTTGATTACTTCGCAGAATCTAGAAACTTCATGGAAATGTATTGTGACAGTGAATTTAAATATAACCTATCATACTATCATAAAAACCATTGTACTTTACTAAATCAGTTTTTAAAATTATAGAATATGTTCCCTCTCTTTTTATATATAGCATCTCCATAAATTCCCTTTTTCCATACTACTTTCAGAGTGCAAAATCTCAAGATTATTCCAGTCAAAGTCATGATCATCATATTCCTTTCTATGATCAGATAAAACATTATGGTAATTACACTTTCTCCCAAGACAAAAAAGAACGAAAGAAAGAAAAAGAAGGAAGGGATTTTGGAAGGTTTCCTTCGTTTTTCTTTTCTCCTTTTTTGTTGGTTTTTCTCATGTTTGTTTATTTTGGCTAATGTTTTTTGGCCCAAATTTGGTTGCTAGTTTTGTATTTTGAGAGTTCGAACGGTTTCGAATTCTTGAAATTTTGAATTACATTAAAAACTGGTGCTTAATCGGAAGATTTTTTTGTTTTTGACCAAAAAACTTATTTTTTTTATTAACGATAAACGAGCGCTTTTTTCCCTCAAATTTCATAAGTAAATTTTCAGAGACCACCATTTTCCGTGATTAACAAAAGCTTTGATTAAGCACTAGATAAACTATCAAAATAATAATTTTTTCTGTTTCATTGATTTCAGATAAACCAGTAAGAAGTACTGATGGTCACCGCGAGGCACTATTTGTAAGAGAAGGATCAACAATCAAGCTGATAACTTGATCCACAATTAATATTCTTATTTGAAAAAAGCTTGGTATATAATAATAAATAAATAAATAAATAAAATTATGCAACAGTTCAAAAAAAATTCCTGAGATTGTCTATTTTTTCACGCCTCTGACTACCCGTAACCCCTTAATGTAACTAACACTAATTTAAAACTATATAATACACAAAAATGAGATTCGGGGCGTTAATTTTGTAGTCAAGAAGATATTCAAACTTCTTCAACAAAATTCGATTGAAAAATTGAATTATCGCACTATCGAGCCTACATTATTGCACTCTTCGATTTTACAGAAAAAAGGCGACTACAGGGGGATACGAACCCATGTTTCCCCATTCCCGGTACCCAGGTGCAAATTTCGGTCGGCTGCCAGAGTTGGACCATCGGGCCACGGTTGGCCCTACTCTGGCAACCAAGGTTTGGTGACCATAGTTGGTCCAACTGTGGTAGTTTCGGTTTTACCAACTTTGGCAGCCAACACTGGCAACCAAAGATGTGCCCGACCGTCGGTTCAACTATGGCCCAGACTCGAACCGACTGTGAGGCCAACTTTGGCAAATTGCTTTAGATGACCGTGACAGTTCAGTTGGCCCACCTCTGGGCCACGGTTGAACCAATCGTCGGCATATTATTAACTAGATTATACCCGTGCGGAAATTGCCTTATTTTGCCTTATTTAAAAAAAATCTTGACATTACACTGAGAGAAAAGGAAAGTAGTCGTAGCAACTTTAGCTGTAAAGTTAAACCTGTTGCAGTTGCTTTGACTGTATTTTTAGTTGGAACAAATATAATTATAGTTAGTGGAACTATACAACACCTAACTGTTTTTTGTAGTTCGTTTCGGGGACAATTAAAGTCACACAGTTATCTCCAATGCAATTCGTAGTTAGTAAACCAATGAACCATAATTATGGTAATTTTGTATGAAAAGTAATTTGAACTTATTTCGCGCACTTGTAGATTTTATATGATAGAATGTGCTATAATGTTAAAAATAATAACTAATTCTTCACATTTCAGTGTTTTTTTTTCGAAGGATCGTTCGAATTAATCATCAATTTTTTTTCAAAAAATCGATATTATTTAATTACGTGTCAATAAAATTTTTGTTGGGGTGTTTATTTCGCTTCAATAATTTTTACTGCATAATCTAGAATAGTTGCATTGATTTTTTTGTGGTTAAGCCGTGTATGCCAAAACATGACTTGTCAAAATTGTGAAAATTGTGTAAATGCATATACTTGTACGCGTGCGTGCGCGCGCATTGTTAGGTATGTAGGTAGAAAAAAGATTTCTCTTTCAAGATTCCGAGTTTGAAGGTCGCCTGAAAAGTTGACAAGTAAGTTAACATTCTTTATCATGATCGATTGCTATGCATGGGTTCCGAAACTTTAAATTAGCAAATATTTCTGGTGACTTAAATTTCTAGATGCGTTTTTTTTTATAAAAAAATTTGTTTTTTCCAGATTGAAAATTTCAACCTCAAATTTTCCAAACATGGATTTTTTTTATTGTGGAAACGCTTCAGAATTTCGAACTCTCAGATTATATTGAAATATTCAAAAGTAAGTTCAAACTTTATTATTTTACAATATGATGTATTTACAATATGAACAGTTTTATTTTTCAGAATACTAAGTAATTTATTTCTAATGTCAATTAGAAATTTTTCCTTCAAAATTGTTCACATTTTTTATTTCATTAGTAATTTTTAGTAATGATAATTAACTAGTCTTTAAAAATCACTTTTATTAATATAAAAATGAATTAAGAATAATAATTTATTCAAAATAAATGATTCATTAACGTTATTTTAAATTGATGAAAAAATTTATTTGAATTTTTACGTAATGAAAATGGTTATAATAATTTTAAGATGGAGAGAAATCGAACACATTATACGTTATATTATGCAATGGCTCAAATAAGTAATTTTTAACTATAGTTAAAATTATATTCAGGATGTATATCAATTTTTTTCTCGTTTTAATTACATATAGGATTTACATACAGAGCTAAAGCCAAAAATCAATATTTTAAGATTCTCATATGATTCACTGGTTTTTCAGACTGGCACTCGAATGGAACCATCATTGACCACGAGAAAGGACAAATTAAGGGTATATGGCATTACTCAGCAACCCATAATCGTTGCTATCGGCTCTGCGACGACGTTTGAAGCATTTTATGTCGTCATCAACAATATTAAATATAGGGTTGACGATCTTATGACTGCGGTTGACTTATGCTTCAAGATTTTTCATACTTTGAATGCCACGTATCCAAAGGAAAGCGCAGTTATTTGGGAATTTTTAGAGTCGTTTGTTTATAACTGCAGTTTCAAGAGCGATACGAAAAGAAGAGGGAAAAAAATAGTGTCGACGACTTTGTGGACTGAATTACAACAAATTTAAATATTATATGTGTGAAGGTATCAATAAAAAATGATTTGTGAATTTTGTAAAAAACAAATCCCTCAGGGTTCAATAAAAAATCATAAAAAAATTGTCCATGGCATCGAAGCAATTGAAAAATATAAATGTACTATTGGTGATTGCAAAAGAGTCTTCAATATTAAAAATAGCTATTTGAGACACGTAAGACTTCAGCATCGAGAAAGGGCAGAAAGTAAAATTGGTGAAAAAGTCAATTTTTCTAATTTAAGTTATAAAAGTGTCGATCAAAGTCATTACGATGATGTAAGTATACAACTTTTTATTAGATAATGTTTTTGATAAAAAAGTTTTTTCCAAGTATCATACAAAAATACTGAGTTTTATAGAAATTTAATTCAGTCATTGAAAGTGGAAAAATTTTAAACCCATAACTGATTAAAATACCTGAAACAAAATGATTGCTTATTAACAGGGTACAGACCCATCTTTTACGGCCTTTGCAGTAATAGCTTATAAGCGAGATTTTTTTCAGAATATGGTAAGCGAGAATAGCCGAGAGGCTTTAGGCGTTAGGAATGCGTTTAGTTATGTAGATAATATAGGTAGGTTAGAGGGTTCGAATCCAAAAGCGAATACAAAATTTTTAATTTAAGCGTGCGATTACAAATAATGTATCAATAATGTACTAATCAAATAATGTACCTTATCAGGGCCTACTAGTGCCCTGATTTCAATTTCTACACGGGTACAAGCATATTTTTCCTAAAACGGCCCATCTCCGGCACCCGGCATCGGGCCAACTGTTCATGCCAATGGACGGATAGCGTTATCATTTCACTAGTTCGCCCGACCTCTGGCCAACAAGGTTGGACGAATTTGGACAAGGTTGGCCCAATCGTGGGCCGGCGGTCAATTCGCACCTGGGATAGCTCAGGGGTTAGAGCAACCCCACCGGCAATGAGGAGACGTGGGTTCGTATCCCACTTTGGTCGCCTTTTTTTCTGTGAAATTGAAGGGTGCAATAATGTGGACTCGATAACGCGACTGAATATCACGCATCCGAGCCGAATTTAATATAACAGCTCTAAGTACGTTAACAGTATTCCGTGCAAACTTAATTCAGAAAAAACTTTCTCGTGAGCCGAAAAAAGCTCGATTACGAAGCATAACAAATGTTTTATTTGATGTTTTTTAACGAATGATCATTTTGATGTTCGCTATGAATTAATTGACGAAGGCTACGTGTCAGCGTCATGGATGAAAAATTTCAATTCATTTGGTTCATGGGTTTCCGAAATTTTACGATTCAAGTTTAAAAAAACATTGAATTCTCTAACAAAGATTTTTCGATATTTTATTTTTTCTTCGACAAACTATTTGTCAGATCAAAAAATAGTTAACACAAAAAAGATGCGGAAAAACACGCCATATAAGAAGATAATTTTATTATTGGCAATTAAAAAAAAAAAATTTCCTTGAAATATCGATCGGTTGGACAATACTTATCCGCGTTTCCATTAGTATTGTCCATTAGTAATAATCATATTATTCTTTTTTATTGAAGTCATATCTAAAATAGTATAAAATAATATAAAGCGAGTCAAAATAAATGTTTTTCTCGCGTTACACACGATTCTTTTTCTACTGAGGGGTTAAAAAATGGATTTGTTTGCCCCGCTGGGAGCAATAAAATGAACTTTATCACCCGCTAGTAGAAAAGGTTAATTTTTTTCATGTTCTATCTCAAATATGAATTGTAAGTTCGAATCGTAAGAATTGAAGATATGAAATTGAAACGTCACTCATGACTAATTAAAGATGAGTGCTTCTTTTATTTTTTAATTTCCAACTGGATCAACTTTTTCTATCTATCATTATACATATTGCGGAAGGTAATAATTCTACAAAAATTGAAATTGAAGATATTGATAACTGTATCAATATATTAATCATCTACACAAAAAATGTTGTCATCAACGTATCTACAGTACCGGTCAGAATTGTCCAGCCACCTGTTTTTTGATAATTGCTTAAATTATCCAAATTTGAATTATATAAGTGAAAAAATTTGTTCTCTTAATTAAATTTAAAGCTATCAAAATTCTTTATAAAATGAACTCAGCATGAATTCGTTTTGTTAAATTTTGAAGAAGTTATTGCAGAAATAGTCAAGATTTCAATGCTTTTTAAATTTTAAATAACTTTCGAAGTAATCAACAATTTTTAATGTTCTTGGGCTCATTTTAGAGCTAAGATTCTACAGAACCGCATTAAATTATCATTATAAATCTATAAATTTTTTCTTGCATAATGCAAGGAGTTAAAATTGTAACAAAAAAGTAGGGAAATTTCGAAAACATTTGATCTGCAGGTAAATCATAATAAAGATCACATGAATATATATTTTGAGGGGATTCGATACAAAATTCATGATTATATGTTTTATATATCTTATAAAACTGTTTTTCTAAGCAAAAGCAATATAGGAATTTTTCCAACTTTTTTATTTGAACTTTAACCTTGTGCAGTATGTAAGAAAAAAATTACACATCAATTCCAAGAATTTTGATCGATTTTGTAGAAATTTAGCTTTAAAATTAGTCCAAGAACATTAAAAAATGTTGATTACTTTGGAAGTTATCTAAAATTCAAAAAAGCATTGAAATCTTGACTATTTCTGCAATAACTTCTTCAAAATTTAACAAAACGAATTCATGTGGGGCTCATTTTATAAAGAATTTTGATAGCTTTAAATTTGATTAAAAAAACAAATTTTTTCACTTATATAATTCAAATTAGGATAATTTAAGCAATTATCGAAAAACAGGTGGTCGGACAATTCTGACCAGTACTGTATAGTAAATTAAAGAAATAAAGTCAAAGCCTTGATTTACAATTGGTAACCAATAATTCTCCAAATCATCCATAACTATGTCAGCAAATAATAGTTAAACAGGTGAGTCCATTAATGTGCCATGAATTTGATGGTACAATATTGTCTACTTCAAATTTTATTTTGACCATTTGAGCGTTTTATAATTTAAATTATCCAAACCTAGGAAACTATACTTTTGACTCTGAAAATTGGATTATTTAACTTTTCATTACTAATCTTATCTTTTAATCCACAACTGGATCGATCGTCTCTAATTATTTTTAAAATGAGTCATTTTTCACTAATTTGCATTAAAATGTACCTCACATCGTAACGAAAAGCCGTTCACCGATTTCAATTCAGTTATATTTACTTTCTCATCATGGATGAGAAGGTATTGGTTTTATGTGAAAAATGACTTTCGAAATTTTCATCAAATCTTTACGTTTTGAGACCCCCTCAGTCAGAAAAAATGGTTTTTACGAAAGTGTCTGTCTGTCTGTCTGTATTAGGTCGTGTGCGGCATAACTCTCGATAGAATTATCAGATTGAATTGAGCTTTGGCACACTTTATTGGAGCCGAAAAAGTAAGGACAAGTTCTTTAACCAGCCACATCCAATCAAAATTGAGGGATTGAGCACTAATTTTGTGTTTTTGAAAATAACTTTTTGAAAAAATCAAAAATTCCAATACTGGTTTTTGATAGTGCTCATAAATCTCTACAAATTATCCTGATAACATTTTTTGATTAAATCAAAATTAGAAAAAAGTCAATATAAAAATTCCATTTTCAAGTTAAAGTATACGAGATACGAAAATACGTTATGATACAATATTATTTTCTACATAAAGTCCTACAAATTTGAATTGTAACATTTTTTCATAAGATGCATATTTTTCTTATTAATTAAAAAAAAAAACTATTGAAAATCAAAAATTCAATTTTTTAGCAATAATATTCGAAACACGAAAAAAACGTAAGAATACAAAGTTGTTTGTTTCAAAAAGATCTACAAATTTTGTCTCACACAGTTTCTGATAAAACATATATTTTTCGTTTCAATTCCAAAAAATACGATTAAAATTCAAAAATTCCATTTTTTAGGCAAAATATGAGAGGTACAAAAAAAACGTTTAGATTGAAAATTGTTTGCCTAAATGAGGTCTACAAATTCTCATTAAGAAATTTCGGGACAGGATGTATATTTTATGTTTTGATTATGAATATTAAAAAAATTCGATTTTTTTCACCAAAATATGTGAGATACGAAATAAGCGTTGTTCTGCAAAATCGTTTCCTTAAATAAAGTCTACGATTGTTTTTTCTTTTTGAGAGATTTGGAAGAAAATAAATTATTTTAATCATGTAATTTATTAAAAAGTTACTGAAATGTATACAGAAAATCGAGCGCGAAGCGCGAGCGCCATGATGAGAATGTGTTCCTTAAGGCTGATAGAGCCTTATTTAAATTGAATTTCCTGTTTCACTTAAATTCAAAAAGAAATTGAGTGACTTAGAGAAAATGTGTAATTCACATCAACTATAATATTATTATAAAATTGGTTTGAGCTTCAGTATTAAATTATAATAAATAAACTTAAATGTATGCGAAGAGCACAAGACCGAGCGCGAAACGCGAGGTCCAGAATGAACGGAGCGCGCCTTAGGCGCGCTCAAACTTGCGAGCGAAGCGAGCTGCGCGCGATGAGAATGTGCCCGCGAAGCGGGCAGATTTTTTTAATTGATAAAATGAAATGGAACTGAAACCGGATGTATACAGGAAGCTGGCGCTTAGGATACTAGACTCAGGTGGAGGTTGCACAAACTCGTATAAGAATGTATGTGTTTCTTAGTAAGGTGTGATTCACAAGTCCTCCATAGATATACCATAGAAACCAATTCCAAGAATACAATGTTTGTAGACGATGAACCAATACGTGGAAGTCCTTCAGGAGATGCCAGGACAGCAGCATCTTCCCGAAAGCTATTGTTATCCTGTACCATTACCCTTATAGTCACCTGGTTTCTAAGGGTATGCGATAGTTCAACTCGTTGCGTAAAATGTGAGGACATTTTTCTGAGGGGCTGTTTTTTCTTGAATTTAGCAATTTTAACGTTTGAAATCTTTTACATGTGATGCAAAATAGTCTAAAATAAAGTAAAATAACCTAAGAGATCTTTTATCATGGAATTAATTATAAAATTCAATCTTCCTCTTTTTTACCTAATCTTTTCTCGAAGTCTTACCGAATTTTTTTATCGAAATTTTCTGGTTATTTTAACGTAGTTCGTTCACGAAAATTAGACCTTAGGCAAAAATAGATAATTTTGCTATCAAGAATAGCAATATTATTATTGAAGGGCTAATTTGAAAGAGGAAAGATTATTTTCCATGAAAAAAATTTGAAACACAAAAGAATAATTTTATTAATAAATTTTATTTTTGCCCAAACTTATTTTCTTATCACTTCGAGTCAAATTTTTAAAAATGATGCGATTCTAATAAATCACGGTACATGTTTTTAGGGAAAAGATTCTTTACAACATGACAGTTTCCTATTTTTGAAATTGAATTAATTATTATCAAATACAGCAATTTTTTTGTGTTTCAAATTTTTTTCACCAAAAATAATCTTTTCTCTTTCAAATTAGCCCTTCACTTATTTTCACTTCAGGTTTTCTTATAATTTACATATCAGTTTTCAATATTGATTCTTAAGAATTATCTTATATTCTTAAAAAAAATTTTATGTATAATTTTTTGCGAATTTTCTCATTTTTTATTCTCCACACAATACCAAAGTTGTATCAAAAAGTAGTACTCATATGCGTAATACTTACAAGTTACTTTTTTCATATTTCAGGAATAAATATCACTGATAAGAACTCCAATCAGAGTCGAAACGTTTGATTAAAACTACTGTTTTTTTCATTTATGGACGCTAAAGCCAATTAACCAACATGCAAATATTATTATTGAGGCTCGATATAATTCCTGTTTTTTAGATAAATATTACTATCTTTCAATCTGCAATTTGATAGTGTGAGAGATATAAATTATTGCTGAATAAGCATCGTACGAAACAAATGTCCGCAATAAAAACTTTTTATTTTCGGGGGAAAAGCGATTCCTCAAAAATTCACCCTACACCTCACAATCGGCCGGGAGGGGGGACTTTGAAATTTTTAATTTTAATTTCTGGCGCGAATCGAAAAACAAATGTCGATCAAAACTTACGTATTTTTAATGGAGAATCCGAATCTGCAATAAAAATAGATAGTCCGAGATCCCACTGCAAAGTACCTTCACCGAAATGTTAATAGAACAAAACGCGTCGAAACTAGTGCATTATATACGTCCTAATACGAAATGGCTGGGTTTTCTAAGCATAGCCGGGTCCTTATGTCAATAATTATTTATTGAAAATCCTGATTATGGGAGTTAACTACAAATGAGATTAATAAGATAAACATAGTAACAATTGAAAGATGATGACTAGACAAGCGAAAAATTGTAGGGTTGTCAACCCCCAGGTGGGTCTAAACATGAGTTGTTTAAACATTTATACAGATTTTTTGGCGTTGAACTTCACCGGATGTTTCATAGAATAATAAATACTTGAATCGAAAGCTTACGATCTGCGCTTCGAGAAAATATAGGGTTGTTTGCGTAATTCCGGGTCCAAAGTGAGACAACCCTACGCGAAAACTTTTCATTTTGTGCGCGCGATAGAAAGGAATGGAGCATCACTGTAACTACAAGTTCCCAAGCGGAAAAATCGGTGTACTGACAATCCTTACAACCGGCGCGGTACCGTTCCGGTTGTAACCCGTAAGTAATGCCAGTGCTACCGATCAGCACTGTGCCAAGCGTTGGCACACCACTGGGGCAGCACTGGCTAAACACCGGCGCAGTACTGCTTCTCAGTGCTGGCAAACAACCAACATTTGTGTATTGCCAAGCATTGGTGCAGCACTGAATCAGCACCAGCGCAGTACCAACATTCAGTATTGGCAAACAACCAACTTTTGAGTAATGCCAAGCGTCGGTGCAGCACCGGCGTGGTACCGCTTTTCAGTATTGGCGATCAACAAATATCGCGTAATGTCAAGTATCGGCGCAGCACTGGATCAGCACCTGCGCAGTGCCAACGTTCAGTGTTAGCAAACAACCAACTTTTGAGTAATGCCAAGCCTTTCTATAGCCTTTCATTGACACTGTCAGTTTCACTTTCTTCTTGACGATGTGGCCTTTTAATGCGATTAGTTGACAGTGCTCTTCCGACAATTCACATTCTTCGTTCACTCTGCCAATCTTTGGCATTGCCTAGGACAATGCTCAAAGCGCTGTCAAAACATTTCAAAACTCACTCAATCCGCTTCGAATATGCTTCGGACACTAAACACTGTTACCCACTTCGTACACAATCCACAGGGGCACACGCGTAATCCACAAGCCGCTCTTCGAGAAGAGAAAAGTAGCCGCAAGTTTCACTGTCCTGTCGAGGATCCCTCTCGTTGCCAAGGGTGAAATGTGACTAAATCTCCCCCATTTTAAACAAACACCTAAAGGGAAGTCAATTAACTGAACATCCCAACCGAACGTCGTGGGAGAGGGTAATTAATTTTGATACTTGCTCGACGCTAACCTTAAAGGTCAGCGCAGAGCCTACTAAGATAAGTAAACGAACACAAAAGAAAACAAACGACAAAGATCGCGCTTTCGCTAAATGGTTCAAAGCACCCGAACACATGCCCTTAAGGAAAACTACTGCGTAACATCTTTGAAAATTTTTAATAATTTTTAAACATCATATAGGTTCACCCTGGCGAGAGTTCTGGATTGAAATTCATTCCGAATCAATCCGCACTATTCCGAGCCATTCCGGAATCTGATTCCGAACCAAACCAAGTTATTTCGTATAACTCCAAAGCAAATTTTCATTTCAAATCAACCCGAAGTCAATTCAAAATCAATCCGAATAAATCCGGTCAATTTATATAAATATATTATATTATATTTTTATTATATTATATATATTATTATATATTATATTTATATATTATCTAATCCATTTTCATTTCATTTATCAATATTATAAATCAATCAATCCGGATCCATTCGGATTGAAAGTTTGGACTGATTCGGATTGGTCGGATTTATTCCGATTAAGAGTTCGGATTGATTTTAAATGGTCCTCTGATTAATAGGGATTGAAAATGGCTTCGGATTTATTCGGAATAACACGGATTGGTTCAGAAACAGATTTCTGAATGGGTCGCATTGGTTTGAAATAAATTTCCAATCCGAGACTTTCGCCAAGGTACTTGACTATTGCCCGACTAGTTCCCGGTCAGTTTCTGACAATGAACTTCATCCTGGGTTGATTTTGCCAGTTCCCGACTTGACCCGGTCTGGTCACGAGTCAACCGGGCCGGTTCCCAACCAGTTCCCGGCCATGCAATACAGCCCGAGTTTGCCCGGCAGGGATCCGGCCAGAAACCTTGTTGTAATGGGGCTAACCAGGGCAATTTCCACACGGGCTGGATGAGATTGCGAGCAGATTTTTCTGAGTTGGGTGATACATCATCCCAGATTACAAATTCTCTACTTCAGCTGAGTTATTATGCAAAATGGATATTGTCGATAATTGAGATTTGAAAACCGGTATTAACGTGACTTGTTCTTCCCCCCTTGTACTCAAATCTGTAATAGTGAAAATTTCACCATTTGAATTAGTGAAAATTATTTCTCTATTGAAATAGTAGAATTAGTTTTATCACTATCTGAATTACTGAAATCCACTGTTTGAAATAGTGAAATGGACATTTTGAATTAGTGAAACCCACTATTCTAATTAGTAAAATCCACTATTTCAAATAGTCTATTTTGCTATTTTTGAAATGACCAATTTTATTTCAATTCCAATAATAAAATTTCACTATAAAATAGTGAAATTCATTATTTAAAAGTAGTACTTGCGTCTATAGTGTTTGACTAGATTTTTTTGAAATTTGGTTAGGACGTACTGAGAGAAATCGGCTTTGGTTCCTATGCACATAGCACATAAATTTTTTGTACAATAGTTGCCTTGACCAAAAAAGTTCAGAGAAAAAAAGGATTTTTTAAGAACTTGAAATTGAAAATTGTTATGATCATGGATCTACTCGACCACGTGATGTCAGTATTTGCAATTGAAGTATGTAAGATAATTCAAAAATTAATTAAAAATTCGCTGGTCTACCAGTGAGTTTCCCCAGTAATATCAGTTTAATTTCACTGATTCTATGTGGAAGACTTATAACATTCGAAATAGTGATTTTTCACTGTTTCAGATCAAGGGAGTAAACAAAAGTGCCGAAAAGGTCTGTCTAGTACCAAAAATCGATTTTGGTTAATTTTTGAATAACCTTACATACTGTAATTGCAATCACCGACATCACATAATCTGACTGACCCATGGCCTCAAGGAATATATGAGATTTCATTTGTATATTTTGGAGAAAAAATCCAAAATTTTTCAACCATAATAAAAAACCAGAAAATATCCAAAAGACCGTTCTTTCAATTTTGAGTCTTAAATTTCTTGAAAACTTTATGTGATGTTTTCGGATTTGTGTTCAACATCGAAAAATCTATAAAAATTACTCCCCCCCCCCCCCTCCCCCACAAGGTCTACGAAATAAAAATCATCTTGTAGTGTGTTATAGAAGGAGTTTCTTTTCTCCTTTCTTTTTAAACACTTCATATTTTTATTAATTTTATATATTTGGTTGTTCGAATGTCTTAAACGTCCAAGAAAAAATATTGAAACACTATTGAAAATCAAAAATTTCATTTTTCAACCAAAATATGTGAGATACGAAATAAGAGTTGAAATGTAAAATCGTTTGCGTGAATAAAGTATACGATTGTTTTTCGGCATTAAGATAATTGGAAAAAAATTAATTATTTTAATTATGTAATTTATTAGAAAGTTACAGAAATTTATACAAAAAATCGAGCGCGAAGCGCGAGTACTATAATGAGAATATGTTCTTTGAGGTTGATAGAGCTTTAAGTAAATGGAATTTCCATTTTCATTTGAAATTAAAAACAAATGTAGTAACTTCAGTATCAGATTACAAGAAATAGGCGCGCTCTAATTTGCAAGCGAATGAGAATGTTCTTGCGAAGAGGGCAAATTTTTTTTACTATTTTCTCTAGGAAACAGTAGAATTTTTCGAAAATGAAATAAAGATGTTAATAATCCTTTATTTCGGTTTTTGCTATTTGTACTCACAAAAGCTATTTTTTTATTTTTTCTTTAGATTTTATGAAACTGATCGAGAAAGGAGATTTCGTCAATGTCTGTCACTCGTCAAGTAAGTTACGCCAAAAGCATTCTCATCACCAGGGCGCCATAACATGTAACATGGTTGGGATCGGATTTTATTGTCTGCTTTTATGTACCTTTCTTTTCTAGAAGAAGAAACAGAGTTTCCACCCTACCAGGAGAACATAAATTGCGGTTAGTAATATACGTGGAACTACAATTTTTATTAAATGTCTACACCGCTGTGAAATTTTAAAGAAATTTTTTTAACTTTTTCCATTTTTGTGCTCCTTATAGTTTCAAAAGTAAGCTGTAAAATTTTTGAGGTAATATTTCGAAAATTGTCAAAAATCACGAAAATGATGATATTGTGGAAATTTCTGTTTGCCACTTATAATTTGTTTAATCACTCATCGGATTTCGTTGAAAGGAGGGGTGTCAATAAGGCTGCTTTTTGGGCCCTCTTCGATTGTCTGGATACTGTGGGAAATTCATCCTCTGAATGTATCTCTTAACCTCCTAAAACCGTTTTCTGATTATGCAATTAGAACCGGAGATAGAGGTCTCTTAAGGTTGACCATTCATATGAGTTGATATATATATTTTTTTTAATATTGTTCTTACCTGTGTTTCAATTTTAAGAATGATATAAGTGGCCTTTCCGGTGTTGTATCGATGCTTATTTTCCAATCGTCAACGTTTCGACCAAAGTTTTGGTCCTTATCAAAGTTTTGTATAAAAAAGGCATTGTCTGTGGTTTAAAAATCTTTGAGATATTCAATAAGTTTAAAAACATAAAATTACTTGTCCATTTACTTGTCCTTTTTTACAAAAATTTTACAAGAAAGATTTTACTCACAACATAGAATTTAAAAAAATAATTTTATACACAAAAAATACTGTATCTACGGCTTTCAAGTATGCCTGATATGAGGAAGTAATGTTTGAAAATTTATTCACGGTATGTTTTTCTCTCTTTTTTTTCTTTCTTTTAAATTTATTTGTCAACATCTAGATAACTCTTAAAATATTTTTTACCTAAATCTGTTTTTTACGTTTTACACTAAACCCCACTTACTCTACTATATACAAGTTTATTTACAAGTCTATTTAAAAATTTGTATAAAAGTCCATACACTTACAAGTTTGCTTAAGGGGGTAGAACAACCAACTTTTTTTGGAAGGCCTGCGTTCACAAGGGTGCAGTGGCCAAACCGTGCAAATTTTTTCATACAAGTTTTCTGAATTTTGTAGTCTAAGGGTTGATAAAACTTTTAAAAGGAACTGCATTAAAAAATCAATTATAGTTTTCTCACAGTAAAATTCCAAAAAACGCTTCGAAATACGGCCAATCCATGAGAACACCCCCTTAATAAATTTCATTTTTGCCCCAACTTTTTTTCTGTTCGCTTCTTACCAAATTTTAAAAAATTATGCGATTTTAATAAATTGCATATCACTTTTTCAAGAAAAAGATTCCCTACAACTTAACCATTTCCAATTTATGAAAATGAATAAATTATTATCAAATTCAGCAATTTGTTTATAAAAATTTCGTTTTGGAATATGTTTTTTTAATGGTTTCAGCCATTAAAGAATTTATTTATAAAAATCAGAGTCGGTGAAGTTGTGGGAAATCTTTTCTCTAAAAAAATGATTCATGATTTATTAGAATCGCATAATTTTTTAAAATTTGGTAAGAAGCGATAAGAAAAAAAGTTGGGTCAAAAATAAAATTTATTAATAAAATTATTCTTTTGTGTTTCAAATTTTTTTCATGGAAAATAATCTTTCCTCTTTCAAATTAGCCCTTCAATAATAATATTGCTATTCTTGATAGCAAAATTATCTATTTTTGCCTGAGGTCTAATTTTTGTGGATGAAAACTACCTTAAGTAGTAGAAAATCATGATTATCATAATTATTTTGTACAGTCAATTACATTTATAATAAAATCCCTATTTTGCAATCTCGATTTATATCATGGTTTCGCTGAAAAAAACCACAAAATATGCCTATTTTTGTCTGCCTCTTAATTACATTTTAAAAGACAACCTCTAGTTTCAAGAATAATCTTTAGATATTCTGAAATAATTTTGTTTACTTTGTTTTGTGGCCATGGGTCACCTGAAAATTCCTACCTTACCGGCAATTCAGTTCTTGTAAATGAGATATTATCTAAATAGATAAAAAATTGTAAAATCAAATAAAAGGTACTAAGGAAAGTCTCTCTCAACTCCTGAATTTTTGACCTCGATATCTCATTTTAAATTAAAATGAGTTTGCAGGAAAAATTGTCGGTAAAGTAGAGATTTATATATGATACACGGCCTGAAATAAGGAAACAATTTTTCAAAAGACACCATTACACAAAAATCAGCTAAAATTCAGTAAAATAACAAAAAATTTTGTCCGAAAATTATTGTAACTTTGCTAGTGTTGAAGTAAAATCTCATTAATGAAATAAAAATGATTTATCCCATCAATTTTTAAATATCTATAACGCATTAGAGCAATTAAAGTTCCTTGCTTTTTAATAGAGGTTGAGATATTCGATGGGAAATTGATTTGTATCGAGAGTTTACTGAACTCATTAACAAGGATAATAGGATTTATCGCAAATTGAGCTTCAAAGCAGAAACTTGTTTTTCTAACAGGACATCATAATAGTTTCAGAGGTGTTCTGGAACTATTATTTATCCCGACGAGAAAGGGGTTGAACCGTGATAGCTTCCTAATGTGGATATAAACATGTTCCGAATGAGGGTAGTTTTTAAAACAAGCAATTGGTATTCCCATATTAACAGGCGATTTCGCGCTTTTGGCCACTCTAAATTGCAAGAAGAGATTTGTCGTGATACGATAATGGTTGGGTATTTAGGAGTAGCTTGAAGACGATTCAAACGGTATGGCATCAGGAAAACAGAAGAAGGACATTGGTGTCCTGAAAGCAACGACTGCGCATGGAGGATTCAATAGAAGAGTGGCAACATCGATTTTCCAATTAAATTCAACTACCTCCTCAAATATCATGCTTCATAGGTATCATATTTTTATTTCTATTTTTATCATGGATATTTGGGAGCAAGATTTTATAAAAATATTAAAGAGATCAAGTAAATTTGTTTGTATTCAATCCGCGTGGAAAACTTCCCAACATAGCCTAGTTTTTGGTTGGGCGCCAGGTTGGACCCAACTATGATTTCCATTTTGAAAAAAATTTGAAAATTAATGAAAAATCATAAAAAATTATTATTAAAGGGGTCGTCTTATGTGACAGCTGTTTTTTTAAAACTTTTTCGGCAATTTTTTGTGATGAACAATAAAAACATAATAAGGTGAATGTCCCACTTTTCGGACATTTAAGAGAGTATCACATGGTTTTTTTTAAACACTTTTTAAAATATAGTTGTTTGATTTTTCTTTCCTCCGAAATTTAACAACTCTTTTAAATGCGTATAAAAATGTTGTTTTATCATAAAATTAATTTGAAAATATTATTCATAATTAATAAAAAAATGATTGAAAAATGGCCCCGTTATCGGAAGGCAAACTTTTGAATGTCCCAGATTTCGAACCCATTAAAGCCTAGTTATCGGACGGTTATGAATAATACGATGAAACGGTATTATTTTTATTTATTAAAAATAAGTAGGTTCAGGAGGATTCATTTGATCAACCAGAAGGAGTATTATATGGATCAGGGATCACTGATTAAGCGTAAGTAACTTTTTTTTACAATTTTTATGTTCCGAAAACTTTAAACGCATTTTTCTCGAAACAACGTTTTTGCGTACGGCGTGCACGATTTCTCGAAAAGTTTTCAACCGATTACTTTCAAATTTTCTACGTTTATTCTAAACATGAATGTCCATGGAGTGACAAAGCGGTTTTAAAAATTTTTAATTTTATCATAGTTTTATCAGAGCTATGGTCATACAATAATTTTATGTAAAAAAATGTTTTTTGTAAATTTTGAGATTACATAAATAAACATTGAAAATTTTATTTAATTATATAAAGTGGTTGTTGACAAACAAATTCTTAAAAATCACCTTTTTTTGCCGAGATAGTAGAATCACGCCTTAAATCGACTTCAGACATCTGGAACGACACCAGTATCAAAAAATAGTTGGCCGATGGCTGCCACGATTATTCCAGCTGTTCTGCTAATCAGAATTTCTGAAACGGATCACCCGAATTGGATGAAAATTCAAATCTACTTCAAAATGATTTTTTACGATAGTGTTTACCATTCCTGACATAAATCTAAAGTGATTTCGTTCAAAAATTTTTTTTGTTTATAATATTAACAATTAAAGATTTTTGTCACTTTTTTTTGTAAAATTAATTCTGGCTGATCTAATTATCCGATTTTTATGTTTTTTATGACAATGGAATCGTCATTTAGCACAGATTGACTATGATTTTTTCCGATTTGAAAACTTGAAATTTTATGTGAAATTTTAATAATTGTTTATAACAAATATATATATAAATGTCTTCTTCATCGGATTTTGACTGGAAAACAAAACCACATGTACTTCATTGAATTATCTTTCATATTCCGTTGAGAAAAAAAATCGCCTGCATTTTGGAACGCTCCAATTCGGTCGAAAACATAGTCGCGCGAGGTGCCAAAACTGTGCCGTTCGCTCGCGCGCATTTATTCTTCACCGCGCAAATGCTTCGTGCTATGTAAAAAGGATTTCTCGGGTGAATAAATAAACGTAACAAAATACTTAGTTGAAACATTTAATGATGAATAACTAGAAGAAGAATGATATATAGTACAACATACTGAATTAAATGATTGATTTTACACATAATTCTGGTTAATGTAAGTGTTTGGAATATTTTACGAATAATGTGTTGATTCTTCGGCTAATCGAAAACTAACAAATTAACAAATTAAAAAATTAACTCATGATATTATTAAGCCTCCAAGTGATACATAATAATTAACTTTCGATCCTGCACAGAGTACCAATATCTGAATTCGATACTATTTTGCACAAAACGTGCTTTGGTTCTGTGGCTGTCTCGAATGAATAATAATAATGATAATAATAATAATGACAGATATAGCATAAACCACTTTGCCAAAAACACATCGAAATTCTAGAACACCACTACAAAAATAACGCGTTAATTTTTTATAGAGGTCTGTGCTCAGTTTCGACTGTGAAAAGACTGATCTACAAAAGAAAAAATAATAATGATGTGGAAAAAAACAAATGACAATCGCTAGCAACTAACGTGTTCAAAGGCGTCGAACGCTCCGTGTCAAATCGCGCTCCGAACGTTCGATCATATTTAAATTGGCATTACATTAATCAACAATAAAAATGAGAAAAAAAACTTTTGCAAAATTAATCTGGATTTTAGTTCACATTGTCAATGCCTATCGAAGAAATACCATAACGAGTAGAAGTAATTTTTGACCATATTTGAGTGATCTGTTTAAGGAGTATATAATCCTTGAAAATACTACCTATTCTGTGCTAAATTTAAATAAACTGATGTCAAGAATGTATACTGCTTATATACGTTTCAAAAATCTATTATTTATTTACCCAAGACATCCTTTTTACATAGCACGAAGCATTTGCGCGGTGAAGAATAAATGCGCGCGAGCGAACGGCACAGTTTTGGCACCTCGCGCGACTATGTTTTCGACCGAATTGGAGCGTTCCAAAATGCGGGCGATTTTTTTTCTCAACGGAATATAAAAGATAATTCAATGAAGTACATGTGGTTTTGTTTTCCAGTCGAAATCCGATGAAGAAGACATTTGTTTATCAATTTGTTATAAACAATTATTAAAATTTCACATAAAATTTCAAGTTTTCAAATCGGAAAAAATCATAGTCAATCTGTGCTAAATGACGATTCCATTGCCACAAAAAACATAAAAATCGGATAATTAGATCAGCCAGAGTTAATTTTACGAAAAAAAGTGACAAAAATCTTTAATTGTTAATATTATAAACAAAAAAAATTTTTGAACGAAATCACTTTAGATTTATGTCAGGAATGGTAAACACTATCGTAAAAAATCATTTTGAAGTAGATTTGAATTTTCATCCAATCCGGGTGATCCGTTTCAGAAATTCTGACCCATATACGATTTTTATCATTTTTTAAAAAATATTTCAACTTGGCAAAAAACACTGACATATCACAATGATTCTAGTCCAGGCTGGAACTATTGAAGTCCTAAGTGTACCATAAAAATTGGAGCGCAATCGGTTGATTAGTTTTTGAGATATCGTGGTAGCCATATTGAAAAATGCCGTTTCGTCCAAACTTTTTCATAGAGGAATTAATCATCATTTTAAATAATATTATTCACGAGATAGAATGATAAATCATTTAAAGAGAAAGCGAACATATTTTTTTTAGTAAATTATGTCTAAAATGCAAAGGATATGTAGGTAATTACTCATTTTTTAAAAACATTTTATTTTGTTGCAGTAAACTGTCACACATTCAACATTTGATAATAGTTTGAAAAGTTCATCAAAACAATTGAGCGCATCGATTGTAAAAGGGCATCTTCGCGCGAAATCCGGTAAAAGTATTGTCCACAGGCAGAAAGTGAGAGGAAAAAAAAGGTGTGAAATTAAAAAATACCATTAAATCAACCTGACAAAAGTCGATATTTTTTACTGATATAATTAATAAATCCGATTATTAGTTTAAGTAATAATTAATAAAAATTGCATTTTTCATCGCGCCCAAATTCGATGCTTTTTAAAACTCAACTCGATGATTCTAGCTAAGCAACTGGTGAAATGATTTGAAATATTTACAGTATGTTCAGAATATTTACGTAACACCTCCGAAGTTGATAAAACTCATAAAAATTGCATTTATTCACTTATATTTAATAACAAATGGCGGGGTACCGGTAACCGCGTTTCGTAGACTTTGGCGAAAAAAGTATACAACGAACTTAAACTTTGAGAAAGCTTCTAGCGAGCCTTTTTTTCTACGACGTTTGAAAAAAACTTTCCGAAAATTACAATGTGATCGGGTTATAAATATTATAACTATGGATGATTTCATAAAAAGCTCTTAGCGCGCGAGCAGCTCAGGTTTGACTTTGGCAGAAAATTCGGAACTGAACTGTTCAAAAGTACTTGACTCAAAAAAAAAAAAAAAAAATGTTTAAATCAACCAAAATAAACGTGAAAAAAACTGTGATTAAAACGCGTAATTCAAAAAAAGACGTGCCAGTATTGAAAAATTAATAAACATTTAAAAAATTAGAGTGTAGAATAAGTATGTAAAAAAAATTATGTGTTAAAATCTATTAGCGTCTGTTATCATATAAATTATTGAGTAGAAAATTCGTGTTTTTCATTTCGCGTAAATTAATTGATAGAAAGATAAAATTGATAGAAAAAAGTGAAATATGATTAACGATATAAATATTTTGAATAATTAAATAACAATAAATTTTACAATGTACAGTCTGTCCCACAAGAAAAGGTACGGGTTTTCTCAGAAAGTTTCAAAGAATTTTATTCCTTTCTTTTATGTCCTGACTGTACGTTCGAAGGGCTACGGCGCCATCATCGATCCGTTTCAGTCTTGTTCGAAGTGTCAAATATTACACAACATTAAGCTATGAGTGCTATCTACGCTAAACGTTACGAAGCTATTTTTGTGCACCCATGCACGCGGACCACATCTTTCATACTCAGCTGCTGCCAAAGTGCTTAAAAAGTCTAAGCACTTCGTGCAAATGTGGCTAGGGCGGAGTAGGGACACAAAAACCGCCGATGACCTGCCAGGGAAAGGAGAGATGCGAGCAACGTCTAGTAAGGAGGATAAGATGATCTTTGCACTGTTTAAGCGCAACCCAACTCTCCGTCTGCGTTAAGTCAAAGCTAAGCTAGCGGAGAAGGGACTACACGTTAGTATAAACACAATAAGACGCAGATTAGCTGAGGCGAAAGTGCAGTACCGTCCCACGAGGCAGAAACCCCTGATCTCAGAGGTTCACATGGAAAAACGCTTGGCATGGGCTACGAAAAATGTTGATCGCGATTGGTCCAATGTACTTTTTTAACACGAAGCGTCATTTTGAGCATGGGTTCCCATAAAACGTGCCTAGCTAGTCGCTGGTAAGCGTTTCCTCCAGCGAACTGTTGAACACCCCATAAAGATCCATGTTTGGGGATGCTTCTCACAGCGCGGTTTTGGCTGTTTAGAGCTTTTTACTGAGAACCTCATCGCTCAAAAAATGCTTCAAATCTACGAACATGGCCTTCTGAGATCTGCAGAGAAGATGTTTGGAGCCAACAATAAGGATTAAATCCTTCAAGAGGACAACGACCCCAAGCATCGCAGTCAGCTCTGCACGTCCCACAGTGGTCCAAAATCAAGAAAAGCTGGCCAAAAGTCAAAAAATGAAATAAAAAATTTGAAAGTTTCGAGAATGTATTATTGTAAGGGGGCCTATTCTACATCTTATAGTGCATGGAAACTTAAGTAGCTCAGCTACTCCCCATTGTGGGTCATTCACAATCCAGCCCTACTGGAGCGTATCTCGGCACGCTACATCTGTTCAAAATATTCTACGAGTTATTCAGTGCGATAAAACGTGATCGGAGTGTTTGTTCGCAAATCGGCGAAATGGAGGTGGATCCTGACGGTATGTAGAATAATTTCATGCTTGGAAATTCTAAATTATGATACTTTTCGAAACATAAAAATGACGTTAAATAACCACCTGTACAATATCAATATTTATCGATCTGTCTTCTGAAAATCATGTAAATAGTTGTCATCCCAAGAGATCTCATGCTGTTGTAACATTGCTGTTTCAGATATTGCTATAACAAACAGTAATCTTCATAATTTTCTTGCGACTTTCTGCGACTTTAGATGTGGCACGACATTTCGTCGTACCCTAAGAAGCTAAATTTTGCCTAAATCTTACGAGTTTTCACTTAAGTGGTCTGCCGTTTTCAATCCTTTATTTTGTTTTTTATAAATTTGACATCAGTTTAGTAATCCGTGACCTAAAAAACCAAAGTAAACTAAATTTCACCTATATCTAATGATCTTTTACATAAGTGACCCGCCATTTTAGATCCGCCATTTTGTTTTTTCAAAATTTGACTTCAGTTTTGTAATCAGCCACCTTAAAAACTAAAGGAAACTAAGTTTTGCCTAAATCTGATAATTTTTCACATAAGTCACCCGTCATTTTGGATCCGCCATTTTGGTTTTTCAAAATTTGACTTCAGTTTTGTAATCAGCCACCTTAAAAACTAAAGGAAACCAAAATTTGTATAAATCTAATAATTTATTACAAAACTCATCCGCCATTTTAGATCCGCCATTTTGTTTTTTGGAAATTGAACTTCATTTTTATAATCAGCGACCTTGAAAAGCCTTTCCCCAAAATTTTATTGAAATGAATCGACACCTTCATATTTTGGCCAGCTTTTTTTGACTTTGGACCACTGTGCGTCCTGGAAAGCGGAAAATGACATCACGACATTGGACTGGCCTGGACATTGGACAATCTTCTGATGTGAATCCAATAGAAAATGTGTGGAGTGTCGTGAAGAGGAAACTTTCAGGAAGGCGTGCATTACACCCTGAAGCAGCTCTCTCGTCGAATTAAGGAGGTATGGCGCTCTCTACCTACGGAATATGCCGAAAAACTAGTCGAGAGCATGGCCAGAAGGTGCCAGGCCATTATCCAGAACAACGGTGATTGGACGGTTTATTAGGTGAGTGCGCCCTAGTGCTTTATGCGCACTGTTGTGCCAAAAAAGAAAAATGAGGTTTTGTATCAAAACTTTCCGAGTAAACGCGTACGTTTTCTTGTGGAACAGACTGTACCATCGCAGTGTCAAAGAAAATCTGCAAAGAACGCATAATATCTCGTTACTGCGTTTCTTATGAAATCATCCATAGTTACAATATTTATGACCCGATTACACTGAAATTTTTCTTTAATCGTACGTCGTAGAAAAAACGGTTCGCTGGGAGTATTCTCAAAGTTTAAGTTCGTCGCATACCTTTTTCCGCAAAGTGTCCAAAACCCGGTTATCGGTAACCCGCCATTTGTTATTAAATATAAGTGAACAAATGCAATTTTCATGAGTTTTATCGACTTTGGAGGTGTTACGTATGTATTCTGAACATACTGTAAAAATTTCAAATCATTATACCAGTTACTGAGTTAAAATCGGTGAGTTGACACTGGGAGAAATCCTATTAGTTGTGCTGACCAAAAGTTCACAACTATATATATTTGGTAAGCAGTACCAAAAATTTTGTAAAACTTACTAATGCTCAAAAGTCCAGGGAACTAAGTATGCTACTAATTTTTTTTTGTAAAACTGATGAAATTCATTTAGTTTTAAAAATGTAAATATTTTTTTCCCATATGCAATATTTCGTGTAATTATAAACTGCTTATCAACTGTTTTGAATGGTTTTGAAATCGTTATATACATTAAGTTCTTGAAATTTTGCTTTTGTTCTTCATCAAAATGAGAAGAATTAAATTATGGTGATTTTAAGCTATAATTTCAAACTGTTGTGCATTTTGTAATGAAAAACATGTCAACAATTATCATCCTTTGTTACAGTTTGAAAAAAAATAATTAAACAAGTTTTTTTCCTAAACAATTCTGACCTAATCATTGCTACTCAGTTAATCTAGCTGTAAGGACTAAGGTGTATAGATGATACAATGTAAAAACATATACTTTTGACCCTATTTTACAAAAAAAAAATGGGTAACCACGACTAATACTTTCTCTCAGTGTAGTATCAGCAAAAAATGTCGAATTTTTCCAGGTATATTTATTGGTATTTTTTATTTTATAATTTGACACATTTTTTTCGTCGCTTTCTGTCCTCAAAGAATTACTCAAATTTGAGTGAAGTTATTTTAAATATACAGCATGTTATGAAAATAAATGTATCGATTTATGAGGATTTTGCATTACTTTAATTTTATTGTATTATTCACACTTTATACCTCCATTGCATACCTAGCCCTTGTCTCTTTAAACTAGGCAGCCTCTAGGCGTTTAAGCCCTCAAACCATTCTAATTGAGGTTCCTTCTCGTTACCGCGAAAGAGTTACCGAGAACAATGTCGAAAACAATGGGATAACAATTGCATCCAGCAGTTCCACTCACTCACAAAGGAAAAGCCTCTGCAAACTGCATTGTTTTTCATTCCATTTTGTCAAGTAGCCCTAGTCCAGTAAGGCAGAAATGAATAACGAAGTGTTTTCAACATTTTTAAATAATCATCATATGAAAAGTCACCATGTATGTCTTCTTCAAATCTAGTATGAGATATTCATTTAAGATCTTAAAAAAATGCTTCTGTATTGAAAATATCATTAGAGATAATAAAAAGGCAACAGTTGGATTTATGGTATGGGTCGTAATAATAAATTAGTTTCAAAAATTTGTACAAACAAGTTTGAGCGTGTCTACACTCTAAACAAAAGTCTATTGATAGTGAAATTACGTTTCTTTCAGAATGCATCCATTGAAATTAAGCAGATTTCTTTTACCTATCAAAAGAATCGTTTTGCTGTTAAAAAACTCATCTGTAAAATTCAAAACGAAAATAGTTTTACCGATAAACGATTTCTTTTGACTCTGAAAATAAATCCTTTAAATATTAAAGAGTTGAATTTGTAGGCTAGCAGACGAAGTGCGCATGCGCATCAGTGAGTTTACATCGTCCAGTGCTGTGGGGAGGGGGGGGGATTTAAACTTTTTTCAATTTTTTGAAAAATGAATGCATAATATCTCAAGAATATTGTGTCAAAATTTCAAGTCGATCGGAGAAACATTGACGAAGTTATGAGTATTTGAGCGTCCGTTGCTCCAGGCCGTGTTTCTGTACCTGCTCGACAGCTGTGCGGTGCACTTACCTGTCACGACAGTTAAGTAGGAAGAGTTTTGCGTAGGCAAATACAAAAAGATGCTCCAGATCATCTTGATGAAAGCTTTTTGCTCTATGAACCTGGCATCGACGACTCTCTGTGAGTCATTTTTCATTGCTTCTGACAATTGAAGCATTATAAATATATTAATTTATAAGGCTTTTAAACATCGAGGGGTTATCAGTCATCTTTTATTAAAATGATTTTGTAAAACGTGCTTGAATTTCAATGAGTATTATGTTTTTGATCAAAGTTGTATCTTAAAATTTCTTTGAGTGCAAATCTAAGACGGGTCGTTATTATAGTATTAAAATGATCGATTTAATTATTTTTCGATCTTTTCCCACTTAAGTTATGAAATATATCAATTTTTCCTAATAAACTAGATATTTCTCCGACCAAACAGTAGGAAATAAAGGGTTATCCAATAGCGACATAATAATTTTATCTATGAATAAAACACAGAAATATTTGAGATACTGAGTTCAAATTTATTGTGGGTGTAGTGCAAGCATTACATTTTATGAATGAAATTCGATATCGGTCATATGACCACCACGAGCCCGTTTACAGCGGTCGATTCTTTGGACCCAATTTTCCACCACTCTGGCATACATTTCGAGCGGAACTTTGGCAATTTCGCGTTGGATGTTGTCTTTGAGGTCGTCTAAAGTTGCTGGCTTGTTGGCAAAGACCAGTGACTTGATATGGCCCCATAAAAAGAAATCCAATGGCGTCAGAACGCATGAACGAGGCGGCCATTTGACCGGACCATTTCTCGAGATAACACGTTCACCGAATTTGCCTTTCAATAAATCGATTGTGGCGCGTGCTGTGTGGCTAGTGGCACCGTCTTGTTGAAACCACATATCGTTGATGTCAAGTTCATCCAATTCTGGCCACAAATAATCTTCCAACATAGCACGATAGCGCTCTCCATTGATGGTAACATGATGGTCGTTTTCATTCACGAAAAAATACGGCCCAATCACACCTCCGGCATGAAAACCGCACCAAACAGTTACTTTTTGCGGATGCAACGGTGTCTCAAGAAGCACATTTGGGTTTGTTGCTGACCAATAACGCCTATTTTGCTTATTAACAAAGACATTGAGCCAGAAATGAGCTTCATCGCTGAAGATGATTTTTTGGTGAAATTCTTCATTTTCTTCAAGCTTTGCTAGAGCCCAATTGGAGAAGTTTCGGCGTTTCAAATGACTAAGTGGCTTTAGTTCTTGAGTCAATTTAATCTTGAAAGCATGTAGACCAAGATCTTTCCGCATAATACGCCACAGTGTCGTTTGAGCGATGCCCAATTCTTGAGAACGGCGTGGAATCGACTGATTTGGCTAATTTTGAATCGATGCACTTACGGCTGCGATTATTTCTTCGCTTCGAGCAATACGACGTCTTTTTGGTACCGGATCGTCCAATAGTGTAAATTTGGTCTAGAATTTATCCACTATAGCACGCACAGCCTGTCCGGTGGAACGATTATTATGGCCGAAAATTGGAGTAAGCGCTCTTAAAGTTGCGACCACCGACTCAGAATTTCGGTAGTAATTTTTAATAATTTCCAAACGTCGGAAGTATTTCTGACTATATCTTTAGAAAAATTTACGACCCATTTGTATTTTAAGCTACCCGACTATTTTCGGAAAAATTTCCGAAATTTTTTTTACAGTGTAACGATGGGCAATACTTTGAATAATTCATTTGTAACCATTTTTTCACAATGAAGTCGCATTTTCATAAAAAAAACAGCGGGAACTTAGTTGCGCACCTAATGTATTAAATCTACCAAACTGTAACAGAATTTTGATAAAATTTATCATAAAATTACAAGAGGAATATTTCCTAATTTGTTGAAACAAATTTGCTTCAAATATTTTCTGCAATTAATTGAAGATCTGGATTAAAAACCTCGCTCAGTGTTTCAAATCTAAAGTTCCCTTGATACTTTTTGTCGGTTAAAATAAAAAAGTGTGCTGACCAACTAACCTCCAGTTGTAATTGAATATTATTAAACAATAGGACATTTTCAGAGATTTGATTGTTTTTTAGGTATCGATAAACTATACTATGTACACAAAATTACAAATGATTTCAACAAAATTTGGCTAATTTACGCCGATTGATATCTTAAAAACATATTCATTTTCGACACAGAACTTCATTTTTTCATTTTTATTAATAAAAATAATCATCCCTCCAGAAAATTGCAATTAGGGAAAAGTTTCGTCCATCAGCCTCTACAAATCCACATTAAAGAAAAATTAAGTTTGTCTTAAAATTTTCATGTCTTGAGACTTTTGGATAATATTTTTACGCGTTTTCGGAAGCTAAGCGAATTCTTTGAACCGAACCCTTAATTTATCGTTAACGCCAAATATTATTATTTGGGTTTATGACAAAAAGTCATTTGTTGTTTTTCCTATTTTTATTGGTGTAGTTACGAGATGAGCAGTTACTGTCAAATGGAAATTTTAATAATAATATTCTAATAATATAAATTGTTCAAATATATTAGTTGTTTATTTTGTAGCTAATTGCTAATTTTTCATTACTAAGTCTAAGCTTGACCCTAAATGGTTCAAATGCCTATAAACAAATCACTGAATAAAATAATTTTTAAAAATACTGATTGAGTTAAAAGAGAATTCCCTACTTATAATATAAATTTAACAGATTTTCATAATCACAAATATTCCAAACTTATGTTAAATAATTAACAGATATTTGTGACAGCTAGCTGGGAAAAATCGAAAGTATGACACTTCTCACGAATGAACGTTTAATAAGAACGTCAACTGAATATTAAATCGGATATATAATACCCAGGAAATCTGTACAAATCGTTCTAGAAGTCATCGTGGCGGTAAAAACCCTGCTTATAAAAAAAAAGAAGAAAAAAGTTTCTTTGCGTTGAAGACTTTTTAGTCTCATTTTGCTCGAGTGTCCTCGCGAACTGGGAAACATTTTAATTAATTACTGTGTAGTTAAAAGATGAAAAAGTAGTCATTATCCTGCGATTTCATGTCGGTAAGCTTGCATTCCTCTGTCCCCGCTTTCCATCAAAGAGATTTTCTCGTATATTTTTCTATACTTGGTAGGTAAATACAGTTTCCCTCATCAACCTGTTTTGCATTATTTTTTATTCTGACACAGATAATTCAGCAATGAATACAGCTTGCATATTCGGCGTGTATAATTATCTAGGTATAGGAATTAATTATGTACGTGTCAGAAAATCTGAAGTAGCTTCGCAATGCTGAATTTCTAAGTAGGGACACGGAGGGGGGTGTTGCAGAAAAATAAACATTTTCAACGCGCTCTTAACGCACTACTCACCACTTACGAGGTTCAATATTTTAACTTTTAAATTCGCGGTAAATTTTTTATATTATTTATTAAGTGCAGATACACACACTTGAGAAAAGTAACAAGTTCTCGGAGAAAAATCGAGTGTCAAAATTTAGGTAAACAGTTTTATATTGCAGATAGTACCACGTAATCTATAATTTTTTCTTGATTGTCAGGGAGACCATAATGCCTTAAGTCCATTTGAATATCGACAGAGTGTCACAAACTGGGAGGAAATGTACTTTTTTCGTTCAAAAATTTCAGAGCCTTCAATTTTGGTCCAACTTTTAATTTTTTTATTTTAATATTAAAGTGCATTAAATTATGAAGAGCTTTGCGGTCAGAACTTTTGTCTCCTCTATTTGTTTATTAATAATTTTTTTATTCAGAGTATGGAAAAACTGAAATTTTATACATAACAACTTTTTACGCTTTAATAACTGCTTAGGTAAATACAGGGTGGGCCATCTAACATTCGGAATTTGAATCAGCTTTAAAAAAAACTTATAGATATTTTTTCAAAAATATGGTTTTATTAGAAAGATTAAACCTTTCCATTTGAAAATGAGGCACATCATTCAAATGACTGCCACGGCTGGCCTTACAGTACCCCACTCGATCAATCCAATCTTTTAGTATATTTTCGATTGTTTGGGCTTCAATCTTATGAATGGCAACTTCGATTTCGTGTTTCAAGGCCTCAATCGTCTCTGGATGGTTAGCGTAACACTTATCCTTAACGGCTCCCCACAACAAATAGTTCAACGGGGTCAAATTCCAGTTCTGAGGCGGCCAAGTAACATCAGAATTTCGGCTGATTATTCGATTTTCGAAAACGGTGCGAAAAGATCGATTGCTAGGTTGAATGTGTGGCAAGTGGCCCCGTCCGGTTGAAAACCAATGTCGTCCATGTTATCCTCTTCAATTTTTGAAAACAAAAATTCTCTGAGCATGGCACGATAACCCTCGCCATCAACCGTAACGGCGGCTCCTTGCTCATTTTCGAAGAAAAATGGCTCAATGATGCCATCGTACTAAAATACGCACCAAACAGTCACTCGTTGTGCACCTTTTGCCCAAATAATCGAAAATGTACTGAAAAATTGGGTTGATCGAATGGGGTATTGTAAGGCCAGCCGTGGCAGTCATTTGAATGATGTTGTGTCTCATTTTTAAATGGAAAGGTTCAATCTTTCTAATAAAACTATATTTTGAAAAATATTCATAAGTTTATTTTGTATAGCCGATGCAAATTCCAAATGTTAGATGGCCCACCCTGTAGTATGTAAAGTCTGTTCAACAAGAGCGAATCCTCGATTTTTCGAAAACTATTAGAGATTTTAAAACGTTTTTTTTTTAAATAAAAGTACTCTCAAAGGACTATGGCGCTACTACCTAATAGATAGTTTAGTCCCCATCGTTGTCCAGAATGGCCTGGCACCTTTTCGGCATGCTTTCCACTAATTTTTCAGCGTAGTCCGTTGGTAATTCTTGCCATATCTTCCTGACTTTTTGCGAGAGCTGTTTCAGGGTGAACACACGTTTTCCTGAAAGCTTCCTCTTTAAAACACTCCAGACATTTTCGATTGGATTGGCATCGGGGGACTGTGATGGCCAGTCCAAAGTTGTGATGCCATTTTCTGTTTTCCAGGCGGTGCAGAGACGGCTTCGATGTTTCGGGTCGTTATCTTCTTGTAAGATCCAATCGGCCGTATCGGCTCCAAACATCTTTGTAGCAGACCTCAGAAGACCACGTTTATATATTTGGAGCATTTGCTGAGCAATCAAGTTCTCGGTGAAGAGCTCTAAACACCCAAAACCGCGCTGTGAGAAGCATCCCCAAACATGGACCTTCATGGGGTGTTTAACGGTTCGCTGAAGTAATCTATTGCCAACGGTAGACCAGGCATACTTTATGGGAACCCATGCCCAGAACGACGCTTCATCAGAAAAAATGACATTCGACCAGTCACGGTCGAGATTTTCAGTAGCCCATGCCTTTCGTTTTTTCATATGGGTTTTTGCCTCGTGCTACGGTATTTAATATTCGATTCAGCCAGACGCTGTCGAATGGTGTTTATACTGAAGTTGACTCTCTTTTCGGCTAGAATAGCCTTGGCCTCTTGTAACCGTAGAGTGGGGAGACGCTCGAACAGCTTTATGATCGCCTAATCCTGATTGCTCGTTGTTGCTCGCGATTTGCCTCTTTCAGGCAAATCGTCGACTGTTTTATTGGCTTTATAACGCTCAACCCACTTCTTCACGAACGATTTCGACTTTTTGATGTATTTAGCAGCGGCTGTATAGGATATAAGTGGTCCCTTTGGATGGGTACACAAGAAGTCCGCTTCAAAACGTTTCGCGTACACAGAACTCATTATGACTCATGTCTGCTCTCTCGGACGATTCGAGCGCTACTGAATCGCCTTGGTAATTGCGCGGTAGTCCTTTGAATGTACTTTCATTAAAAAAAAAAAAGTTCAAAAATCTCTAATAGTTTTCGAAAAATCGAGAACTCGCTCTTTTTGAACAGACTGTATATTGTCTTAAATGAATAATTGGGGACTCGCAGAATACAAATAATTTGTTTACTATTCCATTTAACACATCACTCAATAAGTTTCAGGTCTGACATATAGATGGCACCACTCTTGTCAAATCCATATGATTTCTGGATAGTACCAACTTTCAAACTTTAAGTGTCAAAATTTCATGACAATCTGACGTTTTTTCGAAACAATGGATAAAAAAGAGTTTTTTGCTTTTTAATGGAAAAGAATACTGTTGAAGCAAAGCAGTGGCTTGATATGCGTTATGGGGACTCTGCACCAGGGAAATCAACAATCATTGACCAGTATGCCTAATTTAAACGCGGTTGACAAACACCGATGACGCTGAACACTCTGGTCACCCAAAATCAGCAGTTGTTTCGGAAAACATAACAAAAGTCCACAAAATAATTTTGGGCGATAGTAAATTAAAGTTGCGTGAGATAGATGACACCTTAAAGATATCAGAAGGTAGTGTGTTTACAATTTTTCACGAATCTTGAGGGATGCGTAAGTTGTTTTCGAAGTGGGTGCCGCGTTTGCTCACACCCGACTAAAAACAACAACGCGTCGAGGATTCAGAACGCTGTTTGGAGCTGTTCAAGCGAGGTAAAAAGGATTTTCTGCGTCGGTATGTGACAATAGATGAAACATGGATCCGCCACTACACACCTGAAACAAAAAGATCGTCAGCTGAGTGGACAGCAGCTAATGAAAGCCGTCCAAAGCGACCAGAAACTCAACAGTGGGCTGGCAAGGTCAAGGCATCCGTATTTTGGGACGCGCATGGTATTTTTTTGTCGACTATCTTGAGAAAGGTAAAACCATTAACAGCGACTATTACATGGCATTACTGGATGGATTGCGTGCAAAAATCAAGAAAAAACGGCCTCACATGCAAAAGAAAAAAGTGCTGTTCCACCAATACAATGCACCGTGCCACAAGTCTGTGAAAACAATGGTCAAATTGAATGGATTAAGCTTCGAATTGCTTCTTCACCCACCATATTCTCCAGATTTGGTCCCTAGCGATTACTGGCTCTTTGCTGACCTGAAAAAAATGCACCAGAAAAAGAGATTTGGCTCCAATGAAGAAGTGATAGCCGAAACTTAGGTCTATTTTGACAGCAAAGACGAATCATTCTACAAAAAAGGCATTGAAAAGTTAGAGAAGCATTGGAATGAATGTACTACGCTTAAAGGACACTATGTTGATGAATAAAGTCGAATTTCTCGAAAAAACTGTGTCTGTCTTAGTTATACCAGAAACTTATTGAGTAATGTGTTAATTGTTATGAACAAATTTTATGAACAAAAGCCGTAGCAGGATAAGCATGGTCTGGGTGCCCCCACTCGGATTTGATCCATATTTCGAGGGTAAGTGGCTCCCATTACAAGATAAATTCACCTTAAGTATGAACTCGAAAAAAAAATTTTTACAAAAGTTATGAACGAATTTTGAAAAATCGAAAAATCTAATTTTCTTGAAAACGGCTCAACCGATCTGATGACTAAAATATATGTTATAGAGCGTACTAAAGAGGTTCTGAAAACAATTCAAGAACCCATTCCGTTTATAAAAAGGGGGTAAATTTTTTTTTTTTAATTTTTGAATAATGTTTTCAATGTGAATTACTTGTTGAACACCCACCATTTTTTTTCTACATCATGCTCAAATTCAAAGTGACAATATATATTTTCTCAAAAATTTTCGGAGAGGTACTTCATAGTTTAGAAAAATGAAAACTTCTTTGGCCCCTAAAATATATGGAACAATTGATACCCTATGACTCATTGAAGCAATTGTTTCTATACTCATGAAAGTTTTACGTTGATCACATACAATATCTCATTTATTTTTACGTATTTGCTGCATAGTGGACGGCATGGTACACTGTATATGAATGCGAGGGTGTATCAACAATTATCTGCACCCTGTCTGTGGAATTAATCGTTATCAATTTAGAAAAAAAAAAATCTCTACGTTTTTCCCTTCCTGAGAGTACTACTGCGCAGGTTTCGAATGCCGCACGACTTCATTCGCAAAAAACACCTGATTTTCAATTGTTTTGATTTATGCTCAATAGATGTACTTATGTATCATGTAGAGATTTTTCTTTTGTTTTTAAATTGATAACGATCATGTCCACAGACAGGGTGCAGATAATTGTTGATACACCCTCGCATTCATATAAAGTGTACTATGTCGTCCACTATGCAGCAAATACGTAAAAATAAATGAGATATTGTATGTGATCAATGTAAAACTTTCATGAGTATAGAAACAATTGGCCTTGGCAAATAGTTTTATTATCGGTAAAAAAAAATTTCTTTTTGCTAAAAATGCTTTGTATTAAGGGGTTACACCACTTTGCCCCATCAAAATATTATGCTTTTTCAAGAATATTTATTGAAGTAATAAAACGTTTTTACTTAAATTGAAGTACATTAATGTATTATACTACTATTAAACTAGAAAATGATTTTTTTATTTTTTTTGCAAAAGTGGCGGCTTGACAGGCGATGTACCAGAGCGCTGCGAACATAGATAGTCGTACGGTAGGGGGCACTTTAGCTTTGCCAATTTTCAATCAATCGACTTAAATCTATTTTTAATGGAATCATTAGATGTTTTCTAGCAAAATACGTAGCCGTTTTCAAAAATATACATTTTTAATAAAATATTTAGTAAAATATACGTATTTAGCCCTAAATTTCGTTACTTAAATTTGTATAAAAAATGCATTTATTAATTTTTTTCCAAAATCGTACGTATCTCACTAGAAAAACATCTAATGATTCCATTAAAAAAGGATTAAAGTCGATTTATTGAAAATTGGTAAAGCTAGAGTGCCCACCGACTTTGAAAATGCAGTTTCGAGAAAAAACGCGTTTAAAGTTTCGAGAATGATAGCGCGCTAATGCTAATTCGAAAATTGCCCTTCCACTCTTGATATCGATTTGTAACTAACTGCATATTATTTTCGTATATTTTTACGATCGTATTTATCATTAGCGCTTCAAAATATGTGCGTATATACAGTTTGAAGGAATTCGCAGGTATTTAATTTCGAAACTTGACCCTTTATTTTTGCTAAAATTTAAATTTAATAAATACTGATTTAGAGAGTATAGTAAGTATATATTATGAAATAATTTTTTCAATACCAATTTTCCATATTATTCTAAACAAATTTAGTTTGGGGTTTAACTCTTCTATATATATATATATATATATGTATATATATGTATGAACCATATTCGAATTCATCCCTATCTGCAATTCCCCATCCACACTAACTTTTCAATCTCGGTCGAATAATCTCTCGCAATCCTCTCGCGGTTACCTCGGCAACGATCTGGCCTCCGATTGGCTGACTCACAACACTCGTCATCCCTGGACCCCTTCCCCTCATCTAGCCTCAAAACGTCTACAGTATCTAGACCGGGAGGCCGCCCTCTCTCGCCCTCGTATACTTAGCCCCGTGGTTAACTTCAATGAGCGGATAACAAGCCACCTCTCGACTTCGCCCTATAATATTCTCTCACATAAATGGACCTGCGGCTTTGTCAAATCAACCATCGTTTGTTGTAAACAAGCCCCGAACACGCGATAGGTCGTAACTCACAGCGTTGAGGATTTTACCGCTATTTACGATTAAAGGAGCGAAAGGGGATGATGAGAGATAATAAAAGGGCTGAGGCGACTGGAAGTGTAACAATAAAATTAAATCAGTTTGTTGACTGTCCTGGTCATAATGCCGGATAGGTGTAGGAAAAATAGCTGTTTTGAAAATACGATACGCTTAAGGCCATAGATCAATCGAACCACGTGACTAAATTATACATTAATTCCTTCATTTACACTGAAAGAAATGGTAGCCTTTCTACCTGACCGAGTTCGTTAGAGAATTTCTATGCAAATTAGAAAGAAAATCTTCTTACTTCAGTTATATTATTTTGTGTGTTAATAAGTATGAGTAAGAAAATAACAAATACTAGTTGAGCTAATGACATGTCTTTAGATTAGCTATCAGCTCAGGAAACATTTGTATTATCCATCGACTGTTATGCTGATTTAGCAAAACAAAATGGTTTCTTCCAAGGATGTATATTGGTGTGCGTTCAAACGTTCGCAGAGTGATCGTATGTGATCATGCAAACAAAACACGTGTTGCCGGCATCGATTTAATTTATTTTTTTTAGATTTATAAATTTTATATAAGGTGTACAACTTTTCCGCTTACTGCGTGACAGTTCTAATCTGTCGATTTCGACTAGCAGTTACCGCTGCAGCCATCTATCAAAAAACGGCGAAAGCAAACTTGTACACTTAATAATAATTCATATATAGATCTATGAAATTAGTTATTTGATACCGTTTTAAAATCTTAAAATCAGCCACTGATATAATAGTTTACTTATCCCTAACCTCTGAAACTAATACGCATCACTAGCAGACAAGCGTCTGTTTGAAGTTAAGCTGATTTTTCAAAAGAGTTTGGCTAAAGGAACCATAACCATGTTTCATCTGTTGCAGCCATATCAGTTTGGATGTGTGTATTGAAAATATCGATACCCACGTTCTAATATGTCGTATCCCACAAAATTTGAGAAATTGACTTTTTAAAAAAAATGGATTAATAATAATGTTTTACAGCTTAAATTAAAATCTTGTGAGTCAAATTGTTTATTTAATATTTTTAAATAAATATTCTAATATGTCGTATCCCACATGCCGATTTTCACGAATTCTAATATGTCGTATCCCACATCCATTGGTTAAGTCAGCGCCAGCGATGTGACAGTCAATTTTTATTTTGTGATTAGTCTTAAGTTTATTTTGAGAAATTATTTAATAAAATGAGTAAGAAGGTAATTACAAATAATATTTTTACAACTCCAATTAAATCTAGAGCATCCGCTGAAACCTCTGTTTGTACAAGTAGATCGATTGAATAGAACTAAAAGTAAATGGCAACAATTACAGGCATTAAAAAAAGTGTTGCTGAGAGATACACACTGCTTCTATGATAATATAAAATATATTGATGATATTGACTCTCCTTCTGATAAATCTCCATCAATAAAAAAATTGGAAGCCGAGAGTAAAAATATAGTTAAGGTAACTGAAAAGACTAAGAGTAAGAAACGAAAAGCTAATCAAGTTAATCTTGGTGTTAAAAGCAAAGTACTGCGTTCTAATAATAGATTTAAAAAACCTGAAGATAATGATATTAATTATAAAAAAAATTTGTTTACACTTATTTATTTGTGCTAGCAAGACGTTTTTATCGTTTCCTGAAAAATTTTCCAAATGTGGGATACGATATATTAGAACGTGGGTATCGATATATTACTGGTGCAGTAATATACTATACCTTCAACTATAACTGTTTTTATGAAACACCCATACAGTTTAGCTGTATCTGAGTCAGCCAAACTCTTTTGCTAATATACCCAGAAAATTGTCTATATTCACGATAAATTTCTTTCAGTGTAAGATAACTTTTTTTTTTAATTTACAAAACATCTTTCTAAAAATTTGGCAAACGTAAAAAAGAATAACAAAACACGTTTTTTAACTCCATTTTAGTAAAAAGTTTGAAAAATTTATGGATAATTACAGGTAATTGTAAAAATCTGCAATGTAACGAAGTAGACAGACGTTCTGTATCATCTTCTATTGTAATTTCCAAATTTTCAGACAAAAAATATTTCGTAAAATGAAAAAATTATCTTACATGAACTTTTATTGGAATCAGAAATCAACTCAATCCACGGCGTTGCGTACGCGCGACCCACCACAACTGCTCGAATGACTTCGGAAGTCTTCGAACGTGTTCGAGTATTTCTGTGCGAATTCGTAGAATTGGAATTCTTATAAGGCCAGATATTGGGCAAGGACTACTAGGCGAGCGGGACTCACCCCCAAACGGACCTTCCAGTGACCACGGAAGTCCTAGTCGCTAAAACTACTTTTTCATTATGTTTTCGAGGTCGCTGGATACGAATCTGAAATTGTTTTTTCGATAAAATAGGTGGAACATTGAAAAAACCGGCAATTTAGCGGAAAATGGAAAAAAATGAATTTTAGGTTTTTCAATGTTGGTCTCGCTATATTTCAGACGATTATTGATATATCTTTATGAAATTTTTTCTGGTTATTTTACAACTAAAGAGCTAAATAACAAGCCTTATCCGATCATTCTGCGTCGATTATTACTCGCTCGGTAAATTTTCAAATGTGTACTACTACGAATTCCGAGTTTTGTCATACAATCGTAAAAGTTAAGTGACGAACTTTCGAATTTCCAATAACTAATTATTGAGTATTAAAATATAATACATAAAAAAGTTTTTGGGAAAATTTCAGCTCAAAATATCAAAAAGAAAAAAAGCTGTGCTATTTCAAAGTCGTGTGTCATGTCAGAATGCACGGAGCGCGCTAGCACGCAGCGATCGTGCGGCGCGGCAGCAACTATCGATGAGATTAAAATACGGGTTTAATATATTAAATCAAAATCAAAACCATTGGAATATTTTTAAAAAATTTTATTTATTCATTTACATCTAATACAACATTTTGATTTGCACACGTATTGTTACATCTGCAAACATCACAGCACTTCAAATTATTTTTTTTACATGGGCAAACGTCCGTTTTACAGGCATTTTTACCAGTGCAAGAACAAAAGTACTCTTACAATACTTCCATTGCAGTGGGGGCATCGTAATAATCAAAAGCCAATTTACCATTCTCTGTCAACCATCCAAACTTCGTTATTTCTTTGGAAATAATAATAGGTTCGAATGCTTGTTTCCATTCGTTTATTTGCCAAATAGCTCGTTAAATATGTTTAGACATCAGCGCTGGTTCGGATGGAGGAAGTCTTGCGATATCAGAGTTTTTTTCAATAGCTAAATGATATCTTAAAAAATTCATATCGCTACGTATACCCTTGGACTTCTTCGGATCGTACAAATAAGATGCAAAGACACTGACTACTTCTTGTGCAGATTTTATGTCTAAATTAGGTATTGCCGATACAAACAAATGAGTTTATTGTAACGATTGATCGCGTGGTGAATACCGCGCCAAACATTAGAAGAATTTGATAACATTATAAAAAATAATTGTTGCAATAAAGTCTAACTCGCGTACATAAAATCACATATCGATATATTGTATTAATTCTATACAATGATGTTTATAGTGAATATAGTCTGAACTTACCTGATTTATTTACATTCCAAACAAATCATAAATTATTTCTTTAACATATCAATGAAATAAAATAAAGAAACTGAAGAGCGAAGTAATAAATCGCATTTTAAACTCATTGGTAGTTGCTGCCGTGCTGCACAATCGCTGTGTGCTAGCGCGCTCCGCGCATTCTGAAGCGACACACGACTTTGAAATAGCACAGCTTTTTTTCTTTTTGATATTTTGAGCTGGAATTTTCCCAAAAACTTCTTTATGTATTATATTCTAACACTCAATAATTAGTTATTGGAAATTCGAAACTTCGTCACTCAACTTTTACGGTTGTATGACAAAACTCGGAATTCGTAGTAGTACACATTTGAAAATTTACCGAGCCAGTAATAATTGACGCAGAGTGATCGGATAAGGCTTGTTATTTAGCTCTTTAGTTGTACAATAACCAGAACAAATTTCATAAAGATATATGAATAATCGTCTGAAATATAGCGAGAGTAACATTGAAAAACCTAAAATTCATTTTTTTCCATTTTTTGCTGAATTGCCGTTTATTTCAATGTTCCACCTATTTTATCGAAAAAACAATTTCAGAATCGTATCCAGCGACCTCGAAAACATAAAGAAAAAGTAGTTTTAGCGACTAGGACTGCGTGGTCACATACTGCTATTTCTAAGCGTGTTTTTGGGGGGTGTCCCGCTCGCCTATACGCAGTACTGGGCCCACGGTATTAAAAATCTGACTTGTATACGTGTATAAACTATGATGACGCAAATGAGGAGTTATAAAGTTATTTTTCCAGAAAAAGGAGAAAATATTCTAGAAAAATTAAGAAAACTGGAATGAAAGAATAGAAGAGAGCAGGAAATATAGTTATGTAGGTGTGAAAAAAACCACCCCACTAAAGATCCCTACTTTGGAACATTGGTACCAACGTCGTGAATATAGAGGAATTTTGGGCAGGGAAATTCTTTACAATTGATGATGGAAAATATATGACAAAAATTTATTTAAAATGTTTTAAAGCCGCACAGTAGTTTTATATGTCAGATATGACTGCGGGATACAATTTTGCAACGCGAGGGAGTGGGTCATGATGTATTCATAACATTTTGGGGGAACTCATTTCGCAAGACGAAAATCATATGCTGTGCTAATATTTATATTAGAGGTCTGCCTAAGCTTAAAATTTTAAAAAACTCGATTTTTTTTATTATTATGTACAGTTTTATAACCTACGATCTCAACTTTAATTGCAACAAAGATTTTGTGAAAATTCCAAAAAATGACTGGGTTATGAGGATATTTCTTGTTATATGAAACAATGAAAATCGTATGTCAATATACTATTAGGTGCCTCCGGCGCGTAAACTCGTTTTTACGCTACAGTTGAGAGTAGTGTAATGTTGTGTATTACGATACAAAGGAATGTAATGTAAAAATTGAACTGCGCATGGCCCTATTACGATACAGCGGAGCTTAATCTTCTTTTTATTCTTCTTCTTCGTACAGCGTTGGCACCGTACTCACAAAGCCTTGTACATTTGAACTGTGCATGCGTCTATTACAATACGCTACTACTACACAAGATCGAGAAAATCAAAATGTCCGTAACTAGTCGCAAAATATCAAGTGCAATGGACGAGAATCATGATGAATACTAGATAGAATATAAAATAGAATATGTGCCAATGCACACAATTCGGGTAATTACGAAACTCGCTAAAATGCTCGCAGGCGAGTGAGGGGGGGGGGGGGGGTCTTGACGTAGCTTCAGCGCCTCCACCGATGAAAAATAGGGTGGTCCAATATGACGGCCTTCTCGAACACTGAAGCTTTTGTCTGAAACATTTTTGGATATGATCAATAGTTTAAGTGCTTTCGCTCTGTAACACTTTATGTGCCCCACCCTGTATAACAAAAATCCGTAGAAATCCGTATTTTTATTATGGGCCTACAAAAATCCGTAGACCTACTGGGTTTTCTGTAGGTCTGGCAGCACTGGCTTGCCCCACCAACAGCCCAAACGTTGCGTGGTTAGTATTTCTGCAACTCTTCCCCTTTTTTGCTGAAAGCTGTCGAATTGTAAAATTTTCTGCGAATATCCTTTGTAACTTGACACTCTCCCCGATTTATCCAGGCGCGTAAGGTGATTGCCTTAAATCGTAAATAATTATGTCCGTGTCAAGTGCTGTATGTTGCATCAGTTTAATATTGATTACCGACAGTTTTCAGTCATAAAGAATAACATTTAAGGAGATAAAAATGAATTCATAAAAAGGCGAACAGTGTGTTAAAAACAGAGTTCCACACGGAAAAAAATTTGGCACAGATGCTGTCCCTAGCGGTAGAGCTGTTGCGTATACCGGAGGAGAGTTGTGCGACTATGCATTTGGGTAAGTGTACTCTCTAAATTTGAATCAGAAAAAATCTACTGATTATCAGTGAAATTTGACTGATTCAAATAGCTAAAAAGAGGTTACTGTAAATCAGTCAAATTTCACTGATTATTTCAGTGGAAATTGACTGATTTGACAGTGAGAAATATATTTTTCACTGATGAATCAGTGAAAATTAACTGATTTAACAGTGAAAAATATTTTTTAACTGATGAATCAGTGAAAAGGCAAATCACTGATTCAATCAGTGAAAATTTGACTGATTCAGATTTAGAGAGTAACATAACGTTAAACTAACCTGTGCTGAGCCTTTTTGAAGATCGAGACCGGATAAACAAAGGATATTTCTGGAAACAGACGGAAAAATTGGAATTCTAAAATTCAAGTCGCCATCCAAAAGGTTATTATATTGAGGATTTAAAATGGGCACCTTAAATTTTGTAATCTATAATGGTAGAATTTCACTAAAATTCCCATTGGATATAGCAACTCTTAAACTATTGGAAACACCAACAAGCTTATAATCGATTTTTGCAGCCTAAGCCCATCTTCTTCAAAGCAAATCTCATATTAAAAATAACTAATAAAATGTTTTTGCAAAACACACAATAAAGAAGTACTTCGTATCCCTGTACAGCGGTAGTAAGGACGTCCACACGGAGAAAAATAGATAGTAAACCGCAATATCTTGATATTAGCAGATAATATATTTGCGATTTAACTATGGGACAGCCATCTAGATATTGAAACAGAGTATCTCTAGATATTAAAAAAAAAGATGTTTTTTAGCAATATCTAAGATATTAAACTATAGAACCCAATATGTTAATTTGAAATATCTCAGATGTTAAACTGAAATACATTATAGATATCAGGTTATAGTATTTGAGATATTAAACTGTAATATCTTAGATAATTAAAGTCAATATTTATGTCATTGAATGCAATTGTCTAATAATTATGTAAAAATGCTGATTGAAAAATTGAAAGAAAAAAATGAAATTAAGAAAATATAACATGATATACATAATGATTGATCAAGGAATTCAAAATATTCTTATTATCTCCTTTCTTTCTTGAATTCCTCGATCTAAGAGTTTTCGCAAGTCCATATTTGGTTGATTATTCTCAAAGTCAAGGCAAACTGTTGAAAAATGGAGATTATAGAAACGTTCAACATAATTGTAAACATTTGGAATCTATTACGAATTCCAGTAAGCAAATTCCAATTCGATGTTGAATTTAAAAACGGTTACACAGAGAACGTGCTATTGAGAGGTTGGAAAATTCATTTCAAACCACCAGACCAGAAAAGCTATGGGCTGATCACGTGACTTTTCTTCAGGCACGTGCACGCTACTGTTCATAACATCTTAGATATTAAAGTTTAATATTTAATATTTTCAATTTTGAATATAAACTGTTATTGGCCATTAATATCTTGTATATTTAAGAGAATATATTAGATATTATGTAGCATAATCTAGATGATATAAGGTAATATCCAACATTCTAGTATCTCATTTGTAGTATCTATTTTTCTCAGTGCACTTACGACCGGCCTGAATACATCGACTCTCGCCCAAAACCACGTGCCTTTGTTCCTAGCAACACAATGTACTATTAGTTCCAGGAAAGTCATTACTAGAAAGATAAAATATATACGAGAGTAGTGAAATGTTCAATGTAATAGAATGGAGATTTAACTCAATAAATAGGTGTTAAAATTTAAGCCAATTTCATTGTTTACTTTCAAAGTTATAGACGATAGAAGCGAACAAGTTGTGAATTTTTTATTAAAATGAAAAATAGTGAATTTCGTTAATTGATTAAACACTGTTTCCTAATGGAAAAAAAACACCGTACATATGAAAGAATGGCTTGATAAATGGTGTGGGGAATCTACTCCATTGAGACAAGTGGTTGAGAAGTGGATTGATGAATTTAAACGAGACTGTACGAGCATAAATAATGCTGAACGATCCGGAAGGACAAAATACGTTACTGGGCTAGGAATCATCAAAAAAATCTGTGACATCGTATTAGATGATTCAAAAGTGAAAGTACGTGAGTTAGCTGAGACATTTTTGGATAAAATCATACGATTATAGTATTACTTCATCACTTAAATTTGTGCAATAAAAGCAAAACGAATGTGTTGCGATTTTAGTAAATTCAGACTTGTGCGAAATTCAGAAGAGATTTTTTTCGGTGTAACAATTGATCAAAAACGCCGACGAGTTCATGATTCAAAGAGCTGTTTTTACCTTTTTAACCGTAATTCAAGCGATTTTTTTGCGCCGATTAGTTACCTCTGATGAAACATGGATCTACCACTACATAACAAGATTAAAACAACAAACAAAACAGTGGGTAGGAATCGGTAGAACTGCACCAAAGCAAGCAAAGACAATAACAAGAAAACGGCCTCATTTGTTGAAGAAAAAATGGATATTATTGCAAAACAATGTTCCAGCTCACAAATCGATAAAAGCGATGGCAGAAATCAATGAATTATGCTTCGAGTTGTTTTCCCATCCACCTTATTTTACAAATCTGGCCAGCAGAGACTTTTATCTGTCCCAAACCTTGAAGAGATGGTTCCAGAGACAGAGATTTTCATCAAATGAAGAGGTCAAATGGGAAAGCGATTGCTATTTTGAAGGCCTTAACAAATCGTATTACAAGAGAGGCATCGAAATATTAAAAGATCGTTGGATCATGAATTCCTTCTAGAAGGCCATACCGTCAACAAGGAGTATTACTTGAGCGTTATGAGACGTTTGCGTGAAGCAATTCGCTAAAAAAGACCGGATTTGTGGGCAAACAACTCGTGGATTTCGCACCACGATAACGCACTGTCGCACAATGCCATCGTTATCCATGAGCATTTGGCTAAAAACGAAACGAATACCATCCAACAACCACCGAATTCACCTGATTTGGCTCCCTGCGACTTTTTCCTTTCGGTCGACTCAAGAAACCGCTCCGCGGAACGCGTTACAGCACCCGAGATGAGGTCATGGAAAAATCGAAGAGGGCTCTGATGGCTATACCGCAAACCGATTATAAAAAATGTTTCGAGGATTGGATTAAGCGCTGGCATAAGTGCGTTGCAGTCGATGGGGAGTACTTTAAAGGGGACAATATCGATTATGATGAATAAACTTGTATTTTTGTTTTTAAAAATAAAGTCCTAAAATTTTTTGATCAAGGTGGTATGTATTGCCTCCTACAAACAAATTTTTTATTGTGAAAAAAAAATAGTTGAGCAACATATCTTTCTTCCACACTCGTAAATAATGGCTCATTCTACACGCTCATAAAATGAACGCAAAGTGGGCAATTATAGACACGTTATAAAAACTTAGACGTCGTGCATGCGCAGATAGCTGTTTGAGGTTTCCATGTCCGTAACGTGGAGGGCAATAATAACAGTCACGTGATCAGAATAATATGAAGATTGCAGATATATATCGATCACTTCTTCGATTGCTATTGACCTATCACTATGTTCAGTCGTATCAATTTATTCGTTACTCTGCTGTCAAGAAATAAGTAAAAATGAGCCTAAAACGCGAAGCGTTTCCTAATTGCTCTTGTTTGCGATTCATTTTACAATCTATGTAAAATTGGCTATTATTTACAAGCGTGGGAGAAATAATCGTGTGCTATACGTAAAGAGCGATTTTGTATCGCTCTGTTCCTTCACTTATTGCACAATATACTATCAATAATTTATTATAAATATTGTATTTCAGTTAGCTTAAAAGAAATTGAACTGTGCAACCATGCCATAGATCTACAATCAAATTTAATGGAATCATCACAATGAGGGGATGAGAACAAAAACTGGGTTGGAAAACACATAAAGGGTTTTAGAAAGAGGTGTATATCTCTTTTCACCAACCCCTCAATACATGACACTGAAATTCCAAAGCCACCGACAGAGGGATAACTTTCAAGTGAAAACTTCCCGCGTGAATCTGTTCTGAGGGTGACTGAGAACGATCTTCTCCTGCCATATTGAAGGTAAATCTACAATTGGAGTTAGTTGAAAGCGTACCTTACGGTGCTGTGTTTCCTTCCCTTGACGTTCTACGAATTATGGTAACATAAACGAGCCAATCAACAGCCTTTGTGGTAGCAATCACCTCTTGATTACGAAGCAGTTAGAATGAAAACAAGGATTCTATCGTCAAAGATAATCGACCGTCCTGCTCTTCACTTTATGATACGTCAAATACACAGTAGTTTTTAACCACACGCCATTTCACGAGGGAAATATACGGAAAGTGAATTGGGGCAATTTAAGGCTCTTGAATAAAGAGAGTAAATGAATATCAAGATTAATGTGCATGACGTCCATCACAAAGTCTAAGTACATGCTGTCAACAATTTGCCTATTTAATTCAATATAAAACTTTATGAAGTAATTTGCATTTACTGTATATAAAATTAATCAATTAATTACAATCTGACCTTACAGCCAAACCCTTTAGAATTTTCAAAATTAATTTGGTTCAATTTCGAAATTGATTAAATTTGAAGTTTCCGAAGATAAACTCCTTTTTTTAGTCAAACTGAGCGCCCCTGAGCAGGAAAGTGTACTATTTCATTTATCGACCAAATTATGAGTTCAGGAAGTTCTAAATCACATTATAAATAACGTTAGTGACAGTGAGGAGACCAATAAGGAAGGCCAACTGAGGGGCCAGATACAATAGGGCACAACATTTTCTTGTGCAAAAACAGGGGAAAATGTGAATAATCTTGAAGATATGTTAAATGAGTTAAAAATTTGTTCTTCTCAAATTTTTATTTTATTACTTGAAAAAATCATTTAAAAATTGAAAAAAGTGAACTTTTTGCGAAAAAAATTGTATCTAAAAGAATTTTAAATCAGGTCGGTTTGAAAGCAGCTCGCTGATCAAAATCAGCTTCATAAGAAAGCTGAAAGACTACTGTAGGGCGCTGGAGGCCGGATGGTTATGGGCGCTGCATCGAGTGGGGCACCCAGCACCCCCATTAGCACCCATTTGAACACATAGCCTAGGTGCTTTTCAGGTGCATTTTTAAAATGAGGGCTGGACCTCCTCGATTGATACCCCCTGGGCAACGTGCTCGTGTCTCACTTGGCGTCCATTCCTGGGCCTCTGTGCTGCTTTGCGAAGACCTCTTTTTAAGAGGCTCGCGGGCGGTATTTAAAAAAAAAAATTGTCCGGAAGGGTGTGTTAAGAAAGAGGTATTAACTTGGGCATGAATGTGAGTAATTTTAGAGAAAAATCAATGCACCGATTAATAAAAAAATTCCATTAAAAAAAAAATTTGGTTTCAAATCGCAAATTTATTGCAGAAATGTAATAAGTACTTGAAAATAGTGTAAAAAGTACACTCGAGATTCCTTATAACGAGAAGCTCGAGCATCGGAGACCTCTCTGCATCGAGCGCGAGAGGGATCCCCTCCATACCCTACTTGTTGCTATGCGCTGTTATGCGCATTATATAATGCGTGCAATCAGTCTGTCAGTGATGCCATGTGAATAATTGTATGTACATAGTAAAAAAGCATATAAAAAAGATTTTTGCGAGTATTAAACATGGAATTGACTTATTTGACGGTATGTACTCAAAATACTAAAAATATAATAATATAATAATAAAAATATCTATGCTTATCAGGTGTATTTTTGAATCTTCCCAGGAAAAAAGAAAAGTCTTCATGATAAATGTAATAAACAGTAATATAAATGTTAAAATGTTGCTGTTGGTTTTCATTTATAAAAAATGCGTTTCGATACATAGTATTACACATGTAGTATTGATCACAATAATAAACTGCGCAAAATTATACATACTGATTAATTGTAATTATATAAAATTTTCATACATATTGTTTAAAAAGGGAGAATTTTACTTATCTACAGTAATGTATGAAATATCAAAATTTCCAAAAAAACTTATGTAATTTTAATGTTTGATAACCGACTTTACTCCAAAATATTGATAACTCCAGATTGGAAAAATTAAATATTAAATTTTTCATTTCAAATACTGTAAAATTACACAATTAAGTAATTTTTCAATAATTGACCAATTATTTTCTCATTAATTTGTGATAAAAGCCATCAAACTCATTGATTACTGTTTCAAATTCGAGCGCGCTTCATTCCGTAGTAGTGGGGGAAGAGGCACTGAGAAAACTGGAGTGTCAAACTTTGAGTGTCAAAATGTAGATAGTCAGTTTGAACTTCTAGATAGTACAACACTTTCTCCGAAATTTTTTCTTTTTGGTCAGGGAGACACTCATTTGATATTCTGTTTAACTGTTACCAGAGGGTCAGAATCACTATAAAGAGTGTCGATTGGTGAAATACGCGCCAAAATTGTAAAGTCACGTGGGTTCGCCTATTTTTCCTCCAATATCACCAGCGTGGACTCTAACCTCATTGCCGGTTTCGCGTCCTTTACGTGTTAAAGTGTCACGAGGGTTATTTTTGCCAACTAATTGACGAGTACCTATTTCACTTGCTATAATATCATAATAATTGTGAAAGCTTAAATGTAATAGTTTTGAGGTTAGCCATAGAGGTAGATTATACTATTTTTTTCATTCTTCGATAATCTATTTTTCTCTCTGCGATGATCAACTTTTCCCTCTAAAGTATTCAAGTTGACCATCTTATTTTCACAATTCACAGGTAATAAGTTACACTATCTAGAAGGCTGTCCTATAGTTTAACCTCAAATATAGTCTGCTTCACCCTCCAAATGTTTAGGTTGACACTCCAGTTTTCTCAGCGGGGGTCGATCGTCTGCTCGTTATGGGGAACCATGACGCGTTCGTAAAAGGGAGGCTTTCTTACAGGGAATCTCGTTGTAAGGAATCTCGAGTGTACAATTAAATAATTAGATAATATATTATCATTTAATGCTTTCTTTCTGGGGTCCTTTGGACCCCCGATGTATAGTAAAGGTTAAGTATTACATATATTTATAGAGACGTAGAACATTTTGCTTTTAATAATTTAAACCGAAGATTATCAGATTTTTTCACAGTCTACAATACTATTCGCATGACCTTCGGTTGGTGTATTTTCCATTCACTAGGCAGACGAAAATACAACCAAGACTATTGTATTCTTGCGAGCGGAGACACTTTCGAAGAATGATGGTTATGGGAAAAGAGTGCTTGAACACGGACGTTGGTCAGGCTCCCGCGGTTCCAATTATGCTTTACGAACTGAAAGCTGAAAGGCGGCCGTGTTCGCCTGACTTCTATCTATTGCCACAGCCTCTTCAGAACCGTGCAAGGCGTGCTCTCGCCCTATAGACTCTTTTCACTCATATATTTCTCCACCGAGCAGTTACGTTCCCGAACGTAAGATAACGCTTTAAAATTCTAAGGAATTTTCTTGAAATCTCCAAAAACAATTATACTAACATCAAACGATGTTCTCATTTTGAATCCGAAAAATGTCAGTGGCAGATGTTTCGAAAGAATTTGTTGGATTCCAACTTCATAAACCCTCTTAGGCCAGGCTGTTTTATTAATTAATACAAAAATCCGTTTTGATTTTTATGGAATTTATACATTTCAAAGTTACTCGTATACATATGTACCACGACGCAAAAAAGTGTTAAATAATAAAAATAACTTTTCGAATTTGGTGAACTCGGAGAAAATTGCTATTCAAATTTTAATGATCTTTTAATTACTTTCCATTAATAACCAAAAGAAATTTGTTACAGAAAAATATTTTCGATTTTAAATTAGAGAATCACACGGAGAAAAAAATTGTTGTATTAGCCAATCGGATTGTTGACATAGAACTGATAATATTTTTTTGCTGTCCCAACAAATTTTCAGTTTTCCCAACAAACCTATTTGTTAAACTAACAAAAGAATTTGTTTTTGTTTTTTCTCGACAAACCTTTTTTTAAGGAAAACTAAAATGTTGTTGGGACAGCAAAAAAAACAATTTGTCAGTTCTATATTTTTCTCAACGCATTTTTTCAAGCACAGTAAAGATTATTTCAAATCAGAACAAGACAGTAAACTAGGAAATTTGTTCCAATTAAGGAAATGATTTTTAAACCCAATTATAATTGACATATTTGTTTGATCTAAGAGAAAATTTTGTCTGAATATAAAAAACTTTCTTCTTCCCTATAGAAGGAAAGATGTTTATCAAAAGTGCTTAACTGAGGATAAATTTTGATTCCGAGAAAATCTCCTGATACGAAAATATTTTTATAGCCTTTTGTATGTGTTATTAATAGAACTCCAAATTACATCATATGCGAAAAGCTCTCTCAGTAGGGGATCTGTAAGCATTGATTTGAATTACAAAGCAAAGAATCGTCAATTGCTGATAACGATCACTTAGGGGAAGCTATTGAGTCGCGATCCCATCCACGCATGAACACAATCCTATTCATTTATATCTTTTTAGGCAGGTGGAACAATCATCAGATATCTTCTTTATTTTCGTGATACAATTATTTCGGAAAATACGAATGTTTTGAAATTCAAGTTAAAATCTTTTTAGAAAAATTGATTCCTCGAATTTCAAATGATTATAACAATTCATTTATATTACTCCTAAATTACGCATAAATTAATAAAAATAGTTGGCAAATAATAATTTTTTATGAGCATTTTCTTAACTTTCTGCTTGTATATGTGAATACGCAGACAGTTTATTATTTCAACCCCAATCGGACGGACTAAATTAGTAAATACAGATAAAAGACGCAAAGAGTGGATTACGGTAGAGCGATTTAGAACAGAGATGAGTGTCGAATCAAATTGCGGACCGGAGGGATTTAAAATCGTTAACAATCCTGGAAATACAAAATCCATTGACGATCACTCGTGCGCGTGAATATAACAGCTGAATAATCCACACAGAAGTACCGAATGTTGAATGGAGTTGGAAGACCAAGTTGGGATTGCGTTCACGTTTTTCTCTACTCGACTTTTCCCTCTTTCTACAACTTTTATTATCTTTTCCTCTCTGAATCTCTCTTTAATAGATCAAAAACATCCACAACTTTAAGCTTAATTATTTACATTAACTTTTCTATTGATAGGGAAAATTCCATGCATCAAAATGTATCGCAAACCAACAACATGATTCTTATCCGGTGTACACAGAACAAAATATCGTGCTATTCCGTCCTATTCCAAGCCAATTCGGAAAAAAATTAAATCGCGTTCGATTCTAAATGGTTGAAAATCGATTCAATCCAGTCCGAGACTTTCAATTCTAATAAATCCAAAGCAAGGTTTCAATCTACCTTCATTCGAATCAATCTGAGATTTCCAATTTGAATTAACCCGAACAAAGTTTGCAATTTTAATCTTGTATCGACTAGCATTGAGCCGGATTAAAAACTTGTTTCGCATTCATTTGGGTTATAATCCTTGGATTGATATTTAACCAATTTGCATCTAACTAGATTGAAATAATTCTTTGAATGGACTCGGAATGGTCCGGATTGCTGCGGAACAGGACTGATGAGTACGGATTGAAATCTTATTCGAAACTTGTTTCAGGGTTCTATGTGACCTTCCTCAACAAAAGGCATAGCAGCTCGAATCTGGTTGAGATTTTTACAATAAATTGGCATTGATGTAAGAATATATTTTGCGAAGGATTATATCTGAGAAATAATTATTATGAAAATTATAGGGGTTGTCGGGATTAGAAGAAAAATCGAAAAATTAGTTTTTGTCGAGAACGGCTAGACCGATTTCGATGAACGAAAAATATGTTATGGGTTTTAGAAGTAGAATGTCAGAAAAAAAATGAAATAATTTTCGCGAATAGAATTTTTGTTTAACGTTTTTAGGAAATTTTTTTATGGAGTGTGCTTAGTGTACCAACATTATTTACCAAAATATCTATAATTCAACTTGTATAATATATCCAATTTTTAGAATGATCAAAAGGGTACCACAAAGTTAAAAAAGTCAAAACCTTGAGCGTACTCCGTGTACTGAAGCGCCACATCCTGGGGGCGTCAAGCGTTGCAGCATTTGTTTTCTTACTTGAACTGTATATAGATGCAATAGTATATTATCTGGCCCATGCAAGGTTCCTGTCTAAAAGTGTGAAACCAGATGAAATTTTTAGAAAAATGTTTAAGCAGAATAGCATTTCGCCTGTAAATGAGGAGCATGGTTTCAAAAAAGCGTGAAAGTCGGTAAGGTAGGCAGGTTTTTAGAAAATAAAGAAACAGATGACACAATGAATATATTTCTTATAAGGTTACTAAAGTATTCTGCGAAAATATTATTTTGAATGCAAAGAAGTATTTGAGATGATTTTTGAAAGAGCTCGTCATTGTAAGAAGTAAACCAGGTGATCTAAGTGCTTAAAACACACCTTCCTCGGGGAAGTTAAGCTGAGAACTGAAATTTAAGATACCTAGTTTATATTTTAGAGATCCTGTCATTTTGAAAATTATATTTAGTAGTCCAAGTGCATAAAATACATTTTGTTTAATTTTTAAAAACTTATTAAATTCTAGAACCATCCGCTAATATGTACTTTAATATGTCCCAAATTTGCAGCTAAAAAAATTCATTTTTTTTTTTGAAATCTTTTGGGGGAAATTCGATTTTACTGATTTAGTCAACTGTTCCGGTTGATCCATGGCTTTAAGGCTTTACTGTAGTTTCGGAAATTTTACAACATCAGTATAAAATAATAGTTACGAACAAAAAATTAAAGCTAATTTTAAAATAGAACGATTTTTAAGAATCGATTCTAAAGAATCGATTTTTTCAGACCGATTAATCGATTATATAGAATCGGAAAATTTGGGAATCGATTCATTTTTTTTGTGAATCGCCCATCTCTAGTGAGAGGCGAGTGGACTCACAATAATCAAGCGCTCCGGTTCATGAGAGGCGAGCGGATTTACGATAATCAAGCATCTCGGTTCATGAGAGGCGAGAAAACTTACGATAATCAAGCGCCCCGGATCATGAGTGGCAAAGCGACTCATGATAATCAAGTACCTCGGTTCTCGAATGGCGAAGAAACTCACGACAATCAAGCACCGCGGTTCGCGAGAGGGCTCACGATAATGAAGCATCACGGTTTGCGAGAGGCCAGGGGATTCACGATAATCAAGCGCCCCGAATCATGAGTGGCAAAGCGACTCATGATAATCAAGTACCTCGGTTCTCGAATGGCGAAGAAACTCACGATAATCAAGCACCGCGGTTCGCGAGAGGGCTCACGATAATGAAGCATCACGGTTTGCGAGAGGCCATGGGATTCACGATAATCAAGCGCCCAGGTTCACGAATTGCGAGGAAACTCACGATAATCAAGCACCGCGGTTCGCGAAAGGGCTCACGCATAAGAGGCGAGAAAACTTACGATAATCAAGCGCCCCGGATCATGAGTGGCGCAGCGACTCATAATAATAAAGTACCTGTGTTCACGAGAGGCGAGGAAACTCACGATAATCAAGTACCGCGGTTCGCGAGAGGCTAGGACTTATGATAATCAAGAGCCCCAGATCATGAGTGGCGAAGCGACTCATGATAATAAAGTACCTCGGGTGCGAGAGGCGAGGGGACTCACGGTAATCAAGCGCCCCGGATAATGAGAGGCGAGGGGACCCACGATAATCGTAAAACCGTAAAACTCTAACTTTTTTTATTTTGATTTCGGAATTGGGATTCAGCTAGTTTTGATTTTCTATTTGCGAAAATTATTCCATACATTTTTTCTAATATTCTACTATTAATAGACATGTTTTTAGTTCATAGAAACCGGTTAAGTCGTTCTCGAGAAAAACTAATTTTTCGATTTTTTTCCTGACCCCCATGACTCCCATAAAAATTATTCCTCAGATATAATCTTTTGGAAAATTTACTTTTACATCAATTCCAACTTATTGTAAAAATCTCGACCAGATGAGAGCAGCACATACATGCTTATTCTGCTATGCCCTTAAAAAAGACAAACCTCACAAGTAGCTTTGCACATTTTTAGCTGGGATTTGCGCCCAGTAAAAACTGCAAATTTATTCTTTATAGATATGAATAAAACAGTCCAGTTTTCAGTGTAAAATAAGAAAAAAATATTTTTCTTTGAATATCTCCAGTCTCCTTAGACTGCACTTAGGTTTTATTTCCATTGTACGACAACATATAGACAGTAACTGATTTTCTGAAGTAACCATTCATTTTTATGTAAAGCTTATTCCCTTTCAAATATTTCTTAGTTTTAAGAAAATGGTAGATTATACATAAAGGATAACCTATAAATGGTGAATTCATGAGACTTTTCAAAAGCTCTACTTCGTTGCTTTTGAAGCTCAGAAAATATTCTAACACAAGAATAACATGCACACTCCATTTCTTTCAGTCATAAGGTTAAACAGAGCAGGAATCAAAGGCATACTCTTGAAGAATACACCTTTTCTGATTTTTTATTCTTCTTCCTCGACCCGAACCATGGTGAAATTTTTTTCAACCTTCTGCGTTCCAGCTCAGAGGAGAATCGTCCTGAAGACATTTCCTTACCTTCCAAGATATAAAGGGATTCATTTTTTGTATTATCTAGAATTATTTTTGTATTCGTAATTTCATCATTCATCTTAAAGTGGGAAACAGAATTTTTCAATTGAGAAAAGAAAAACTCTATAATTTAAAATTACAGACGTGTGAATAAAGTTTTCAATTTCAGACTTGTAAAAACACTCCAACTCAGACAAGTATCGGATTCCGAAACTGGTCCGAACTTATCTGCAATCAATCTGATTCACAATTTTTCTTTGCAACACGTCCGGTATAATCTGAAAACTATAAAAAATTAGTCAGGAAGTTGTCTTGTTGAATTCGAAACCTGTCCGGGAAAAAATTCCGGCTTCGGAGAGAGTCCGAATAGATCCGAATTTAATCCAGAATTCAGAACCTAAATTAATTTTCGATAAAGTAAAAATGGGATTAAAAATTGTCACAAAAGTATTCTTATAAAGTTTAAGCCCACTGAAATAAAATATCCGATTCATTCCGGTTCAATTCGAAACTTGAATCAGAACCAAGTTTTCAGTCCGGATTAATCCGAGTTCAAATCTATGCCTTGGATTAAATCGCAATAAATAAGATTAATTTTAACCGATTTGCATCGAACGAGATTTAAGTCGATTTTCGAATTGGTTCATGATACGGAAACAGATTTCAGAGTGGCTCAGAATAGATCCGATTCGCTCGTTAGCATGAACGACTGAGATGTGTTGATTTTAATTAAATACTCTCTAAATCTGAATCAGTCAAATTTTCACTGATTCATTAGTGAAAAAATATTTTCCACTGTTAAATCAATTAATTTTCATTGATTCATCAGTGAATTAATATTTTTCACTGTCAAATCAGTCAATTTTCACTGAAATAATTAGTGAAATTTGACTTATTTACAGTAACCTCTTTTTAGCTATTTGAATCAGTCAAATTTCACTGATGATCATTAAATTTTGACTGATTCGAATTTAGAGAGTAGGCTCAACTCAGTCAACTTAAAGTGCTTTTGGAAGATTTATAGTTAAAGAAAATTATGGATATGCTTGCGAGTTTTTTTCTTCATAAGTCGCATATTTTACACTTCCATAATCCAAATTTTGCGATTTTGTACTCTTATTAATTCCTGAGTACGCCTGGCCGCTTTGCCAGCTCTTGAATTAATCTCCTGTATATTTTAAATCCATAATGAATTCAGAAGCGCGCGCTGCATTCGTTGCATGATACAAAAAATTCAAGTTTATAGAAAGTTCCTTATTCAACCTTGCACACCCGGGAATTTTGAAAATTTAATAATCTATAATTTTTAATTAAAGATCTACGTGAATATATATATATATATTTTATTATAGTTTCATTGGTATTGTAAAGGTTAAAATATTATTTTCTACGTCACAACTCTGACAAATTCCGGCGCAAAATTCAAATTATTAGATTTTTTTTTCATTTAAAGATTACGGACAGTTTTTTTCAATATAAAATAATGTCAGTGTATTTGAGTCTCAGATTTAATATATAAGGGCCCTTTCATACGATTTCAGATTGCGCTCTACCATACAACGATGTCATACAATTATGTCACTATGGAATTTTTTCTCATATTTTTCACTTGCACAGGCGGGGAAAATTCTAAAGTGAGATAAATGTATTCCATCGTTATATGGTAGTGTGAAAGGAACAGACATTTTCCGCTACTGACCTTAAAACGTGTAAAAAAGGCGCTAATTATATGTATTAAGGGGGAAGGGAGGATATAAGATGGCTGTAGATTGAAGACCAAATATTGGCACTTAATACATGTTATGAAACTTTATTTTTGAATATCTCCGTAAAACATGATATATCATATTACGTACTCTTTTAATCTGAATCAGTCAAAATCTACTGATTATCAGTGAAATTTGACTGATTCAAATAGCTAAAAAGAGGTCACTGCAAATCAGTCAAATTTCACTGATTACTTCAGTGAAAAGTAGCTGATTTAACAGTGGAAAATATTGTTTTCACTAATTAAACAGTGAAAATCAACTGATTTACCAGGGGTGTTAGTTGAAATTTGCCGGTTTTACTCATAGATGTCGCTAGAGATATGTATACATTTCTATGATTTGGCATCTATGTCATATTTTTCTATGGACAATAACCTTCAAAAATACACAATTACATTCTGCTAAAATAATAGCATCATAGTTGTTTACCTCAGTGAATATGTCGAGTTTCGTTTCCAGTAAATCGCATTTGCGGTATTCGTTGATTTTCTTATTTCATCAAAAGAAAAAAGCAGTTGAAGCTCATCGATTGCTGGTAGAAACTTATTTAATTATCAATTTGAATCATGTGTTGATCGAAAAACGGCCGGAATGGGCCCGAAGACATAGCAAAGTTATCCTACAACATGACAACGCACCGTCTCATACCGCTAAAGTGGTGAAGAACGCATTAAAACCATTGAATTGGGAAATATTATCGCACCCGCTGTACTCTCCAGACCTCGCCCCGTCCGACTGTCACCTTTTCGCATCGATGGGACACTCACTCGCAGAGCAGCGCTTCGCCAATTTTGAAGAAGTCGAAAAATAGCTCGTCGAATGGTTTACCTTGAAAAAGAAAAAGTTTTTTTGGAATGGTATCCATGATTTGCCTGAAAGATGGACAAAATGTGTAGAATCCAATGGTCAATACTTTGAATAAAAAATTTTTGAGATTCCCTTGAGAATTAAGTGTTTTCTTTATTGAAAAAACCGGCAAACTTCAACTAACACCCCTGGTAACAGTGAAAAATATTGTTTCCACTGATGATTCAGTGAAAAGGTAAATCACTGATTCAATTAGTAAAAATTTGACTGATTCAGACTTAGAGAGTAGCATCTAAAAATACTTATATATATTGTAAATAAAATAATTATATAGTTATATATCATTTATATATATTATAAATAAAAATAATTTTTACGATAATAACAAATAAATAAAATTTTGTTCCATCCATTCAGTGTCAGCGTTTGGCCCTCAGTGTACGGCCATCTTGCCATAAGATTGAATAAATACTTAATAAAATGCTTTTTCCCGAAATTCTATAGAAATAAAAATATTAAATTAAAATTATCCATCAAGCCTTAAGAATTTATCAAGAGTTGGGATATCTCTCTAGATATAAATATTAGGTGTACAACTTTGCTTTCGCAGTTTTTTGATATATGGCTGCAGAAGTAAGTACTGGTCGAAATAGGCAGATAAAAATGTCACACAGTAATATTGGACATCTATCAACATAACGACAGAACCACATTAGTAAATTTGTGTTTGCATACTAAATTTATTCTCGAGCGAGGTACACTGTACAGTATTTTGAATCATAAATAGGTAATTACTTTTTAAGAATAAAGCCTCAAATTTCGGGAAAAAAGGGCGAGAGCAAAGTTGTACACCCGATAAAATGTTTGATTGGAATCTGTTTAAGATTTTCTAAACTGTAAAATAACTTCGCTACAAGGCCGTAACCCAAAAACCTATCCAGATTCGAGAAGCCAAGATCAAGGAACTTTACCGAACTCTGCTGAAGATTAATACGAAGTTAATATTGGGTTGGCAACAAAGTCATTTCGTTTTTTTCATGATTTTCAAAGCAAGTTTATTAATACAAATAATAAACATTAATCAATTATGAATTAATATTTTGTTCGATGACCTTTTTGCCATCTTTCAGTCAGCTTCATAAATCCGCTTTCGTAGAAAGTTTGGTTCTTAGAGGCAAAAAACTGAATCAACTCGTTTATGACAGCCTCATTTGAAACGAATGTTTTTCCATTCAAAGTGTCCCGCCAAAGTGTGGCAGTTAAACGAACGCACACTCTGGCTGCCTGACGCCACTGTCGCGAGCGAGCAAACTGCCGAGTTCCTTTCCCGTGTAACTCCAATAATTTTTTGCGAGTGACCAAAGATGTATGTGGTCTGGCGTCATCTTGATGGAAGATGACGCCTTTACGAGTTTCCGGAACGAAAATGAGCAAACCAATTCTGGCACTGGCGTTTTGTTAATGATTTTTTAATATAAACATTATACAACTTTCTCCGAGCTAGCAATGCGTTTTTACCTTTTCTGAAGTGATAAAGTAAAATGTGACGAAAATGACCGTCTGGAATCTCCACTTCAAATTAATGCAAAACAATAAAGAATAACGACTAAATGACTAAAGCCATGTAGCGGAGAAAAGCGAAATGACTTTGTTGTCAACCCAATAGCATAGGCTGACAAAAATGAAATTTTTTCTGCGCCCAAGGACTGGAGTAGGTCACCCTGAAGGATTTCATATTTCAGAGAAAAAAAGTTGGTTCGGGATAATCCGAAATGTAAACAAAAGGTAAAAAGCACTACTTAACGATGGCGTAAGTTCATTTTTGAAAAAAAATTTCTGCTCGTATTATATTGTTTCAAATATGGCTGAAAAAGACCATTTTTGCACTTTCAGGTTAGGATATCTGAAAATTCTGACGTATAGGGAAAATTAGGACAACGGATTCGTTTTGAGGACATCAACATCCTTTGGTACCACTTAGTCCGGTCATTGGGTACAAATTTTGTCGGCGTGTGTAATTTTTCTCCAATTTCCTTGGTGCTACTGTTATAGAAAGATAGTAACCTTATTTGTAATAAACTTATAAGCGCACCCTTCCTGTTACTGACTTTCTCCTCGTCCCTTAGAGAGAGATTCCTTCTGATCCTTACATGAAACGAGAAATTCTTTTGATTAGAGAACTGTTACGTTCCTGGCGTAACAGTATTATTAGTATAATTTTATAGGTTAGAGTGCTGGTCAGTACTGCTTCGTGACATCACAATTGTGAGCAATTCCGGCGGGAAATTCGTATTAATAAATTTTTTGCTGTTGTCCACAAGCCATTAATAGTGTTTTATGAAATAAATTTATATCATCAGTGTATTATATCCACAGCCAAAGCATAAAATATTTTTGACATTTTCAAATAACTCATCTTTTTACTTTAAACATAATGAATGTATTATTTTTGTGCTGAATGAACTGTAACAGGGTTTATTTGTGTAGAATCGATACCACTCTCGTAGTATGCAATCATCATTTGACTGTATAATCAGAATGAAGATGGAAATGTACAAATTTAGTGGATTTACTTGATGCTCTCTTTTTACGTAATGCATAGACTCGGAATGTTTTCATACTTTAGAAGATGATATAGTCGTACAGGTGTATACAAAAGACACGTCGAACGATGAATAGACTAACAGAGCGTTGGAATAGTGGACGGGGGTGCGAGGAAAAGAGCGTTTGCATGGCTCATACATATTTATACTCACATCTTTTGCTACCCTACGTTATGATGGGCTTCAGACTATGCGAGAGCGCATTTATGCAAATGTAGAAGCACGTGAACATGAACCTTGTTTCCAATATCGTTCGAATCTTCATTACAATCCAATTAGACGTGATTTATTTCACGTTGCTTTCAACAAAAATACATACGACATATGCATTACATTCATCAGAAGTATTGAATTTTGTATCCTATCAACTCTCAATATATATATTTTTTTTTTTCAAATTTTTAACGATGTCTGTGCAGTAATTCCTTCATATGGCCCTGACTTGGGAAAAAACGTGATACCAGACGAAAGCCAGGTTGAGTAAATTTAAAATCTAGTAAATGGCGTTGCAATAATCCGTTTGCCAGGCCTAGCCCAGGTCAGGTGTTTTATGTAAAGCCAGAACTTGCAAGGCCTGGACCTGATCTGGGCCACTGATAAATTTATCTATGAATGTAGATAAGCCCTCATCCAAAAATTTCCTGGCCTGGCCCTGGCTTGGCATGAAACTTCCTCAGCTATATTTAAAATCCGGAAAATTAGGATTCTAATATCTTTTCGCGAAACCAGTTCCAGACTTGGATTGGCATTTGATGAAGAACCCGGACTTGCCAGGACTGAGCCTGTTTTGGGCCATGAAAGAATTTCTGAATGGGTCTAAAATAATAGAAATAACGTCAGTATCACGATCACTTGTAAACAATCACAAAATTGAGTTTTTGTTTCCAAGGTTATATCATATTGATAATAATAAATGAATTTAAACTTAGTTTTTTAAATTGATTTATCACTATTATTTCTGTTTGAAATCAAAACACAAACTAGTAGGAAAAGCGGATATACTTCTAATATAATAGGCAGTAATTATCCTATTTTTCTGTTATCAATAAGATGGATTTATCATAGAGAATCGATTGTGTATTGAGAAGAATAAAGCGTCCCTGAGGATAATTGGCTCTCGATCGCTCGCTGCAAATTTAAGAACACTTCGATTCAAAATAGTGTTCAGGAGCTAACATTTTTCATTTATTGCCGATTACTACACACGATATTCTTCATTACCTACTTTTGAATTTTTACATTTCAGGCACAAAGAGACGTATAAACTTATTTCTTCAGACAGAATATTGAATTTAATTACAGTTTATGTATATGTATAATATAATTATATAAATTGAAAAAATATATAAATATATAATTTTACATGCAAATACTTATATGTTTGAAAAATGTTGATCTAATCAAAGTAGTTTAGACAACACTAATGGTGCCCTTTTACCTTCTCTGGTTTTTATTTCCTCAAAAATATCATTGTCTGGTGCTAAACTTGTGAAGAGCTTAGAGAGGCCACCTTACTTTAGGTTTGCATGGGGGAGAGACATAATAGGGGTTCTACTGTATCTAGAAAATCACAATTATTAGAATTGGCTAAAAAAGTCCCCCATCAGAAAATCTCAAAAAAAATGCAAACTATTAAGTCGTGCAGAGAAACTCGATTACAATAAGAGCGTTTACTATTTTTACTAAACTACTCTCTAAATCTGAATCAGTCAAATTTTCACTGATTCATCAGTGAAAAAAAAATTTCCACTGTCAAATCAGTCAATTATCACTGAAATAATCATTGAAATTTGACTGATTTACAGTAACCTCTTTTTAGCTATTTGAATAAGTCAAATTTCACTGATTATTTCAGTAGATTTTGCCTGATTCAAATGTAGAGAGTACGTTCTAGTTCAGGGAAATATATGTAATTATAAACTTTTTATAACACATGAATGAAATGAGCCACTTTTGGTGTATGTAAAGAGTGCCAAAAATGACCAATTTCCAACCAGCACAGGCATGTAATTTTCTCCATTGTTGCGCATGCGCACTTCAAGAAAACTTACATTCCTAACAAGAAATCCAAGAGTTTGGCTTATTTTGGTTAACAGAAACAACTGCTAGTCGATTTGAGTTATTGAATTAATTGTATCGATTTCCACTAATTTAGATTTTAAGGGCAAACATTACTATAATCTATAGTAAAATTGCAATTATTTTTCCAAAGTTGAATATCATTACTGACGAGAAGTTTCACGAAGCAATATTTTTTCCTAAGTTGATATGCGTTTTAGGGAGCATCTCTTAAGGAAATCCGCCACTTTTAATGTTTTTATTTGTTGAATTTAGACCTCCCATATAATTTTTTTTTATGTTTAGTACCTTTATTTAAACATTATGTATTTTTAAACTAACAATTTTAAGTTTTTTGGACATTTTTTTGACATTCTTTGACCTTGAATAACTTTTTTGTTTTTTACCGAATTGTCATGATTGTTTTTTTATTTGTAAATTTGTTTTCAATCATTTTATTTTCTATATAAGAAAAGTTTCTACACATTGTAAGGGAAAACATAAAAAAATCATGAAAATTGGTTTAGAAACAGAAAAGTTATTCAAAATTAAAAAATTGTCCAAAAACCTAAAAAATTTTAGCTTAAAAATACAGAAAAGTGCTGAAATGTTTGTAAACCCCCAAAATCTTCCTAATTAAACGTACTAAACATAGAAAAATTGAATTCTAATTAAAATTTTATTTAATTTTAATTATAAAATGTTTAATTCAAAACTAATTATACTTTTTATAGAATTGCATGCATGTAAATCGTTAAATTTTCTCTTCATTTGATAAAATTCTTCGTTTTTTGAAATAAATTGTCTTATTTAAATGATCGCTATATGTTGAGAATTTATTTATGTCTATAATGTTAATTCAGTTTTTTATTTTCTGAAAATGATAAAAATGATATTGCTTATTTATCGGACTTATCTTCATTAAAATTTACAAAATGACAGACAATTAATTCTGGATTGAAGAAGAGCGAAAAAACAGTGAAAAACACAAAGTTCAAAAAATTCATAATAACACTAAAATAGGCAAAAAGGTGTCAACTTTGAGTGGTCATAGCTGCACATCTATTGCTCTCTAAATATGAATCAGTCAAAATCTACTGATTATCAGTGATATTTGACTGATTTAAATAGCTGAAAAGAGGTAAAAAATAAATCAGTCAAATTTCACTGATTACTTCAGTGAAAATCAACTAAATTAAAAGTGAAAAATATTTTTTTCATTGATTCAATCAGTGAAAATTAATTGATTTGTCAGTACAAAATATTTTTGCACTGATGAATCAGTGCAGAGACAAATTACTGATTCGATCAGTGAAAATTTGACTGATTCCGATTTAGAGAGTGGATCTAGAGGGTTGTTCTTTGACTTAAATTGAAGATAATTACGTCTACTTTAAGTTATATGTAGACAATTTTATAAAAAATGACATTTTCAAAATGTGCATAATTTTGAGGGTGATTTTTTTGTAATATTCATTTCCCCTGAAATTACTTAGAAATCATGCCTGTAATGCGAATATGAAGTCATATTCTGAAAATTTCCAAAATCCAATATGGCGGATTTAATATGGCAGATAGAAATTGCAAAATTTAAACTGACTTCCATAAAACTCGGTACTCTCTAAATTTGAATCAGTGAAATAGTCACTTATTATATCAGTGAAAATATATCAACTGATGAATCAGTGCCCTGTTTTGATTTTACTGAGGAATCAGTGAACGCGCCACGTGAACATAACTTTTGAATTCGATTAAAACGATTAAATTATAACTATGGATCTTTAATTTTTAATTATACACAATAATAATTACAATACATAATAATAATTACGTAATTTATTTTTAGTGTTGTTTAACCTAAAATAAACGAGTTCATCGATCGTTAAAATATATTGCTGGTTTTATTATTCCCAACTGAAGATTTCACTGATTCAATAAGTAAGTTCAATCTATTTCACTGATTCATCGGTCGAATTTTACTGTTTCTCAGTGAAAGACTTATAGCTGCTGCTATCAGTGAATAGTCACTGCGAATCAGTGGTCATTCACTGATTCTAGTTTAGAAAGTATCTTAGGGTTTTTTGGCTCTTTGATTTCAAATCAGGAGCTAAAATTCAAAATGGCAGGTCCAATATGGCGGACTAAAATCGCAAAATATAACATCATTTGCATGAAACTCGAAATCTGGAAGTTTTTTGGGTCGCTGATTCCAAATTAAGAATAATAATAATTGAATAATTGTGCTATTCTTTACTTTTGTTACTTCAAATCATTTTGATGTGAAACAATAAAGGAATTCAGAATCAGATGAAAATTAACAAATAATGACACTTTAGGGGATGGTTCTAATTATTTGATGTTAATTTATTCCTTTTATTATGTCCTTTCCTATTATTTTGTCATTTTTCGCACGAGTTTCAGACGCTCACGCTAGACAACAAATTGTTTTTCCTGGGGGGTGGTTTTTCATGCAAACGACTTGTTGAAAGACAGTAAAAGTTATGAAATATTTTTTTCCCATATCTGGAACCCTTCGTCCTCCGCATGCAACACTGACCTTCTTTGTAATCCTCCTGAAAAAAAGTCAGGCACGAAAGCGTTAATAGTAAAGATATCGTAATCTTTCTTAAGGGTGGTTTCACATTCAATTTATTTCTCTCATAATCTGGTGTAACTGCTTGCCAATGACTTTCTGAAGTTTTGAATGAGATGCCTCTCCGTGTTCATCAACCCTCGAAACGGGTTGAACCCGGCGAAGGGAGGCTACGGTTAACCACTACTAAGAGCGGACCAATCCGGTGCCATCTACCCCCTAATGAGCCAATGGCATCCGACTCACCCCTAATTTCTCTCTTTCTAAGCCGCTTAAATTTAACCAATGGAAGAGCGATCTGTATACTAGGAGCATGGCGTTTCCACCCCCAAAATGGCTGCAAAATCACGCGGGCATTAAAGCTCGCAGTTCAAAATAAACGGGCGGATTAATTCGAGGGGGGATAAGGGGATGAAAGAGAGAGAACAAGTTATACCTTTTTGGGGAATGAAGAAAGGGGATAAATTGTAGAGCTAGAGGAGAAAAACATCTCTATTTGGTTTTGGTTTAAAACTCCTGCATTCTTGCAGAACGACGCTGGTCGTCTGCACGTCAGCATGAAAAGCGGAAAAGTGAATGTGAAAGAATTTAGCAAATAGTTTGTTACATTTGCTTTCAGTGAGTAAAAATGTGTAATAAATTAAGGTTCAAATTTTTATAAATTGTAGAATCTTCTTGAACTTGAAGGTTTTAGGAAGTAAGAGGCACGGGAGTTTAATTAATTATTGTTGAGGATATTGTTTTATTGTTTTCAACATGATGCAGGAGCATAAGTCCTTTCTAATTCGTGACCTTTTGGGAGACGTTTTGACCGATCGTGTGCAAGGTACTTGTATTTCACAATTTTAATAATATCAAATCCAATATATAAAAAAAAACCAGTTACATTTACTGCATCCAAAAGTTGAAATAGTAACAGCATGAAATATCGGTAAATTTCACAGAAATTTTATGCTGTCACTATTGCAACTTATGGACTCAGTAAATGTAACAGGTCCCAATAAACTGAAAACAAAAATTTTTTTTTTATAATTGTGTCTAAAAATTATACTAAAAGATTAAAATTTAAGTTGAAACTTTAATTTAAAGAAAAAATTTAAATTTTTTAGTATAGAATAATTTTGATATTTCTCGTTACTGGTATATTTTTCTTCTCAAAAGTAGTAGTTAGGAAGAAATGGAGAAATTAAATAGTTTGAAAATCCTAAATTATTTTTAATATTTCTGTATCGCAGAGAAATTTTGTAGTTTTGAAAAACTGAAAAAACTAAATTCTATAGACGAATCATTCAAGTTGTAGTGTATAAAATTTTTTTAAATAATTTATTATTGTGACACTATTTGGTAATTGCTCTCATTTTTGCAGCATTTGAATTTACTTTCATAAAATTATTTAACGCTTGCCTAAATTTTCCTTTTTACTTTTGACTAAAATACAATATTTTGTTAAAAAACGTTCTCCAATATACATCACCTCTCATCTTTGAGTTAATATATCAATTCTTATAGTTTCAAGCTTGCTTCTTTTTGCATTCTTAATATCAAAGTACGCAATTAAAAGATATCCATGACTTTAAACTATAATTCGAAAAATTAAAAATTATCCCCTACTGAAAAATATTATGTAGGAAAATATATAGGGACTTATATAAAAAACTATGTAGGAAACTACATAGAAAACTACATAGTAATTTGAGCCTAAATCCTATATAGTTTCACATATAGTTTCTCATACGGTTTCCTATATAATTTCCTATGCCCATTTTTTTTACTTAATGACTTGTTTTCGAATATTAAATATTCAAAATGTTGATACTTTACAATTCTAAAACAATTATTAAAGAGAAAAAATTGGACATAGGATATTATATAGGAAATCACATGGAAAACTATAAATAGGATCCAGGCTCAAATTACAATACACTTTTTCTTATGAATTCTCATATGTAGTTTCCTGTATAATTTCCCACATAGTTTTTGATATAAGTTCCCATATATTTTCCTACATGAGATTTTTCAGTAGGGAATATTTTTTAATTTTTTTAATTATAGTTTAAGTCCATGGATCAACTAGTACAGCTGGGTAAATCAATAATATCAGTTTTTCCGAAAATGTTTTCAACTTTTAAAAACTATTTAAAGTCTACATCTATCCGCTAATATGTCCTTTATTCTTTCTTAAAGTTACAGCTGAAAAAATTCATTATTGAGGGCAAATTTTTTTTCAAACTATTTTTTCAATAATCGTTTTGGAATTGTAAAATATCAAAATTTTGAATATTTAATTTTCGAAAACAAATCATTAAGTAAAAAAAATTGAGCATGAGAAACTATATAGGAAACCATATGAGAAACTACATGTAAAACTATATAGGATCGAGGCTCAAATTACTATGTAGTTTCCTACATAGTTTTCAATATCATACCACATATGAATAAGTCATGCATTTTCATTTTTTAAACACCTCAGTGTAAAACTACACGCCTCCGACTCAGGGCCTCCCGCCCCGCCCCTGTATAAGCCAACGTGGCCTTTCATCGGATCCCCCCCCCCCCTCCTAAATAGGCTACGTAGTTTATGAAAGCCCCCTGGGATGAGTGGCTCTATATCCTGGGGCCTCAATTTTTTTGGTATCTCGTTGTATGAAACTCCCCAATTTAGAAATAATTGAAAATACAATTTTGAAATACAAAAAGGATATAGATATTTATTGTATAAGAAAAAAATTTGGTCCTCTTTACTTCTCTCCTGGCCCTTGAGATTTATTTATTAAAAGGCCCTCCACTGATAAAATAGTCGATTCAATTCCATTGAATAATTGATCCCACGGGAAGAAGAACTCACCGAGCGCTCGAAAAAGGGAAAAAGTATTGTCCACTTTCTAAAATTGAAGTAAAAAAAAAGTTGTAAAAAAAAAAAATAAAAAAATATAAGCTGATAGAGCTTGTCAAAATACAACTTTTATTGCTCAAGTATTTTTCAGCCCAACATGATTATTACGAAAAAAGAAATATAAAAGCTTTTTTTGAATGACCTAAAATCAATGTTTAAAAAAACATAAATTGTGATTTCTCGGTAAGTACTGCACGCAATGGATTAAATTTTGCGTATTTTCATTCAGTATTCATTGCTGATGCCGAATAGTCATTTAAAAATAATGAATACGATTAAAATTTGATAATATTCAATAACAAATCAATACCTATCCATTCTTTGTTTTTCGCGATTCGGAGTGAAAAAATGACGAATAAATTTTATGTTTCGAAAAATATGAAGTGACAAAGTTATTTATTTGTATTTTAGAAAGTTTTTCGGAAAATTTGAAATCACTCGTACTAAAAATTAAGAATTGAGAGGGTTGTTAATAAAAAGCGCGCGACGCACGAAGCGCTAAAGTTGAATTATTCAACAGAATTCCGCGATTTTCTTAGTTTATTTGTGAATTTGCTACTGAAAATCATGCGATTGTACATAATTTTGTCGTAAACAATTAATCGTGATATTAAATTTGACGTTTTGTATTTTTTATACAAATTTCATTATCATGAAAATAAAAATAATTTACAATTGTACAGAATATATCTATTAGAACATCATTCTATACTACCTCAATAACAATACTTTAATCTTGCATCTTAAAAAACTATTTCATTTTGATTTCTTAACTGGGACTTTCGTGAATATATCTAGGTAATATTTTTTTCCGCTCGGGCTCAAATATCTTCATAAGGCTCGAACATCTTTAATTTTTTCCGCGCTTATTCCAATGGAATCGGCCTGAGGTATTTCGCACAATTCATCATATATATAAGGTTTTGGAGGTGGGAGAAGTTTGAACTTAAATAATTTTATTTTATTGTTACATATTATGAATTTTAATGATTTTCAGTGGCAAATATTTAAACGAATATCCAAATAAACTAAGAAAACCGCGGAATTCTGTTGAATAATTCAACTTTAGCGCTTCGTGCGTCGCGCGCTTTTTATTAACAACCCTCTCAATTCTTTATTTTTAGTACGAATAATTTGAAATTTTCCGAAAAACTTCCTTAAATATAAATAAATAACTTTGCAACTTCATATTTTTTGAAACATAAAATTTATTCGTCACTTTTTCACTCCGAATCGCGAAAAACAAAGAATTGATAGGTATTGATTTGTTGTGAATTTTTTAAAATCATTTCGGTCGATTATGTCGATCATTAGAAGAGTGTGTATCACTCTACGTGATAACAGAACTCTAGCATATCGACCTTACCAACCTGCAATTTAAAAATAATTTTAACGTAGGGTAAGACTAGATGGAAATATTTCAATATAATTTGAAGAAATTTTCTGTGAAAAAAGGAATGCTTCCACTCCGCTGGGTATCGAGCCCAGGTCCTTTGGATTATGGAACCTCCTTAGCTCAGATGACAGAGCGTTCGACCAGCAATCGAAAGGACCTGGGCTCGATACCCAGCGGAGTGGAAGCGTTCCTTTTTTCACAGAAAATTTCTTCAAATTATATTGATTTGTTATTGGATATTATCAAATTTTAATTGTATTTATTGTATTTAAATGACTATTCGGCATCAGCAATGAATACTGAATGAAAATACGTAAAATTTAATCCATTGCGTGCAGTACTTACCGAGAAATCACAATTTATGTTTTTTGAAACATTGATTTTAGGTTATTCAAAAAATACCTTTTATATTTGTTTTTTCGTAACAATCATGTTGCACTAAAAAATACTTAAAGAATAAAAGTTGTATTTTGACAAGCTCTATCAGCTTATATTTTTTTATTTTTAGTTTTTACAACTTTTTTTTTTACTTCAATTTTAGAAAGTGGACAATACTTTTCCCCTTTTTCGAGCGCTCGGCGAGTTCTTTTTCCCGTGGGCTCAATTATAAATAATTTCCACAGCTAAAAATGTTTATTCGTCTAACAATAATCTTGTTGTTTCTCAGCCAACAAAGTATTTTTGTTGGTTCATCAGAATTCATTTAACTAATGAATTAGTGATTTTCATATGAAAATGACTAGTTTTTTAGAGATTGTCATAAATTAAGAGGGTTTTTGGTTAATTCCGAAAAACGCGATAATAGAGATAAATTGATTAGCTCTTATTATAATAGATAGGGAAATATATAACAATCATAATCCTTGATTCGATAATCGTTGTATCGTATATCAATGAATATGAATGATTTGAGAATCAAATATTTGATGAAAACGGGAGAGAAAAGCAAAAGATAGTCACGTGTCCTCGCCAGGATTCTCGTTATTCTGTGTCCCATAGTGCTTTCCTATTATTTTTATCAGCGATTTAGGGTGTTTGGTGCCCCCAGGGCGCACCCTATTAGAATCAATTCTACAGATGGTTCGATGTGCGGATAGATTCGTTAGGACTCGTTAGTCGCTCGATTTGGATCGAGGATTTACGTCCCACTGAGACAGACATATTATTGGCCAATCAGGACTCAGTCGCTTGTTGAAATCATTTACCCAAATAATTCAAATAAGACTTAGATACCTTCTTTATTTGTCCTCGTAATAGACTTCGAACAAGGACTTCATTGGATTAACGAAATCCTGTATTACACGTTCACGGCAAATTTGGAGAAGTTTTGCAAAATTGGCTCTCGTCCTTTAAATAATTTGTACCAAATGTTCATTGAGATTAATTTCTCTTCTGAAAGAGACAACATTTTATCACTATTTCTACTTTTTCTAAAAATAAAATACGTTTGTTTATCTTTTTTTTCGGCCTGGAATTAAAAAATAGACAATCTGAGTTTGGAAATTAAATATATAATTATCGCTTGATAAATTCTAATTGAAAAAAGAAAAATGCTTCTTAATTGAGTTAAAATTGATGAAAAATTCTATAATTAATGCAAATTAAGATATAATATAAAAATTACCCATGATAAAAAAATAATTAAAAATTTTTCCGAGGGGCAATCCCTGAATTATGCAACACCTTTTTCTACAATTTTGCACCCCACCACCCGCCCCCCAAATGCTACGTAATTTTCTTGAATATTTTTTTACATCAACGCATTCGATGCATTAAACGTGATGAAAAAATCAGTAAAGTATTAAATTGAAAACAGGAAAAATATATATAATTTGAAACACAAAAAAATAATTTTATTAATAAATTTTATTTTTGCCCAAACTTATTTTCTTATAACTTCGAGCCAAATTTTTAAAAATTATGCAATTCTAATAAATCACGGTTCATTTTTTAGGAAAAAGATTCTCTACAACTTGACCGTTTCCAATTTTTGAAAATGAATTCTTTAATGACTGAAATAATAAAAACAAATTTTCCAAAACAAAATTTTTATAAACAAATAGCTGTATTTGATAATAATTAATTCAATTTCAAAAATAGGAAACGGTCACGTTGTCCCAGGTGGAAATTTACAACTGGCTTGGTACCGCGCCAGTACCGCCGGGCGGATGTCGGTACTGGCATTGTACTGGCATAATACCGGGTGGAAAACGGCTGGGTACTGGTATTCGTCCGAAATGTCACTCGGCTGGGAGTTGTTTGTCGGTACTGGCGCGGTACTAAGAATGGTACTATGCCTGTACCAAATATCTGTACCGGCGCTGTACTGGAAATAGTAGCATGCCTGTACCGAAGGACTGTACTGGCGCGGTACTGGCATTAGTACAAAATGTCACTCGGCTGGGAGTTATCTTTTAGTACTGGGGCGGTACTGGGAAATGTACCGAAAATCTGTATTGTACTAAGATAAAAAATACAGGGAAAGTTTGAGTTAAGACTAATATTTACCGTTTTGAACGGCAACGGAGGGATATTCGCTTGGTAGGTTAAGTTCACTGTTTTCAAGGTAAAATATCTGTTTTCAAACTAGAAAATTTTTTCTGAGTAAATTGACAATACTTTTTCGTTACACGTACACCGAAAAAAAATCTCAGTAGGTTTGACTACTTTTTAACTTACATTCCGTAGTTTGTAAAGGCCCCAGTGTCATTTTTGAAGTTAAGTGAACTGCAGGAACATAGGTAAATCAAATAAGATCAGTAGTTATTCTTAACGCTGCGGGTTCGAACCCTCTCTACTTGTAATTAACGCATTACTAACCTAACGACTAAGCCTCTCGGCTGCGCACGCTTGGAATACAAGGAAGAAAATAGCGCTTATAACCTTCAACTACTGCAGGGCTGTGTAAGAAGTGTATAGGCCCCGTGTAATCGGGAATTTTTAGATTTTATCCCAATTTACGATTCAGATTAAAATTTTTAAGATTTTTAATTATTAAGTCGATTTTCTATAAAATAAAATATTTTTGAAGGAAAGCGATCAAATTTTTGAATTTATTAAAGAACATTACATAATAAAAATATTTATATACATTTTAGAATTATTAACTTTGATTATTGTATATTAGTGATACTTTATACAGGTTATGATTCCTTTAAGTTTTGTTCTCAAGAGTAAAATCAACGTATGTTCAGAATCTAAAAATTTGAGTTTATTCAATTCCAAAAATATGATGAAACTTTGGAATCAAGAAAATTATCTCATAACGAAATTATGCATTCAAGTTCGCAATAAGTTATTCCAACTTATGAAGTACTATTAAAAAAAATAGTACACATGGACTCCATACTGGGACAGTACTATACCAGTACCGCGCCAACGCTCGGCGCGGTACTAATGATCGGGACTGGCATTGCTCCTCATTTATAACTGGCGCGGTACCATGCCGTTCGTAAGATCCGACATTTCCGGCTGGGTACACTCGTTTACTTAAATCAGAATAATAATATCAAGTCGAAACTAAGGAACGTCTTAAAGACGTTGGTTTTAAAACGCAGAAGCAGCTCAAGATGAACTTTGTATATTTCCAATATTTTGATAATAAATAAATTTAATTCTTACATTACACTCTTTAAATCCGAATTAGTCAAAACTGACTAATTGTTAGTTAAATTTAAGTAATTTTTAGTAGAAAACGTTACAGAAACATTAGTAAAAATAAAATTACTATAATTAATTAGTCAAATATATTAAACTATTAATTATTGTGATATAAATCAATTTATCTATATCTGTACTGGGGCAGTACTGAACCAGTACCGCGCCAACGCTCGGCATAAATCCTTGAGTCGGTATCTAGCCAGCATTTGGACACCATATAGGGGCAGTACTGAACCAGTACCGCGCCAACGCTCGGCATAAATCCCTAAGTCGGCTTCTAGCCAGCGTTTGGACTCCATACTGGGGCAGTACTGAACCAGTACCGCACCAACGCTCGGCATAAATCCCTAAGTCGGCTTCTAGCCAGCGTTTGGACTCCATACTGGGGCAGTACTGAACCAGTACCGCACCAACGCTCGGCATAAATCCCTAAGTCGGCTTCTAGCCAGCATTTGACTCCATACTGGGGCAGTACTACACCAGTACCACGCCAACGCTCGGCATAAATCCCTAAGTACTGGCATTGTTCCTTATTTACAACTGGCGCGGTACAATGCGTTCGTAAGATCCGGCATAAGTCCGACTTTTCCGCCTGGGGTAGAGAATCTTTTTTCTAGAAAAACGAACCGTGATTTATTAGAATCGTATCATTTTTAAAAATTTGGCTCGAAGCGATAAGAAAATAAGTTTGGGCAAAAATAAAATTTATTACTAAAATTATTTTACGGTCGCAAGGATTGCAAAAGTGTAGATCAGAAAGATCTTTGAAAATTATTTGAATGTTTTTTTCGTGCGATGCAGCGTTTGTGAGATAAGGCGCTTTGAATTTCTAATGCCTGGTCATATTCTTGGGAAGTGCAGCGAATCCGGCTCTTTTTTCGTAAAAAAAAAAATCCGCTGTTTTGTTTCGAGCAATGTATATTATTTTCATAGCAATTCTTTTGAGAAATTGATTTGATGTAACTGTAGAGCGAGTAGAAACTGCCAGTACCGAAAATCAAATTTTCAAAAGAGGCGTTATCAAAAGGTTTATTCCTGCTCTACATTTTTGCAATCCTCGCGACCGTAAAAATATTTTTTTTTTCGGAATGAGAAAGGAGAAAAACTGATTAATTGCAACTTTGGCGTCTTCAGATTCATTCATTTTTTATCGCAGCGCAGCAACTCCATGAGAAAGTTTGTAGATAATAAAGTGATCTACAATTTTTATTTTAAAAAATGTTCTCCACAACCTACCGTTTTCACGGAAAATCAAATCCAGAATTTTTTTGAGTTTTCCAATAAATCCCAAGGAGGGAGGTCCCGAAAACTTGGTTTCGAGCTAGTCACATGTCCCACTAACGATTTATGAAATAAAATAGAGTCGGTCATTTCTTTCTTCAAAAACACTTTTTCCGTGACAGATTTACTCTACTAATTAATTGCTTGATTAATTAATCGGTTAGCGCAACAGTAATGTCAAGTGGGAACCCCGGTTCGAATCCCGGTCCAGGCAGATTTTTTTCTCGTTTTTAAATTATTTTTCTGGAAGAACCGTTTATTTCGTAAATAAATTTAATAAATGTATTATTCATTTTCAAATTGATTAGTTGAGTTTGAAATTTTTGTCACTGGATCGGCAATTGAAAGACTTGGGTTCGAATCCTAACGGAGTCGAAAGCGTCTTTTTTTCCACAGAAAGATTTCAAATTCTTTAAATTATAAATTTTTTTACGATTATTCACTTGTATCAGAATTTCTCTAAATGGGATAACTAATATTATGAAAAGGACAAAAATTTGTTTACAGATGATTCAGAGAATGATTCAGCGCTTCATTCTGACTCAGAGGACACAATTGATCCAGGGAGCAGTCCGTGTATGCGTCTTGGAAGTCCTCTACCTGCTTTGACACTCTCACCTGAGTCTGCAAATTCTGGTAAATCTTGCGGTGCACCTGGGGGAGCCTCCAGTGGTCGTAAACCCAGAAGAAGACGAACTGCCTTTACTCATGCTCAGCTTGCTTACCTTGAAAGAAAATTTCGCTGTCAAAAATACCTCAGCGTTGCTGACAGAAGTGATGTTGCCGACGCACTCTCTCTATCAGAAACTCAGGTGAAAACCTGGTATCAAAATAGAAGGTGATTGAATAATTCTCATAAAATCGTATAATATTTCATATACAGAGTGATCCGCTGATAGTCATAAAGTTTTGAATGTCAAATTCTTTGTTAAAAACCAAACAAGAAATCATATTGACAAAATCTTGTGCCAACAATAGTTTTCAAACTATTAAGAATTGCAATGGGCCAGTAGAAACTCACTATTTCCGCGCGCCCATAAGCTTCCTGCACGAATTTTTTTACCAAGAATAAACCTTCACGGTGGAGACCAGGCTGTGGACGCGTAATGCTTTAGAGGTGGCCCAACATAGTTTTCGTCAGAGCCATCTGCCGTAAGCTCAAAACCCTAAAAGAAGATAATAGATGACTGTTCCGATAATGTTCAGATAATTCAGGAAATAATGAAATCGGAATAAACTTTGAGGTTAAATAAAATTATGTAAGTAATTATTATCAAGTAATTATTCGAATCGTATTGATAATCTTGCTTTTTCTAATTGCAGTTTCCTGATGAGTGCATCCTGACATACATGGAGTTTTAACTGTGTATCGCAGAATACACTGAGAGAAATTTCGGGTTTCACAAACCAAAGTTTTTTTGTTAAAATCGTCTTTACAAAAAATGTTAAAGTTGTCATGACAATCATGGTAGTGGCTGTCATACTTTGGAAAAGTGTTTACTCCAACTGCAAGGAACGTTACTTAGACCACGATTCTGGTAGGCCGAGTGGCAGAAACTTGATTAATGTGTTCGGGGTAACTGCTCTTATGTACTTGAAATACCGTAGGAGCTGCGGTTATAGGAACCAAAGTCCATCGTAAAGCCGCGCATAGAGTTTAGTTAAAATGACCAAGTACAGTTCTTACCAAATTGCTATATTTATAGAATCTACATTATTTTATGAAAATTCATCTTTATTTTTTTAAGTTTTCTGCATAAAAACCAGAATCACTAGGTTATGAACATTTTCTAAGAATAATTTGTAATGAATTGTCTATGGACAGTAAATACCCAGCCAAAATTATTTTTGAGGTTATAGGTATGGTTCTCCTAGTTATCAAAATACGAATTCAATTTGATTACAAAAAATAAAGTTTCACCATAAACTTTTTTTGACTGATTGTTTGCACAAAATATATCTTTTTGGAAGTAACTACTTATCTCCAGTGCAGTGCAAGTTAAATTGTGTGACTATTACAAGATTTAATAGTTGTCACGACAGGCTTACCTCGTTGTAAAAAATGAAAGTTATACTTGATTTGTCTAGCGCAACAGCGAACGCTGCGGTTGTAGTAACCAAAGGATTCTAATCATCAACTTTGGTCACAACAATCGAATACACAAAAAAGTCCAAATTACTGTCATGATAACTATAAAAGTAGTAGCTTCTCTGAACTTTTTTGGTCAAGGCAACTACTGTACAAAAAATTTATGTGCTATGTGCACAGGAACCAAAGCCGATTTCTCTCAGTGTACTGTCAGGCTAAACACAAATAGAGATGATCACCCGAGCGTCCAAAAACTACAAAGATATACATTGAAATAATAATACCCATATATGTGAGGATGCACTCATCACGAAACTGCAATCACAAAAAGCAAGATTATCAATACGATTCGAATAATTACTTAATAATAATTACTTATATTATTTTATTTAAAATCAAAGTTTATTCCGATCCATTCGCATCTTAGCAAATCTTAGTGATCATTAGTCAATTAGTGATGCAATTATGGTGCGATGGTCAGCGGGGTGAGGTTTAAGAAATTATACTTCGGCGCCACCTGGCGTAAGCTTAAAACAGGATCAAAGTTTTTATTTCTGAAAAATAAAATTATTTTATTTATTCCTACACTTGCTAATTCAAATTTTATCGCAGAATCATAATTGCAATGTTTTGAATGGTTTTTTTATCGTTCTTAGCCATAATAATGCGAGGTCAGAGAATGGTCAGAGTATCATTTTTCGTCAATTTTTGGCTCAAAATCAAGTCTGCATGTTGAATCATCCGCCGTATTCACCTCACGGAGAAAAATGTTTAGTGGCTCCCACCAGCGTTTCTAGACACACGGAGCGAAATTATTTAATCGGCACGTTAAAATTATGGTACACTATGGTACATGTTTACAAGACGCATGTGCGGCGCGAAATTCTAATTAACATATCTTCAAATACTTCAAAGTTTAATATTTTTCATAAATAAAATGCTAATAACATTATGTTGATAAATATAATAATATTATGTTTCAATAAAACTATTTTAATAATAATTATAACACAGTTTCTACTTTTTCAAGTCTTTGTATTTTGTAACATTTACTTAAAGTAACTCTTATTAAAGAAAATTTTTATTTTATAAAATAGCTTATAATCTATGAAAAGCAAGTATAATATGTAATTGTCTTTGGAATGTCTTTACGTAAATCACATGAAAATTAACTCTACTAAGCCTTCATTTAAAAACATGATTGATTGGTCAAACATGCTTCATATAAGGCAAAGAACAATTCTCATTCGATAATGGCTATTATGCTTTTGTCTTTATTTTATTTCGGTTAAATGAAAAATAAAAAATAGAAATATTTTAAAATTATGGTACATTGAAGAGGTATGGTACACGAGGGATTGTACATGGTACAAGAGTCAAAATTATGGTACGGTCTGGCAACGCTGGCTCCCACCCTTGCAATGGTTACAGCTACTAAACGAAATAGTAAATTATGGACGGGCCAACTCGACGGTTGAATCTAGTAAACGCGAGTTTAGTCGATTTTACTAGTTACTGAAGAGTAGTTTCTACTGTGCACGCAGTCGCACGTACGATTCTTGTTTAGTGGAATATACTGAAGTTGAATGCGTTTTACTAATCAAGAATCGTACGTGCGACTGCGTGCGCAGTAGAAGCTACTTTTCAGTGATTAGAAAAATTGCGCTTAAAATTATAAAAAAGAATCCTAAAAAACATATAATTACACGAAACGCATGATATTTGTTAAGATATATACAGAGTGGGCACGAGTGGGTTGCAGAATAGGGAATATAATTGGGAGTAGTTTAGTATACGAAATACCGCCCAACATGCACATTCACTATTCGTTCGCTTTTTTCTAGGTCGGTAATAGTGAAACCTGTCCATATTTAACTTTAAATATGGTACAGGTTAGGTTTTCAAATGTCATTTTTAAAAAAATAGTAAAAATATTAAAATTAAAAGTGTCATGTTTTAAAAATATTGTCGAAAGTGCGGCAGAATTTTAAACAACGGTGAGTGAATTTATTATTCAGACACACAAGTGTAAATAGTTGAAAATTGGAATCAAGTGTGACAGCAAGAAGCTCACCTTTGTAGTGGGTGATAAAAAATATAAATTTTAAACAAATAAAGAGCTTTGTTGCTCTAAATGATTGATAAATGAGAACAGGAATAATTTACGGCATGGAGAATGGTAAGATTTTAAATCTCTATGATAAAAAATATTGAATATTTTTTTAATGTAAAATTTTCAGAAAAATATCTATTCACTTCAAATGAAGTTAAAAAAAAAATTAAAAATTTTTTATTTGACGTGAAATTCAGATCAGTATTTTTTATTCCACTTTCAATGATATTCTTGAAAAGAGAAGTTTACTTTGTAAAATGTTTTTTTTCTTTTTCAGAAAGTCAAAAATGAAGCAAGAGGGGAAAATAAAGGATTTAAGAACAAAAATTGTGTAGGTATTTATGTTTCTTATAAGTTGCAGTAGCAAAAGTACATAAATAATAATGTAATAATACTTTGAAATATCTTAAAGCTAAACATTATAATTTATCATTCTGAACAAAATATCAAAACACAAACTGATGTTTATGTAATCAAATCCTCGATAGCCATTGATTATTGTAAAAATTGTTCCCGGGACTAGAAGAAAGGTTTCCAAATTCTGCAAACTGGCTCAGGAGTCTACGTTCATGTATTCTGTTAGTTCTTATACTAAAAAGTTGTAAAAAATTATTTTTACAAATCTTCAATACTCATACTGACCGGTCTAGAGTGGCCAAGTTCTAAATACACACAAAACATTACCTAAACCTTTGACTGTAACTAAAATAATATCTATAAATTCTTTCAATTCAGTTTATAAGTAGCTATCACTGTCTCTTATCAGTTCCCACAGCTAAACTGTATAATTTGTGATTTAAAAAAAATTTTGAAACATTAAATGGTGTTTTTGGAGTCAAATTATCGATAGCCAATCATTATTGTAAAAATTGTTCCCGGGACTACAATTAAAGTTTTGAAATTCTGCAGACTGGCTCAGTAGTCCTAATTTACATACTCTATCAGTTCTCGTAGCAAACAGTTCTGAAAAATCATTTTTTCAAAACTTCAATACTCATAGCTGCCGTTCTAGAGTGGCCAAGTTCCAAATACACACAAAATATCACATAAATCCTTGACTGTAATTAAAAAAATTGCCCTATATTCTTCTAATTTGGTTCTCAAGTAGCTATTCCTGTCTCTTATCAAATCCCAAAGCTAAACTTTATAATTTGTCATTTTAAAAAAATTTCAAAAACCCTCACTGATGTTTGTGTAATCAAATCCTCGATAACCAACTATTATTGTAAAAATTGTTCCCGGGACTAGAATAAAAATTTCAAAATTCTGTAAAGTGTCTCAGAAGTCTTAATTCTCGTACGCTATCAGTCCTCGTAGCAAACAGTTTTGAAAAATAATTTTTACAAAACTTCAATACTCATAGCTGCCGTTCTAGAGTGGCCAAATTGCAAATACTGTGAATAAAATAATTGGTATAGATTCTTCCAATTTGGTTCTCAAGTAGCTATTCCTTTCTCTTATCAGTTGCTACAGCTAAATTTCATAATTTGTCATTTAAAAATAATTATGACAATGCCTACCTAGAATTTGATTACATAAACATCGGTGAGGGTTTTTGAAATTTTTTTAAAATGACAAATTATAAAGTACAGCTTTAGGAACTGATGAGAGACAGGAATAACTACTTTTGAGAACCAAATTAGAAGAATTTGGAGCAATTATTTTAATTACAGTCAAGGATTTATGTGATATTTTGTGTGTATTTGGAACTTGGCAACTCTAGAACGGCAGCTATGAGTATTGAAGTTTTGAAAAAATCATTTTTTAGAACTATTCACTATGAGGACTGATAGAGTACGAGTATTAAGACATCTGAGACACTTTACAGAATTTTGAAACTTCTATTATAGTCCCGGGAACAATTTTTACAATAATCGTTGATTATCGAGGATTTGATTACATAAACATCAGTGAGGGTTTTTGAAATTTTTTTAAAATGACAAATTATAAAGTATAGCTTTAGGAACTGATGAGAGACAGGAATAGCTACTTGAGAACCAATTTAGAAGAATATAGGGCAATTTTTTTAATTACAGTCAAGGATTTATGTGATATTTTGTGTGTATTTGGAACTTGGCCACTCTAGAACGGCAGCTATGAGTATTGAAGTTTTGAAAAAATGATTTTTCAGAACTGTTTGCTACGAGAACTGATAGAGTACGAGAATTAAGACTTCTGAGGCACTTTACAGAATTTTGAAACTTTTATTCTAGTCCCGGGAACAATTTTTACAATAATCGTTGGTTATCGAGGATTTTATTACATAAACATCAGTCAGGGTTTATGAAATTTTTTTAAAATGACAAATTATAAAGTTTAGTTTTGGGATTTGATAAGAGACAGGAATAGCTACTTGAGAACCAAATTGGAAGAATCTAGACCAATTATTTTATTCACAGTCAAGGATTTATGTGATATTTTGTGTGTATTTGCAATTTGGCCACTCTAGAACGGCAGCTATGAGTATTAAAGTTTTAAACTAATGATTTTTCAGGAGTAGTTACTATGAGGACTGATAGAGTACGTGAATTAGGACTACTGAGCCAGTTTGCAGAATTTCAAAACTTTAATTGTAGTTCCGGGAACAATTTTTACAATAATGATTGGCTATCGATGATTTGACTCCAAAAACACCATTTAATGTTTCAAAATTTTTTTTAAATCACAAATTATACAGTTTAGCTGTGGGAACTGATAAGAGACAGTGATAGCTACTTATGAACTGAATTGAAAGAATTTATAGATATTATTTTAGTTACAGTCAAAGGTTTAGGTAATGTTTGTGAGTATTTAGAACTTGGCCACTCTAGACCGGTCAGTATGAGTATTGAAGATTTGTAAAAATAATTTTTTACAACTTTATAGTATAAGAACTAACAGAATACATGAACGTAGACTCCTGAGCCAGTTTGCAGAATTTGGAAACCTTTCTTCTAGTCCCGGGAACAATTTTTACAATAATCAATGGCTATCGAGGATTTGATTACATAAACATCAGTTAGTGTTTTGATATTTTGTTCAGAATGATAAATTATAAAGTTTAGCTTTAAGATATTTAAAAGTATTATTACATTATTATTTATGTACTTTTGCTACTGCAACTTATAAGAAACATAAATACCTACACAATTTTTGTTCTTAAATCCTTTATTTTCCCCTCTTGCTTCATTTTTGACTTTCTGAAAAAGAAAAAAAACATTTTACAAAGTAAACTTCTCTTTTCAAGAATATCATTGAAAGTGAAATAAAAAATACTGATCTGAATTTCCCGTCAAATAAAAAATTTTTAATTTTTTTTTTAACTTCATTTGAAGTGAATAGATATTTTTCTGAAAATTTAAAACATATTATTGTAATTGAAAATTTTACATTAAAAAAATATTCAATATTTTTTATCATAGAGATTTAAAATCTTACCATTCTCCATGCCGTAAATTATTCCTGTTCTCATTTATCAATCATTTAGAGCAACAAAGCTCTTTATTTGTTTAAAATTTATATTTTTTATCACCCACTACAAAGGTGAGCTTCTTGCTGTCACACTTGATTCCAATTTTCAACTATTTACACTTGTGTGTCTGAATAATAAATTCACTCACCGTTATTTAAAATTCTGCCGCGCTTTCGACAATATTTTTAAAACATGACACTTTTAATTTTAATATTTTTACTATTTTTTTAAAAATGACATTTGAAAACCTAACCTGTACCATATTTAAAATTAAATATGGACAGGTTTCACTATTACCGACCTAGAAAAAAGCGAACAGACATGCGCAAGACATGCACGACCTCTTTCGAGCTGGCGCGAATTTAAAAAAAACGCCTGAAAAAGATCTTTTCGAATAGCGAAAGTGCATGTTGGGCGGTATTTCGTATACTAAACTACTCCCAATTATATTCCCTATTTTGCAACCCACTCGTGCCCACCCTGTATAATAAATAAATTTATAAACATAAATAAATAAATATATAAATAAATAAATTTTATATAATAATACACGGATCTACTTATAATATAATTGATTGGTAATCACAATTTTTAACGCATTTTTTAATGAAATTTCGACCATTAAAACAGCTGCAATACGAGTACTAGAATCAATTCCACAAAATGAGCTAGAACACGCATTTGAATAACTGTTGAATCGCTGTAACAAGTGTATTGAAACCGGAGGAGAATATTTTGAATAAAAAAATCGAAAAATATTCAGATATCTTGATTCAATGATTTTTTCTACGGCCAGTCTCGAAACTTATTTGTCACACTCTGTAAGAAATAAAAATTCGCAAAAAAATTGTTTTCATTTTGAAAAATACAATATTAGGTGCTGATTGAAATTATATTGATTAACAATATACTTACCATAAGAAAAATTATAATGAACGCGTTTTTTTGGGTCCTTAGAGTGGACTATCCCCTTAAGATATATAAATTAGTATAATAGAAAGATAGTTAAAGCAAAATGATAAAATGAAAAATTGTTTTTATGCTTTCTAAGGACAAAATGGAAGAGGCAAAATCAATTACGTTTGGAGCAACTTCGTCATCAAGCGACGGTAGAAAAGGAACTTTTGGTTCGTGGTGTGGGGCTACATCATGGAAGTATAGATGCTTACTGTCCCTCATATTCACAAACTCAGGCATCCTCACATCCACCTCCACCTCCACCGCCCCCACCCCCTGCTCCCACAAATGCCTCTACAGCTGCATTTTTATCCACAGCTGCAGCTCTTTTCAGAAATGTTACATACGTGCATGGTTGTCCACTTTAACCCAACCAGAACATGTTCTTTGATAACAATCATTATACTTTTTAGAACTTATTATTTCAAAATCAAAATTCTGTAAAATTCTTAACATAAAGTTGCGGCCTCTGAATTTTATAGAATATGAAATGCTTTAAATATAAATTTTAATCTTGACAGTACCAAGTAAATACTCACAGATGTTACCTAATTGTTACGTTAAGTTTCTGTCAAAATATTGTTCCATAAGTGGTTATGTATAAATTCATTACTATTACACGACGTTTCTTGTTTCTTATTTCAGACAATTATGGGACGACATATTGACAAAACTGTTTTGTAACAATTTCGTAACAACTCTGAGTGCCCACTCGATAGTTTATCAGTATGTAAATATAACAATAAGAACATGGAATTAACTCTCTATATTTTTGCGAATAAAATTTCACTCTTAAGAATGAAAACTGAGACAGTCTTCATTCGAGTAATTCGGTTTTCACTCCAAAAAGAAGTGACAATTAACTCTATTTGAGGTAGTCCACTCGCGAAAACCAGGCCTCAGGAAAGAATAGATAATTTTGCTTTCAAGAATGGCAATATTATTATCAAAGAATCATTTGAAGAAAAAAATTTGAAACAAAAAAATAATTTAATAATACATACATTTAAGTTTATTCCTTATAATTTGATACTGAAGCTCAAACCAATTTTATAATAATATTACAGATGATGTGAATTACACATTTTCTCAAAGTCACTCTATTTCTTTTTGAATTTAAGTGAAACAGGAGATTCAATTTACTTAAGGCTCTATCAGCCTTAAGGAACACATTCTCATCATGACGCTCGCGCTTCGCGCTCGATTTTCTGTACACATTTCAGTAACTTTTCAATAAATTACATGATTAAAATAATTTATTTTCTTCCAAATCTCTCAAAAAGAAAAAACAATCGTAGACTTTATTTAAGGAAACGATTTTGCAGAACAACGCTTATTTCGTATCTAACATATTTTGGTGAAAAAAATCGAATTTTTTTAATATTAAAAATCAAGACATAAAATAGATATCCTGTCGAGAAATTTCTTAATAAGAATGTGTAGACCTCATTTAGGCAAATAAATTTTCATCTTAACGTTTTTTATGTATCTCATATATTTTGTCTAAAAAATGGAATTTTTGAATTTTAACCGTATTTTTTGGAATTGAAACGAAAAATATATGTTTTATCAGAAACTGTGAGACGAAATTTGTAGATCTTTTTGAAACGAACAACTTTGTATTCTTACGTTTTTTTCGTATTTCACATATTATTGTTAAAAAATTGAATTTTGGATTTTCAATAGTTTTTTTTAATTAAAAAGAAAAATATGCATCTTATGAAAAAATGTGACAATTCAAATTTGTAGGTCTTTATTTATTCAATAATATTGTATCATAAGGTTTTTCGTATCTCGTATAATTTAACTGGAAAATGGAATTTTGATACTGACTTTTTTCGAATTTGAATATGCTGTAACATTTCTAATTTTGATTTAATCAAAAAATGTTATCAGGATAATTCAATCTGATAATTCTATCGAGAGTTATGCCGCACACGACCTACTACAGACAGACAGACAGACACTTTCGTAAAAACCATTTTATGTGCCTCAGCCGCGGAAACTCGTTTTTCCGTTACAGCTGAGACTAAAGCAATGTTGTATATTCCGTTACAGAGGAATACAATGTAGAAATTGAACTGCGCATGTGCATTATAGTCTTACAGCGGAACGCAATCTATTTCTTCTTCTTCTCTCTTCTTCTTCGTACAGCGGAACGCAATCTATTTCTTATTCTTCTTCTTCTCACTTCTTCTTCGTACAGCGTTAGCACTGACTACTACACAAGACCGATAAAATCAAAATGGCCGGGACTAGTCGAAAATTTGCGCCCGCTTCGTACAACTAGCGCAGCAAACAACTACAATAAGTACTAGATTAGATTCCAATGTACGCATAAAAACTCATATCCGCACCACAGTCACATAATAGTATATTATGTGCCTAGGCACACAATGAGGGTGATTGCGTGACGAGCGACAATGTTCGCAGGAGATCGAAGCCAAGGCGTAGGTGAGGCATAGTCGAGACATATTCTATTTTATGTGACTGTGGTGCGGATACGAGTTTTTATGCGTACATTGGAATCTAATCTAGTACTTATTGTAGTTGTTTGCTGCGCTAGTTGTACGAAGCGGGCGCAAATTTTCGACTAGTCCCGGCCATTTTGATTTTATCGGTCTTGTGTAGTAGTCAGTGCTAACGCTGTACGAAGAAGAAGTGAGAAGAAGAAGAATAAGAAATAGATTGCGTTCCGCTGTACGAAGAAGAAGAGAGAAGAAGAAGAATAAGAAATAGATTGCGTTCCGCTGTAAGACTATAATGCACATGCGCAGTTCAATTTCTACATTGTATTCCTCTGTAACGGAATATACAACATTGCTTTACTCTCAGCTGTAACGGAAAAACGAGTTTCCGCGGCTGAGGCACATAAAATAGAATATGTGCCAATGCACACAATTCGGGACATTGCGAGACTCGCGACAATGCTCGCAGGACTGATCGCGCCTCGGATTCGTCTCGGCTTTGTCTCAACTACGCATCGGCTACGCCTCGACTATGCCTCACCTACGCCTCGACTACGCCTTGGCTTCGGTCTCCTGCGAACATTGTCGCTCGTCTCGCAATCACCCTCATTGCGTGCCTAGGCACATAATATACTATTTTCTGACTCAGGGGGTCTCAAAACGTAAAGATTTGATGAAAATTTCGAAAGTAATTTTTCACATAAAACCAATACCTTCTCATCCATGATGAGAATGTAAAAAAGTTCGAGCAAAATTAAAATTTATTAATAACATTATTTTTCTATGTTTCAAATTCTTTTCTTGGAAAATAATCTTTCCTCTCGAATAATCCCTTCAATGATAATATTGCCAGTTTTGAGTGCAAAATTATCTATTTTCGCCAAATTTTTGCGAGTGTATCTTAAGAGGTTAGTCCACTCTAGAGGCAGACAAAATAAGTATATTTTGTGATGTGAGTGAGTCACTAAAGTTTTTTCGATTACACATAAGAAAAGCTAGAGAAGTACGCAGGATTTTTTTGATATTTTGATTTTTATAAAATTCTATAAAAATCGTTAAAAAATTGTTAATGAAAAAGGAACTATACAATATAATAAAAGAATCCTTCGTACTTCCTTGGAAAATGTAATTATAAATATACAGTTGAAATTTCAAGTGAATCGGTTGAAATTTGTTTGAGTAATGTATCCGGCCGACTTGAAAATTGCAGTTTTGAGATAAACGCGTTTAAAGTACTTCGTTCACGAAAATTAGACCTGAGGCAAAAATAGATAATTTTGCTTTCAAGAACAGCAATATTATTATTGAAGGGCTAATTTAAAAGAGAAAAGATTATTTTTCATGAAAAAAATTTGAAACTCAAAAAAATAATTTTATTAATAAATTTTATTTTTGCCCAAACTTATTTTCTTATCGCTACGAGCCAAATTTTTAAAAATGATGCGATTTTAATAAATCACAGTTCATTTTGTTAGGAAAATGATTCTCTACAACTTGACCGTTTCCAATTTTTAAAAATGAATTCCTTAATGGCTGAAATTAAAAAAAAGACAATTTTTCAAAACAAAATTTTTATAAACAAATTGCTGTATTTGATAATAAATAATAAAATTTCAAAAATAGGAAACGGTCATGTTGTAGAGAATCTTTTTCCTAAAAAAATAAACCGTGATTTATTAGAATCGCATCCTTTTTAAAAATTTGGCTGGAAGCAATAAGAAAATAAGTTTGGGCAAAAATAAAATTCATTAATAAAATTATTTTGTTGTGTTTCAAATTTTTTTCATAAAAAATAATCTTTTCTCTTTCAAATTAGCCCTTCAATAATAATATTGCTATTCTTGAAAGCAAAATTATCTATTTTTGCCTGAGGTCTAATATTCGTGAACGAACTACCTTAAAGTTTTAAGTAGTAGAAAATTATGTTTATCATAATTATTTTGTACAGTCAATTACATGCATAATAAAAACCCTATTTTATAATCTCGATTTATTTCATGGTTTCGCTGGAAAAAACCCACAAAATATGTCTATTTTTGACTGCCTTTAGAGTGGCCTAACCCCTTAAAGGTATGTGATACTTAAAAAATTAGCAAATTTGACTGATTTTAGATTTCTACCGGTTTGTGTCTAAAGTACATAAAATTTTCTTTTCCAAAATTGAGAAATGGTAGAGATGATTAAAACGGACGTAGATAGACTACTTTTGGTTTTGAAATTGAAAAAAAGTTCAATTTTAGCAAAATATATTGAAAAAATTTGTTTCATTGTGAAAACCAAAAGTATTCTATCTACGTTCGTTTTTATCTTCTCTACCATTTCCCAAATTCCGAAAAACAAAATTTTATGTATTTTGGACACAAACATGTAGAAACTGGATCAAATTTTTCACATGAACTTGCTACTTTTCTCAAGTATCACATGCCCTTAAGGTAGTTATCGCTGTAAAAATCAGGTCTCTAGAAAAAAACATTTTCTATGATTTTTAAACTTGAAATGATATTATCTGTCGTATCTTTTGAAATAGAAAACATTATTTTTTATGGAAATAAATTTAAAACCTACAATAGAATTTTTCATTACTATCGCTTTTTACCAATTTTCCACAAATTTATTCTTTGCATTTAAAAAAATTATATTTCTAATGGTTAAAGTTGTTTAAAAAAATTTTCAACTTGGATTTTTTTTTCCAAAATAACTATATTTAAAAAATATTTGCTTATTTTAAAAATTGAAAACCGTAGAGTTTTAGAGGATATTTTTCCCGAAAAAATCATGGTTTATAAAAATCCAATCATTTTTAAAAAATTGGTAACCAATGCTAGTAAGGAAAAATTCTATTACAAAGTAGATTGTTAAAAGTATCTATTTTTCTAAGTTTCCAATTTTCATCATAAAAAATAATGTTTTTTTTTTTTATAAGACACAGCTGATAGTATAATTTCAAGTCTTAAAATTTTAGAAAAATGTTTTTTCCAGAGACCTAATTTTTGGCACAACTACCTTAAGTGAATTTCTACTAAATACAGTGAAATTTTCACTCTAATGTGAATTTCAATTTGAAAAAATTTTAGAGAGTTACAAATGTGATAAGTTGAATTTCCAATCTTGTCATTTTCCTGCAATATATTGTGTATATATGTATAATTACCGCGAGTTCGTTGTCGCAAAATTATTAATTGTTGTACCGCATGATGCTAAACAAAAAAAATTAATAGGAAATGAATATGAAGAAGAATAATAAAAATGGTGATAAAATATGTTCCAATAATTGAGAATGAAGTTAGAAATAATTTATCTATGAACTCTAGTGCTTATTTCAAATAAAATTCCTACTCCACGCTATTCCATCTTATTCCGTGTCAATTCAAGCTATTCTGAGCCAATCCAATGAAAATATTACTATTTCCTTCGATGCATATCGGTTTGAAAAATCAATCCGAGGTCAGAATGATTAAGATAGTAATTATAGGATTTATTCGGATTGATTAGACTAGAAAACTTTATTCAGATTCATTCGTATACGTACTCTTGTGTTGACTCGGATTGAGTCAAATTCATTTCCAACCTATTTGCATCGATCGATATTTAAAAAAAAAATTTTGTATTGACTCGGAATAGTTCGGAATGATGCAGGTTGAATGAAATAGCACGGAATAAAATCCTATCCGAAACTGGCACCAGGGCACCTTGACATGGAACTCGATTTCTTTATTTAATTATTTGAACATTGTATTATTATAAAAATTAAGGTGTAATATACTTAGAAAACTAATTTTTAGAGATAATTATAGCAATTGTTTATATTATATTGAATAAGGTGAGCTCCAGAGCTTTTATAGTAATTATATAATATAGTGTAATTATTTAGCTCAATGTAATACTTCGATATGAGTTATATGATAAAATCAATATTTATTCATGATTCCTGAGTATGAATGTAAAATGAGTCAGTATTATGAACTTAACTTTTGTTAGCTCAATGTTATAGCAAATGGGATTATATCCTTTTGTTCTTAAAAAATATTGAAAATGTTTTGAAATACGCGCTGGATAAATTCAAATATTAAATGCTAACAAAAGTTGAGTCGACTGAAGATCATTAATTACTCACATTATTCCAACAATCTAATGGTATTTACTAATCAATAATAATTTCCATTTTAATTATTTATATTCAAAAAAAAATAAAAAATAATATGTTTGGTTTGGTAGTATTCTTATTTATGTAGATGAATAAATTCTGATGGAAACTGAAATATGGACATTTTGTTTCATGAACATCCTCTATGAATCTAAAAAATCTTTAACTGAAAAATCAGTTAGTTTCATCTGATTTAATTGAATCCATTTTACTTTAGCTTTATTAACTACTAATTAACTACATTTCTATAACTAATTGCTGTTATTGCAGTGATAATAGTACTCATTGATCCTCAATGGTCAGAGAATTGAATTGACTGGTTTTCAGTGTAATAAAGCAACGGTCTGACCACAGTAATATTTTACTACTGAAGTGATATGGGAATGGGAAGTAGATTTTCGAATAATATCAGACACGTGGCAAGAAACGTGTGAGCACTTTATCGAAAGCTAATTGACTGAAATCGATACAAGTCAAAAAACTCTTTGGAAACGTATTTGGCTCTGTAATGAAATTAATTGTGTGGAGTTAAAAGCATAGCTCATTCTACCCTCATTTAGAGCTGACTCTTTATTTCAACCGAAATATCATTGTGCTGACATTAATACTAACTGATTACTTTTAATTCAATTGATATTTATTTTGATTACCCTTGAACCATTCTACATAACGAATCAACGATTATTTATTAATTATATGTCTGGTGCACCACATTTTTGTCGATATTTTGAAATTAAGTGGAATACTGAGAATTTTTCAAAACTTAAATTCTTTTATTTTAAAATTATTTACTTCCTCAATCTTCTCCCTTAATCGCAATGAAATTTTCAACAAATATTTTAAATTGTTGTAATTGCTGCCTTGAACTTTAATAAGTTTTAAATTATTTGAAAAATTGTTAAATCTAATATTTTTGGAAATCTTTCGAAACCTCTTGAATTTTCTTGGTTTCATTCAAGCTATTTTGAACCCCCTTGAAATTTTCAGAAGTATTCTGAAATATTTGAATTTAAATTCTCTCAAACTATTATGAAATTTCTTACCAATTTAAAAAAATTTCCATAAACATACCTAAGGTTCGGGAGTCATAAATTTCATCGTGTCCAGTTTGAAAATCTTTGAAAGATATTAGACTGAGTGAAGGGAGGAATAATCGTTTGTTCTCTCTCACACCTGTGAGGACAATCGTCTCAACGCAGTTACACCTGTGGGGATCATCTGCTCCAACCCACTCATACCTGTGGGGATTATCACTCCGTCTCACTCAATAATTGAGGCTTCGGATTCCACAACCGACGGAGCGCGTGCCCAGCTGCGAATTTCGGTCGGCTGCCAGAGTTGGACCATCGGGCCACGGTTGGCCCTACTCTGGCAACCAAGGTTTGGTGATCATAGTTGGACCAACTGTGGTAGTTTCGGTTTTACCAACTTTGGCAGCCAACATCGGCAACCAAAGATGTGCCCGACCGTCGGCTCAACTATGGCGCAGACTCGAACTGACTGTCGGGCCAACTTTGGCGAATTGCTTTAGATGACAGTGACAATTCAGTCGGCCCACCTCTCGGCCACGGTTAAACCAATCGCCGGCATATTATCAACTAGATTCCGTTGCCATTGCACGACCAACTGTCGGCCCAACTATGGCCCAGACTCGAACCGACTGTCGGGCCAACCTTAGCAAATTACCTTAGATGACCGTGATAGTTTGGTCGGCCCACCTCTGGGCCATGGTTGAACCAATCGTCGGCATATTATCAACTAGATTATAACCGTGCGGACATGGCCCTATTAAAACAAAATCTTGACATTAAAATGTAAAAAGTTGTATACTATGTAAATTATTACTAAAGTACTGTAAGAATGTATACTTCTAAAGTATACAACTTCTTATAAGATAATGTTTTTGATAAAAAAGTTTTTTCCAAGTTTCATACAAAAATACTGTGTTATATAGAAATTTAATTCAGTCATTGAAAGTGTAAAAATTTTAAACCCATAACTGATTAAAATACTTGAAACAAAAACATTGCTCATTAATAGGGTACAGACCCATCTTATACGGCCTTTGCAGCAGTAGCTTATAAGCGAGATTTTATTCGGAATATGGTAAGCGAGAATAGCCGAGAGGCTTTAGGCGTTAGGAATGCGTTTAGTTATGTAGATAATATAGGTAGGTTAGACGGTTCGAATCCAAAAGCGAATATGAAATTTTTAATTCAAGCGGGCGATTACAAATAATGTATCAATAACGTACTAATAATGTAGTAATCAAATAATGTACCCTATCAGGGCCTGATACTGCCCTGATTTCATTTTCTACACGGGTACAAGCATATTTTGACCTAGGACGGCACATCTCCGGCACCCAGCGTCGGGCCAACTGTTCACGCCAATGGACGGATAGCGTTATCATTTCACTAGTTGGCCCGACCTCTGGCCAACAAGGTTGGCCCAACCGTGGGCCAATGGTCAATTCGCACCTGGGTGGCCTAGTAGGCAAGAAGGGATACCGCAATGCGCGAACGTTTTTTTTCAGTTAAATGAAAAATTCGGAAAAATGATCAAAAAAACATCTTAGTAGATGTTAAATATCGTTCCGCATATTTTTTTTCCATAAATTTTTGTGTCAGAACTTTAGTTTTTTTTATAATCGAAGAAAACCGTATTTTTTGAAGGTAAGAAATCAATCGATTTTTTACAATCAATTCTCTGTTTTTCGTACAAATTTGTTCGGAGTAGTCTGAAATTTTATCAACACACTCACAAAACCCTAGAGCTTCAGATAGTTATGTTCAACATAACAAAATTCTTAATTTGTCAATAATTTCTATTATAACAGTTGCGGCTGGTAGAATTCTCATGTTTCAACTTCAAAGAAAAAAAGTATGCGAGGAAGTATAGAGTTGAAAGGACTTTCAGCGAGAGAGTTGTTCAGCAGGCTTTCAGGCAGTTTTTTAATATTGGATCTATAACTTAATTCATGCGGTTTTTTTTTTTCAAAATTTAAACGTTAATTTAAGAAAAATATGTACAATAGTATTATTCAAAGTATTGCCCATCTGAAGCTATGACTTTTTCCCATCTTTCTGGCAATTTGTCGATTCCATCCGAAAAGAACTGCGCCGGCTTGGCGGCCAAGAATGAATCAAGCCAATTTTTGATACCCTGTTCTGATGTGAACCGTATTCCAGTGATGGCGTTCTGCATCGACCGGAACAAATGGTAGTCAGAAGGGGCAAGGTCTGGGCTATAAGGCGGGTGGGGTATAACTTCCCATCCACTGTTTTCCAAATAGTTCTTAACCGGAATAGCAACATGGGGCCGAGCGTTGTCATGATGGAAAATTATTGCCTCGTGTCTGGTCGCATATTCCGGGCGTTTTTCGGCTATTGCTCTTTTCAAACGGATTAATTGTGTTCGGTAGCGTTCTCCATTGATGGTTTCACTCGGTTTTAGCAGCTCATAATACAGCACACCCTTCTGATCCCATCAAATACAGAGCATTACCTTCGCGCCATGGATATTCGGCTTTGCCGTTGATTTGGCTGGTTGGCCGGGTTTCACATATGATTTTTTGCGCTTTGGGTTGTCGTAATGGATCCATTTTTCATCACCAGTAACAACCTGATGCAAAAATGACTTCTTTTTGTGGCGTCCCAGCAGCATTTCGGACATGCACAACCGCCTTTCAACGTCTCTCGGCTTGAGTTCATGTGGAACCCAATTTCCTTGCTTTTGAATGTATCCGGCTGCTTTCAAACGTTTTAAAATGGCTGCTTGAGTGACTCCCAAAAATTCTGCGAGCTCTCCTTATGTTTGGCAACAATCTTCATCGAGTAATGCTTCCAGTTCTTCATCTTCAAACTTTTTGGGCTGCCCAGGACGTTCTTCGTCTTCCAAGCCCAAATCACCACTTTTAAATCGTGCAAACCACTTTTGGCACGTTCGTTCAGCTAGAGTATGTTCACCATAAACTTCTACCAAAATACTATGACTTTCGGCAGCAGTTTTCTTCATATTAAAGTAATGAAGAAGAACTCCCCGCAAAAACACTTTTTCAGGCTCAAAGTTCGACATATGTGAGTAAAAAAAATGATTGTTGTTTACGCTTCAAATGAAATTTACATCAACCGCGTATTTGGGAAACAGTCAGAAACCTAAGAAACCAAATAAACCAAAACCAAAGCGTTCTGATGCCAACATTGAACGTGTAAGGCGTTTAATTGAAGAAACCCCTACAACCTCCTCCAAGCGTCGATCTGCTCAGTTAAACATCTCTCATATCACTCTCCGTCCTATTAATTACGATGATTTGCGTATGTACCCGTACAGAACAGTTAGTAGAAAAAGATTATTGCCAGCTAACCACGAAAAACGTTCAGCATATATGAATTTCTCCATCAAACATGCTACCCTTCTAAAAATAATTGTTTGAACACGATTGAATTCGATTGACCCAATTGAGTACGATTAAGAAACAAGATTGAGAACAATTGAATTAAATGATTTCCACCGTGTTTCTTAATTGTTCTCAATCGAATCCAATCGATTGTTTCTAGAAGGTGATGGTGTTGTTTGGCACTCAGAAAATGGCAAAAAGCAGACATTCACAAGATATTATATCCCATAATTGACTGGTAGCAATTTCCATAAACTATATTAAATGTACATTGACAAAAGAAGTGAACAAATTTAGGCATTTTCATTTTATTTAATATAAATAAATGGGTCACAAATAGATGTCACACTCTGTAGGATACAAAATTGTTTTTTTGAAAAAAGTCTATAAATTTGCATACATGCACTTTTTGATAAGATGTATTTTTTTTGTTTTAATTAGAAAAATGCCTTTGAAAATAAAAAATTCTACATTTTCCCTTTAAATCGCAAGTCCTAGTTCCTTCTTTTTGAATGTGAATATCGAACGCGAGGTGCGAGTGCCGTGATGAGAATGTATTCCTCAAAGTCGAATTAACTTTAAAAAAATCTAATTCACATCAAGAATATTATAAAATTTATTCGAGTTTTAAAAATAAACAACCCTTCCACAAAACGTTACACCCTTTTACAAGAAATCTTGTAAACTTACTCAATTTTTTTGCATACCTTTTCCCAATTTCCAAAAAGTTCCACGGTAAGTTGGAGTCTTACTTTGAACAATAGATATCAATTAGTTACATGGAGACTTTGTCGGTTTGTCTCTCATACCATCGTTTTCTTTTCCTATTCCTTTTCTAAGGGTCGCAAGTATAAGAACAAGGGGTACAATTCACACAGGAGGGAAACGATGAAGCTGCGGGGGACGAGTACTTACGTATGCTTGGCCACGTGTGTATTGTGAGTATCTGGATATATTCATGCAGTTCATACGTGCGTAAGTCCTATTTGGCCCTTAAGCACGCGCATCTTATTCACTCTTCAGTTTGCAATGTTTTACGTAATGGTACATCGAAGTCCATCCGTTCCATTATACGCGGACTTTTACCACTCACGTAATGCCCTGAGCGCTTTGAACTACTGAAAATGTATTTAATTCTTAATGAATAAATAAAATGTCAAAGAGTCACAAACATAATTACGAGTCACTGGTACGCTAAAACTTATTTTAGTAAAAGAGAAATGCAAGTACAATTCTCAAACTTCGGTTAAGGGGGCAGCTCACCTTTGAGGCCTTTTTTTTCATCACTTTTTTTCTTTCAGAAATTTTTATTTTACCATTTCAAGTTTTTTACATTATGTTGTATGGTTATTGAAGTATAAGAGAAAATTTTTTTGGAAAATTTTGGTGACATCCCGCTAAGTTATGGCCGGCCGAATGGTCAACAATTTTTTCCTTGTCGGCACGATTTCTCAGGTTTGGATGATCTGAAACAGTAAATCCATATTTATTCTTAAAGAGGGCATGAATGGTTATCGTCCCTAGCAAAATTGTGAAAATTCGTTTATAAATAAACAAATAGTGAATTTTTTGTTTTTTTTTTCCCTTTTTCACTCTGTTTTTCAACATAAATGTTGCTACAATATTGTTAATAAACAATTGGCATGCATGTCCGTTCTAGGGACGATAGCGAGGTGTTTTATAAACATTTTTAAAAAAAGTTTAAGCAAATCCGTCCAGTAGTTTTGCCGGAATCATGCCGACAAGTTGAAAAAATAGTATTTTGAGAAAAACCCGTTTAAAGTTTGAGATGCAGAAAAAACACATAAGTATCGAAATGAATGTGGTACATTCGACCATATATTGATGGAAAAGACGGTTTCTACATGAATTCCAAGGCTTTAAACTAAGTAAAAATGAAAAATAATCGATTTTTTGAAAATTGAAAGGTGGGCTGCCCCCTTAATATACATATCCTCTTTCGAATTAAAAAACCGCGTAATAGAGTTGATCCTGTACTATGGCTCAATCCAAGATTGGTCCAATCCTGCACTTATAGTTTGTCACTCTTATATAATCCAAAGTCTCCCTCCACTTGCAGGGTCGACGAAACACTTATATTTCGGAGGGGGGAGGGGGGGTGTATTTTTTTACGAGAACAAATGATCTTTGATTTAGTGAGTAGTGGGGGCAGTGCTGTTATATAGTACTCTTTTCATTAGCTCATTCGCATATAGGACATCCAAGAGAGTAAGCGACCGAAAAGAGTACCAAATAACAACGCTGAGTTGTTAGAGTAGTGTAGAGTATAGGTGTTGTATAGATGTATGTGAGGGTCTGACGTCACCAATTGCATTTGTCCGCATTCTTAATTAAATAATTTTTTCTGCATTGCTGTCTTTTCGGGAAAATTTGTTAAAATCAGAATTTTAATAATAAAGCGATCGTATGCAATTGGTAACGTCATATCCTACCACACGGCCTTAAAATACTTTTTTTAGAACTTGTTTTGATGTAAGTTGGTACCAATGTACCTAATGCCACGTAAAGTTTTGGTGCGATTTGTCGAACAGTTTATTTACAACTGTTGGTTAAGGGGGAGCCTCGTTTAGGACGGCAAAATTGACGATATTTAGACATTTTTGTAAGTATGAGTACATCAAATGAATTCATTAAATAATCTTTTAGGTATATTATGAGAGATATTAACTAATGTAAATTTTTTTTTATCGACGAATAATTAGGTAACCTGCTGCCAGAGGGCCTCCACTGCGGGCATAATAGCAGTCGCTCTTTTAATATGAAACATGAGAACCAAAACAATTTAGGAACTACATTAAAATAACTTCTATTTAACTAAAAATAATATAAATGTTAAAAATTGAAAAAATTGACAGCATAAATTAATTGTATATAATTTTAATTAAATGTTTAATAGTATTTTTCATGTAATGTTATAGTTCAAATAGAAGCCACATCGATGAGCTTGAAATAAAGTCCTGAGTCGTTGAGATCCGTTGAAAAAAAATCCAAATTTTGATCTGAAACTTCAAAAAAATATTTTCGGATATGCCTATACTATTGATTGAGATTATCCGCAAAAAATGCATTTTTCCGACCCTCTAAACGAGGCTCCCTCCTTAAGTTAGTCGACCTCATGTGTGCTCTGCGATTTTCATAAAGGATACAGATCTTGAACAAAAAGTTTACCACAGATTTTTTATTGCCAACAAAATTTCTTGTATTGAATAGTTGAAGATGTTGTAGAAGGCTTACAGTGAGTCAGCTTTATCGAAAACACAAGCATACGAAATCATTCAAAGAAAACCGAGAAGTGGTTGAAGAATTGCCTCGTTTCAGCCGACCCAACGTCTTTGACGAAAATGCCGACAAATTCAAGGAAATAGTAATTGAAAATCAATAAACAATATTATCTAGATGCTATGAGACATTCGAGAGAGTTGGCATCATAAGTGTATCGCAGCAAATGGGCCCTATTTTGAAGGCGACAAAATAAAATTTGATCATCATACCAATATTTTGTGTTTTATTGAACAATTTCCGGAATTTATTTGACTGAATGTTATATTGTATTATTAAGTCTAGGAAAACTACTGAATATTATAAATTTAGAGATAATGGAGGTGTAATGATAATTCTTCCCAATAAATTAGAATTTGTTTCAAATCAATTGAATACTAAAGTTCAAACAATTATCAGCAATGTTATTATAGGTTATGGCGAAGTTTACTATAAGGGTGAAGTCCCATGAGAGACATTAGTAGAATAGTGGAATAGTTATTCATAGTGTGATTGTTTTAGAGTTTTTAAATATTTTTAACACTTTGGTGGTACGGAACTGACTGCACCTACGGACTTAACAGCTCCACGCGAGATATACATTTAATATAAATAAAATAAAATAAATAAATATAAATTTTAATTTTTTGTAAAAAGGAGGTCGATTTCAAGGTAAAAATTCCTATCCTTTGAAAGTTAACTTTGGTCTTTCTGTGTACAGGTTACAATATGGGTTCTCGCATGGGAACAAAGATAGATTCCCAAGGTATTTTCTGTTTAGAGATTTACAATAGGGTAATTTGTTATACTTACCAGTTACGGGACATGTTTCACTTTATTTTGTCACGGTTATCTAAACAGTATTTTCTGGGCAGCCATGTAAGAAAAATCATCGTATGCTCGCGTTATAAAGGGTTTCCCAATAGGGGTGATATGATTTTGAATGTCCCTATCGGGCTGATTTGAACTGAAATTTTTGACGTCTGCTGTCAGTTGTCATCAGTAAGGTTTGCCATTTAATCATGAGTAGTTTCACGCTTCCACAACGTTTGGAAATTGTCCAATTATTTTATCAAAATTCGAGAAGTTTTGTCGGTGTTCAAAGAGCATATCGTGCAAAATATGGTCGTCATTCTGCTCCATCCGCGCTCTCAATTCGTCGAATAATCGATAAGTTGGAGAGTGAATTTAATCTATTGGATACTAAGCCTAAAAATCGTATGCGTACCGCACGTTCTACACAGAATATAGCCGCCGTACCGTGAATTGTCCGTGCCACGCCGATCTCAGGAATTGGGCCTGTCCAGGATGACTACCTGGCGTATTTTGCGATTGGATCTTGGCCTGCATCCCTATAAGATCATTCTGGCCCAAGAACTGAAGCCTAATGACCATCGTTTGCGTCGGGAGTTCGCGGATTGGGCTCTGGAATCAATTGAAAATCATCCCAATTTTCATCAAAAAATCATCTTTTCTGATGAGGCGCATTTTTGGCTCAAGTCTCGGGGGACATTTGGCCGATATATTGTTTAAATCATAAATGGCATAGAATATCCAATATAATAAAAAAGATTTCGATCAATTCCGAATGAATATTCAGTGTTTTTTTTCAATTTCAAAACATATCACCCTTATTGGGAAACCCTTTAAATGTAATATATGTATTATAGAAAGATAGATATACGTATAGTGCATACATATTGAAACTGATTGAGGCCGCATTCAGAGCATCAACCCTGTGATGAAAAGGCGTTCCAGTTTCTGAATATATTCCAATTAAAAAGTCAGAGCTTCGTTTCACTCGCTCCTGTCCTTATCCCCTCTTCTCTCTTGAACTCCAATAACATTTCCCTCCCCCGTCCCAAGACCATAATCCCTTTTTCTGGCTCTTTACTTTTTCTTCTTTTGCCTTCGTCTAGCGTTCCCTCCTAGTTTGCGGTTTCTCAAGCAATTACTACAGCACTTTTCTGAAGAATTAGAAACGCCCATCATTTTCCATTTCACCCTGACTTGATTCTTTCAGTCATATCGTTTTCTATCTAAAGAGTCGACTTTTGCAGTAGATTTTATTTGTAAATTTCTTCTTCCATTCATTTAAATGCTTCCCCCATGAATTGATTTTCTTTATGACATGAAGGAAATTGAATTTTATATAAAAATGAATAAAACGTATACAAAATGTTTTTCCTTTCAAATTTGTTAGTAACTATAGATTTTCAAATTGTTTACTTACCAAATAGAAAATAGAATCGAATTTCGGTTTCCTTATTCAAAAATTGATTTTGAGTACAGCAATTAGGAGCAATACAGAATTTTTTAGTTAAAAATGTTAAAAAGTGCATTTAAAACTTTACGCCAGTGCTGCCAGCTTGCCAAAATAGAAATCTTCAGATTGCGCAGATTTTTCTTTAGAAATCTTCAGATTTTAAAAGCCAATTTCTTCATAATTAACAAAAATATTATGAACTACATGATATTGTAGATATTATGAGTCACATCGAAACTTTAAAAGAAGCATGGCTCTACTACTTTTCCTGAGTCATCACTAAATTTGCTTAACATGTTTGACATACTTCAAAATGCTTTCGTAGATCTCAAAACTGAACATCAATCAGTGAATTATTTTAAAAATATGAAAACTTTAATTATGCCTAAAAAGTATTCTATAGGGGGTCAGAAGAGAGAAATTAAAAAATAGTCAATAAAAAGCGGCTTTGTAGTTTAGAATGTTCTGTTACGGTAATACCTTTGAAGAAAGTGCTAAACAATTTTTTGGAACTCCCTAAAATTTTTGAAACTATTTAAATTCATTTTAAAAAAGTTAGGTAAAAATAAATAATAGCGCTGCAAACGAGTATTAACATCGATTTCATCATTTAATAGAAATCTTTCAAATCCAAGAATCCAAGCCATCAAACCATATTTTATCATTTTCAGAAAATATATACTTAATAAAGAAATTCAAAACTGTAACTACCATGCCAATTGCGGACGATTTTCACGATTATGAATTTTGAGGTTGAGTCCTATGAGCGCAAAACGTCAAATCACTAGACATTTCAGCCATTCAGCCAATGATATTTTCCTACTAATCCACAGAATCACTGACATTTGCTGAAATGTCTAGTGATTTGACGTTTTGCGTCATCTAATCAAATAAGCTTTTAAGACGAACTGACCAATAAACTACAACTTGAAAACCTCTATGGATGAATGATTAGTTGTTGTTGTTTACTCGGCTAATTTTGGTTGAAAAAAATGTTTAGAAACAGAAACATTAAAAACATTTTCAGATTTCGATCAAATTTCTTAAACTTCTTCAGAAATCACAGATTTTTCAAAATTTCTTCAGATCTGAAGAAAAATCCGTAGACCTGGCAACACTGCTTTACGCGTGATGTAACACAGATTTTGTAATTGAGATGGCAGTATTTTTTAGTCAAATCTACAAAATATTTCGGTTAAAATTATCCAGTAAATTTTATTTACATTTTCAATTTTGCAAATCCAATCAGACATTTTGCCATGAATGCTGCATTCTCTAAATAAATTTTCATTAGTACACCGACTTTAGACAAAGATAACCCGGTTACTTTTCCTTAGTTATATTCTTCAAAAATAATCTCACTATTGAGAAAGTCAAACGAGAATGCCATCTGTCGCTTAAAATATGCACTCCCTTGTAGAAAAAACTAATTTGACCCGATTGGGACCAGTTGATCCGATTGGCCCCATTTCAAAAACATCATTGAAACCGATTTATTAATCGGATTCAATCAGGCGAGACCATTTTGAATCCGTTTAATAAATCGGATTTAATGATGTGTTTGAAATGGGGCCAATCGGATCAACCGGTCCCAATCGGGTCCAATTATTTTCTTCTACAAGGGTTACTAATACAACAAGCAGTTTGTAGACAAATTAAAAAGATTTTTCTGGTTAAATAACCAACTTGAAAGGCAATTAATTATGTGCTTAAATTAACCAGAAATAATTCGACTATATAGTGTGTATTAAAAAGAATAAATTTTATATTTTACATCGTTTATATGTATTTTTCTATTCTATTTGTATTATGCCATGAAATAAATTTCCTAAGTTAGAGCAGTCTGTTATATATTAGTTTTACATTTGCACCCCTGATTGGAGAAAATGGTAGAAGGTTCGTGAAGGAATGCTTTCCCTAATGGGCTGTTTACGTGCAAATTGTAGCATCGCTAAAGGGCAACAAACAATTCAAAACTCGTTTTAACTTTCACGTTTCAATTTCAAGAGGCGACAAGCCCCAACGGCAACCGTTCCATTTGCATAATACTGTCTCTTATTCTCTTCTCTTTGCTCCTATTGCACTATAATCGTCACGTTCTTCGCGTTCATTACTTGAATAGTCCAAAATATTGAATTCCTTTATAATCTCAATTTAGAGTTTTGTTTTGAACCAAATGAGTCATTTTTTAAATTGAAAATCAAAAATATATGTAAACAAAACTTTAAGCTTAACGACTAATGCGTTTTGAAAAAAAGCAATTAATATTAAATATTGCAAAAAACATGCCCCGGGTGAGGATCGAACTCACGACCTTAAGATTATGAGACTTACGCGCTGCCTACTGCGCTACCGAGGCATTGAATTCGAGGAGCAAAAAGCCAGATATAGATAGAAAAATTACAAAATTTAATAATTTGAAAAAATAATCTTACGTTTTAAAAATTTTAAACTTTATTTAACTTAATTTTTAAAGAATATTAGAGCATAAAAGAGTTTTTTCACTTTTACAAACTTGTAACCATCCTTCAATCAAGAAGAACACTACTATACCAACAACGATGGAGTGGATGGAGTGATTAGTTGTTAGTGTCTCGCATATTTAACAGTAAAGTTCTTACAAAAAAGTTTCGTTTAATAAACCTTATAAAATTAATATCTGACTGCATTTAAATGTTATAAATATTATTCTATAACCATGTCGGATATTGAAAGTTTGAAAGATTCTATCGCACAATATAAAACACAAGTGAGTAGATAATTTGTTTTTCTAACCTCAAAATTTATTGAATTATTTCTATTAATGCAGGTAACTTTATTTCATTGTTAAAGTCCATCTGTACATATTTTTGTTATAATAATAAAATTGAGTAGAATAAGTAATTTTTGCTACTGGAACTACTGGAATCACTGGAACTATGGCTCTTGACATAAATTTAATCCAAGTTTTAATAACTTTTTTATTCAGCTGTCCCAAGTTCAAGTCGCACTTTCTGTGACGCCAAAAGGACCAGATAAGGACAATTTGCTTAGTCTTCAATCCGATATTCGAGAACTCATAAACTTGACCAAGGAAAGTTTGGAAAATTTGGAAGAAGTAAAAAATAGTAAGAATGAAAATTCCAGGTTTTCAAATGAAAGAAATGAAGATCCACTAGATCGAGAATATGCTTTGTTCAAGGTATTTAACTATTTAATAATATATTATAATATTGTTGTAACTAAAATTGTATTTTTATATTTTCTAATAATCTAAAAATACTTATGATCATAAAATTATTATTATTTCACATCTAGGCACAACTAGCGGATTGTTCAAGCGACTCTAAAAACGCTGATTCGAACGAGACGGCAGCAAATGCCACAAATGATATAGAAGTCAGTATTCAAAAATACACTATCACTCATGATAGACCCAATTATACAGTGCAAGTTGATTGCAGGATGAGTTGGAGGCTCTCGAGGGCATGAAATGTCGAGCTCCCCATGGAAGTAGTTGGGGTGGTGTGGGTTACCATAATGCGATGGTGTGGTCCGTTCATCAAGAGGAAAATAAGAGCATCACCAGCATAAACGACATCAAGGTAAATAGTGAAATAAGTAATCTACGATTGAATTCAACTTTTGACTTTGAACTCGAATTAAATTTGTAATAATTGTATACAGGTGAGAGTCGTTTTCCTAAGTCCTACGCACAAAGAAATGCTTCCATGCCCATATTTTCTGGAAGGAGAATGTAAATTTTCTGAGGAGCAGTGCCATTACTCACATGGGGAAATAGTTTCATTTTCATCTTTACAAGAATACAGGTACATTTATTTTCATATTAAATTGTGTTTTATTAAAATTTTTATTTTAATATATTAAAATTGATTTTTGAATTCCAGAGAACCCGATTTCTCGAGTATTAAAATGGGGAGCAGAGTTTTAGCGAAGCACAAAAACCAATTGTGGCATAGATGTGTTGTTCTCAGGGTTCCAGAAAAAGAAGATGATCTTTACCGAGTTAAATTCGAAGCAAGTGGAAATATTTTTGAAGTTCTTGTTCAAGATCTCCTTCCACTAGGTAGCTGTCTTAGATCATATATTAAATGATTTTCTTAATTATTTTTAAAATAATGTGTAATTTTCTAATCTTCTTTTTTAACTTCATGCTTTTTAGATGATTCTGATCTGCAAATGTCGGATTCATCGGAGAGTGAGGACGAAAATAGTGTGCAGAAGGTACAAAATGACAAAGAAGAATTGATTCACACCTCTCTTTTGACAATGAATTCTAGCCAATGTCTAGGAAATTGGGAGCAGCATACGAGAGGGATAGGAAGTAAGATTATGGCACAAATGGGCTACATTACTGGAACAGGTTTAGGGAAAAAGGCCGATGGAAGAGTCGAACCTGTTGAAGCTACTGTGCTTCCTGCTGGGAAATCCTTGGGTTAGTTAAACTTGATGCTCCTGTTTTCAATGTTTTAATCAATTTTTCATCAACTTTGATTTTTCATTATGATGTTTCAGATCACTGCATGCAACTTCGTGAATTTGCTGGTGGAGATAAAAATCTATTCAGTGCGGAACGTAGAATGCAAAAACAGAAATTGAAGATGGATCAACAAAGACAAAAGCAGGAAGAAAAGAAACAACAACGAAAACGAAGCAACGTTTTTAATTTTATTAATGTTGCCCTAGGCGGCGAACGTAAGTTTTTCAACTCTTAATTTAATTTTTCTATATAATTTACTGCTTTTAATTAATTGATATCATTAAAATTATATCTTTTTATTTTTAGGTCTAGTTGAAGGAGGAGAAGATGCACCGAGTTGTTCCAAGCAACAGAATAAGCAACATAACAGTTCTAGTTTTCAGATTAGTGAAGACCTTTCAAAGATAAAAAAAATTTCGGATAAAAAACTCAATATAACCAGTTTCCAAATTGGAGAGAATATTTCAAAACTGGAGAAAGAGTCGACAAAACTAAAAGATTCCTTAGCAAGACATGAAAAATACAGTCCAGTTTATAACAGTATTGTTCAGCGGTTTAACGAAAAGCAAAAAGAAATTGTGAAGCTACGTACCTCTGAGAAAAATATTGCATCCGAACAGAGGAATCGCAAGAATCGAGAAAAATTAACCATATTTTAATGCTCTTAAACATAAAAATAAATTTATGTAGATAATACATACATATATCTACCTAGGGGCAGTATTTTTCAAGAATGTATATAAATTATTACTTAATAGAAAAATTATAATAAAAGTCATAATGCAAACATATTTGATTGATTTATGATATTTTTTCAATTAATGCCTAGTAAATAAATCTTATCTCAAATTACAACTTATAATGAAAGCATTACATACGTCAAAAATAATTAAACTTGAATTATGTTTAGATAAATTGTGAAATCATCGGTAAGGTAAGTGACCCAGTGATCGTCATTTTACTCTTGAAATTTGTCAAAGTACTGAAAAAAAATTTCAATTGAAGTGATTGAAGTATTTTACAACAACTGATAATAAAAGACTTAGTAACATGAATCATAAACAATTGTCAAAACCAATGATATCAATAATTGCTTTAACATTTACCCTTATTAAAAGTTTTTTCGAAGTTAAAGAGTTATTTTAATTCAAAAAATGAGCATGTCAATGACACATTCGTGGTGAGGGTGGTGAGTTATACCAGGTGGTATTTGTCAGGAAGGTTAGATTCGTACGATTCATACCGCGCATGCACGATGCACGACGCTACACGCATGATGACGGCTTGTCAGGAAAAGTATGTTTTTTAAATTTTATTTCCTTATAATTTTCTATTTTGGTACCTCCTGTATTTTTTCAAATGTTAAGGAATGATATAATTTTCTTTTCAGGTTAGATAACTGCGAAGTATGTGCAGTAAATAAGGCAAAGTACACATGTCCGAAATGTGAGGTTAGAACTTGCAGTCTCACGTGTTCCACAATTCATAAAAAGGAACTCAATTGTGATGGAATTCGCGATAAAACCAAATATTTACCGATACAGTCTATTACAGAATCAGATTTAATAAGTGGTAAGTTATTTAAATACTGACAAAAAACGTAAATCTAAATTTTATTATTGTTTTTTATATTTTGTTTTTCTCGAAATTTAACAAAAAGTTATAATATCATGAAAAATTTATAAAGTTTAATTAATAATTATCAACAAATATATTTCAGATAAATAAAAACCTTTATAAGGATATTTTTTAGTTTACTTCCAGAAATCATTTATATAATTTGATTTTTTAAATGTAGTTTTGGGTTTTTAAAAGATAAATTTATTGTGTCTAGATATGAATAATGTATGCCTTATTTATAGATTATTGTTTACTTCAAGAGGCTGGAAGAACGGTAGATAAATGCCACAAAGATCCTCTGAGACACTTGGATAGAAAATATAACATTTTTCCTTTGGTGCGTAACTAGTAAAATCATAAAACGAAATTAATTTTGAAAACTATTTGATTGACCAAATTATGTTTATAGTTTCTTCGAAAATTGAGAGGCGCAGCATTTAAAAGAGGCATCACTCTTAAGTTCATGCCTCGAAGCTTCAGCAGAAATAAACAAAATACAACTTATCTAAATTGGAGAAGGAACGAATTACTTTGGAGAATTGACTGGATTTTTCCACAAGCCGACAACATAAAGTGGTCCACACAAAAGTATTGAAACAAAATTCAAATTAGAAAAACTTTATAAAATATGTAAGTATAATCAATAATTGTTCATTTTTATCTAGGGCCTCTGAAAAAGCAAGATTGTCTAGATTACTAGAAAATGTTCTGGATCCTGAAATGAAAACTGGAGAGGATGAAGAAGTTTTAAATTTAAAGTTTATATTGAAAAACAAATTAAAATTCTATCGTGCTGCTGGATTAAGCGGAGTCAAAGTTCTTCTTAAAGCTGAAAAAGTTAAGAAGTCTGATTGTAGGTGAGTAAAGGCAGTAGTAGTATTTCTAATAATAAAATAAAATAATTTTTTTTAACACTTAATATTGATTTTTAGTTTCTATGAACTGGATCTAACATTGTCGCTATCGGAAAATCTTCAAGGGAAAACAATTATAGAATATCCAACTATTTACGTTATTTTAAGTTCTAATTCTGATACATATGAAATTATAGAGACAGGTATGTAAAATCCCATTTAAACTGACAATTAAAATTGATTAATTCTTTCAATTTGATCATTTTTGTTACTTTTAGATGACGAAGAAACAATAGAAGTTAACCGGAACAAAAATTACAGATTTAGACATAAATCTAAAGGAAATGGACGAATCTATCCAATAAACGACATTTCCAAGGAAAATGAAAGTGGCATACAAATAGAAGAGAAGGAAGCTAAAATTGACCCTATTAATTTCTTATTTCACACTGAGTTCAGTGATTCGGAGGATGAAAAGACTAAGGCTGAACAAAATAAAAATGTAAAATTACAACAGAGGAAAAGAAAATTCACAAGGAATCAAAGACGAATTATTTTTAAGAAAATTGAAAAAGTCAAAGGTTCAGTGAATGAATTTACTGGAATTTGTAAATCTAATTTGGAAGATGAAATGAAAAAAAATCACGACACTGTTATTTCCTCAACACAAAACAACTCACAGGTAGTTTCATTAAATGGAAACAGTTTGGTGAAAGAAAACCTTTTAAATAATTACTTGCCTGATTTTCACATTACCGATTCTGAAGATGAAGGACCTGAGGAACAAGTTATTCAGAGGCTTGGATCATTTGAAGATGAGGAAATGCAAACAATTAAAAATAGTAATGAAAATAGTGTAGAAAACGATAAGAGTAATGAAAAAGTTATTAGTGATAAAAGTGAGATGTCTAGCGCAGCTATAAAAACTATAGCAATGAATTATTTTAGTGCTTATATGACTGATTCAGAAGATGAAACTGTTTCCGATACTCAAAATATTGAAAAATCCGGTTTGTCAATCCCGGATCACAATGAGATAGTGAAAATGAAGAATTAAAATAATTGCTTTTATATTTTATAAGAAATTATATCTTGTAATAGTTATAGGATAGGTTTATATTTCAGTTATGCAGCATTTTGTGTTGATTGTCAAATCTGTTTGAATTTAACCTTTTTATTGTAAATATACCTTGGATAAACTATTACAAACGAATTTCATACACACATTCGCTATAATACATGTCTTTCATTGGTTCCTTCAACGTAAAATTTAAATAATAAATAATTATTTTCCCCGTGATCACGTAGTAATTGAGAAATAATAGAAACAGGGGTAAGAAAATTACACTAAATCTGATACAAAAACAACACGTTTATCTAAATCCAATCAATACTTTTAATTAATTAAGAATTATGAAAAATTACTATTTAAAAGTTTATTTTTACTTTGCTGTTCTTGCGCTTGAAAAAGGATGACAACATAGCGTCGAAAAATTAAAAATCCACTTTTACTCAAGGATCTGTTCTCAAAGTTCTATTTTAATGAAATCTAGGTACATAATATTATTTCTGTTTTTTCTAATAATTATATAGGTTGGAGTTATTGCATCAATAAAAACTGGACGCTGTTCATTTAAAACATGCATTATTATATCGATCCCATTTCCATAAAGTTACCATTAAATTATAAATTAATATTTCACATGAAGCTCGCATTTAATTATGTACTTTCGATGACTTAGCAAAAAATAGATTTTTAGAAACACATTACCTAGATGTCATAGTGATCGCTAAATACCAGTCTTATACATAGATCCACGCCTGAAAAATTAAAATGAGGTTTTTTTAGCTGGAAGTTTTAAGAACTTTAAAAAATCTGATATAATTCTCGCGTCGAAATAAATCAAAAAATTGCTCAAATTAAGATGCAATTATGCACTCATGAGTTACTATTAGAGTTGTCATTTTAATTTTATCTTGGCTGTCCTATTCCTGGATTACATCAATTCAAAGTTTGGGCAATATGCGCTTTTACATGATTTAATGCTACCCATCCATATAATATAATAATAGGCTGTTGGGTTCACTGACTAAAGAATGAAAAAGTAGAGAAGGAAGACAAGGAATGCCACGATTCCAGCGACTGCTTTTATGTACATTGATTTGCTGTTTAAATGCGCTGCGTCCTTTCTATATTTTTGAGAGAGCATCGAAAGGTTCTGTGTTTTCGTATCCAATTCTAAAAAGAAAGAAAATTGTGTTCGTTTTTTATGGTATATAAATTAGGGCGGTTCAGTTAATTACTTTTAAAATTAAATACCTGATAGGACAGTGCCTCTTTGTAATACATCGTCTATATTTTGAACCATTATTCTTTGAACATCTTGAAGTTGGTTATTCAAAGCATTCATATTTCTTCGCGATCTACTATCTGAGAAAGTCTTCTTGGCTTTTTGGATATAAGTGTCTGAAAAAAATCAGAGAACATTAATTTGAAATATTAAACTAGAACAAATTTTCATTAACAGTTAAGAGTTCATGGAACATACCGAATTCAATAAATGTGTATGGTCTCGTTACAGTGTTTACTCGTCTACCATATTGAGAGTTGAACTCCTGTGCTATATCTTCCAGATAACTGTAGGCTACACGCTTGCTACAATGTCTTTCACAAAGTACCAAATAACAAACGTCGTTTTCTATTAAATAGCTGTAAGAATCAGATTTGAATATTATAATACAATATAAATATATATACAGTATAATATTAATTACATTAAGCCCTGGTACAAATACTTTTTTTACAATAAATTACAATAAACTGCAACAATATGTCAATCGTAATTTGTTGTTTTTCATTCTTATTTTACTTTAAGAATTTTTAATTCTGGCAAAAAATTGTAGTTTCTTGTATATTTTATGTGATTTCCTACGACTTATAACGAGTCGGTTTCGTTTATACACAAAATTTTTTCTACAGAAAGTGTTTTTTACAGAAAATACAAAGATTTAGTTTAATCGGGAACCAAAATTCAGAAGATAGTTTCCGATTTTAGTTTCTAATTAAAAAAGATTTTTATATTTACTGTAAAAAACACTTTCTGTAGAAAAATTTTTGTGTATAAATCAAACCGACTCATAGTAAATTTTAGTCAAAAAAATATTTGAATTTTTTTCAGAAAAATACAGAAAGTGTATAAGGAATTGCATTTTTTCTCGAATTAGAAGAATTTTACAAAATGTAACAAAGTAATTAAAAAGTTACCCTATCTCGTATTTTGAAATTCTAAATAAATAGCACTGATGAATAATATTAAATAACTATAAGTTGAGTTTGAAAATTTATGTATATTTTAATTTAATGAATAAAGTATCTTACTGGAAAAGATACGGTCCTGTTTCTATAGAGCAACGAGTGGGAGATTGTGGACCAAGTTTTCTGAACAACATTTTAGCTTGGTTTTGATACTCCAGAATACTCCTTCCACTCTGAAAGTAAATCAAAGTTGAATTGAAAATAAAATTTTGAAGCATCCAAACGAAATTATTCATTAAACATAATACAAAAGCTTCAATTAAAATATATCTGTAAAAAATAAAAATGTGCATTTTCTATATATTCTGTTAATTATTCTTAATTATTCTTAGAATCTTGAACTTACTAACCAAATTATAAAAGTTTCACAGAAATTTTAACAAAATAATATTAAAAAGTTACCAATTTATTTAATTAAAATTATATTAAATTATTCTGAACATAAACACGGTCAGATATTTATTTAAACTAAATCCAAAAATAGATTGATTTCATTTAGCAAAAATGTTTAGCCTAGAAAAAGTAACTAAGAAAACTATAAATTACTAGATATTCTTTATTTCCTTCTCAATTTTTTATAAATTAAAAACATATTGTTTGAAGTAAGAGTAAAGTGACATTTCGTCAGGTTTCTAACCTGTTCGTCATCCTGCATAGCGGCTGCAAGAGGCAAGCCGTCTCCTATCCTAGCTATCATTGTTAATAAAATCATTGTGATTGTTTGAACTCTTGTTCTAATTTCTCACAAAACACTTGTCAGTTCTCTAATATCACTTTAATTTCAAAATTACATTTGCAAAGATGTTTCAGTTTGTCCGAAAACCGATCGAGCTGGCACGCATGAATTTCGTCAACTCTCCACTCCAGGCGCACCACGTCAGATCCTTTCTTTCTCCAACTTCCAACTCATCATGTTTACCATTTCCTAGAACAATTGTTTATAATAAATTTACACAAAATAGCTGTTACTGGTGAGAAATATTCAACCAGATATATACCTATTTTATTTTCTACACAAAATTTATAATTTTGCATGCAGTTAACATTTTATAAATTTATTTGTTTATCTATTAAGTGTATAATTGGTATAATTGGAAGTAATCAATGATTGATAAACAATCTATTTTCAATCATTATTTACCTGAGTCAACCTAAGTAATTTTTTAAATAAATATACCTGAATGTATACCTACTTTTGTTTTAAAAGTTTTAAAATAATTGCGCTCGGAAAATTTATTAGAGGTTATCATTCTGGTGAAATGAGAAGTGTCACAGAATTTAAATTTCGACTGATTTCGAGGAGGAATTCACATGTATGAAGTGAATTACAATATAAGAGCACCAAAGAAATAAGAATATATTTCAAGAAAATTTAATTTATTCATTCATATACTATATTTTTAAACTATTCTTTTTATTCAAAAAATTAAATTACATATGTTGATTGAGAGTCCCTGCGCCATGATGTCAGCGCCATCTTTTGAAGAAAATATAAACCTCATTAACAAAATGTCTGTCACTCTGCCGACACGAGACCATCGAGAAAAATTCGTGACGTTTGTGCTGTTGTGGCTAAACTACAGTTCCCTTTCCCTGTAAAATGTCCGCGTTTTAGTACATTTTTACGGTCGCGGTATACATTTCAGTGGAATTTAAAAGAGATTTGTTTACATTAAATCAGAGGTGCTATTAGTGAAAGAACCTAGAGTTGGACAAATAATGCGTTTACTAGCGCATGGATGTGATTGCAAGACACAATAGTTGGGTAAGTATAGATTGCAAAGCTGTTTCACAGCTGGCAGAAAATCTTTACCACTGTCAATTTGGAAACTTGCTTTTTTCCTTAACACTTCCCTATTTTTTGACGCGACATATACTACGAAAGTGCATCTTCACGATTGCGGTTATGTAATTCTCGTAAATTCATCAGAATTTGGTCTACAATTTAACCAAAGGTGTTTTAGCTTTCACTGACTTGCATGCTTTGTGGAATTTTCAGGTTTTTAATCTTCCCTTCACTTTTACGCTTTACAATTTACCATCTTTCAAATGTAGAGTATTATAATTACGAAGATTTTGGACGAGGATAAAAAATTTTCGAAGTAGTAAAAATTCAGGGAATTGTGCATAAAGAATCTTGAAAGTTTATCGAGGGCAAGTTCTTATGCTATCAGTCATCAGATTCGCTTTCAGATATACCTGCTATTTACAAAAGCTTGAATACATAAATATGTTCTCAATAATAATCATCCATTTATGAAACAATGCTTATAGTTCTCTTCGATTTCACTTCTAAACTAGTTGAAGATTAATAAAGTCATTAACCTTTTTTCTGCAGGTTTTTTTTACAAAGGAATATAAATTGGAAGGTGCTATAGCAGCATTAGCATGAGTGTAAGTATAATCAACTGAAGAGAACATCTACTTTATTATTATACTTTTAGTAATTTAAAAGCAACTCAAAACACAATTTCAGAACCCGTATCGTGGACGGCTTACTAAAGCTAGAGTAGATGCAACCACAGCAGGCTATGGAGTACAAAATCAAAATTCTTGGAATTCGGTGGCACCTCAAGTGGCATCAAACTTCCCTCCAAGTAATGTCTTCCACCCTCAAACTCCTGTTATGAATCAACCAAAACAGTCTGGAGATCCATGGGATTGGGGTTCAGAAAATACGAACAACGGAAATGATTCCTGGAACTGGAGTCTTGACCAGCAATCAGAGTCTCAACATCATCCACAACATCAACTTCAACATCAAGCACAACAACAAAACCAATTCATTCCTCCGTACCCACATCAGAAACAAACTCCACCTGTTCAAGAGACGTATTATAAAAGCTTGAATGGAAGCAACAGACCTCCTTTAGTCAACCAACATTCTATTTCCAGCACAGCCCCTTCCAGGACTAGTCTCAGTAGAGAACAAACACCAAATCATTCAGATGCCTATCCTCCATATCAGAATTATACCTTCAATCAACAACTGACTCCGACTCAAAGACCAAACTCTACAAAGTCAAACTCTTCAATCTCTGATCACTCGCAATGGTCGAACGATCAACAGACTCAAAACGCATCCTTTTCCCATCAAAGTATACCTTCTTATAATCAAACGCACCAAACTCCACCTCCACCCATAAATAACTACAACTGGAACGATCAGCAGTCAGTTCCTCTTCAAAATCTGCAAAGCCAAGCCAAGATTCCAACTGCAGGCTACTGGCAGGAACCAAGTTCTGAAAAGCAACATCAGTACGATAGTCTTGGCAATCAGTGGACCCAGCCACCTCCTCAGCAGATTCCACAAGCTTATTCTGGATCAAATAGTGTTGCAGGGAACGAATATCCTGAACCTTGGCCGAACGAACAGCAGGATCAGAGAGAGCAGAGAAACTGGCCTTCGGCGGAGAGCAACATTCCCTTGAAACAGTGGCAGAATCAGAATACTGAGACTGTTCATTCCCAGCAGCATCAAAATTATCCACCCGCAGCGAACTTGTCCAACTGGCACAAATCAGAGAACCTGGATTCTTCTCAACAGTGGCAAGACCTCGGAGTACGAAATGAAACGCAACCGAGTCAGTGGGTTCAGCAGACAGAAAATAGCAATCTGCCTAAAGAAACTCAATCGCTGGATAACGAAACAAGCAGAATCCCAGCTAGTGAATGGCAACAAATTCGACCTCCAACTTACTTTGCTTCTTCTAATGCTTCCACTACTTCAGGATCCACCGCGAATATATCAAATATTACAGAGCACGCGGAAGAGAGGAAAAAATCTGGCATGACTCCAGCTACAAGTTCGACTTCCTTAAACGACTCCACAGGACAATCTTCTGGGATGAGCAAGGCGAAAGCTTCCTTCAGTGCTCAGGACAGTCTCCAAGATCAGGAGAATATTGACCTAGATTGGAACGCAGGCGGGGAGGAATGGACTTCGGAAATATCTAGTAGCTTAAGTCAAATTAATCTTAATACTAATACTTCTAAAAACTCCGAAAAGTATCAACTCCAGAGTCATGCTTCGATTCAGTCCAATGAAGTTATTGATAGCGCTGTTCCTGATAATGTACCTGAAGTTGGTTCAGAAAACGCTCGAGCTCTGGAGCCTTCGCTTAATTCTCATGATATTGCTAGTGCAGATCAGGAAGGTTCTAAGGGTTTGGAGAACAGTTCGCAGGTTGGATACGATCAGTGGTATAATCAGAGTAGACCAGTGGAGCAAGATAATTGGTATGGAAACGAAAGCGTGGGAAATACTCGGACCCAGAAATATGTCTCGAAACAGAACGTGGAGAATTATGAGAATATTCAGCAATCTTCGGATTTTGTAAATTTAGAAGTCGTGGCTCCTGAATTGCAAGAAAGGGACATTTATGGCTCAAGAGATTCCATCAATAAGGAGACGCTGGATAATGACCCGAAAGCAACAGCAAGTGTTTCGAAGGAGTTAGGTAGTCCAAGGGAATTCAAGCAGAAAGTTAGTAATATGGATGTTCAAAAATTAAATCAACAACCACCTTTTCATGCAGAACAGGTATTACATTTAATATATTCTAAATGTTTATTCAACAATAATTCTTTTGTATAATTTAATGTATTTAAATTTAATTTACAGGCGCCAGATAACTACGAATTTGCGTCAAATGATCGAAACACATTCCTAGAAACTGGGGAACTTACAGATTCGCATGAAGAACATGAACTGACTCCTCCGAGTCAAGACGACGAAAATGATGAGGTCCCGAACGATATTCCCTTTGTTCGTGAAGTACTAGGTCAAAGTTCTGTACATCCTCGTCGAAATGATCCCACTGGGGAAGAACAATACGTACAAGTTCCTCGTATTTCTGATCCTAGGAGAAATGATCCTTCTGGTCAGGAACAAATGCCAAGCAGAAGTGTTTCTGATAGAGGAGAAAGGAGAGATGTACCTTCTGGGCAAGAGAGAAGCATTCCTTTGCTGCAAAGAATAGACGTGGATATAATGGAGAGAAGAAATGATCCTTCTGGAAGGGAAAGATCTCTTCCGCCACAACAATCTCGAAATGATCCTTCTGGGGAAGAAAGGTCGGTGCCTCAGATTCTAGCTCCTCTTGAATTGAGCGAGACGCGAGAGGTTCCTGGAAGGGGAAATGAAATTGAGGAACCTATTCAACAAGGGGATAATGTTAGGCAAATCTTAGGAGGTGTTTCACCTAACGAATCCACTCATCCGGTGGACGATAACTCAAGTTCGAGAGTAGTGACGGGCTCTCAGGAAGTTATGAGTGTTGCTCGTAAGTGTTTCTCACTTTTAAGGAGTAAAATACCGAGTGTTGTAGATGCAGTATACAATTTTATGAACATAATCTGGTCTTATACTCGTATTTTTTTCTTGAAAAATGATTTGTTGAAATTGGTAAATATTATGATTGAAGTGAACCATTGACTCTTTATTCTAATGTTTATTCAATTAATTTGAATTATTTTTGGTTGAGAGAGAATTTCTAAAAAGGGATCTCTTATTGACGGACTAAAATTTATTCTCATCATGAAGAAAAAATTTCACAAGTAATATTTCTTCAAAATAAGGATATACTGTTGTTTTTATATTAAAAATTATGACTTTGTTTTAATTCTAATTTTAAAAGTATTGTTTTTTTTTCATTTTCTTAATTTAAAAAATCATTTAAATCGTGACAATAACATGTCTAATGTACATAACTTTCTCCTTTATTTTTTATCTCCTTTAATATGTATGCAAGGAAAGTTAGGGCTTTTAATTTATTGACTCTCAGGAAAATATTTCTCAACTGTTTTCCACCACATTTTATGCACCTATTGATACTATTTTGAAGATTGCATGTTAATTTTGGACCTTTTAATACTGATGTATTACTGTTTTTTTTAGAATCATCTATTATGCCAGAGTTAGTTAGTGAGAATCGAATCAAAAGGGAAGAGGCGGTTGGTGCTCCGATAGAAGTAAAAGGTCCCACTGGATTGAAAAATCGAAGAGATTCTTATGAAGATGTGGATGACGAAGAATCGGCAAATAGTAGAGAAGAAATTAAGGAAAGACACAGGGAAGGAAGTACTGAACGGAAGAGATTTGATTTTGAAAGGAAAGCCCCATAGTAAGTACAGATCTCTTATCTATAAATCTAATTCCTAGAAACTTCTAAGTGCCTACTTAAAAATAGGAAAACCCCAAACATTGATGTTTCGGAACTTGATATTATCATTTTTAATGTTTCAGTTATGACCGGGATCGAGAGTACGACGAAGATTATTATTATGAACGTCGGCGTGGAGGTGATTACGACCAAGCTTATAATTCTCGAGAAGATTTAGATCGTCGAGAGGGTTCTTACAGAGACGAAGATCGGAGACATGCCAGTCGAGACGATCTGGACAGACATGGGAGGGAAGACATTGATAGAAGGGTACGATCTAAGGGTGATGTGGATGACAGAGATGGTAGAAGAAGGATTGATGATCACAGACGAGAGAGGGAAGACCCGAGGCGCAGAGAAAGAGAAGGTAGAGAGTATGATTCTCGGTATCCTAGGGACCGAGACTATCCTGATAGAGACAGAAGGCGAGAAGAAAGAAGACCAAGAAGATATGACGATTATGATCCCAGGGACGCTTACAGAAGAGATTACTACGATGATCCTTACAGCCGAGCGTACGCATAATTTCAATTTCTGCTTTTTAACGACAGTTAAGGTCTTACTTATTTAATGCTTCCAATTGATTGCATTTTTTCTTGCAGTTCAAGACCTTCAAGCAGATCATCTTACAACGATAGGGACCGGGATTATTATGTCCGATCGAGGGATCCTTACTACGGTTATAACGGTAATTATTTTGGAATTTTAATTTTACTTAGTTAATTATTTTATTTAAGTAACTTTGACAATTTAATTTAATTATGTTTTTGTGAAATTGCATTGGTAGCGAAAATCAAAGGGGATGTTTCAGGCTACGGTGGCTATGACTATGGAGCAAATTATAACAGTAATTATTACGCCTACCTTGAAAATTTGCGTCGAACGAATCCCGCTGCTTATAGTGAATGGTATCACAAATATTACGCGAGTCAGCAGCAACAACAACATGCAGCAAGGAGTGGTGCTAATTATCCTGAAGATAGAGCTAGTGTCCATTCAGGTCGCAGCTCGTGCGATGATAGGTCAGTTTCAAATTTGTTTATCCGAATTACATTTTTTCAAATTAAATTTTAAGTTGATTAACATTGTTTTGTGAGGGTTTAATTATTAACAGCTAATCATCTACTCTATAGTCCGATTTATTTCGATTGCATGTCAGATTATTCACAAAATCAAGCATTTACTTCCTCTCACCAAATAAAGCATTGTACGTCCCGTGTTTTGGATTTCCTGGATGGGCCAAGAGTCCTATCAGAAGGCGTCTGTTTCAAAATACTTCTAGGTGAAATCAAAGACCTATTCTTTATTTTATGAATTTGAAAAATTCAAAGCTAGCTGATAAAAATTGAAATGTAGAAAAGCTAGAAATGCATTTTTAGTTCTGGCTTTTATTATATCTAATTAGTATTTTATGTTGTAATTATATTGGTAAGTATATAAGTTGTGAAAGAATAATTTAAGGGGTGGTTTTATTGAATATAGTTTTATTTTCAGGACGGCCAGCGAGAAACGTAATTTGACTGAAATATCTACATTGGGAGATCAAACCATTGCTTCGTCTCGATTGACGCCAACTAAATTTTCTACAGCTCACGTTAAAGGTGCCTTCAATTCTATAGAATGGTTTAACCAAGATAAGAGTGTTTTCATAGTACACTTAATACTAAAACTCTTTTAATTTGATAGGTTCATTTTCAATTGGTTCTCTATTGCTTGTGAATCCAGCTTATCCAGCCGATGGAGAAAGGGCGAAAGTGGATATTATTCAAGTCGACAGTCTTCTCCAAAACGACCGTGTAGGCCGTGAATTGCGCAATTACCCTGGACCTTTGATTAAGCAAGTGTAATTAGCTTTAACGATCTAAGCATGTGTATATTTTTCGTAAATTTTCAGTTATAATTTTCATCGATACTTTTACTTTTTAAATATTCTATATTAAGTGAAAAATTCTTATTGAAACAATTTATTAATTTAAATTCATAAGTTAAAGTTAGTTACTTATAATGTGCTTTGAAATGAAACTGGAGAATTCTTCGTTAAAAACAGACCAAGTTCAATTGGCCAAATTGATAAATTTTCACCCTTAATACTTACAAAATAATTGGTAAAATCTGAGAACTTCTTTAATGTAATTTATAACTTTTGTTTCATTATGAATCATTATTTTTGTGGCAGATTTTTGTTGTACGCATGCTTAAGAAAAATTTCACTTGAATATTTAAAAGAATAGTTGAAACAGTCAAAGAATAAACGACTTTTTTTCTTCACAGAGGTGTCACTCATAAGAAGACTATTATCGAATACTGCGAAGCTAAAATAAAGGAGGCTGCTAGGTATAAGGGCGTGGTAGATCGAGCAGCCTACATACTTTTGTACGAACTTATGATAATGCTGATTCAGCAAAACGGGGTAAGCTGTACTTATGAATAATTTATCGTTGAATATTAATTTTGTTTAGTATAAAAACGTGTGAATATTATTACTTAATTGTATTTGCATTTCAACAGAACGTAGTTGGGGTAGATATAGCAATGCTTTTACTGCGAAATAAAGATGCGTACCCTTATGTTAAAAACCAACGTGAATCTGTGAGGCGAGAGTCGACTATATCGCAGAGATCAACAGGTTCCGGTGAAGACGGAATTGTGCGAGACACAGTTACTCCACAAGAAAAAAAAGATATCTCCAAGCAACGAAAAACAGTCAGTCAAGTGACTGACGAATTTAGAAACACTTTATTATTTGGACTGGTTCAAGAAGCGTTAGGTTAGTTTAATTTAACTATTATAAACGGTTTAAAATATTTGCTTAAATAAATAAATAGTATATTTAGATAGTTAATATAACTGATTGTTTATTATATTTTGTCCGACAGAATATGCAATGGATGAGGGACTTTGGGGACATGCTCTCTTCCTCGCAAGCAAATTAGATAAACGTACTTATGCATCAGTCATGACAAGATTCGCCAACAGCTTGCCTTCTGATGATCCTCTGCAAACCTTGTATCAACTTCACTCTGGTCGAGTGCCAGCTAGTGTTACTGTGAGTTTAAGATTCTGAATTTTAATTATGTAAATCTCTATGCATTACGATTCTTTGAAATATGTCTTTCAATTCTTAATTCCATCTTTTCGAAATTAAAATTAAAATTTTCTTTCTCAGTGTTTAGCAGATCCAAAGTGGGATGACTGGAGACCTCATTTAGCAATGATAATTTCTAACACTTCAGCAAATCCAGAAGTGAATCACAGGTCGATCACAATTCTGGGAGATACACTCGCAGCTAGGGGAGATATTTCCGCAGCACACTTCTGTTATATTCTGGCACAAAGTGATTTTGGCCCCTATGGTGCAAATGGAGTGAAGCTGGTTCTCATAGGAGCCAACCACCATAAACCTTATTCTGAATTTATCGATAACGAAGCTATATTGCTCACTGAAATTTATGAATATGCTCGTCATTTGAGTGAACCGGGCTTCACTCTCGTCGATCTACAGAACTTCAAGTTCAACTTGGCCATGAAGATGGTGGATTATGGCCTAATTGAGAAAGCTTTGCTTTACATTGAACAAGTTGCTGTCAATATTGCTAATGAACCCTCAAAATATAAGATCTCTTTCATTAAGGAAGTTTACACCCTGGGTAACCAGATAAAGTTCCACGATCCAGTTTGTAAAGACTCGATTGATGACGTTGCGAATCTTGTATGGCTTCATAAAATGGAAGAAATTATTAACAAATATCAGGTACTTTATTTAAAGAATTATAATCTACAACATTATTATATTTAAATGTGTTTTTAAATATATTATTTTTTTGGAAGAATGGGGAAATTGTTCAAGATACTGGTTATGGTTTCCAATCAACACCTGATTTGCACGGCATTAATCAGGATCACTACGAAGTTCAGCAACAACAATGGAATCAACAACCAGGTCAATTAGAATACAACGAGGGGTCAATCCCGTTAATGGAAACACCTGCAGTGGAATCGCAATCTGAATTGCAGCCTTCTTCGCTTTCCAATGTTCAGGAACCGTACAACATAGGAGATGACACTGATCAGTATGGTGGGCCTAATATTGATTCTACTCAGTATCAGCAAATGCAACAGCAAGATTACTGGAATCAACAAACATACAATCAACCGGATCAAAACCATTCTGAGTGGCAGCAACAACCTTCTCAGTATATGACAGAACAGCCCGAGATGGATAATAATCAACAAGGAAATTGGGGTTATGAGGTATAGTAAAATCTTCAGTTTATTTTAAATGGTATTTTTTAGGAATTTTTCGATGCCACTAAGTTTTTTTAACCGATAATTCTTTGACAAAGAATTTTTTATTTTTCTAAAACATTTTGCTTTGGAGTTTAGAATTAAGTGTTTATCTTGGTTATTGTGATGATTTGAATGGATATTTCTTTCATATATATAGATATCAAAAAAATTTTCAACTAAAGTATTCGAGGTTTTAAATTGATTTCGAAATGTAACTGATTACTTAACCCTTAACTTGGTAGGCGATCTTTTCAGCAAAATATTTTTTATTTCAAAAATTAAAACATGGATACTATATACATTTTTGGAAATTTTACAATGAATAAAATGTTTTAAAAGAAATTTTGAATTCACGTTCTAATGATGAAAATTTTGTAGTTATAGGAATAATGGCGGTTTTAGTTTCTTCAAAAGGTTTTAAGGATTCGTACAGATGCAGAAATCTACTTGAAACTTTATATTTCAAGAATTGTTGAATTGAAATCGTGTTTATGATACTAAACTGCCAATTTAAGGGTTAAAATTAGGAATGTGAAAGTGAAAAATGACTGAATTTTGACGTCTGTTTAAAACGTTGTTAATTAAATCCTTGTCACTTTCAAATATAAAAAGAAAAACATTTGAATTTTTGAAAAAGCTTTTATGTTTAATAAATATGGAATATTTAAGAGGGAAAGGAAGAATTAATGTTTATCGCCTCTTTCTTTATGCTCGCTGGACAGTCGGGAAAGGAAGAAAAATCATCAACGCCGGAAGTAAGTATTCAGACACTTATTCCGAATAGTATCCTCGATCCCACATACTCGCAGGAAGCCTTTGGTGTAAACTCGCTACGACGTCGCAGAACAATAATTAGGTCTGAAGATTGCGATGAAACAAATGATTTACCTTTGTACTTGGAGCCTCAAGCTCACCCCGTAGATGATTCGCATACGTTACAAAAATTGTCGAAAACAATTACTTATCCTAAGGTAACTTCTTCGTATCCAAGAATCTTACCGAGCAATAAAATTCACCCCAAGGAAATGTCAAAACCAATGAAAGTTAATCCGAGTCTATCGAGACCACCGCCAGCTCATTCGCCGATCTTTCTAAAATGTAAATTTAAGAAAAAATTGTCTTCGAGAGATATCATCGACCAAGATTTAGAAAACTTGGACACAGTTAAAGCGAAAACTACTGATTTAGATATTCAATTGAGGCGTCTCAAGCTAGAATCTTTTTCAATGTCTACCAGCTCGTCTTTAGATAGTAAAAGACGCCCGAGTCTTCCTTCTGACAACGTCGGCCAATCCATGACTCAATACTGCAGTTTTTATAAGAAAAAGATCGTGAAAGTTGCGCCACATATTCGCAGAAAAGATGTTATTTGCGATACTGTAGATGCATGGAGTCTAGGCCATGATGGTTGTGAGAATGCAAAAATCTCCCGTTGCAAACCTCTCATATTTGGTGGAACTTATCCTATCGATTTTCCTTTCAAGGGTAAAAATTTCAAAAATATTGGTGACAAAAACGACTCCTTGAAAACTTTCCAAATTGATGCCCCTATTAATTATGAATCAGAGGAACTTTGAATATTTTGAAAGCAGTGAATGTTAATTTTATGTTATAATCAAGCCGATGCTGTAAATATTTAAAGGATAAACTATAATTCTTAATTTGTACGCGGTTTTACAGTTTTAGTTTATTAGAATTACTACAGTCGTACTTTTACAATTATTTTTAATTTAAATATCGATAATATGCTTAAGAGTGTAGTCGATAGTGTGAAGCATCAAATAAAGTATATCACACTAGAAAATGGCTTTGAATTTTCAAAAACTTTCTCAACTTTATTATACTCTGCTTGTTGTGGCGAAATTGATTCCTGATGTTTTGATTTTGTATGTTTTTTGATCATGGTTGTTTCGTTTGTAGATGGATTTTTAGTTAAAATCAAAGAACTTAACTTGACTCTGTTAAAAAAATTGAAACTGTTATTTAATCGATTAACTTTCGTGTTGAAAAAGAGGTTTAATTTAGATCGCATGTAAAGTTTGTCGTATATCCCTGTGCGTGTCTAGAAGAGATTCCAGATTTTCACGAGTAGAGTAAGCGATTTGAATAAAACTTGGTAATTTTTTAGAAATTTTGTAGTATTAAGTTACTGGTGAAAATATTAATTAGTTTATGAGATACTCAAATTTTCCAAATCCTTTCAAGGGCCATCTTTCCACATTTTAATTTATTATAGTGAGAAAGAAATGATCTAAAGTAAATCTGCACTGACGGAATTGTTTTTTTATTATAGCCTCAACCCAGAATTTCTTTGGGTCCATCAGCATCGAAGCAGTACGACCCGTTGGCGGAACTAGATGCCCTCGATGCGCCGAAACAACCACTGAAAACTGCTCCAGAGATTAAGAAAGCTCCTGAGAAATCTGAGAATAAGAAAAATTCGAACGCAGGAAGTTCCTGGTTTGGTGGCTTGTTTAGTAAACTTGCTCCAAAACCGAAAAATCAAATGATTCTGCCTGACGATAGCAATCCAGCGGTAAGGGTTGATTTTTCATAAAGCTGTTAAGCGAATTGTAAAATTACGTTAGACGGTTTTATGTTCTATGTTGCTAAGGGTTCGCAAGGATTCTTTTGGTAGTCGACCATACTTGTAAGATGAAAACGAAAGAAGGCCAGTATATTAAAGAATTACAAGAAAAATTGATTAACTCTTGTTTACGACTACAGTGACGTTAAAAAATCAGATAAATTACGAAATTGTGCAAAAATGAAATAATTTCGATTCCTTGTTACACTTTATTTTTATGTTTTGTGTAATAGAAACGTTACTGTAGTTTTGCATCATTAATTTGAATAAAACGAATGGACTTTAATTTGCAACTTCACTAACAGTTTGATTCATAAATTAACTCAAATTGCACTTCTGTCTAACAAAACAAGTCAAAGAATGCAAATGTTTGAATCGAATCCTATTTAATTAGTTTTACAGTTTAAAAATGATTGTCGACTGCTAAAAATATTTATTTCTCAAATTTTGAATTCGCTTTGAATGTTATGGTTTCTTTAATTAATTATCTTTTTATTATTTTTGTACTCTAGATTGTTTGGGACCCAGTAGCCAAAAAATGGATGAATAAAGAACAAGACAGCGATGGAACTGGTGGAACCGTAGCACCCCCACCAAAAGCAAGCGATTTGGGATTCAAGAATATACCAACAAATCAAAATGTTGCAACTCAGCAAATTGTGCCACCCAGCGTTCAATTCGATGATACAATGGCTGTGAATAGTTCAAAACTGATCGCTGGTAGCAACGTGTACAAACTGAAAAAGGGTCGAAGCATGCGAGCCAATTATATAGATGTCATGAATCCTGGTGGAGGGAAAAGCGCTGGAATGCCTTCGAATTTGCCAACACCAGCTACTTCTCCAATGGCACCCATGGCTGCATCGTCACCTCAATTATTCATGCCAGCTCCAAGTTAGTTAAAAGTTAATTACTTCTTTAGTACCGAGAATTATTGAAAAAAAGAAAAAATATAAATATTTTATTCATTTTTACTTTGCCATAAAATTTAATATTATTTTCATACTAATGGATGTTAAGTTTTATATTCTGGAAGTTTTAGCATTTGGAAATTATGAATTTGAAGATTATAAATTTAATGAATTTTATTTTACATTACAGTTAACGATCCCAACGCTCCAGTGGATTTTTTATCTCCAACACCAAATCCAATGCAGCAAACTGCCGAAAACCCTTCTCAAGAGGTAAGTTGAACGGATCAAAATTATTAATCAGTGTTGAAAATTACTCGATTTTCATAACCAATACATCATATTTTACACATCATTGACAAAACATGACATTCTAAAAAAAAAACACGACTTGTAAAATATTGTCTATGTATCTCGCGACTGTAGCTTTCATCATATGCAACTTGATTCTCTTTCTTTTGAACGTTTTTTTGGAACTAATTTACGTGTCTTCTTTCCCCTGTGTTTCAACTTATTTGTTGACATTATTTGCATCGAGGTTAATTTTCCTTAGACTTTCCTTTAGTTCTGTTGACTGGAATTGAAATGACTGTGCAGCGCCATTTTGCCTCGTTTTTCATTCAACTTTAAATGGTGCTTTAAATGGTAAAATTTTCTTTGTTTGAAATTATTTTTTCAAGGATTTCGATTTGAGGTTGCAAGTCTGTTGCATTTTTGTTTGGCTTGAAATAGAAAGTAAAAGAAAATTTAAGCAATTAGGAATTGTTTTATATTTTAAATATTCATGAACTATATTTCTGTGATGTAATAACTATCTTTTATATGAAACTATACTACTAAAAATTTTAATTTATTAAATCGATTTAATTTTGTAACTTTTTTCAATATTTTAACTCACAGGATTAATTTTGCTTGATTTAACAAAGAATTGAGTTTTATAAAAAACTAATTTTAATTGATTGACAATTCATTAATAAATGTAATTTACATTTCTTTTATGTTTTCTTCTTGCAAGCAGTCGGGGAAGCCGAATGATGTAGCCAAATAACAAACATGTTTCCAATAGTAAGGAAATTTCTATTAAATTCATGTATATTGCTTTATATTTAACGCTTTGAACGCACTTTTTATTTCAACTGGAAGATGGTATCAGTTGCAACACTTTTTTTTTATAATCACAATGAAAATATAAATTATAAGTATAAATTTATAGCAATTTAAAAAATTAATTTTAATTAGTCGTGGTTGAATCCACTTATGTTGATTATGAAAGGTCTTTTATTTTCGTGAACTGCATGTAGTGTACAATAGAAAATGCTTGGTCTTTTTTCCAAATTGATGTTTCCATGTTACCTAAAATATGTGGTATGGGTTTTTTGTATGCGTTGGTTTGTTTTTTGTTTGTTTAGTACTATTTTCTTGAGTTTATTAGTGCATTGTTTAATTCGCATGTAGTAATTTTTAAGCGTCTGTATCATCGTTTACCTGCATGATATTCATTTGTCAGCACACGTGATTATATTACTCTTAAGTGAAAACGCATTTAGTTTGGAACACGTAAAATGTGAAGGAGCTCTTGAAATGCCAAACACTGAATAGGCTTTGGACCAATGCTACTATATATTTGAAAAATTGAGATAGTCGGAATGAAATCAGTTATTTAATTCCTAATTTTTGTATTATTCAATTACAAAATTAATTTGGAATTCCTTAAAAAAATTTCGGTTAAAATTTGTATAAATTATAATTTTTTTCTTGAATCTCTTTTGACAAACAACGCTTTATTTCATTCTTCAGGATTTCATCATAAAGAAAAATTTTAGATGTTGTATTTTTTCAACAACGAACGGAACATTTTATTTAATTCCAATTTTGTGGCATTTTTATAAAATTAAAAAAAATTAATTTTTGAAGAATTGTTGATGCTGGTGTAATACATTAGATTGGAGCAAATTAAATGGGAAAGACTTTTTTACTTTAATCAGAAATAAATAACATATAAATAATAAACAAATAAATAACTTTTAAATCAGAAATTGACATTTAGTTATAGGAAGCAATATAAATTATAAGTTTGAAGAATGCTTGCAATTAAAATATTTTCATGATATTTTTAAAAAGAGAATAGCTAAAAAAATGATTACAACTTTGTCTAATCAGTAGAATAATCATTTAAACATTACTTTACTCCTTTTAATTACAATATTCAAAAACGTCCGAAGCCTGTTCAAAATTAAATCAAAAGGTTTGTTCTAACAGCTCCTAAAAGTGAATTTATTAATAGCTTTGGGTGAGAATTTGTCTGTGAGAGAAAATTGTTGTGTTGTATGTGAAATATAGCTCTCTCGCTGGAGCTCAACCAGCTCATTATCAAGAGAAGTGCAGAGCTACACAATGAGAGATCCGCGCCTTCTTCAACGGGACAAGGTAAAATATTGAATTACAATGTAAGCATAAGTTTGCAACATTTTTATTCTTGTAATTAATGCAAATTAACTCATGAGAAGAAAAGTAATGAAAAAAAAGCATTCAATAATTTTGTAAATTAAACTTGCTTTTAAAAAAATTTTCAAAAGTGTTTCAAACATTTTATTTCGGTTAAGATATGGATCAATCAGAACTCATGACTGAATTCCTACTTTGCCGGCATTCCAGTTTGTGTAATTCTATTCACATGCAAAATGAGATACTGAATTATTTTTTTTATTTTGCATGGAAATGTGTTTACACAAAGTGAAATGACGATAATGTAGGAATCTAGTCACGTGGTATAGTTTGTTGTTTGTTTGTTGGGTTTGTTAGATTAATCAGACCATATGATTGATATATTTTTTTGTCTGCAAACTTTTGTCCATGCAAAATAAGATATCAAGTCAAAAATTTGTGAGATCAAAGAAAATGCACTAAGGAAGGTCTGTAAACTCAGATTTATTGAATTAGGGGCATGTGATACTTAAGAAATTAGCAAACTTTAATGATTTTAAATTTCTACATGTTTGTGTCCAAAATATATAAACTGTTGCGTGGACAACAAAATTATCATATCGATCATTTGGTCTGATTGATCCATGACCTTAAGGTAGTACTGTCGGTACGTAACTAATCAAATGAGTATTTTTTCTCATTTCCTTCACGTAGTATCTAAATTTGCCATCGTCGTATAAGAAAGCGACTATACATGTGTGTATAGCAGATGACTTCTTACGATACGTGAATGGCGCCAGTCATTTTTATTGAAATCTGAGCGGTAGTTACGGCAGGATTTGTAAATGAACTTGGTTTCCCATAAGGTTAGGTGTTAATCGTCTCAAAATGCAATTACTAATTACTCCCCTCCAGTGTACCCTAGGCCCTCAAAAATTTAACTGAGTCATTTCTGGCTTAATGTTCACCAGTGATTTCAATTTTATCAATGTCTGAACGGTATTTCCATTTACGACAGTACTACCTTAAGGGCATGTGATACTCGAGAAAAGTAGCACGTTCAGGTGAACAATTTGGTTCAGTTTCTACATGTTTGGGTTCAAAATACACAAAATTTGGAAAATGGTAGAGAAGACAAAAACGGACGTAGATAGACCACTTTTGGTTTAGACAAAGAAATTTTGAAACCAAAAGTAGTCTATCTACGTCCGTTTGTATCTTCTCTACCATTTCCCAAATTTTTAACAGAAAATTTCATACAGTTCATAGTGTTTCTACACTGGAGGGTTATCACCATACCCGCTCAACCTCGGACAAATGTAGCTGGACAAAAGTTAGCTAAATATGACATGAAGTTCGTTGATTGAAAATCGAATTTATTCCGAATCAGTGCTGCCAGGCACGCGTATCGGGCTGTAGAATTTGAATATACAACTTATACCGTATTCACGATTCAACGGTCACAATTTTAAATTACAATATGCACTGTGAAGTTATATTTTCAGTTCTGCCAACCTCGCGACGTGGATATTAATCCGATCATCAGTATAGTTAGAGTCGGATGAATCACTCATACTTTGACTGTAGCAGTTGAACCTACATGTGGATAACTCCTCAATGTAGATACACTATTAGACATAAATATATAGAAACCTAAAATCAATCAAATTTGCTAATTTCTCAAGTATCACATGCCCTTAAGGCCATGAACCAACCAGATCGCGTGACCAGATTCCATTTCTGTAAAAAATGAAATAACAACTTGAAAATTTGTAAGAGTAAATGAAATGCACTAAGACAGACCTGTCTGGTCATAAATATTTATGATTATAAAATTACTTTTTTTTGCAGTTATAAACATTTATGACAAAACAGACCTATATTAGTGTATTTTATTTAATTGTACAAATTTTTAGTTACCTATCTTATTTTTTATAAAAATGGGGTTATATAAACTGAAAAGCTGGTAAAGTAGGGATCCAGTCACGTGACCAGTTTGGTCCATGGCCTTAAAGTGTAGTTTAGTGACCAGACTTTGAAGTTGGCTGTAACTTTCGACATTCAGGACAGAAACTTAGGTAAAATAACATATTTATCAAATGCACTGAATTCAAACTTTCAAGTCTAACACGTGGGTGATTATTTTTTACTAAAAATTAATTATAAAAATTGAATTTTACATTACTGTATTCCTTAAATTTGAATAGTTTCAATAAATAAAAAAATTAGATTAAATTATTTAAACTGTATTGTTTTTTTGTATTGCATTTGCTTAGGTTTGTTACTTTAAATATTGTGAGTTGCAGAAAACTTCCGAGTCCGGCCACTAAACTACACTTTAACCATTATTTGATAGTTACTTGTTTGAAAATTATTACAATTTTAAAATTGTTTACATGGAAATCTCCAAGTTTGTATTAAAATAAGTTCAAAACATTATCGACTTTTATTCAAGTCATTTATTAAGAATCCGACGTTTATCATAAAAGCACATAGAAGTTTAAAAAACACGGATAAACTTCTCCTTTCTGTCTTATGATTTTCTGCTTTACATTTTCGGTTTGAAAAGTCCCGGGCCTCACATAGAGATGGCGTTAATATGCTTAGCGCCCTCACCTAACCTAAAATGGTGCTGCACGCTTTCATCCTTCAGAAGTTTCTAGACCAAAATTCTGCAAAATTCTCCGAACTTCCAAACATTCAGTTTTTTACACGTTTTTGAAAAATGTCCAATGGTAGCGTTTTAAGTGATTTAAAAAAAATGGATAAATTGGAAATTCGTGCAGTGATCAAACACTTCTATTTGAAAGGTTTAAATGCAACTGCAATCAAAAGTGAGTTAGGTTCAACGTTGGGAGAATCTTCACCGTCGAATTCAACGGTTAAACGATGGGTTGCAGAATTTAAAAGGGGACGAACGAGCACCAGTGATGAGCCACGTAGTGGACGTCCAAATGAGGTGACCAATCCCGAAATGATAGAAAAAATCCACAAAATAATTATGGGCAACCGTAAAATGAAGTTACGCGAGATAGCAGAAGTCGTAGGCATCTCAGCTGAACGTGTTCACAACATTTTACGTAAACATTTAGATGTGAAGATGTAGATGACAGAGTGTTAAGCACTGAATAAGCGCAATCTAGTCGAATTTTCACATCTATTTATAACCGTTGATGATAAGACACTGTCAGATACTGTATTAGATGGGGATTCGCAATATTTGCATTCCGGACTTTGGCTAGGGATGCGAACGCTAAAATCTTTCAATGAAACTTTTCAATGAAAATTTTAGTGAAACTTTCTACATTGCTGGGAACTTTACATTTCATACTAAACAGTTGCTTCCACCAATCACGTAATGTTCCTTTTGACTCTAGTCTATCATAGGTTCTTTCCAAACGATTTTTTAAATTTGATTTCGTTTCAACGGTTAAGTATGTAAGATATACGACTTATTAATAATTTTTTATGCTTTACGCGTTTAATGTACTTATACTTTTCTATCAATTTTTTCAAATTTTTAAACTATTGTTTGATGTTTGTGTGTTATAATTGATTATTTTTAAAATAATTATTGCAAAGAATTTACTCATGCATAAAATAAAGAAATACAAAGTTTTAAAAGTTTTCTCTCCTGGAATTCCATGAAAAGTGACATCCATAATTTTGACTCCTGATAGTTGGTGCTTTTTTCAAACTTCCTATAGTTCAAAGTTCAAATATATCATTATAAGGATTCAGAAACAATAGGAACAAACCAGCTCTGAAAATAGCAGAGGCAGTTCCATCGACTAACAAAGGTGAAAATATAAAAGGGTTGAATTTTTAATAAATGATTTCGAATAAAGATTGATACTATGTCCAAACGAGTGTTAACATTATTTTTATTATACATTGTGAATAAAATATTCATCTAAAATAGTATTTTAATGACATTTTTTAAGAGACCAGAGTTAATATATCATATTTAATATATTAAAAGTGAATTTGAAATATAAACTTTTACTTATGAATAGAAATAACTTTATCATAAACAGTTGTTATTTTAAGAGCTTTTTTTAATTCTAATTGTTTTATGTTTCTAAGCTTTTATATTTATGCATTGTTGATTAATCGCTTTATTTCGATGAAAAGAGGATTAACACATTTTTTATCAGAATTTCTATTTATTTGTATAATATCCAGATGCTTTTTTCGTATAATTCAGGATTAAAAATACTGGAATGAAATAAGAAACACTGTTTTCTCACTTCAGAGTTTTTAATTCTCTACTAGAAAATATAAGGACTAAGGGAAAGCGCGGTGAAAGATAATCTGATTAATCTGACTTATTTTTAAGTTTCTTTCTATTTATCATCTCTGCTGCTTCTGGTTATTAAGCTCGTTATTTCATTAGTTTTTACTTTTTCTGACTACTGACACACCTCATTTACTTCATGACATTGATAAAGAAGATAATTTTCTAATCATTCTCTTTGAATTAATATTTATTTTATTAATCTTGAAAATCTACAGGGACCAATGATGTTTAATCCTATGAATTTGAAGGATCTTTCTCAGAAGAATACACCTCGTACTCGATATCCTCCTCGATGAATTTGACCTTGAGAAGCGGTTAATTACTCTACATCATTTTTAACCTCAAATCTGCAAATACCATTTGTGCAGAAAGTTAGAGAAATTTTCTGAGTATATTTATTTCTCCTAATACCAAGGAATTTTTGTTGTAAAAAGGTATATTAGCATGTAAGTTATTCTGCGATTGAGCAAAGATAGGAAGTTTAGTAAGAAAAAAAAAGTTACACAAAAGACTTTTGTAACACAATCTAACGATTGAAAAATAGTCTATGAAATTTATAGTTGGGATACTCTTAGTGAGGGATTCAACGATTAGTGCAATCGTTCTAAAGTCATACTCTATCCACGATTTTAGCATGAAATTGTTAATAAATAGGCGCATACATATTATAAATAATAATCCAGAATTATTCTTTGAATCAATAAGGTGAGCAGGAAGATTTGCAAATAAGGATTAATAGGCCAATAACTTTTATTTTCTTGCTCATGATTAAATATTTTTCTCACTGCCTTACATTTCGATGGAAGTGCAAGTCTGGATATTCCGTGTTGAAGAATTGTTAATCCGGCTGATTCAGATGCTGGCCAATTTATCAGTTGGGTGGGAAAAATCCTAAATTAGGCGACTATATTTGAAAAAATAATGATGTGTATTAAATTTGATACTTCTGTTAACGCTCCTAACTCATTTTGTTAATTCATTCGACAGATAAATTACCTGAAAAATGAGTCAAGTGGAGTTGCTTTTATGACGAAGATTTTGCAAACGCGTAGGTAGAAGATTTACAATTATATAGTAATAAGTTTAATGTATAATGTAGTTAGGGTTTGTACTGTTGATTATGTTTCACAATATTAAGATCGAGAGGATTTGAATTTACGCTTTCACGATTCGAGTACCATAGAATAATGGCATTCTTTGCAGAACTGCATTCCAGTAATGCTAGAAAATTAAACGATAATATGGCTTAGAATATTATGAGAATTTATTGTAAAGCAATTGGAACAACTTCGATGCGTAACAACTTAAAGTCTGATTTTATATGCTGACAGAAAGAATAATTAAATGGTATAAGGACAATTGAAGTTAATTTAATATCCGAATGATTTTCGCCAGAAATTCTGCACTCTGAAATTGCCGGTTTGCATTCATACATTTTTTACTCGAATGTTTCGCAATTCAATGATCCATTATTTTAGGAGAGTTAATTATATATTCGAAACTTATAGAAGTTTTCAAATTTATATGGAAAAATTGTCAATGTCTTTCCGTTTGAGTTTCGTCGTTTCGTTGTATTTGCTTGTTTATAAAAGGAAGATTAATGATGGTAATTACATTTTCGACGTTGATCTGATGAATAATACATGGAGTATTCCTTCTGTTTTTTAATTTGACGAAGATAAAAAAAAGGATTAAACTTTTTCATGCCTTCGAATTTCGGATATTTTATTATATTTTATTTATAGTTATTTTTATCTTGCTGTGAAATACCTCCCGTAAAATTTTCTGTTGGCTCGTTTTTGTCTTATTTAAGTATTTTTAATTATAACTAAAAATGTTGCAGTCTTTTGTTTTTGTCGATAATTGTAAAGTAGACTCCATTTATTATTCAGCAATGACGACAAATCTTGTACGTATATTTTCATTTGTTCTGTTATAAAGATATGTTGTAAATAATTGATACTGAAAAGCACACAGACTTGATGTGAGAAATTGCTCTAAAAGACAAGTGAATAGATAGGAATTTGTTAAGTATGAATAATGGAAAAAATTCAGGAGTGATATAAAAGATAAGGGCAATCAGGGATAAGATCTAAGATGTTAATTTTGAACTAGGTGGTAGTATTAATTGAGCTGCATGTTATCTATGCGGAGAGATTAGTTAATGTAAATGATATAAATCGGCTTCAGATGTAACATATTGCTAATGTTTGATTTATTTGAAGTATAATGTTGATGTACATCTAGGGGTATCTGTAAGGGATAATAACAATGTCTACTGTATATTATTAATCTTGCAGTTATTGTCATTTCTTATATAAATACACATAATAATAATAAAATATATTGAGAATTAAAAAATCATTCGATAATTTTTATTCTCTTATTTTCCATAAACAAAATTATATCTTTTATATTATAATTATATTTGCTGAGTTACTTGTTTCTGAACAAAGGAAAATTGTTGACACCTTCAGGTTGTATTTAAAATTTTTCCTTTCTAGGTTTCTGTCACGTTTAACTGATTTGTTTAAAAAAATGTCAATTGTAAAAATTATTTTGGAGTAAAGTTCGAAAGAAAAGATTAAAGAAGTAGAAAGACGAAGCAATATGGCTAGTTATAAATTACAGGTCAAGCAAACAACTTTAAAAAAAGTTTTGAAAAATGACCTTTTAAGATGGATTTGCGAAAAACATGCAACTAACAGCCATTTGGACAGACAAATTGTACGCAATAAGGCCTTGGAAATTTCTCAGTCATTGGGATTGACTGGTAAGTCTATGGATTCAATTTGAAATTAGGTTTTTATACTTTCATTTTAGGCAATGAGAATTTAAAATGCGTTTGATTTTACAGATTTTAAATGTTCTGAACAGTGGGTGACGAGTTTTCTGAAGAAATTCGGTTTCTCCACATCTTTGACAACATATGTGGGTCCATATTTCAAAGACTATCGCCTTTGGATTGATTTGATGAGAGCCTTACTTACTCAATACAAATACAAAGACCTTTTTCACGCAGATGAGCTAAATATGTACTCGGACATTTTACCAATGAATGTTGACTTAAGTCAAAGAGGAAACGTTCATGATTATCAGGACATAAATGCTACAAACCCAATCTCGATCTTACTTTGCTGCAACGCGTCTGGCACTGACAAGCTTCCACCTTTGATATCTGGTTCCTATAAATCCAGAATCCTTAGAGAAGATTGTAAATATTGTTATAATGAAAATTCTTGCATTAATGATGAAGTTTTTGCAGATTGGCTCTTCTCTTTGAACCAAATGATGAGTCAAAAAGACAGGAAAATTCTTCTCTTGCTTAATAGATACAGGATTAGAGCTCTAGGAAATACCCAGTTGAGCAATGTCAGTTTCATTTTTTTCCCTGATGATTTTCCTCTACACTTGAGACCTCTTAGAAGAGATGTTTTTCACTGTGTGAAGATGAAGTATAGATTAAGATACGCTGAGAAGATTGTAAAACCAGAATCTAAATGGGGCGTAGAAGAAATGATAGACGCTGTAGTTAAATCCTGGAGTGAAGTACCTCAAGAGTTGATTGTTTCCAGTTTTCAGAGGACGACCTTTAGGTCGGATGATTGTATACTGGAGATTAGTAGTACAGATTGGGATCAGCTGAGTACTGGAATCAGTTTCAAGAGACTCATCACGTTCGATGATCACCTCTCTGATGTTCCTCATTCAACTTCAGATTCTACCAAGCAAGTTAGCAGGACGAAGCATAATTATAATCTTAGGACAAGTTGCCAAGAGTTGATTCAACTTGAGGATTCAAATGAGAAATTGGAATATAGCAGAGTGAAAGAGAAAAAATATCGGAAGACTGAGGATGAACTTAAACTCACTCCGAGGAAGGGGATGAGATTTAGTAGAAGCAGGAGAAGTAGTAGCGCAGAAGATATTAATTTAAATGAGGACAGGGATTCGTATTTGGAAAAGAATGTTTCGATAGATTTTATTGAAGAAGATAAATTTGAAAATAATTTAACTGTTGAAGAGAACTTATCAAAGAATTTAGATATAAATAATAAAAGAGGTAGAAATTCACCTGGAATCCGAGACTCTAATGAAAATCAAGCTTTTAAAGATGTTCAGATTTGTTCGGTAGATGAAAATCAAGGTATCGAATGAAATCAATATACTTTTAGTTACATCTAGATTTTAAATTTCAATTTTAAAGGAAATTAATTATTTAAACCATAATATCATTATTTTTCTGAAGTGTTTGATCATTAAATTTAATTTTTCTGTTACTAACAGAAAGCGACGTTTATTAAAGTTCAGAATGACTCAGAGTTCAGCTTGATGTGATTAACATTATGAAACCCTTGTTACAGAGATAATCGATTGCCACCAGATACGAGAAGGCGGAGTCGACAAGCAAATCGAGCGACTAGATTCATCACAGCTCGTACAAATAGGTCAACTGGCGAACGTTAATGCTGATTTAAATCGACTTGCAAGTCCTATAGAAAAAATAAATAATTTCACTCTTGGAGATGATGAAGACGAACCCCCAGAAAAAATCAAAAGGGTAGACAATGATTGGTCCGAACAGTATAAAAGCATTTGCGTTTTTGGTCCCAATCAACAAATTTTACCTGGACCTTCAACCATAAATTCTAACCAAGAATGCATTGTGGAATGCTGCGTTATAAAGGATTCCCAAAAAAAAAATAACAAAACCAAACTAACTGGATCGAGTTTCATTTTTACAAAAACTGGAAGCGCCAGGGACCGCTCCTGTTCTCCGAAAGAATAAAGGATGAAGTTCTGATTATAATGCTTTTCTTATTCACCAATAAAATTGGTGAGTTGTATTTTATTGCGCTTGTTTCATTTTTTGAAGATAGAAGTAGATAAATATTGAATAATCAATATAATAATTTCTTTTTAAATAAGCACATTTTTAATCTTTCAGAACTTGGAACAAATTTTATACATCAGGATAAATTGATTTTACCCGCATGAATAAAATTTAATTAAGCTTTTATATCATCAAATATTTTTCATGGGTGTAGAATTCCATTGTAAAAGGTACTAAGGAAATATTAGGTCGGGCAGTTGAGGGGTGCGTCGACCGGGTTCGGGTTGGGGTTGACGACATGACGTCGCGACGCCGGACAGTCGCCATGCATTTATCGCTGGATCAAATTAATAAAGGAAATAAGTTGTGCACGTGATCTCCTCTACACTAAAACAGCGCAACGACTTTTACGTTTTCTACTTTAAAAATGCCCTAGGAAATATGCTTTATATACTTTTGCAGAAGAATCTCAATCTTGGAAGCGTTTTCTTCTTTCTTTAACTTTCTTTTTAATACAACGTCGAATGAAGAGGTGCGGAATTTCTAAATTCGCTCGACAAAATTCCACCAAGAGCACTAAAAGCTAAAATGGAATACCATTTCACGTCAGGATAACGAATTCATGTTACTTTTCTTCTTCTCTGTTTTGACTTTTAATCAAAATTTCTTATTCTCTTTTTTAGTAAAGAAATCTATTATCTTCTCTCTGTGCATTTTTGAGTACATCATCTTACAATATTAAATATAATATCAATCCGAGGGGCTATTCACTCTCGAATATTGAAATTTTTAGCAAAATAATAAAAAGAAGTACACTCGAGGTTCCCTATAACGAGATTCCCTGTAACAAGGCTTCCCTTTTACGAGCGTGTCACGCCTCCCCATAACGAGCAGACGATCGACCCCTCTTCCCCCACTACTACGGAATGAAGCGCGCTCGAATTTGAAACGTATTTTTTGCAAATTTCCCAATTTTTCATCCCGTTTTCCAAATTTGTCAAAATTTCCATTTTTTTATTAATCGCCAAGACTTTTCTTTTTTTCTGGAAATATTCAAAAATACACCTGATAAGCATAGATATTTTTATTATTATATTATTATATTTTTAGTATTTTGAGTACATACCGTCAAATAAGTCATGTTCAATACTCGCGAAAATCTTTTTTATACGCTTTTTACTATGTAAATACACTCGAGATTCCCTATAACGAGAAGCTCTAGCATCGGAGACCTCTGTGCATCGAGTGCGAGAGGGATCCCCTCCATATCCTACTTGTTGCTACGCGCTGTTATGCGCATTATATGATGCGCGCAGTCAGTCTGTCAGTGATCCCATGTGAATAATTGTATTTACACAATAAAAAGCGTATAAAAAAGATTTTTACGAGTATTGAACATGGAATTGACTTATTTGCCGGTATGTACTTAAAATACTAAAAATATAATAATATAATAATATGATAATAAAAATATCTATGCTTATCAGGTGTATTTTTGAATATTTACAGAAAAAAAGAAAAGTCTTGACGATTAATAAAATAATGGAAATTTTGACAAATTTGGAAAACGGGATGAAAAATTGGGAAATTTGCAAAAAATACGTTTCAAATTCGAGCGCGCTTCATTCCGTAGTAGTGGGGGAAGAGGGGTCGATCGTCTGCTCGTTATGGGGAGGCGTGACACGCTCGTAAAAGGGAAGCCTTGTTCCAGGGAATCTCGTTATAGGGAACCTCGAGTGTACAATTATTCACATGGCATCACTGACAGACTGACTGCGCGCATCATATAATGCGCATAAAAGCGCGTAGCAACAAGTAGGATATGGAGGGGGGATCCCTCTCGCGATCGATGCAGAGAGGTCTCCAATGCTCGAGCTTCTCGTTATAGGGAATCTCGAGTGTATAAGCGAGTTTAAAATACGATGAAAAAGTAAAAACATAACGTAAGAATTATTCGAATAGTAATTTTAGGTTGGAATAGAAACGAATATACACGAATACTGAAACAAAGATACGAGTTGTTGCGAGTCAAAATGAAGTAGCGAAAGAATTAGACGAATCTCGGACTCGTCGCTGTGAGTAAGACGAGTATAGCGAGTACGAGCAAGTAAATTAGAACGGAAATTCGTGTAAGAGCGTGCACACATACACAGAAAGTAGTCACGTGATCGTTCACGAGTACTGGCAGCATGCCACGACACGTAAACAAAACCTCGTGGTTGAGTTAATCGTGTCACATTTGGAATATAATATCATGCAATTTCTGTCTTTTCCCTTTCAATATGATAAATAAAACTACTTATAAATAAAAAAGTAAATAATTCGTGAGAGAGCAATAGTGCACAGCGAAAAAACGGCTGAATCAATCAGAAGGTAAGTGTTAATCTAATTGTGTAGAAAATTTTTTTCGTCACTTCGGCATTTTAATTGGGCTTTTTCTCAATTGTCGTGATGAAAAGCACTGTATTCACTAATTCCAAACAAAAATTTTGCTTCAGCCGATTGCAACCCTGGATTTCGTCTCGGGCTGCAAACTTCGACTTCGCCAAAATTTGCGTTCGAATTCAGTAAATAACTAACTTATCCCTATTCAGCCGATATAAAGAAAAGAAATAAAATTGCACAAGGGCTTCAAAATTTGTTACTTAGAAACAAGTTTATTCGAAAACAATGCTAAAATATGAATTTTATAATGTACAGTGATTGACTTTGTATAAGTTTTACAGTTATTGTACACTCTCAGATTATTACATTTACATTGATATCTTGAGGTCATAAAAAAATACTGATTAAATTTGTAAAAAAATGTTGCCTCATTTTTAGAAATTCTCGAAATTATTCTAGTTTCCGAATTATATAATCTTAAATTCAATTTAAAAAATCTATCAATTCTATTAATCGGATTAAGAAAAATTACTATAAATCAAAATAATATTTTTTTTGTAAAAATTTGATTTCACTGCACTTTAAATTGAATTTCATTCGAATTAATTGAATTGAAAGACGAATTAAATATAAGGTTATTGTTAGAAATTCTAATTATTTTCGTTTTTTTTTAATTCATCGATTTAGAATGATGAAATATCATTCATTTCTTTTAAAAATTACTTTGAGATTTTTTGTAAAAAAAATCATTTATGTAAGGTAAGTGTACCTATTTATACGATGTACCTATTTGTACAAATTGTGTTTTTTTTAATGAATTTTTTAAAATGATTTTCAATTATATTTGTTTAAAAAATATTCAAAAAACTCTTTAATATCTGGCGAATTTTTTGAATATACTCTAAACAAATATAATTGAAAATTATTTGAAATAATTCGATCAATTAATCATTCAACTTTCACTTAATATTTACTCTCACAGATTTTTCAATAATTAAGGAAAAACATTTTTCAATAAAGCTCAAAAATATATTGTACAGTGAAAAAACTTAATGCGAATAATAGTGTAATATTTCGAGTCTTTTGTAATACAATAAAATAAGAAGCGAGTAGAAAGTAATATTTCCGAGTATTCTGCAGTATTTTCGAATACACTGCAGTAATCGAGTATTTCAAGCGTTGACTCCGAAATACTATTGAATAGCGCAAAGTCATGATTTGTTTTTATGAATAGTATTCTGGAAACAGTGATCTACTTGGATCTACTACTTGCTTATTTAATAGAAGAAATATCTCGAATTAACAAGTGGATCAATAAGTCCCGGGACTGACACAGATGGCGTTGCCAACAAAAGTTCTGTATGATTTTTCATGAGTACCAACCTTCACAAGATACCTGTCAAAATTTCATGACATTCTGATGTTTGTTCCACGAGTTACAGTGATTTAAGTGACGCTCGTTCTCAAAACAATTTCGTGTGTTGATTTACCATTGCCTTTTTGATGAAAAAAAAACACAGTGCAAGCTCAGCAATGGCTTAAAAAGTGCTACGGGGACTCTGCTCCATCAAAAATAACCATTTGTCGGTGGTATACTGAGTTTAAACGTGGTCGTACAGACACTGAAGTTGTCAAAGTGGGTGTCGCGTTTGCTCACGGTGGATCAAAAACGACGTTGTTGATTCCGAGCGCTATTTGGAGTTGTTTCGCCGAAATAAACCGAATTTTTTGCATCGGTATGTGACAATGGACGAAACCTGGATCCATCACTACATTCCGGAGTCAAAGCGGGTCGGTGAGAAACGTGCAAAGCGGCCAAAAACGAGAATGTGGGCCAGTAAGGTTATGGCCTCAGTATTTTGGGATGCTCATGGAGTTTTGTTCATCGACTACCTTGAAAAAGGTAAGACGATCAATAGCGAACGTTACATTGGCCAATTGATGCGTTTGAAGAACGAAATCGGTGAGAAACGGCTCCAAATGAAGAAGAAAAAAGTGCTTTTTCTCCAAAACAATACGCCGTGTCATAAGTCGCTCGCTACCATGGCGAAATTGAATGAGTTGAGCTTCGAATTGCTTCCGCACCCACTATATTCACCGGATCTGGCCCCTAGCGACTACTACCTGTTTGCAGACCTCAAAAAAATGCTCCAAGGAAAGAGATTCTACTCCAACGAGGAAGTCATCACCGAAACGAACGCTTATTTCGAGGCCAAAGATAAATCGTTCTACAAGAAAGGTATTGAAATGTTAGAGAAGCGCTGGACTGATTGTGTTGCTTTTAAAGGAGATTGTGTTGATGAATAAAGTCGAGTTTTGTCAAAAAAATGTGTTTTTCCTAGTTAGTCCCGGGACTTATTGATCCACGTGTTACTTCGAATATAATTCTTATATTTCATTTCATTAAACTTTACTCAAGTGTGTATAGCCCCTCGTATCAATCTAATTTTTACCCTAGTCTTGGATTTTTAGACCTCAATGCTTTCCTTGAAGTGAAAGTTAAAATTTCAAACTTTTTTATTTATTTAATTTAACTATGGAAATTTATAAAACTCTAAATGTTCAGGAATTTGTATCCAAGAAAACGGGCATTCTTTAAACTAATGTTTTTCTCTGATTGAAAATGTTATTGATCAGAGTACAGTGCATGGTAAATGACCATTGAGAATAAATTGGTTGTCGTTAGTTGCCTATTTGTTTTATTTTTGTGAAAAATTGATGTGTAATTGTGTTATTTTGTTTACTCTTTTGACGTCATACAAAACAATTACTCAGCAAAGTTTTTATTCATTGTGTTACTCTTTTTCAATAATTCATCCCTTTCGACAGAGAGTAATACTCGAGCCCTCGAGCACTTGCGAAAGACTGACACGCGAATACACATCTCTGTTATTTTTTCATTTATTTACTCTTTTCTGAAACTATACTGAGTACCTGACCCAGCAATAAATATTGTCATTTGAAAACGTGCACTGAAATGGTAAAATAAAAACTATTGGTGAGTTATTTTCCTATTTTACATTCATCAACTTGATTTTAAACTTATTAACTTTTTCATTTTTTTTCTTATTAAATTTTTTTATTTTTTTTCAGAATAGCTTTCTAAACATGGGGTTTGCAAAATTATATCTTACTTGAAGATTGAGTTTTATGGCAAAAGTATTTGTGGATGTGAGTATAAACGGTATAATTTAAAAATTACACATATCTGGTTGAGAAAATTTAAAAGTGGAAAATTCTGGAAATACTGAAAAAGTGCTTCATACCAATTCAAATTTAATTATTTTTTCGTAGAACTTGTGTTTTTTAGCGTTACCATCATCGTGCACCTGGGGATCATTACCAACCTTTCTCGTCATATATTCATATTATTTATTTTACTTTCTTTCGTTTCTATTTTATGATTCATGTCTCACTGCGAAAAGGAAATTGAATCAGATAAAAATGATTTTAGAGTTTATGGTTGCAATTCTTTTATCCTTTAAAATTAAAATTAAAATTTAATTTGTTCTATATTTTATTTTTGAAAATCCAGATAGAAAATTTCTTGGGCAAAACATCTTAAAATGTTTGCAGTACTTTGATATCTAAAATTCTAAAATATTTACAATGAGTGTAAATTTCAATTTCAAATCCACCAAATTTTATAGCATTGTATGTTAAGTAGTTTGACATAAAGTTAATTTTCAGAAATATAATTATAAGATTATTAACAGGTAATTTTTATTTTTAAGTCAATTGAGAATATTAACTAATATATTTTTCTAGTCTATACACCATGAGAATTTTCCAGTTAAATCGAATTGGTCTCTGGACTCATAAGGGAATTAAGGATAAATTTCGTGGTCCAGATTCATCACTTTTTGAAGCCGTCTCTCCTATGTTTTACTTAATTAGGATTTTAGGATTGGCACCTTATAGATTTTCCAAAGATCGTCTAGTGTCTTCTAATGCACATTTATTCTTCAGTTTTTTCGCCTTTTTCATCAATTCTTACATTATTGTTCAAACATTTCTTCGAATCTTAAATACTGATGACAAAAGACCTGTTTTGACTACAACTGAACGAGTAAAAGTAAGATTCCTATAAAAGATTAAAAACCCATTCAAATCTTAAACAATATATTTCCTATATTACATGTACATATTTACTTAATTCATAAATTAGGTAATATTGAATTACGTTACAATGATGACTGACATGTTAATAGCAATATGGTCCAGAAATAAATTTGTAAAGATTTGGAACACTATCCAAGATTTTGATTATGAAACTAACAAATTAGGTTTCCCTCAAACAGACAAAAAAATCAAAGTCTGGGTGTGGGTAGTATTAACCATTAATATTTTGAACTGGTTATGGATTAATCAAACAGGAATGTACGCTTTTTCGGAAAGCTTTTTCCAAAATTTTAGTTATATGTTTATATACATTCAAACTTGTTATTCTGTCTTAAAATTTTGTGGAATGGTAGCAATTATAGGTCTGAGGTTTGAGCACTTGAATGAAGTTGCTAGGAAATGCAGTCTTGGTGAAACTAGCTGGATAGGAAAGACGCAAGTTGATCAAAAGGTGGTTAGATTATTTAACTTAATCCACCCTGCTGGAAGTAAGAAGATAGAAATTTTATCCTTTTGAATCATTTTGAATCTTTATTATGGAAAAAGATAGAGATAATTTATACAATTCTATCTCTTTTTACATTCAGATTCAGATTGAATTGAGCTTTGGCACACTTTATTGGAGCCGAAAAAGTAAGGACAAGTTCTTTAACCAGCCACATCCAATCAAAATTGAGGGATTGAGCACTACTTTTGTATTTTTGAAAATAACTTTTTGAAAAAATAAAAAATTTCAATACTGGTTTTTGATAGTGCTCATAAATCTCTACAAATTATCCTGATAACATTTTTTGATTAAATCAAAATTAGAAATGTTACAGCATATTAAAACTTGAAAAAAGTCAATATCAAAATTCCATTTTCCAGTTAAATTATACGAGATACGAAAAAACGTTATGATACAATATTATTTTCTACATAAAGACCTACAAATTTGAATTGTAACATTTTTTCATAAGATGCCTATTTTTCTTTTTAATTTAAAAAAAACTATTGAAAATCCAAAATTCAATGTTTTAACAATAATATGTGAAATACGAAAAAAACGTAAGAATACAAAGTTGTTCGTTTCAAAAAGATCTACAAATTTTGTCTCACACAGTTTCTGAAAAAACATATATTTTTCGTTTCAATTCCAAAAAATACGATTAAAATTCAAGAATTCCATTTTTTAGACAAAATATATGAGATACATAAAAAACGTTTAGATGAAAAATTATTTGTCTAAATGAGGTATACACATTCTTATTAAGAAATTTCTCGACAGGATGTATATTTTATGTTTTTATTTTTAATATTGAAAAAATTCGATTTTTTTCACCAGAATATGTGAGATACGAAATAGGCGTTGTTCTGCAAAATCGTTTCCTTAAATAAAGTCTACGATTGTTTTTATTTTTTGAGATATTTGGAAAAAAATAAATAAATTATTTTAATCATGTAATTTATTAACAAGTTACTGAAATGTATACAGAAAATCGAGCGCGAAGCATGATTGTCATGATAAGAATGTGTTCCTTAAGGCCGATAGAGCCTTAAGTAAATTGAATTTCCTGTTTCACTTAAACTGAAAAAGAAATTTAGTGAATTTGAGAAAATGAGTAATTTACATCATCTTTAATATTATAAAATTGGTTTGAGCTTCAGTATTAAATTATAAGAAATAAATTTAAATGTATGCGAAGAGCACAAGACCGAGCTCGAAGCGCGCGATTAGAATTTTTTATTATAAATTCACGTCTATCTTTTCCAATAACTACTTTTCTATCCATTCCAATCCTTTATATATCATCCTCAATCTTTTTCTATATCTTTTTCAATATAAATCCACGTCTATCTTTTCGAATACTTATACTTTTCTATCCCTTACAATCCTTCATCAATCCTCCTTAGTCAGTCATAATACACGTCTATTTTTTACAATCTCCCCTCTTATATCTCATTCTATTCTACATCTATCAACGTCAATCTTTTTCTATCTTCTTGCCAATCTAGTCGATGCCTATCTTTTATATTCTTTTTCTATAAAGGTGATTATATTTTATGGCCAATGAAGTAATAGTATTTTCCTATTTAAAATGGACACAATACTTTTTAGAACTACACTCTTCATTTCGTGGTAAGAATAGATACTGAGGGATATCGAGAGAGATTAAATGAGGGATAGAAAAGGATACAAGTGGTCGATCACGAAAGATAGAGAAAAAGATAGATACTACTTTAGTCGGCGGATAGACTAAAGGATAGGAAAAGATAGATATTACCAGACATAGGGATAGAAAAAGATAGATATTCCCGGTCACTTTGGATAAGTGCGGAGATAGAAAAGGATAGAGTTTTGGGGATGCAAAGTGATGGGTTGGGAGAGATAGAAATCTTCTATCTTTTCCAATCCCTTAGTTTTTATATTTTTCAATCTTTTTACTTCCAGCAGGACAACCACGAAATTACTGAATTAGAACAATTGAATTTCAAATGAAGAAAATAATTATCTTTTCTAGGTGGTAGAGAAATTTCGGGCGAATCTTATGACTGCTAGTGAAAAACTGAACTCACTGCATTATTGGTCTTTATTACTTTGGCTTCTGAATCTTTGTGTCCATGCCGTTAGCGGAATGTATTTTTTTATCCAATGGTTGGTTAAAAATTTAGAAAACATACATTTGGGCATTTATGGCTGTCTGGTTGGATGGCTTGTTATTCATCTTATGCAACTAGGGATATTGCATTTTGCTTGTCATTTTGCTTCCTCAGAGGTATGATCAGAATTGAAATTTAATAAAATGTTTAGTAAATTGAAGTAAGAGAACCCCCATAAAAGTATATACGAAAATTATGATTTTCATTTCTATGATTTTTTTCTATAAATTTTCTTTCGTGATTTCAAAGTAATTAGTTGAGTTTGAAATTTTTGTCATTGCCTACATTATCAGAGGATCACTAGTTTCAAATTCTTTAAATATTTTTCTTTCGTGATATTTATAATTTTCAAAATATTATAAAAACATCATTACAAGCTTACCTATTAGTGAAAGTTTTGGATGGAATTGGTACCGGATTAATTCGAATTAATTACTGAGAAGATCTGAGTGCACGGATTCATTCGGATTGACTTCTAAAATTACGAACAGATAAATAAAGAGATATAAGAAAAGATAGTCAAGATAGAATAAAAGTGATATACAAGTTAGTTGAAAAAGTTCATGGCATTTTTTGAGTAAAATAGAGATGCTTAAATCAGAGTGTTAAAATCAATTTATTTAAACGAAAACTCTCCATTACTTGGGAGTTCAATAAGTCCGTAGTATGACACAGAGATGGCACCACAAATTACATTTTCATATTTTCCCCATGAAGTACAATCTTTCAGACGACATCTATCAAAATTTGAGCCAATTTCAATGTTCACTTTCAAAGTTACATTTTGACGTAAAAAATGACCTGTTGAAAAATGGTTTTTGTTACCTTGGAAAGGTAAAAAAATTTGGTCAAATGGCTGAAAAACGACCAGATTGTTACTGTCTGGGGGGGGGGGGGGGGTGCTTGTGATAACAATCCACAGCCTGAAGTCTACAAAAAAAATGTATCCGGGCACAGATTTCAATCTAAAAAAAATCGTCTTGACCTTCAAGTCACCTTGAAAATTGACCTGGAGATCATGACGGTCAAGGTGATGTACACCTTAACATTTCATCCACTTTTGTGAAGCATCTTGAACGTTTGTTTACTCCGAAAAGCCAAGACAATTCAGAAAAAGGACATCTGGTTGTTTCTCAGACATTTGGCCTTAATTTTTCACCATTCCAAGACCGCAAAAACCATTTTTCCATGCGTCATTTTTGACGTAAAATTTCCCGCTCTTTTCAAATCTGCAGTCAAAAATAGGGGTTCTCATTTAAGAAAAGGGCCTTACCTCCACTTGATCTTGAAATTTGACGTCAAGGTCAAAATTGATGGTACAGTCAAATGTCCCCCTCTGTTCTGGTCAACCTTTGTCCGAACCATTTTTTCGTAGATAAAGTATTTTAGAAGATATTTGGGATTATAGATTAAAATGGGTCACCGTGTATGGTATATCAACGTAGAAACTCGTCAAGATTGCGACGGAAAAGCGCTAAAATAGCCTCATAGTCGACCACACGATTGCGTTTATTCTCCTGTGTACCTTGCGATATGTCTGTGGCCTCAACTATTTCGTGCACTTTGATTCGTCAATCACTTAAAACCATACCGTGGATATTATCAATCATTTCGGGGGTAGTCACTTACACTGGACGTCTCGAACGATGTTCATCTTTTGTAGATGTACGGCTACGTTTAAACTCATTTACCCAGTGGTAAACAGTTGCAAACACAGGGGCAGATGTGCCATGAATTTAATTTAACTTAGCTTTGATCTCTTTCGGTGTAAAGCCTTTTAAATATAAGTGTTTAATCATTGCTCGAAACTCACTTTTTTCCATTTTTTTAAGTACACAAAAATTTTTTGCTTCAATCGACAATAAAACTGAAACCATGTGATGGATATAACTGAAACTTTGACTGCTGTCTTGAGACTAATGATGCTTACTAAAACTAAACCATTTTCGATAGTACGAGCGCCATCTCTTGGATTTTCTAAGTACTTATTGGACCGATTGAAAGGAGAAATCACAAGAAAACGGCCTCATTTGTTGAAGAAAAATGCATCTTTCTGCAAGACAATCCACCAGCTCACTAGTCGATAAAAACAATGGCAAAAATCAATGAATTACGCTTCGAATTGCTTCCCCACCCACCTTATTCTCCAAATCTGCTCTCCAGTGGCTTCTATCTATCCCTAAACTTAAAGAGATGGCTCCAGGAACAGAGATTTTCATCAAATGAAGAGGTCAAATGGGAAACTGATGGCTACTTTGGAGACCTTGACAAATCGTATTACAAGAGAGGCATCGAAATGTTGAAAGATCGTTGGACTAAGTGTATCGAGCTGAAAAGAGATTATGGTGAAGAATAAATAGGAATTTTGCCAAAAAAGTTGTTTTTTCTTTGTCATCCTACAGACTTATTGAACTCCCTAGTATTATCAACAATTTTTTGGGCAGAGTCATTTTTTCCATCAGTATAGAACTTCTGTGGTTTCTGGTTGAAAAACTGAATCAAGTGGTTTTCCTAGGCCTCTCTTGAAGTTAGCTTAGTTGCATGAAGGGAGTTCTGTAAGGTCGAAACAAAAGTAGTAGTCTGAGAGTGCTATGTCTTGGCTACCCGGTGGATGCATCAAAACTTCACAGCCAAGCTCTCTTAATTTTTGGCGAGTTATCAAAGATCTGTATGGTGGTCGAGCGTTGTCGTGGAAGAAGACACTCTTTATATTGGTCAATTCTGGCAGTTTTCTCTCAATCGCTTTGCGTAATCTCTCGAGTTGCTCATAGTAAAGTATCGAATTAATAGTTTGAGCGAGCTGTAGCTGCTTATAATGAACTATTCTCTTCCAGTCCTACCATACATACTGCATAACCTTATTGGCTGTCAATCCTGGTTTTGATGTTGTTTGTGATCGTTCATCTCTCTTCTTGCATGATTTTTTTGAAACTATATTCCGGTATTTTACCCATTTTTCATCACCCGTTATGACTTGCTTTAGAAATGGCTCGATTTCATTGCGCTTCAGCAGCGTATCGCAAATGTTAAGGTAGTACTGTCGGTACGTAGCTAATCAAATGAGTACTTTTTCTCATTTGCTTCACGTAGTATCTAAATTTGTCAACGTCGCATAAGAAAGCGACTATACATGTGTGTATAGCAGATGACTTCCCACGATACGCTTATACGTATCCAAATGAGATGTTTTAACTTGCAAAGTGACGCTTATATTATCAATCAATGCACCAGTCATTTTTATTGAAATCTGAACGGTAGTTATGGCAGGATTTGTAAATGAACGCGGTTTCCCATAAGGTTAGGTGTTAATCGTCTCAAAATGCAATTACTAATTACTCCCCTCCAGTGTACCCTAGGTCCTCAAAAATTTAACTGAGTCATTTCTGGCTTAATGTTCACCAGTGATTTCAGTTTTATCAATATCTGAACGGTATTTCCATTTACGACAGTACTACCTTCAGTCGGTCCATCTTGTTTTTCACACTCAATTCATGAGGCACCCAAACATTGAATTTCTTTTTGAACCCAGCCTTTTGCAAATGGTTTTAAACGGTTTGATAATGGATTTTTTTTTTTCTTTTTTTTTTGGTGAGGAGGAAAAATGACAAAATCTTTTATAGACGTTGTAGAGGACTCTCTTAGGACGGGTCTAGGCATACCTGTTAAAAACAAAAAAACCCTTTCTCGAACCAATACAGCACCCGCGGAATAGCCTTTTCGGCTTTAAACTTTGCGGGCGGCTGGTTCCAGCTTAAAGTCACGTACGACTCTTCCGTCATCCGTTCGCCCGGGACTCCCATCCGCGGACACACGCCCGTTAGGCAGGCCGACTAGCTGCACCAACCAGGGGAGGAATAAAAAGATTTCTCCCCCGAACGGCGCGGACAGCCGAGTCCGCACAAGACGCGGGTCCGCGGGTGCAGGCCCCGATGCTGATAATGGATGTTCAATTAATATGCTATGTCATGACTGCTAATATGCCGGTCTTGCTCAATTTTTCCGAAAATTTCATCAGTCTCTTCGTTAATTGATACAGCACCTTCTCCATAAACACCAAAAATTTATTCACAAGTCTGCGATGTGTTGTCACCTTTGTCGAAGTGGTATTGTAAAATAATATTGTTAATGCGACTAGTGGTTACTGAGAGTTATATTTGCTTTTAACTCGGTCGGAAAACTCTGTCGGAAAACGCCGCGAACTTTTTTGACTAACCAATAGAAAGTTTGAAAAAGTGATTCAAATTGATACCGGATTCGTTCCGATTGATTTTCGAGGGGTTGCAAGAATTAAGGTGGACTGAAAAGCTACCTCAGATTGGCCATGAATTTATTCAGATTGAGTTTTGAAAAGACACACAGACAATTGGTATTGGATAAGTTCGGATTAATTTTTAAGAAGTTGGTGGGATTAAGTAAATTTAAAAAATGATCACATTGAATTTCGAATGGATGCACAGATTGAAGCTTACTAAAGAGGTACCTCCTATTGGCCCCGGATAACAAAAAAATATCTCAGAGTAATGTTGGAATAAATTTGGAGTAAACGCACGAATTAATACGGATTGAAGAAGTGCCTCGTATTGGTCTCCGATTCATACGTATTGAATTTCTAGTAGGTTCACAGATTCCTTCGGATTGACTTTCAAGGGTTTTGAAAAAGTATTTCAGAGTAATTTCTGAATGAATTTGGAGTGAACGCACAAATTAAGACGGATTGGAGAAGTGCCTAGTATTGGTCTAGATTCATGCAAATTTAATTTCCAGCAGGCTCACAGATTCTTTCGTACTGATTCCTGAAGGGACGCATAGAGTTACTTCAGAGTTGCTTGCATTAACTGTAAAACAGATTTCAGATTGACATGGATCAGCGCGGAATAGCGTGAAATGAAATTCTATCCGAGGCTTGAAAAATAGTTATAATGATTTTCTTATAATATTTTTTCGTATAATAATTTAAAAATTTCAACGCTTTTAGGTTTAGTAGATAATGTTATAGTTTCTAAAAATTTCTTGTTTTTCTGAGAAAGTGAACTTTTACAATTATGATTCTTTTAGGCTAACCGCATGGATTATATTTTATTAAACTGGCGTCGCTGGAAATGCCATCATGATGATAAGAGTGTATGTTTATTTTTCAATTTATCACGATCCATGGGTTGAATAACCTATAATAAACTTAACTAAGTGAAAACCCTAAAAAAATATTTACCTTCTGAAATTGACTGAATAGAAATATTTGCATTCAATTACAGGACTTCGAATCGACGGTATATCTCATGAATTACAAATTGAACTTCTCAGCTGGGGGTTGTTGTCACGTGAATTTGCCTCTTCTTCGATCGGTGAATTCTCCATTTGTAATTCTGGGTCAATTGTCTCTTCATAATTTTCAGTATTATTTTAAATTGTTTGTTTTTAGATAGCTGGAATATTAACGACGTATTTGATTATTCTACTACAGCTCCCTAATTAAGAGCTCTACAAAAACAAGAAGATGAAAATACTGAGAACTAATTAATTAATTAATTAATTAAATAGCTTTAAATGATTATGATTGAGTGATTTCAAATTTCAAACTCTTATATCGCAATAATGAAATTTAATTCAAATTTAAAGAATATGAAATCTTTCTGTGGGAAAAGAGAGGCTTTCAACTGTGCCAGGGTTCGAGCCCGGGTCTTTCGATTTCAGGTCGACTGCTCTAACCAAGTGAGCTACACAGGCGTCCGACACTTCCTTCTCCACAGGAAGACCTTTTTATATCGACGCCTGTGTAGCTCAGTTGGATAGAGCAGTCGACCGGTCATCGAAAGACCTGGGCTCGAATCCCGGCACAGTCAAAAGCGTCTTTTTCTCCACAGAAAGATTTCAAATTCTTTAAATATGAGTAGACCTAACGAAAGTATCGAATTGAAATTCATTTCGAGTGAATCAGAGTTATTGCGAGCTATTCTCGTTTGATAAAAAATAGCCAAATATTAATTCGACTTAATCCGAGGCATCAATCCGAATGAATTCGAACTCGGATTGATTCAAACCGAGCTTATATTAATTCAGATTCGTTCGGATTGATGCATCGGATTGAATCGGATTAAAACGGATTGATTTTTGACTGCTTTTCATCAAACGAGCTATAAAACGATTTTCGGATTGGTTCCGAATGACTCGGATACTTTTGACAGGGAACAAATTTTTCTTAAATTAACTTTCGTTTAAATATTATTATCAGGAATAAATATTTGTTACTGTGATATAATGCTGGACTTTTATTTCTAATATCAGTATTAATGAAATAATTTACATTTAAAATAACTTTGAAATATTTTTTTATTGTGAATTTATTTATGCAGAAAGCTTAGATAATCGTTTGAATTTCTATAATGACCTTTTTACTGCTGTAAATTCTTGATTAACTATAAAAAAAAATTTCTGAGCTTTAGAATGTTCATTATTGCTGTCATATTGCTTGTTTAATAATTCACCACTTAAATGATACCTTTAATGATTGACACGAAACTGCATGTTTATAATTTGTTCTACTGTTTCGCATTTGCTCTTTCAATGCACATACGAACCAAAGTATTCTTCATGACAAAGGCAGAGTTAGAAGTCTTTACCAAATAACAAGAAAACAAAAAATTCTGCTCTGCATTTAGAAAGGTGAGTTATTTCTTTAATATTAATCTTTTTATACTCTAAATAATATAAATATATGTATCAAGATAAAATTTCGGCTGAATGTGATTATTATTTTGCCTGAAGTGAAGTTTTGTGCTATTTGAGAATTTGTTTAGCGAATCTCCATTGTTCAATCAAAAGTGGTGAAATAATGAAAAATTGAAATAAATAAAATAGATGTTCTTTGTTACCAGGACTGCTGATAAATAATTCAGATTTTTCTTTTCAACTTTCATATTACAATAAATTATTATATGTCGAATCGATAACATTCGTTCTATCTTACTGAGAATTGAGAAGAGACATTTTTTTCGCTGAATTGTGTCAATTAATCATTTGTCACATCTTTTATTCAGTTATTTTCTCATTCGACTGAGGAACTAATAAATCACTTTTTTATAGTTCGAGAGGAGATTCAAACAAAGAATTATATTAATTATGAATACTTGAAAATATTCATGAATTATATTTCAAGAAGAATTTTGTTTTCTTATACGAATTTATAATAATATATTTCCAAGTTTACCGGATTCCTTCTTGAAATAAACTTTAGGATTATTTTAAATTTTTTCCAATTTTGAGAATATTATTTATCTTATTTTTATCTCATCTTATTATTTATCTTTTATGTATTTTTCAGAAGACAGTCATGAAGCCCCATCAAGAATTATTTTATATAAATCCTTCTCAAATAAAGAGAGACAGTTCTTCAAATTATAGTAAAAAAGAAGTAACACAATTTCGTGGAGCAGAATCACCACTTTTTGAAGCAATTTCTCCCGCTTTTTATATAATTAGAACTTTTGGATTAGGGCCATATCATTTTTTAAATGATCGCCTGGTTCCTTCAAATATTCATTTGATATTTTGTTTTCTTGCCTTCACTTTTAATTCTTATATTGCAATTTCAGTTTTGTTTCGCTTTACAATAAAAAGCAATACAGCTGTTCTATCTATAACAGAACGAGCCAAGGTATTTTGAAAAAATTTGTCATTATTATGTCTTTTGAGATAGAAAAAAAAATTAGAACAGATTCTTACCGATTGGATCTAATTCATAAGCATAATTGAAGTTGATTCATTTTATTGCATTCAATGTTTTGGTACTGAATTTTAAAATAATATTTTATTAAAGCCTCATTTCATTCTAATAGAGATGTTCTGGTATCTCTTTAGAAATAAGAGATAGTACAGGGTGTTGCATAACACGTGACAAAATTAAAAATTGATCCTACTGAGTGAATTGAATGTCTTGATTTTCTATTGGTATGGATTTATGCCTTATTTTTTAAATAGCCGAATTTCATTTTGGATTTGTTTGGATTCTTCAGTACGATTTCACGTCAACCCATACGAATTTGAAACGTTGATTTACTTTAAGATTTTATTTAGAGGCGTTTCTGCTAATCTGCTTGACAGTAAATACGAATTCCGACTAATTCCAAACCAATCCGAAAACCATGTTGTATCTTGTTTAATGAAAAACGGTTAAAAATCAATTCAACTTAATCCGATTCAATCCAAAGTAAAAATCCGAATGGATCCGAACCAATCCGAAATAAGTTTCCAATCCGAATCAACCCGAGTTCGGATTTATCTAAACTGGATTTTCAATAAGAATCATTCCAACCTTGGATTAATTTAGATTCTTTCGGATTGATGCCTCAGATTAATTCGGATAAGGTCAGATTGATTTTTAACCGTTTTTCATCAAACAAGATACAAGCCTTTTTTCGGATCGGTTTGGAATGACCAGTTTTAGTATTGGATCTATAACTTAATTCGTACGGTTTGCTAAGAGATGGCGTAACTTGATTATTATTCCATCGTTCCAATATTCCGAACATGCGTTGGAAAGCTACTGTCATTGTGCGTCTTTTTCAGTATATGTCATTCATTTGAAACGTAAACAACAATAATTTTTTTTCACTCAAATGTGTCGAATTTTGTGCCTGAAAAAGTGTTTTTGCGGGGAGTTCTTCTTCATTACTTTAATATGAACAAAACTGCTGCTGAAAGTCATCGTATTTTAGTGGAAGTTTATGGTGAACATGCTCTAGCTGAGCGAACGTGCCAAAAGTGTTTTGCACGATTTAAAAGTGGTGATTTTGGCTTGGAAGACGAAGCCAAAAAAGTTTGAAGATGAAGAACTGGAAGCATTACTCGATGAAGATTGTTGCCAAACACAAGAAGAGCTCGCAGAATCTTTGGGAATCACTCAAGCAGCCATTTCAAAACGTTTAAGGGGAGGTTCTACACTTCAGCGGGAAAATCGGGCCTATTTTTCGGAGATGAATTGCAAAGGATCTACTAAAGATATCAACACAAATGTTTGTTTATTAAAAGATACATCCTTTCACTTTAAATCTGTATTTTTGCAAATTTTCAAACATGAATTCCGCGACCTTGGAACGTCTTTGAACTTTTCGCTACCAGACACAACATGAGTGTCATTGTTGTATCACATCGACCAGTTGGGTTATCTGAAATCAAAAAAATGAAATATTTTTTGATTGAGGCCGGTATTGGCTATGATCGGCCGAAGCGAATTTTTCGCTACATCAAATTTGTTCAAATAATGCGATATTAAATTAAAAGTTTGAAATTTTACCTAATTTTTTGACCTATTGGGGGCTATAAAAATTTAAAAAATTAAAATTTTGAAAATTGTGCTCGGCCGATCATAGCCAATACCAGCCTCAATAAAAAAATATTTCATTTTTTTGATTTCAAATAACCCAACTGGTCGATGTGAAAGAACAATGACACCCATGTTGTTTTTGGTAGCGACAAGTTCAAAGACGTTCCAGGGTCGCGGAATTCATGTTTAAAAATTTGCAAAAATACAGATTTAAAGTGAAAGGATGTATCTTTAAATAAAAAAAATTTGTGTTGATATCTTTAGTAGATCCTTTGCAATTCATTTCCGAAAAATAGGCCCGATTTCCCCGCTGAAGTGTAGAACCTCCCCTTAAAAGCAGCCGGATACATTCAAAAGCAAGGAAATTGGGTTCCACATGAACTCAAGCCGAGAGACGTAGAAAGGCGGTTTTGCATGTCCGAAATGCTGCTGGAACGCCACAAAAAGAAGTCATTTTTGCATCGGATTGTTACTGGTGATAAAAAATGGATCCATTACGACAACCCCAAGCGCAAAAAATCATATGTGAAACCCGGCCAACCAGCCAAAACAACGGCAAAGCCGAATATCCATGGCGCGAAGGTAATGCTCTGTATTTGGTGGGATCAGAAGGGTGTGCTGTATTATGAGCTGCTAAAACCGGGTGAAACCATCAGTGGAGAACGCTACGAAATATGCGACCAGACACGAGGCAATAATTTTCCATCATGACAACGCTCGGCCCCATGTTGCTATTCCGGTTAAAAACTATTTGGAAAACAGTGGATGGGAAGTTTTATTCCACCCCCCTTATAGCCCAGACCTTACCCCTTCTGATTACCATTTGTTCCGGTCGATGCAGAACGCCCTCACTGGAATACGGTTCACATCAGAACAGGGTATCAAAAATTGGCTTGATTCATTCTTGGCCTCCAAGCCGGCGCAGCAGTTCTTTTGGGATGGAATCCACAAATTGCCAGAAAGATGGGAAAAAGTCGTAGCTTCAGATGGGCAATACTTTGAATAATACTATTGTACATGTTTTTCTTAAATAAACGTTCAAATTTTGAAAAAAACCGCACGAATTAAGTAGTTAAGATCTTTAAAACGATGCGAGAATTTTCGATTACTGCATTATTCCATCGACAAATAAACCGGGAATTTATGATTCTCGCATTATTTATAAATGAAGTAGGGCGAGAATCATATGTCCTGTCAATCTTGTGTCATCAAAATCAGCGCCATCTGTTAAAAAGTATTATTTTTTGTACATTTTAAATTCATTTCACAGGAAATAATTATTTTTTAATAAGATATGATAAAGTGAAAATATTGAAATAGCTATTTGTTTTACTAGTGGGGAAAACAAGCAATTGTCAGTGTTTGTGCAGTTTACAGCACGAATTGCCAATTGCTTTTTCCCCACAATTGGAACACGTTTTTTTTCCTAACAAGTTTAGTGACAATTATTGTACATTGACCATCTGTTTTGAGACGGAAAAATGGCTATTTTCACCACTAGTGGGAAAAATAGCAGCAGTTATGAAATCACCCATTTTTCCGTCTCGAAACAGACGATGAAAGTACAATTTTTACTAGACGGGTTGATAAAAGTGAATTTTTTGCACGGTTTTAAAAATTAAATTCAAATTTCGTCATTTTTTTCGACATTTAGCTTATAAAAAACTATGTCAGATATCAGAATTGTTCTAGTTCGGACGGGAACTATAGATGCGCTGAATACGCCATACAAATTTGAGAAAAATTTGTTTGATACTTTTAGGATATCATAGAAGCCAATTCGAAAATACAGTTACCAGAAAAAAGCGTTTAAAAGTTGTTGCGCATGTCCGCATGCTCCTAACATCTATTCCGTTCTACGCCTATAACTTTTCAACAATTTTGTATTTCGAAAACTCATTTCACCTACATGTTCTAGAAAAGTCATAAAAGCAATTTACACAAAAAAAATTTTTTCGATTTTTTGAATCTATCACACGGGATGACCCCTTTAAGCAAAAAAAAATCGATCTTTTGAAAATTCTAGATAGATGTTACTCCTCAACCCTTTAAAGTACGCATTTTTCTTCGGGTTTAATATACTTAAAATTTGGTACTCTCGGGCTTTCGAACTCGCTGATTATGAATCTTAGCTCAAAATCCTGAAATTCAAAATGTCGGATACAGTATGGCTGACTCTAAAATGCAAAAAGTTATTTGATTAGAATGAAATTTGGTATTTAGGTTTTTTTTTGGGTCGCTGATTACGAATTTGATCTTTGATGCCAAAAACTCCTACATATGGGCCATCCATATACCAAGTGGACAATTTTTCACCAATTTTTGAGACACCCCCCCCCCCCCCCCTCTGTCTACGTGGACATATTTTATGAAAACATAGATATTATTGGTCTTCAAAACCAAGAAGGCCAAAAGGAGTGATGAATTGGCTAAAAATTCGGATTTACTTGAGAACGTGAGCTTAAACAAGGTTTGAAGTGGAATTTTGCCATACCTTCCCTCCACCCCTAAACTGTCCACGTGGTAAACGGATGGCCCCACATCTATTTTTATGTCAATAGGATCAACCTTTCTTATCCACATGAATTTTTCCATAAAAAGACAATTCTTCACAATTTATTTATTTATGTAGCAAAATTCACAAACAGTTAACAATAGATACAGGGTATGTCATCTATTTGTGACCTATTGAATTACTCTGTCATTTTGATATTTACTGTCAGATAGACTTATTGTATATCAAAAAGTGAATGTCTGGTATGGTATGGTGTTAGTGCGGAGAGAGTAAATGGACCTTATTTTTTTTAAGGCACTTGTGGCCAACCGTTTACTAATGGCATTTTTGATTGGCCTCCGCGTTCACCCGATGTGACGCTACCAGACTTTTTTCTTGTGGTAATACCTTGAGGCCATGTCTCACTTATCTGATCCTTACCTTACAGAAACTTTTCTTTCGCCCTTCGCATTTCCACATTAATTGAGATGCCGAGTTGCAACTTTAAGTAATTAAGTAAAAAGCAGTAAAGAACGTTCATCTGCTCCAAAATATTTATAATTAGAAAAATTTATTTTTCAACAAAATTTTGTTTTTTAGTTATAAAAATGTTCAACCAGATAAACATTCTTTACTGCTTTTTACTCAATTATTCAGTGTCAACTCGGTATCTTAATTCATGTCCAAAAGCGAAGGGCGAAAGAAAAGTGTTGGTGAGGTACCCTGGCGAAAGTATCGGATAGGAATTCATTCCGACCAATCAGAACTATTCCGATTTATTCCGATATCTGTATTCGAGTCAACGCGAATCATTCCGAACCAATCTGAAAAACGTTTTGTAACTCGTTTGATGAAAAACGGTAAAAAATCGATCCGACCTAATCCGATTTAATCCGAGGCAACTATCCGAATGAATCCGAACCAATCCAAAACCAAGTTTTCAGTCCGAATTGATCCGAATGAATTCCTATCCGATACTTTCGTCAGGGTAGGGATCGGATAAGTAAGACAGGGCCTTGTGTCCAAAGTGTATGTCAACAAGCCACAGTCTCTTCGTGATCTCAAAACAAACATTCGTAGTGAAATTCGTAAAATACTGACCGAAATGTTGCAAAAAGTGATAAAAAATGCTAAAAAATGAGATCACGCTTGAATCACAGCAAAAGACGGACATTTACGAGAGATTATTCTTCATAATTGACTTGTAGTATTGGGATCTTGAATAAGTTGTCTCGGTTTTTTTCATGAAAAATAATTCTTTATTTTAATAAATTAGTAAACAAACATGTTACTGAAAGTATTTTCAATCGCTAGCCACTACGTTTTCCCATATTTCTGGAAGCATATGAATTCCACGTCGGAAAAAGGACACATCTTTTGAGACTATCCAAGAGTTGACCCATTTTTAACATCTTAATAAGAATGGAAGTGTTGCTCAGTCAGGGCATGTGGCATCGATTGGAACAAGTGATAATCGGAAGGGGCAATGTCTAGTGAATATGGCGAGTGGGGTAGGACTTCCCATTTAAGCGTTTCCAAGTAGGTTTTCACCGGTTTGGCAACATCTATCCCAGATAACATTCGTGATTTAGATGCGAAATCACATACACATCGTCAAGTGAATCACATGTGAGCTCACATACATATACAGTTGTATGACCACCATGAGCTCACATCGAGATCACTCGAGATTCACAAGAGAATCACTCGTGTGATTAACTCTAAAGCTTCTGTACATATAGGCGAATACTAAAGAGCAAAAGAGAGGCAAGATGAAAGGTTTGACCGTCAAATATTTCATTTTGCCTTTCTTTTTTTCTTTAGTAATCGCCTCTATGTTAATTCGCAACTTTGATGATCGATTACTCAAAAATGGGACGGTAAAAAATTCTGAAATAATTTTCACGGGATGTTTGACATTAAAGGAACATTTCCATTCATATATGCGTTATTATCATTATTTTATGTATTCAAAATGTCACTCTATGTTTGTTTAGTGTGCCTTTGAAATTATCAATGCCATTTTTAATCATCGGGTTTTAACTACCAAATTTTATCGCAAAATATTAAAAATTTAATAACGATAATTGACATATCTGAATTGAAATGTAAAAAGCGAAACGATTATGATTTTAAAGTTTTCTTTCCTATTATAACAATCCATTTACGAAAGGAATTTCTGAAATGTTGTAATCGCTTTTATGTAAACCCTAACAGGGGGTTTAGTTGTTAATTAACCCGAAACATTGTCCCGTGAACATACCATCACATGACGATTAATGGACAATGGTGCTGTTTGGGAAATCTATCATTTCTTAAATTGGTTACGTGCAAACAATTCGAAAGACAAAGCTAACAAAACAATCTGCGATCCGAATGTCGAGATCCGAGACTATTGACGAAACAATCGACGAAATCCGAAAACAATTTGATAAAAAATCCGAGAATCTGAGAATCACAAAATCTAAAAACAATTTGATGAAAAATCCGGGAATCTAAAAATATAATTATTTTTATAACAGCAAAATATAAAAAATAAATGTTTAACCTTACATAATATATTTGCAGTGTAATTTATCGTTCGATTAATTTTGTAAAGAATGAAAAAAGGGCTTAATTCTATTCTTTTATCATTTTTAACGCATATTCAATCGTGGACAAATCGTATAACTCAACAAGTAATATTACTCACTCTTTTTGAAAAGTGAAAATAATCCGTATTTGAATCACGTTTATTGACATGAAAAAATGAATAATGCGTAATTTTTAAGTCTATACTTTGTAAGCGTTGAAAGTGAATAAATGAAAAGCAAAAAAAATTTGGGGTTAGATTTTTTCGTGGACTTACACCGTTTCAATTATTTCACTATACGCCTAGTATATATATATATATATATATATAGAGTATACAAGTATATAGTGAAATAAAATGAAAAAATCGCGGATTGATTTAGATAGACTCAACAAGTACTTACGAATCTGCGGTGAATATGAAATATACGGACGTTAAAATATGTTTTGTTGCTGCTCCTATTCTACCATCAGTAACGAGGGTAGCAAGATTTCGACATATGCAAATCACTCATCATCACCACATGATCACGCATTGAGATTGACCAATCCAAAACATACTAACGCGCATCTAAAAAAGGCGCAAAATTAAAAAAAAAACATTTGCTTAATATGTGCATCTTATAAAATTATCGCCATCACATCAAGCTCACCTGTGATGTTAAAATTATAAATTCACCACGAGTGCGTTACGAACTCACTGATGAAAATCATAAAGTCATGATCATATGATACATCATCTCGAGTGCGTATCTAGCTCACACTGTGCAAATCGTCATGTGATTTTGGAATAAAAATCACAAATGTTATCTGGGTAGCCGAACGTTACCATACTGCAAAATCACATTGTCGTGTCTCTGCTCGTATAGCGGCGGTTTTCTCTTCAATGCTTGGCTCAAACGCATTAATTGTAGACGATAGCTATCTCCCATAATAATTCCGTTCGGTTTGAGCAGTTCAGAATAAACTACATCCAGCTGATTCCACCACACCCTGACGGACACAGTTCAGTGAACGGTCAGCGAATTCGCTGACCATTCGCTGACCTCGTAATAATATGAATAAGAGGAGTATAAACACATTTGAATTGTTGCTATTATGATTTTGCGGTACATTTTGAGTTTAAAGGTATCAAAGTTGATACAATAACTTTATTTTTTAGAGTTAAAAACTAAAAAAACATAATACCTATCACTGAAGGCAGTTCAGTGGTTCATCAATTACCATGTCTCCACCGTCAGAATTGACAGCTGGCCCATATATCGACCACCATGCTTCAAACGGTAAAACAGTCTGATACTGTATTGGGCAATAATCTCTAGCACCGCATTGCTGAATAATACAGAGTTCAATTTTGTCACTTGCTATGGTACACCCAGTACACAATTTTGACACGTGACTTGATGAAACTAGATTTTTTTATTGTCTTTTAATTGCAGGTAGTACTGAACTACTCTACCTCTGTAGTAAATATTCTTGTAGCGATGTGCACTAGAAAACAAATCACGGAGGTGTGGAGTACGATTCAAGACTTCGATTACAACACAAACGAACTTGGTTTTCCTAAAATGGAAAATGGGACCAAATTAAGAGTATGGAAATTATTACTCCTGAGTGTTTTGGTTTGGTTATGGGTGAATCAAGCTGGGATGTTTGGTTTCCATGAAAATTGGGTACGGAATGTTAGTTATATGATGGTCTATATTTCAACAAGCGTTTCTGTCTGTCAGTTCGCTGGAATAGTAGTTATTATTGGATCGAGGTTTAAGCATTTAAATAATATTGCCACGACTTGCAGTCCTAATAAGAACGGCTGGCAGAGGAAGCCCAAAATAGATTCAAAGGTAGTCAACTATTCCTATTTTAAGGCTGTATTTCTGTATTTCTGTAAGTCTAACAGGTATTTTAGTACAATTCACCGTTTTTATGTACACATAACAGATTTTTCGATAAATTTCACAGAAATACCTGTTAAATTCACAGATTGGGGAACTTTCTCAAAAGTGTTAATTTAACACGAATTTTAATAATATTTATCGATAAATCAGTTATCTGTACACAAAAGAGGTAACTTGCACTGAAAAATCTGTAAAATTTACAGAAATTTGATGCTGATACTATTTTAACTTATGGATTCAGTATATGGATTTAAAAAACAAAAATTTTGATAACGTAGTAATTGATAAGTGATACGTGGCCTTAAAATAATCTTTGATTCAAGAAATAACACATCACTCAATAAGTTCCCGGTCTGATACATAGATGGCACCACTGTTGTCAAATCCATATGATTTCTGGATGGTACCAACCTTCAAACGTTAAGTTTTAAGATTTCATGACAATCTGACGTTTAGTTCAGAAGTTACATAGATTTGGGTGAAGCAATTTTTGTCATTTTCAAAACAATGGATAAAAAGAGTTTCGAGTGTTAATCAAACATTGCTTTTTAATGGAAAAAAATACTTTTGAAGCAAAGCAGTGACTTGATAAGTGTTATGGGGATTCCGCACCAGAAAAATCAACAATCATCGACTGGTATGCCGAATTTAAACGCAGTGGTACAAACGCCGATGTTGCTGAACGCTATAGTCACCCAAAATCAGAAGTTGTTCCGGAAAACATAACAAAAGTCCACAAAATAGTTTTGGGCAATCGTAAATTAAAGTTGTGTGAGATAGCTGACACCTTACAGATATCAGAACCCTAGCGGACCCAGGTGACTCTGACCGTTCTCTGACCGTACTCTAACCTCGCATTATTACGGCTAAGAACGGTAAAAAAAACATTAAAAGCATTACAATTATTATTCTGTGGCGAAATTTGAATTAGAAGTTGTAGCAATAAATAAAATTATTTTATTTTTCAGCGATAAAAACTAAAAAAACATAATACCTGTCATCGAAGGCAGTACAGTTGTTCACAATTATCGGAACGTCTCCACCGCTAGGTTTGGCCATTGGTAGAAGTGAGATAAAAAGTAGTTGTGTCTCACTCCAACCAATAGTGAACCTTGACGGTGGAGACGTTCCGCCAATTGTGAACCACTATACTGCCGTCAATGACAGGTATTATGTTCTTTTTGGTTTTAACGCTGAAAAATGAAATAATTGTATTTATTGCTACACATTCTAATTCAAATTTCGCTACAGAATAATAATTGTAATGCTTTTAATGTTTCTTTTACCGTTCTTAGCCATAATAATGCAAGGTCAGAGAACGGTCAGAGTACGGTCAGAAAACGGTCAGAGTTTTCTCTGATCGATGCGTAAGTTGTTTTCGAAGTGGGTGCCGCGTTTGCTCACACCCGACTAAAAACAACAACGCGTCGAGGATTCAGAACGCTGTTTGGAGCTGTTCAAGCGAGGTAAAAAGGATTTTCTGCGTCAGTACGTGATAATGGATGAAACATGGATCCACCACTACACACCTGAAACAAAAGAGATTGTCAGTTGAGTGGACAGCAGCTGGTCAAAGCCTTCCAAAGCGACCAGAAACTCAACAGTGGGCTGGCAAGGTTATGGCATCCGCATTTTGGGACGCGCATGGTATTTTGTTTATCGACTGTCTTGAGAAAGCTAAAACCATTAACAGCAACTATTACGTGGCATTACTGGATCGATGAAGCACAGAAATCAAGAACAAACGGCCTCACATGCAAAAGAAAAAAGTGCTGTTCCACCAAGACAATGCATCGTGCCACAAGTTCATGAAAACGATGGCCAAATTGAACGAATTAAGCTTCGAATTGCTTCCTCACCCACCATATTCTCCAGATCTGGCCACCAGCGACTACTGGCTTTTTGCTGACATGAAAAAAATTCTCCATCAAGGAAAGAGATTTGGCTCCAATTAAAAAGTGATTGCCGAAACTGTGGCCTATTTCGAGAGAAAAGACGAATCATTCTACAAAAAAGGCATCGATAACCTTGAGAAGCGTTGGAATGAATGAATTACGCTTGAAGGAAACTATGTTGATGATTAAAATCGAATTTCTCGAAAAAAACTTTGTTTTTCTTAGACCGGAAATTTATTGAGTGATGTGTTATGTTCTATTTGAATCCAGTAAGAATATTAATTTTAATAACAAATGTTTTCTTTGGAAGGAAATAGAGCAGTTTTACAATCATCTTATGATTATTAGTGAAAAATTCAACTCAGTTTATTCTTGGCCATTATTACTCTGGCTGTTCAACCTGAGTTCACATGCCGTCAGCAATACTTATTTTATCATGTCGTCATTCATCAGTCACGATTACGATATGCCCATGCAATTATGCTTGATAGGATGGTTTACAGCTTATTTTTTGCAACTTTTGGCCTTACATTTTGCTTGTGACTTTACATCTGAAGAGGTAAAGTATTTAATTTAATTAATTGGTTGAGTTTGAAATTTTTGTCACTGCCTACATTATCGGAAGATCACTAGTCGCGTATTAGATAGGATACGTTGTCGACAGGTGTCCTCGTAGACAATTTCAAACTCTTATATGGGACGAAATTCGTCAAGTGTACTCACCAAAAACTTTTTGTCTCCGATTTCCTTGAAAGTCCGCGAAATTATTGTCCTAGTGAACCTCTTTTAATTCCACTAAGAGATCGTCTCTAGTACGACGGGTTGTCAGTATACAGGGGCTCGAATTTTCAACCAAATAAATGCAAATGAATTCAATATTTAAAGAATTTGAAAATCTTTCTGTGGAAAAAAAGACGCTTTCGACTGCGCAAATTAATTCGTTGAGTTTGAAATTCAAATTATTTAAATATTTAATTTAATACTATAATTAAAGTAAACGTTATAATATTTTAAAGAATTTGAAAATCTTTCTGTGGAAAAAATGACGCTGTCGACTGCGCTGGGATTCGAGCCCAGGTCTTTCGATTGCCGGTCTATTGTAAATTTTAATTTAATTTTCTCAGTTACTTAGACTTTGAGGCTGTAAATTATGTAACATGTTTTTTGTAATTTTCAAAATTTATACACTTCTTTTTTCTATGAAAACTTCTCGTCTTAAGGCCATGTATGACTTATTGGTTCCCTACCTTACCGACACTCTCTCTTCATCCTTCGCATTTTCACATTAATTGAGATATCAAGCTGAAATTTTAAATAATTAAGTATAAAGCAGTAAAGAACGTTATACAAAAAAAAAAATTATTTGTAATTATAAATATTTAGGAGCAGATGAACGTTACTGAGTGCTTTTTACTTAATTACTCAAAGTTTCAACTCGATAGCCGAATTAATGTGGAAATGCGAAGGACAAGGAAAGTGTCGGTAAGGTAGGGATCGGATAAGTCATACATGGCCAAGGCCTTTTTCAGAGAAAAAATCATTTTTTATAATCCTGTCTCTAGATTTGACTAATTTATTATAAGTAAATGATAAATAATAGCTTAAACATGGAGATTATTACTAATTATTATTTTTACTTGTGATATATCTCAGACTTTAACTGCTTTAAGGCCTTGGACCAACCAAGTCACCTGACAAAAATTATATGTTAATTCAACCATGCAAGATATTTTTTTTTGTTTTTAAAATATATTGCTCAAAATTCATTTTATTAAACTATGCCTCCCCATATTTCTTCCATATGTTATTATTTACTATTCCTTAAATTTCGACAGATTTATTTTGCTTAACAATTTTATGTAGGAAGAAAAAAATCTATATGCAGGGACTGAATTGTTCACGTGACCCGCATGGCCCGTGGCTTTAAAGAAATAGCATTTTTATATAAGGTGGCCTCCATGAACCATGTGGTTTCTTGAGGGGGAGGGGGGGGGGAGATCCATGTGATTTTACATTGAGGTGTTTAAAAAAATAACATAATCTAAAAATTTGTTTACATTGGACAAGATGGACCAAAAAGGGACCAAAAAGTGACCAAAAGTGGGCCACGTGGTTTATGGAAGCCCCCTGAGAGAATCTTTTTTTATGATTTAAAAACGGAGATGAATGTTATGGACATTCTACTTTCCTGCTTTTGAAAATTGTAAAATCTAATTATCGTTTTGTGGAAACGATAAAGGATAAATAATTTTGTCATCCTTTCTCTGCCGTTTAACCCTTTGAGGCACGGAATTTAGAAAATAAAAAGGCCCGTGTTACACAGAAATTTTATTCCTTTTTAAATTGAACAAAGTTTGTTTACTTTTATTATAAAGGAATAATATTAAATTTGTTGTTATAGGGTAGGTTGAAAAATATTCCATCGTGCATATTCACGCATCAAAAAGGTGGGACAGTTTTAATACCACCGTGCCTCAAAGAGTTTATTTTGTTCATATTACTCTTAAGCACTGGGGGCTGTAAATGAAAGTTACTTTTGTATTTATCGCATTCTTTTTTCAGGCCAACCAAATAGGTTACATTTTATTAAACTGGCGCCGGTGGCAAACTTACCATAATAAAACGGTAAGTTACGAACACAATAGTTTGCGGATGAAAAAAGTAGAAGTAAGTCATATTTTTTAGATTTACTGTAAAAATAACACGTTTTCAAATTCCGAAATAATATCGTCATTACATTACAGTAGAAGGATATCTTGAAGGCATATTAGGAAATATATGAAATATCTAATTTAAATATATAAAAAAATTGCACTCAATCCGATTTAATTCGCGACTTCAATACGAATAAACCCGAAGAAAGTTATTAATCCGAATCAATCCGATTTCGGATCGATCTAAACCGATTTTTCATTCCGAAGCAATCTGAATTATTTCTACCTCAGATTAAGTAAGATTGAATTGGATTTAGTCAGATTAATATCAAATCCTTTTTACAAAAATGTTTTTATTCTTTTTAATGTATTTATAAAGGCATATAATGAAAGAACAAAATTTCGATTATCAAAGTGATTTTTCCTAAATATTTCCAGTGCTACTAACTCAAAATGTAAATGTTATTCCCAGGGATTTCCTAGGGGTATTCCAAATTTATCCATAGGTTGTCCTAATTTCCACAAAAGATATCTTCAAGATATCCTTTGGGCATCCGACAAAGGATGTCGGAATTTACCCACCTACTGTAAATTTTTTCTTAATTACTACATATATGGAGCATTCTTTCTCTTTTTGGACACCCCTGCTGTTCAAAATTTGTTAGACTTAAAAAAATCGCGATCAGGCTCAAAATTTATCAAATTTTATCTAGTTTTCAGAACCCTTGGGCAGTTTTTGAAATTCAATATGGCCGACTAAATATGGCGTCGAGAGTCAGGAAAAACATAGATGAACAAATTACTTTTTAAAAAAAGTTATGAAAGTGTCGATTTAAAATATTCCTTTTGGGCTAAAATTCTACGTTTGCATAGGTTCTTTGATGAACCATATGACATTGCGAAATTCAAGCCGATCTAATATGGCAGCTGTATGTTAACGATTATGCTCCCTGCAACTAAATTTCCTCAAATCGGCTTGAAAATACTTACTTGGGGGTTTTTGAGGTCGCTGATTTTGCTCTGCTTCCACGGTCCTCAGTTGTTTTTATAGTGAGAATAAGTGAAGCTTGGTCTGCCTCTGCAACCCTCAGTTGACTGCCTTTACAATTCTCAGCCGTTTTTTCGGAGAGAACAAGTGAACTTCGGTCTTGGTGATCCTCAATTGTTACTTCAGAGGGAACAAGTGAGATGAAAGTATAGTTGTGTCTCACTCCAACCAATGGTCAACTTTAATCGTGGAGACGTTCCACAAAAGGTGAACTACTGCACTGCCTTCAATGACAGGTATTGTGTTTTTTTAATTTTTAGCGTTAATAAATAAAATTATTGCATATGTCCATTATCAGTTAACGTTATTTTTACCGTAGAATAAGGATAAAAACATTTTGAATATTTATTTTGCTTCATTCATGAGTTATAATGCTACTTTACGACAGCTTTACGATAGCTTTACGCTACAGCGCAAAGCTAGCGTTCAGCCAGTTCGCTAGGGAATGCTGGATTGTTTGGCACAAATCTGCCATCTTGGATTCCGATATTCTGACTACATAATCGTAATCAGCGACCTCAAAAACTTCTAAGTAGCTATTTCCAAGCCGATTTGAGGAAATTTAGTTGCAGGGAGCATAATCGTTGAATACAGCCGCCATATTGGATCGGCTTGAATTTCGCACTGTGTCATATGGTTCATCAAAGATCCTATGCAAACGTAGAATTGAAACCTAAAAGGAGTATTTCAAATCGACATTTTCATAACCTTTACGTAGAATGCATCTTTTGTTTCGAAAATTTTTAATTTTTTAATTTATAGCTTAAACTCTGATTCAGTGACTCCAAAAGCTTGATGAAACTAAAATTTACGTGCATTGCAGAATTTTAAAAAAAATTTTGAACCGCCATATTGGATTTGCCTTTTTTAACTGAAGAATTCCGAATTTTGAGGTTCTTATGTGATGATTTGCAAGTCCCTATTGAAAAACTTGACGTAAAAAATGGCGTAAAAAACGACGTCAAAAATTGGGATAGTTTTTTACGTCATTTTTTACGTCAAGAATATGTTGTCTTGACAATTAATATTGAAAAAGTGTGCGTGCATGTTGTAAATAATGGCACTGAGTATTTGTGTGTGGTGACTAATTTATACTCTTATTAGAAAAATATAGTCGATTCATTATATTTAATTGAATATACTCTTATAGAATAATCAAACTAAATTTAACCATAAAATATTGTACTATTTATTTTCCTCTTACATTTTTATGTCACTCCTTCCCTAGCGGACCCGTGTGAGAGAACGGTCATAGAATACTCTGACCGTTCTCTGACCGTTCTATGACCTCTCATTATTACGGCTAAGAACGGAAAAAAGACATTAAAAGCATTGCAATTATGATACCGTGGCGAAATTTGGATTAGAAAGTGAAGCAATAAATATAATTATCTTATTTTTCAGCGATAAAAACATAATAATTCTGTATAGAAAAACTTTTTTTTCCTATTGACTGAATAATATCAATTCCCCAAGATTTTTCAACAATAATGAATTTTTTCAGCTGAAACTCTAGGACATAATAAAGGACACAATAGCGGATGGCTGTAGACTAATAGACTTTAATTAGTTTTGAGCAATTAAATAAGTTTTAGTGTGGGTAAGACAGGAATTAATACTTTTTATTGTTTAAAAGTAATTGAAGTCTACAGACATCCGCTAATATAATCTTTATTATGCCCTACATTTTTAAATATCAAAATTTATTTTTATGGGAAAATCCTGGGGGGAAACTGATTTTATTGATTTAGTCAGCTGTACTGGTTGATACATGATCTTAAGTTCTTCCAATTGGATATACATCTGTATATTAGAGGTAATATCACCCAAAATAATGCAAATACAAATACTGTCAAATTATAAATATTGTTTCTCTTATTTTGCGTATTTTGAATTAAACCAAATCATTTATCAATATTTTTTAGAAAATACTTTTTAGGATTTGTGACTGTGGTCCATGAATTCGCATCATGCATAAAAAAATAATAAAATCAGTTTCCCCCCAGGATTTTCGCATAAAAATAATTTTTGATATTTAAAAATTTAGGACATAATAAATGTTATATTAGCGGATGTCTGTAGACTTTAATTACTTTTAAACAATAAAAAGTATTAATTCCTGTCTTACCCACACTAAAACTTATTTAATTGCTTAAAACTAATTAAAGTCTACAGCCATCCGCTATTGTGTCCTTTATTATGTCCTAGAGTTTCAGCTGAAAAAATTCATTATTGTTGAAAAATCTTGGGGAATTGATATTATTCAGTCAATAGCAAAAAGAAGTTTTTCTATACAGAATTATTATGTTTTTATCGATGAAAAATAAGACAATTGTATTTATTGCTTCACCTTCTAATCCAAAGTTCGCCACCGAATCATAATTGCAACGCTTGGCATGTCTTTTTTACGGTTCTTAGCCGTAATAATGCGAGGTCATAGAACGGTCATAGAAAGGTCAGAGTATTCTATGACCGTTCTCTCACACGGGTCTGCTAGGGTTTACGGTAGGCAATTAAATATAAATTGTTTAGGCTTCTTAAAGAAAAACTTTACATTAAAAATTACGTAAAAAATGACGTAAAAACTATCCCAATTCTTGACGTCGTTTTTTACGCCATTTTTGACGTCGTTTTTTACGTCATTTTTTATTTTTATCCTTACTCTAGGATATATCTTTAAAATATTCTAAAGATATCCCAAAAATGTTCCCAGGATATTTGTTGCTGTTAGGATTTTTTGAATTAGGGGCCACCTATAAATTACGCAACATATTTTTTGCTTATTCCCTCGTTTTGAGATTAGACAAAACTTAATATAGGATGGATATTTGTTGGTAAAATTACCTAACACTGTTACGTATTTTTTACGTATCCTCATGCTAAAGGCCATAATCCCCCCTCACCTCCAAAACTGTTAGGTAATTTACAGATGACCCCTTATAAAAAATAATATTTTCTGTAAAATTTCAATGATTTTTGATGTTTTTATTTTAATTTGTGTGATCATTTAAAGTAATGTTTTAATTCTAGGAGTTGGAATCAACATTATACCTCATGAATTACAAACTGAACTTTTCAGCTGGGGGTTGTTGTCATGTGAATTTGCAGTTGTTAGGCTCGGTGAGAATGTATTTCTAATTAAATTTGAATTTATGCTATACCGCTCGAGGAAATGAAAGTTATGAAACTCGAGAACTGCTAGATTAATTCTCTAGAGCGGATAATTGTGCAGCTTTAATGCTTGATGTTCAACACAAAATTATACATATATTTGTTGTCTATTATTTTCGTTCCTCAGACATTTAATAATCTTATTTTCATTAAAAATTGATTTTCAGAAATTGCTCTCTTAATTTAATGATTTTTATTACTCTTCTTAATTTCTAATGTTTTCCTTTCATTTCCAGATCGTTGGATTACTGACTACATATTTGTTTATTCTACTTCAGATCCCCAACAACGAATGACCAAAATTATATTTGAATATAATTAATAAAAATGAATATTCCTGCCAAAATCGTCTCTGTTATCTGTAGTAGGTATATTATCATAAATAATATTTTTCAAAATTATTCTGACTTACTGGCATCTTGAAAAATTTTAACGACAAAGTGTTATTTGTTTCTATAAACTTTATATTCAATCTTGACTTTTAGTGTCATTACTTCAAACCCTAGTTTTTTGTGATAAGAATGACGGAACCCGTGATCCCAAATTTTATGGGGACCATAAACCGTTGAGTATGCAATAATATTTCGAATTCACTTTTCCCATAAATTTACAAAGGTTTTGGTGTAAATTAGAATAAAATATAAAAAAATAAGAGTTTCCAATTTCCAATATCATATTTGGGTCAGAGCCGAACCAATAAACTTATATTTCTATTTGCAAATATATTTTTCGATCATCAAATTTATATAATAGTTTTATTTATTATTTTTTATATTGAAAATACTGAGTTGCAGTTTAATTTAAAAATTGACTTGAAAAATTTGAAAAATCCATCAACACCGCAATAATCCTACAGTGTAGACAACATTAAATTAATAATTAAATCAGTATAAAGTTTAATTTGACAATATTATTTCTACAGGGAAATCGCAGAATTGAAAGTAAACAAAAGAGGATATACGTTGAAAATGTTTATTAAATTGAAATATCAAATTAGATACAGCCATTAAAGTTCTGATACGTACCAAAACACCTGCTTTCTTCAACAAATTCTACAATTCCTTAAATTATTTGTCTCATTCTTATTTATAACATACTATAATACAATTCTCAAGATATCATACAAAAATGGAAATTTACAAACGTTTTAATACCTTAAAACGTTAAAATTTACTTTTAAAAGCATACATTTTCATGAGAATTAGTAAAAAATTGTTGTGTCAACTTTCTTATCACGATTGCCAAATTGATTTTACAGTTTTCACGCTGATAAATAATCCAAAAATGAAGTCATTCTATATACAAAAGCTAAAATTAAATAAATTGTCTTCATGAGATTAAAACTAAGAATACTTCCTCGATTTTTCCTCTAAAAGATAATTGAAATTTGCACCTTCATTAGTAGGAATTTAATATTGGAAAATCAATTAGGCAATTTTTTATTACAGACTGTTTTCTTTCGTCCTTATCATGCACTTAACAAATTTTTAGTCAGTTTTTAGCTCTTGATTTGCGAGATTTTGTTCAATATTTTATAATAAAATAAACAAAACTCTAGTAATAAATGTCTCCTTTGACTGAATCTGTGTTCTATATTTTATGAATAAATAAACATGATTCTGTCAAGAAGCAGAAATTCGTAGAATATCGTTTTTCATTTACAGCTATTATAATTAGATCACATATATTATCTTCCAATTAATCTTATACTTATAAGATAAAAATATTCTCTAAAAAATCACAATTTATTTTGACTTTCATTTCTACCCAGAATTAAGCAGTTTTTGATTACAAAATAATTTTATACTTTTAAGGTTTTATAAAATAACATTTTAAATATCAATTTCCATATTTCCTTTGCTACATTTGAAGGTTTTTTAATATTAATTTTTCTATTCAATTAACTTGTTCTACGGAAGCATTAGATTGATGATTTACTAAATTATCTTAAAGAGAACAAAGTTTTGCTGTCGCTTCTTGTTTGTCTTGTTTTTCACTTCCTCGTCTTTCTTCTTTAAGGAAAATAAAGAATAAGAGAGTAAAGTGACTAGGACGCATTTACAACATTTCTTCAGAAGGAAAATTGAACTTTTTCCTTTAGAGAAATGATTTTAAACTAATTTCTTAAAATTGAACCCTGCATTGAAAATCACTCTGGAAAATTTAATAAATAAAATCATAAATAATTTAAATTTGTCTATATAGAGAAGTCAGGTACGTGTGTCTGAAAATATTTTTTGAAATTTAGCATTCATTTAAATTAAATGAATTTTTAAAACCTAGAAACCCTAACACAATATTGTGTTATAAAATAAATACATTTTTTAGTGATAAAAAATTGAAACCTCAAAAAGATTTACTTCTGACATTTGCAAAGATTTTTTTAAGTCCAAAGTCATAATTAATATTTCAAGAAAGTCGAAGTTTTCTTGAAAAGATTATACAAATTTTATAATCTTATTTTTTTTGGGAATTATTCCATTTGAACTCAGATTTGCCAGGAAGATCTTTGAAATTTTAATTTCATTATTTTTACGTACAAAAATGTAAGTTCATGTACGTATATACATACACTTTTAATATATTTATAATTAACTGATGTAGAGATGAAAATTGTCTTTGATAAAATTGGCTACTTGCTTAAAGTTTTTTTTAAATTTTATAATGTCATTCAAAGTAAATAAATAATCATCATTAGTTCCTTTTTCTTTTTAAACATTTCCTCAATTTGCACAATCTTAAAACTTTAAAAGCTTAGTGACCTAAAAACTTAAAAATTTGACAAAATCAAAATTAAATTTACACCTTAGCAAAAAATTACCCCAAGTTGTTTTTGTTATTAAAAAATAAAGATTGCTCAAAATGTTTAAAAAGTCATTTTTCATTTCAAAATGTTTGTCAATTTCAAGAAATTGTTTAAAAGAAAAAGAAAATAATGTTATGATGTATTTTCCCTTAAAAAAGCGAGTAGTCTCTGAAAACAATCTGATTATTTTTTACAGCTATTAAATTCAATAAAAACAAATTTGCATTAATAGATATGAATAGAAGTTCATAAATGAACACCGAAAACTTTTTTTTCAGTATTTTTATGTATAAATATAATTCTACGTAAAACAATTAGACACACGTACAAGTATTTTTCATTTCCATAGACAGATGTAAGTCATTTTTCTTAAGAAATGACACACCATAGGAACATATTTTTACAATATTGCAGATATTATTTTTGATCAAATAATTAAATTTGAGCAAATCCTTTAAAAATTAAATATCGACAAAATAATCACAGAAAATAATACTGCATTACCTATAACACAATGTATATCAAAACATTCTACACATCTACATAAACCAAAAACTGCTCAAAACTGTTTAAATTTTCAAACAAATTGTGATGTCATGATTAATTTAAAACATAATTAATCTTCATTTAACCAAATATTAACACAAAGCTGTAAATGTGACGATTCACAAAAAAGTTAAAGCCTTGGCGTTTGGTTACACCATCGAATTTACATTATCACTCGCCATAGTAAATAAAGATAATAACTTTTACAGTTGATCCCTGTAAAATAGTATATTCCGTGTCAAGTGCGGAAAGGCGTATTTTAACGCAAGAGCGAGTCAAAATACGCTCTGCACGTGATACAAACGGTTTTTTGTTCGCTGTATACCGAAATTTAGCCGAGTCGGTCGTTTTGCGTGCGGAAAGTTGATAGTGCGCGAAAATACACTTTCCGCACGCAAAACGACACCGTCAAGACTAACTTTCGGTGTACACGCAGAAAAAAGATCAGTAAAATTTACAGGAAGTTCGGTATTTATTTGGACAACATGACTTTTTAGTCAATTTTACAAGAAGTTGAGTTCAATCAACAGATTTTCTGTACAATTCACTTAGCGTACAGTACAATCAACTTAACTCGGATTTTTTCGTATTCAGTAGATTTTACTGGACGCTGAGTGAAACGTACAGAAAATCTGTTAATTGAACTCAACTTCTGGTAAAATTTACTGAAAAGTCATGTTGTCCAAATAAGTACCGAACTTCCTGTAAATTTTACTGATCTCTTCTCTGCGTGTACAGCGGACAAAAAAATTTTTGCACCATCAAATTCTACAATCTACAAATTTTTCAATTGCTCCCCCCTTTCTTCTAATCAAAGCAAAAAATCCACAGTCGAATTTAAGAATCTCAGTCTAAAGATTGAAATTGTAAAGACTTCTTAATCCGAAGATTCGGTTTAGAAAATTGTGAAATTCATTCCTTCAAATATCCAGAATTTGAGATCTGTCATCAAATCTTTGATTTTAAATTTCCCGGAAAATTCGAAGCACCCAGAATTTGATATCATATAAATAAAAAAATCACAGTTACCTCTTATTAATTAAAACGAAGTAACTACCACAGAATTCGACCTCAGTTCATTAGCGGACTTGGCGATTTCAGGACTAAGATATCGTCTATTCCTGGATTTGATTGTTGCATATTGAGGGCTTTGGTCACAAGGAGATGAGTAGTAATCCTGTCTCGCTGTAGAAATCCTGGTGATATCGGCATTTCTCCTCTTCAGTGAAAGAGCATCCTCATAAAGACTGGACTTGGGCCTGATTTTAGGGACATCATAAATCGTTTCTTCCAAAGATTTATCAAATGTGAACTTGAGCATATTTGTAATTCCAGGTTCCGATTTTGATAAGATCTCTCTTGGAACATCATATCCAAAAAGGGAATGATCTATCTTGTTACGAAATTCAATTTCCTCGTAGTCATTAGCCTCATTGAGTTCATCCTTGCTGAGGGAAATGAAAGGATGTTTGGGGATCTTAGAACTCGAGGGATGTTTGGGAAGAGATGGAAGAGCAGTCACTTTTTGATTGACCCTTCGATCCAAGGACTTGACCATGATACGAGAAGGTGATGGATAACAAGGTCCCAGGTCGGTCTTGAGTTCTTCTCGAGGAACTTCGTAGAGAAAAATCTTCTTCGAGGTTGTGCTGAGAGTATCAGATTCGTCATCTACTTCATCCTGGTTAAGAACTTGGAATGTTGATAGGTTGGTAGACTTTCTGTTGTAATTGGTAAAATTGATTGGTTGAAAGTTGGAGTAAATCGTCTCTTGCTTTTTTTCCCTCACAACTTCAGGAGTAGAGTTGATGGATGTCAAAGATGAGGAAGAAACTGATTTCTCATCATATCCTGAATCTGGAAGCTCTCGAGATTCTTCGTTAATGTTGATCTGTGAAGCAAAGACGACTTCCTTCTCCTTTCGGTTCGATTTCTTGCCAGTTAAGCTGAACAAAAGTTTCTTCAGAGATTTCTTGCGAAGAAGCTTCTTCCTTGGAAATGGAATCCAGTTGATGGAGGTCTCCTCGACCTTGATTGGCTTTTTGAGGAAAGCACCTATGATGACTGGAGGAACTCGCTCCCTCCGAAGTTTTAGGGATGAATTGCTTTCAGACAAGCTTAAATCCTGGGATTCGACTTGAGAGGAATTGATTCCTAAAGCTTCGGGTTTATAAGAGTTTGCTTTTGGACTTCTTGCATTCAAATCTTCAGAGCTCCAGGTTTTTGTGCTTGAAGATTCTGTACTGAAAGTTTCAGTGCTACCTTCAGATATTTCGACTGATTTGAAATTCAAGGACTGGCAAATGTTAGAGTAAGAATGTCGATGAAGTCCTGAATCTTTCAATTTTTCTTTGACCCTTTCAGACCAAGAATCGTTGTAGGACTTGTACTTCTCTTCGAAAGCAGCAACAATTTTCCTCACGAAGTTTCCTGATTCTCTTTCGAAACCTGATCTTGGCGACATGAAACCTGATTCGAATTCTTGGACGATGTGTTCCAGGTTGGCGGAATCGTTTAATGAAGCCGGCAAAGTTTTAGCCTTTCGGAAAGATGCCATCCTTATTTGTAGATGCTCTGATGTTGGGATATAAACAGGCTTTGTGGAGTCGAACTTCGTAGGACTTTTCGGAGTTTCAACTTCAATTGGCTTGGCTGATGTTTCAAAGGAGTTACCAAGTTTCTTCATCCATGCTGGTCTAGAAAAGCTGCTTTTGCGAGACAACATAGACGACCTTCTCGGATGATCACACGATGCCCTGTTGATATTTCTTCGGGAGAGAGCTGTTCTCTTCGTTTTTGAACGTTCAAATTGCCCCGATGAGACGCCATTCTGGAACAAATAAATGACTTTTTAATTCTTCAATTAGAGTTATTCCTAATTTCGTTAGAACGGACCACTTTGGCGAAAGTTTCGGATTGGAATCTAATACGAATCAGCCATTCCAGAAAACGTTTTGAATCTTTTTCAATGCGAATTGGTTAAAAATTAATCCGACTTTTTCCGGTTTAATACGAATCAAGTTTTCTATATTCGAGTTTGGTTCGATCCAAGTCGGATTTTCAACCCCAAACATTCTGAACTCTGATTCATTCGGATTGAAAATTCGGTTCGGAGGAAATCCTTGAGAGGATTAAAAACTTGGTCCGGATTGATGCCTTAGATTAAATAATTAATCGGATTGTCAGATCAATTCAGAGTCGGAATAATTTGGATTGAAAATTATGTTTGGTTCGATATAAACTCGAATTCATTAGGATTGAAAACTTATTTTAGATTCATTCGAATTGAAATTAATTGGATTGGATTTTCACCGATTTAACAATTTCGAAACGGATTGAAATAATTTATTTTCTAAAACTTTCGCCAGGGCAATTCACAATTACAATTTCTTGAATAATTTATAAAAGATACTTTGTCGCTGCAATTGTTCTTTTAAAAAAATCGCAACTATAAATTATGGAAAAATTATTTCAGTCGTGCTAAAGAATGTTTTAAACGACTGTAATTTTTTTTAATAATAGTTGCGTATAGCATCTTCAATAAATATTGTTACTTATCGTATAAAGTATTAGATAAATGTATTTTTGAAGAAAGCTAAGGAGAAGATTTTTTTGCAAGTTTACACGTTTATGACTTACCTCTTCTTCATCACTTTTTCTCAGCATTCGTTGAAGAAACTGGTTCATTCTGCTCGGACTACTCATGGCTCCCGACTAATATTAAACCTCACGAATTCCCATCATACTTTGGAAGATTATTTTTAAAATCTTTTCATCGCATGTCCAAGTGTTTGCCAACACTTAATGTCTTTCGGAAGAAAATTGAGCACTTTAGTTTTTCACTGAATGGGGCACTTGTTGCACATTCAAATCATCAATATTTTTTATTATTAAAAATCGAGCATTTTGAGTTACTTTTTCCAAAATTTTTGCACACCATACAAACGATGCGTCACCGTGGGAATCAGAAACTGTAATGTCCTCAGCTTTGAAAATGGCACTTGTTTGTACTACCTGGCTGCTGAGAAATTACCTGTGACTCCTTTGATTCTATTGTAAACGAGGGTCGAAGTTTCTAAGCTGAGATTATTCGGGAAATCCGCCCCCTCTCTTTTACATCTGTTCTCCTGATTTATATTCCCCAAATGTGAAAACGTGCAAACTTATACGTAACATTAAAATAGGGGAAAAACTCGGATAATTATAGAGGATATAAAACAATTTCGAATTAATAGCCATAAATAAAATAAATAACGTCGAATTGCTTATTTAATATATTATATTACAATTTAAAATACCAATGAATAATTTTTTGATTATCTTAAATTCAAAATTTCAAAAATTCGTAATTGTTCGAACTCTCAAAATACAAAAAAAAAAAACGACCAAAAGTGGACAGAAAATATTTCTTAGGATCAACGATTATTATTTTTTTTTAATCTGTAACGAAGGACGGAGAAAATACTTTTTTTTTAAATATGGAAAAACAAAAATCTAGAAAAATACAATAAACGCAACAAAATTTGTCACATTTTAATGGAGTTTGTGAAATCTCCTGTTTATTTTTCGAATATATTCGTAAGAGGGCAAATATTGTACAATATAATGTATTTAATAAATTTCATTTTTGCCGAACTTTTTTTCTTATCGTACATACAAAATTTTACAAAATGATGCGATTTCAATATATCACGATTTCTTTTTTCAGGGAAAAATTCTCTACTACTTGACCTTTTCCAATTTTTGAAAATAAAGTCTTGATTGGCTGAAAGTATTAATAATCAATTTTCCAAAACAAAATTCTTATTAACAAATTGCTGAATCCGATAATAAATTATTCATTTAAGAAAAATTTGTCTATTTGATATATTATATTACAATTTAAAATAGCAATGAATATTTTTTTGAATCTGTACCAAGTATGGAGGAAATTATTTTCTTTCATTGTTAACAGTTTTAATCTGAATAAAAAAGTGTTACTTCTTCCTTGATGCATTTTGACAATAAATTTTCAAATTTTATGGTAAATAATTTTTTTAAATATGAAGAAACAAAAATCTAGGGAAATACAATAAAAGAAACAAAATTCGTCACATTTCAATGGAGTTTGTGAAATCTCCTGTTTATTTTTCGATTATATTCTTATGAGGAAAAATATCCCCACCGACCAAATGAAGGAATTAATTGATATATTTTGGATTTAAGGTAGTTCATCCAAGAAAATTAGACCTCGGGCTAAAATAGATAGTTTTGCTTTTAAAAATAGCAATAATATTATTGATGGACTAATTTGAAAGAAAAAAGATTATTTTCTACGGAAAAAATATGAAATGCAGAAAAATAATGTATATAATAAATTATGTTTTTGCCGAACTTTTTTCTCTATCGCTTTATACCAAATTTCACAAAATAATGCGATTCTAATATATCACGAATCATTTTTTCAGGGAAAAAGAATCTTCACAGCTATAGCGTTCGCAATTTTTGGAAATAAATTCTTCAATGGATAAAAACATTAAAAATCAGTTTTCCAAAACAAAATTCTTATTAGTAAATTGATGAATTTGGGAATAAATAATTCATTTTAAAAAATTGGAAACGCTTAAGCTGGAGAATCTTTTTCCTGAAAAAATGATCCATGATATAATAAAATCACATCATTTTTTTAATGCATTATTTTTATGTTTCTAATTTTTTTCTTGGAAAATAATCTTTTCATATTCAAATTAGCCCATCAATAATAATATTGCTATTCTTTAAAGCAAAATTATCCATTTTTGCCTGACTCCTAATTTTCGTGGATGAACTACCTTAAGATTATTAGAAAAACATGTTAGCAAATTTATCAGTCGAAAAATATATACTCTCTAAATCTGAATCAGTCGAATTTTCATTGATTGAATCAGTAATTTGCCTTTTCACTGATTCATCAGTGCAAAAATATTGTTCACTGACAAATCAGTTGATTTCCACTGATTTTGACTGATTCAGATTCAGAGAGTACCTAAATTCATTAAATCATCAACTTTCTTTCTGATAAACTATAGTAAGATGGAAAGAAATTCCTCTGGAAATTTTCCGAGTGTTATAGTCGAGACCAGGTTCAGCAGGTATATATCTCATTGAAAATTTTAATACAGCCGGATAGATATAAAAATAATAACACTTCATGGAAATTTTGATCCTGGATCTCAAATAAAGGGAGATGGCCAAAGAGGATACGTTTCTTGGAATTCATACTCTTAACAGTTGTACTTGGAGCATTTGAACACTTCTTACCTGAAGATTGGTATAAATCTCAGTTAAATTACTACTTCAAGGGCTGTTTTGTATTTATTCTGGTATTGAACTTTCTCCATATTGTCGACCTCACGACAAGATAGACCTTTTGTTAATCCTACCTATGTCTTACCTGAAGAAGTAAATTACAAGTAACCGCAATAAAATAATTCCAGATGTTTCGAGTTACAGATTAGAGTCTCGGCACGATCTCAACACACTTAAATAGGTAATGTTCCTAATTCTCCACATTTCTGCAAACTAGGACTGAAACTTTAGATTTTAAACCATAATTCTCAGAATTAGTGTAACTTAAAAGTGTATTGTTTTTCTGTAGGCATTTCAACGAGAAAATAATTGAGAATAAATTTTAAATGGTCATTAACTTTTATTGTGTATTTTTACATCCTCGTCATATATAAAAAAGTATTAAATTTGTGTAAAATTTTACATTTACGTTCTTCAACGAATTCTTCCATTTTCCAGTCAAACAATGCTAGGTACGAAAAAATGCTTAAGTGGAAAAAGATCTAGAAATTAGAATCTAAATATTATTTTTTAAGATGTATGTTTTTCGTTTTAATTTTGAAAAATACTATTGGAGGTAAAAAATTCCATTTTTTAACAAAAATGTCCTAAATACAAAAGAAGCGTCAGATTGCAAAATTTTTTGGTTGAATAAGATCTATAAATTTTCTATTCGCACTTTTTTAGATAAAATTTATATTTTTAATTGAAAATATCATTTTTAAAGTAAAAAATCCTATTTTGTAAATAAACTATGCAAGATGTAAAAAAACGATTTAGAGTCAAACACGATTAGCAGTGTACATTATTGAACTTCAAATAATTAATCATTTGGAGATTTACTTTCCAAATGAAAATTTAATTTCGAATCTCAAACTCTCCCGTGCGGAGAGAATTGTTTGCCAGCAGAAAAAGTAATAATGAAAATTCTTGAAGAAGAATAAATGGGAAATAAAATTATTGCCAGTCTACATCACTTTTCCGGTGGACGCGCATTTTTTTTCTTCTTTATGATGATAATCCAAGGTATAGGCTAAGTGTTTTGTTAAAATTCAGAAGGAAATTTACGATGATTGCAGTTATAATATAAAAATACAAATATTATATACTGTGTTCTTTGCGTTATTAAAAAAACTCTCATCATAAAAGTGTGTTTAACACTGAAATAAAACAAATTGACTATATTGCCTGGAAATAAAAGTTGAATACCTGAATAAATTGATTTTTGACTATAAACGAAAAAAATTAGTTGCCCAAACTTTCTTTGACTGCCATCCATTTTTTAATATGACTGAAGTTATAATAAAATTCATTGGCGTTTTCAATAAATTCTTATACTTTTATGAAAGGTTCTAAAGAACTTGTAGAAATTTTCATTGATTGCGAAATATATGACTAGTCAAAAAAATATATCAACGACTAATTTTCAACTCTTCACTTAAAAGTAGACGAGATTAATCACAACGTAAATGAAAAAGTTTACAACTTAAGCCCTATTCAAAAATGGATGAAAGTCGAAGAAAATGTTGAAAACTAATTTTTTCCGTGTACTCTTTTATTAAAATTTCCGAATATAGAAGGATAAATAAAAGCGCAAATATCGTTAAGACCATCTCTTAGTTATCCGATCCCTACCTTACCGACACTTTTATTAGCCCTTCGCATTCATAAACCAATTTATTTTTGGGTTTTTTTTATAATTATAAAAATTTAGGAGCGGATAATGTTCCTTAATGTTTTTTATTTGATTACTCAAACTTTTAAGTTGATATCTCAATTAATGTGGAAATGCAAAGGGCGAAAGAAAAGTGTCGGTAAGGTAGGGATTGTATACGTAATACATTGCCTTAAATAAATTGTTATAAATAGAAGTTGATAAAAGGCAATAGAGAAATAATAAAATAGAGAAATATATTTCATGATATTTAATTGTGAACCGGAAAATGAATATAAAAATTATCCTAAGCAAATATATCGTTAGAAAATATGAGTTTAGATCATATACAATTTATTTATTCCTACTTTACCATCATTCTTTTGCGTGCAAAGTGAAGTTCTTGTAAAGAGAGATATCAATTTGTGAAATTAAATAGAAGGTACTAAGGAAGATTTGATTGCTTCTAAGTGTTTATAATTACGCAAAAGAAATTTGTTTTCGAAAAAAGTTTTTTTAATAATCTTAAAAGACTAAGAACAAATAGGCCATTTTTAGTGCCTTTCATTCAATCCTACAAATTATTAAGACGTCCAATTTATCCATGACCTTAACTCAATATTTCGTCTTTCGTAGACGTGAATTTACACCAAAAAAATTATGGTAATGTAGGAACCTATATATGTTACATAGTCTTAAGGATATATATCAATCAAACCACTTTACAAAAATATAGGTTCATTCATGTAAGATACACGAATTTTTATACGAAATAAGATAGGATCCAGCCTGGGTTCCTTGATAGGTTCCTGTGTATGAACCCACGCAGGATACTGTGTAAGAACCGCCTTAAATTCTTCATAAGATAAAAAATGAAAATAATGAACATCTTTTGACTTTCTTTATACACAAAATTTATTTTTAAAAATTGTGGAAATATAACAGAAGAAAATTAAGAACGTATTTCAGCTCATTTCTGAAACAATAAAAAAAAAGAACAGTAATTACAATTAAGGGGATCCGCGACTTTTAATATTTTTATTTTTTGGGTTTTAACCTTTCATATAATTTTTTTATCCTTAGTACCTTTATTTAGAAAGGTTTTGTGTTTTTTTGAAGTTCCAGCACTTTTATGTATTTTTAAAGTAAAAATGTTGAGTTTATTGAGCATTTTTTTGACTTTGGATAACTTTTTTGTTTTTTTAATATTGTAGATGTGAATCAGATTTTCTCAAAGTTACAAAATTTATTTTTGATTTCAAATGAAAAAGGAAATTCAATTGACTTAAGGCTCTATCAGCTTTAAGGAACACATTCTCATCATGACACTCGCGCTTCGCGCTCGATTTTCTGTATACATTTCTGTAACTTTTTAATAATTTACATAATTAAAAAAAAAATTATCTTCTCTCAAATATCGCAAAAGGAAAAAAAATCGTATATTGTTTTTAAGGAAACGATTTTTTATCTCAACGCTTATTTTATATCATATATTTTGGTTAAAAAATGGTATTTTGAGTTTCAATAGTGTTTTTTTAAAACTAAAACATAAAATATACATCTTGTGGAAAAATGTCCTAATGAGAATTGTAGAGCTCATTTAGGCAAATAATTTTCCATTTTAACGTTTTTTTCATATGCCACATATTATGTTTAAATTTTTAATTTTAATCGTGTTTTTTGAAATTAAATGAAAAATATACGTTTTATCACAAACTATGCCAGGCAAAATTTGTAGATCTTATTGAAATGCATAATTTTGAAAACTTATGTTTTTTCCTATTTCACATATTTTGGTTGAAAAATTAAATTTTGGATTTTCAATAGTATTCAAATCAAATGGAGTCAACAAAACGATTTTGTTGAACAAACTAAACATTTTTTCTGAGTGATACTAAAAGTAGACAGAAATTCTATATTCTCTTGCATTACGTTTTTAACATTTTTGGAAAGATATTTTGTACACTCGGAAAAAATTTGTTCATAAAACAAAATCGCTGTGTTGAATTCACAGAATGTTTAATTGTTTTAAGAAAATTCATTACTTAATTCTAATAAATACTTTAAATTTATCAAAAGCAACTAAAATACTCGATTAAACAACAAAAATTAACTAAATACTTTGGTTCAACAAAAATGTTGTGAATTAAACCAATACTTTTTTTACGCGTATATAGAAAAAGTTATCATAAAGAAATGAATCTATAATTTAGTTTAATTAATTTAGTCAACAAAACGATTTTGTTAAACAAACTAAAATTTTTCCTGAGTGATACTGAAAGTAGACAGAAATTCTATATTCTTTTGCATTACGTTTTTAACATTTTAGGAAAGATATTTTGTACACTCGGAAAAAATTTGTTCATAAAACAAAATCGCTTTGTTGAATTCACAGAATGTTTTATTGATTTGACAAAATTCTTTACTTAATTCTAATAAATACTTGAAATTTATTAAAAGCAATTAAAACATTCGATTAAATCAAAAAAATTAAAAAAATACTTTGGTTAAGGTAGTTCGTTCACAAAAATTAGACCTCAGATAGAAATAGATAATTTTCCTTCCAATAATGGCAAAATTATTATTGAATGGATAATTTTATTAATAAATTTTATTTTTGCCCAAACTTATTTTCTTATCGCAGCAATTTGTTTATAAAAATTTTGTTTTGAAAAATTGTTTTTTTATAATTTCAGCCATTAAAGAATTTATTTTTAAAAATTGGAAACGGTCAAGTTGTAAAGAATCTTTTTCCTAAAAAAATGAACCGTGATTTATTAGAATCGCATCATTTTTAAAAATTTGGCTCGAAGCAATAAGAAAATAAGTTTGGGCAAAAATAAAATTTATTAATAAAATTTTTATTTTGCGTTTAAAATTTTTTTCATGGAAAATAATCTTTTCTCTTTCAAATTAGCCCTTCAATAATAATATTGCTATTCTTGAAAGCAAAATTATCTATTTTTTCCTGATGTCTAATTTGCGTGAACGAACCAAAAATGTTGTTAATTAAATTATAGAAAGACATGTTCCTGTACATGTTTTGGATTTTTTATATTGACCCACAGTAATAAATATATGATAATTGCATCGGCATGGGGTCAGTTACTTTTTTTCTAAATATATAAAATTTCAAAGTGGCAAACGTTTCGGCCACAGATGTGGGCCCTCTTCAGTGCCAGATTTATTTAAAAGTAAAACATTAAGATATCGAAGCCGCCTTTAGAAAATAAACCTTAAAAATTAATCATTAAAAATTAACCTGAAATGCGTGCAATTTATAAGTTATTTAGTAACCTAAGTATAATACTAATTTTTGTTTTTGTTTGTTTTTTTTTTTGATTTTTTATTTTATTACTTTAATTAAGGTAGTGGATCATGCATAAAAATTTTGGAAAATACTCATGAAAAAGTGAAGGCCTGATGTTAGACGACCAAAGGAGAGGTGCAGTTTTTTGTATTAAAAAATTAATCCCAGTTGCGCTCGTGAGAGTGTGAGGTTGTCAACCACAAACAGCGCATAAAAACTAAAAAACTAAAAAAACTAGAAAAACACCAGACACAAGAACCACGAGAAGACACGAAAACACACAAAGAACACGAAAAACCACAAAAACAACACAATAAATTCAAAAAAACAAAAAGGAACACACACTCACTGATAGGGGTAGATTTGAAACAAACCAACGATAAAATTGAGTTATTAAGATTGTTGGCTTAAGGCACTTAGATCACGCACTGAGAGTAGTGAGTTTTAATCCACAAAAATTCCGAAAAAACACAAAAGAACACTCACTCACTGGTAGGGTTAGATTTGACACAAATCAACGGTTAAATTGAATTATTGTGATTGCTTAATTCAATTTAACCGTTGTTTTGTGTCAAATCTAACCCTAACAGTGAGTGAGTGTTCTTTTGTGTTTTTCGGAATTTTTGTGAATTAAAACTCATTATTTTTAGTTCGTGATTTTGGTGTATAAAGTCGGCAATCTCAATAATTCAGTTTAATCATTGCTTATGTCAAATCTAACCCTACAGTGAGTGTGAGTTCTTTTGTTTTTTTCGGAATTTTTGTGGATTAAAACTCACTACTCTCAGTGCGTGATCTAAGTGCCTTAAGCCAACAATCTTAATAACTCAATTTTATCGTTGGTTTGTTTCAAATCTACCCCTATCAGTGAGTGTGTGTTCCTTTTTGTTTTTTTGAATTTATTGTGTTGTTTCTGTGGTTTTTCGTGTTCTTTGTGTGTTTTCGTGTCTTCTCGTGGTTCTTGTGTCTGGTGTTTTTTTAGTTTTTTAGTTTTTATGCGCTGTTTGTGGTTGACAACCTCACACTCTCACGAGCGCAACTGGGATTAATTTTTTAATACAAAAAACTGCACCTCTCCTTTGGTCGTCCAACATCAGGCCTTCACTTTTTCATGAGTTTTTTCCAAACTTTTTATGCATGATCCACTACCTTAATTAAAGTAATAAAATAAAAAATCCAAAAAAAAAACAAACAAAAACAAAAATTAGTATTATACTTAGGTTACTAAATAACTTATAAATTGCACGCATTTCAGGTTAATTTTTAATGATTAATTTTTAAGGTTTATTTTCTAAAGGCGGCTTCGATATCTTAATGTTTTACTTTTAAATAAATTTGGCACTGAAGAGGGCCCACATCTGTGGCCGAAACGTTTACCACTTTGAAATTTTATATATTTGGAAAAAAAGTAACTGACCCCATGTCGATGCAATTATCATATAGTTGTTAATTAAACCAAATCTTTTTCTAATTGTATATAGAAAAAGTTATAATAAAAGAATGAACTTATAATTTATTTACCTAATTTGATTATTACATAGCCTGAAAGAAGAGACTGAATTTGACTCATATCTATATTTTCCTGATTAGTGCCTAGAAGATGTTTCAAATTTCAATCTATCACTTATAGTTTGCCTTCAGGCTGGTTAAGCTTGGAGTTGATTGAATTAGTAATTGATCCAACTTGAGTTAAATCGGTCGTGACGTTGATAACATGTAAATTCTCTATAACTGTTGCTTATGCGTTAGCAACTACCCACGCTATAATTTCCTCTTCACATGAGTCCTACGTTCTGGTCGATTTGCGAGAAAAGGGGTGAATGTGTAAGGGTGGGAATTGCAAATCTCATACTGTGAGTTTGCATCAGATCGCCTGACGTCTACTTTAACAAACTAACGTTTAATGCCTTATTGACCTACATTACTCCAATTTATTCAGATTTCAAAGAAGCAGTGCAAATATATTTTTATTTTTTGAGTTTAGACCTTTCAGATAATGCTTTTTCATGTTTAGTACCTTTATTTAGAAATATTTTGGGGTTTTTTAAAAGTTCCAGCACTTTTATGTATTTTTAAAACACAAATTTCGAGTTTTTTGGGCATTTTTTGGACATTTTGTTGACTGAATAACTTTTTTGTTTTTTAATCAATTGTCATGATTCTTTTTTTTATTTTGTTCCTTAAAATGTGTAGCAACTTTTTTGTTATGGAAAATAATGTAAGATGACTGAAAAAAAGTTGCTAATAAAATCAAATAATAAATAAAAATGTCCCAAAATATTTTAAAAAAAATTGTTATTATTTTTTTAGCTTGAGTGTTTTTCATGTCCACAAGTACTGATAATATAACAAAAAATAAGTGGTAAAAATTTCAAAGACCTGTGTCTAATACTTTAGATTTTATTCAAACATTTGTTGCAATAAACACGGAAAATCAAAATTTGAGGAAAACGAAGTTTAAAGTAAAATCTTGTAGTGAATTATTAATACTCACTATCAAAACAATCATATATATATACATACATAGAGGAAATATATATATGTATATATTGTGTTTGTACAGGGATACCTGTTATTTACTATTTTCCATATAATTCAGAAATATTAGTAAATAAATAAAGAAACTATTTTGTGTAAAAAGATAATTTTCGCTAAAAACGCGTTTTTCGTAATTCGTAGTAACTTTTAATTTTATTTATATTTTCTAGAATAAAAAATCAGATAGCCCTGAAAATTTACACACATAACCAAATATTATTATAATTACTCAAATTTATCAATAATTTTTATTGATTATTAAAGCCATGATCAAATTAATTGAGAATATTACAATTATATCAATTATAACAGACATATTGGCTATAAAACCAAATTTTGTTCAAACTATGTGTAATTTTTGTGTACATTTGGAGTTAAAGTTAACAAATAATTATTACTTACTTCTAAATATTTATAATATATTCAAAAGGTAATATTGATAAAAATAATTTGAAGGACATGGATCAATCGACCACGTGATTAAAATACAATAATTTATTCCTGCAAGATAATTTATTCTTCTAATTCAAATGTAACTTTCTGAAAATCTGGGAAACACAACAAAATTTTTTAAATTTTAAAGAAATTAATATTTTAGGTGGTCTTTTCCTTTAAGTTCATTTTTTTTAAAACTTCGATCATAGAATCATAAATTTATTTCTGGGATCAAAACGTTTTAAAACTAGACTATTGAGATGCAAAACTAAAAAAATATCAAGTAACAGTGAAATTTGATTAATGTAAAAAAATTGATTGATTGTTTTAATAAAAAATAAAACACTTAAGTTTGAATTGCAAAAAAACACTGTATAAATAACAAAGTAAATTGCATGCAGGATAATAATAGATCTGCACTGCAGTTTATTTCTAAGATACTTGATTTCAATTGTATTGACAACAATGCTGCTTTTAACAATGCTCGACCGTTTTCATACCAAGACAAATAGTAAATTGTAACCAGATAATGAAACAGGTATAATACAATAATCCTTCATTACCAGGCAATAGAAATTTCAATATCTGGATTATTTCAACCATGAGAAGACTTGAGATATTGCATAATTAATTACATAATTAGATCATTAATAACTACTTTTCATAGAGCTTAATAACAAATATACGGTTTTTCCTAACGACGTTTAACATTTATTCTGGATGAAATTTAAAATTATTTTATCCATGCTATGATTAAATTTGAGTTTTAATTATTATTTTCCGTGCAGAAATTCCTTGATCTGTCCCTGGACAGGAATTGAACGCCGAACAAAATCTAGGCCTGGTCAGGTAAATTAAAAGCCCAGAAAGTGGTGATGCAGACCCAATCCTGGCTCTGTATTTTGTGCCATGTAAGGGTTTATGAGCCCTGGGCCCGATATGAACCACGGCAACTTGTACATAAATGTTCACATGGCCCAGGCCTGGCAATCTGTTGTATGGAATATAACACTACTCTATAAATTTGAATCAGTCAAAATCTACTGATTATCAGTGAAATTTGACTGATTAAATTAGCTAAAAAGAGGTTACTGTAAATCAGTCAAATTTCACTGATTATTTCAGTGAAAATTGACTGATTTGACAGTAAGAAATATTTTTTTCACTGATGAATCAGTGAAAAGGCAAATCACTGATTCAATCAGTGAAAATTTGACTGATTTAGATTTAGAGAGTAATCTAGTCTTGGGCCTAGTTTGACGACCAGGATTGTTAAGCACCGCAGGCTAGGCCCAAGACTGGCTCGACGTTTTATATCAAAATTAACGCCAGACCAGGCAATTTCTACACGGGAAACATTTTGCATTAGTTCAATTATGAGCTTCAAAGTCCTTTTCATTTTCGATCCCTTTAAAGAAATACAAGAGTAAAATTATCAAAATGCAAGTTTCTTAATAATTAATTATAAGTGTGAAGTGAAGTGTTTCCTTCCTGTTAATCCGCCCACTAGACTGGACCCGATCCTGGCTCAGAGTTTCCTGCCGACAGGGTTTTCCAGGTCCAGGCCCGGTTTAAACCACAGCAAATACTCTCCACGGGTTGGATTATTAGTTTCAAAGGGAGGTCCTGTTTCATTTCCACACAAAAATGTTGTTATTTTTTTATTTTCAATCTACTTGACTGTGTCTAGATCTCATTTGGCAATTCATGCCAGGTTAGGGCCAAGATAGAAAATTTCTAGACAGGACATTTTAATAACTGCACTACCCTAGGGATACATTTATTCGTGATAAATTTCAGTCCTTTAAAATAAATTTTTTCCCGTACGTTTGCTCTATAAGTAGTTAAAACATAAAAGTTGATGATGATAAAAGTTCGCTTGAGAACTTGGAGGTAGAGTCGCTTATAACCTATACTTTTTGTCGATTAACATCAGTGCATATGACAGGGGGAGGAAAAATGAGACTTTAGAGCATGAAAAATACTAAAAGAAGGTAATATTGTGAAAAAATGAAATGAATTGATGTAAATAAAATTTTAAGAAGAATTTAGTAGAGTTAGAATAATAATCAAAACTTTAATTTTACTTATAACGTGACATGTTTCTAAACATGTCTGCTATTATATTGACTAAAAATTCACAGAATGTTTATTAATTTATTGTTATTTTGTAATAGGGCCAGTTTTTTTCTATTTCCTTCATTAAAAAATTATCAGTTGATGGCTATATATTTTTTTGATAATTTATTATAGGGTCATTACAAAAAGTTGAATAAAATTTGTACATTACGAAAAATACTTTTGTTTATTAGATGAATTATGATTATTAATTATTTTCATTCTCGCAGTTTTCGAATTTTACACGTACGTTGGTCCTTTTAGACACGTGTAGACTATTTGTGCAATCTATTCGAAAATGATTCTCACGGGAAATATAGGATGTGCCATGCAATTCTATAAATTTCCGTTTACTTTTACCAAAGGGAAAAATAAAGTTCATGAATTTCCCGAAAGGGATTTTCATATATTTTGGGTTATTACGTAAAATAACTCGAAGAGATATACAGGTAGCTGTGTTTAGAGTTTTAGGGTCTGAAAACATTAAAGGGACTTTTATTAATCAATTAATAAAAAATCGTTTGAAAATAATGCCTTAAATTTATTTGTTCAAGATGTAAAATATATTTTAACAGTATCAAAAGTATTTGACCTAGGAAATTAAGAAAATTTTATTGAATTTAGGTTTCTACATGTTTGTGTTCAAAGTAGATGAAATTTTGTTTTTAAAATTTGGGAAATGGTAGAGCAGATAAAAACGGACGTAGATAGACTACTTTTGGTTTGGAAAATGAAAAAAGTTCAATTTTAAAGAAATATATCGGGAACATTTTTTTTTATTATCGGAACCAAAAATAATTTACCTACGACCGTTTTTATTTTACTTTAAAACTTAAAATTATGTTATCATCAACGTTTTATGAAAGAAAAAAGATGGTCTTTTATGAAAATGCTTATTTTTTAAAGGTAAATAGTCTCTACAACTCTACTGTTTATAATTTTGGCAGGAAAGTTACCAGTGTTTGTAATGACGAAAAGAATTTTTAAAAATAAATATATTTGAAGCTTTATACTTATTATTTTTGTGAATTTTTAATTTTTTAAATTCGTAAGAAGTGATAGTAAAGAAAGATTCGTTTGCAAAAAACACTTTTTTTAGTGACCTGATTTTTTCATGACAACTACCTTACGGAAAATATAAAGTGTTTTCATATGGAAACATAGTAGCTATAATAAATGATTTTTCTCAAAATCAGTTCTCTCGTTTACACTTTCTATTTATATTTGTAGAGTTTCAAAGTATATTTAATATAAATACGTGAAGTATGGTTGTTGGCAGAAATTCAATAGAAAGCAATAACTATTGAATGGGTTCGTCGAATTAGTGTCCGCAATTCTTTCCTTCGGCACCTTTAAAGATTAGTGGAGGAGAACAATGCTCGTTACTTTTCGGCCTGAAAACTATACCATTGTATTACATCTTCAGACAAATAGCCTATTCCTTTCGTAGTTTAAGGGAAGGGACAACTCCCTCTCCTTTTAAGTAATATTACTTCACGGGAAGAACTCCAAAAATTTGCCACAAATATCAGAACTATCGATCGAGAAAGATCTCTTGCTGTGTAGTTGAGTAGTTACACTAGATGTGTGTTGCAGTGGTTTGAACTCATCTTATCGAATTCGTGTTAAAAATCGAAAGCTTCAACTTTTATTTGTGCCTCTTATTTAAAATTTGTTTATCATCTTCGGTTTTAGAATGAACAACAATAACGGAGCGATTCCTCGCGATCGAAGGAATTCAGTTCCGGTTGATCTCGGTTTTGCAAGAACACCCACCAGGACTTCTGGTTCCAGTTTTTTGAAAAAAAGATCTTTGTCTTCTTCAATGAAGAAAATATGCAACAAGATCACAATTGCTTTAGATAAACTCCACTTGTCTTTTTCCGAGTCTAGGATTGACGAAAAATCTCTATCCACGCCCCCAAAAAGTGTAAAGTGCAGAAATACTATTGAAAAGATTTTATCTTCCGGAGGATGCAAAAAGGTAGAGTCACGTAGTGCTTCGATATTGAAAAAGTCCAAAAAACTGTTGCAGAAATTTATGGATAGTACTGAACGTGATGATGTTCAAAGCAAAATTTCTTCGTCTAATTCACTAATGTCTTTAACAGAATTAGAGGATCATTTGGAGTCTTCGAAGCCAATGGATACTGCGAGTGGAAGAATTATAATGTATGATGATGTAGATGACGAAATCGTGGCTGTCCCTTTCGCCAATTTCGTTTACCAGGATGACATGGAGTGCGATGATGAAGATGATTACTTAGAAAACCAACATTTTTCAGTCTATCAGAGCCAGAGGCTTAGAAATCCAGTGTCTCAGAAATGGTGTGAAGAAGAAAGTGAAGATTCTTCACAACTGGAGGAAGGATGCATCATTGGAGGAAATATGTCTGGATTGAAATGTCTCTATGATAGCGAGTCTTCTGTAAGTCGAAGCTCGTGTTCGACTGTTGTTCATCCGAGTTGGACAGATGAGGAGGTAGAAGAAGAAGAAGGGGAATATGTGTTTTTAAACCGGAAATGTTCTTGCGCTAAGGAAGAAGACGCAGAGGACGAAGAATTCATTCTTGCAAAAGGATCAAGCGACCAGGAAGAAGATGGATTTCTCATGGTCGAAAACAAAGATAAACTTATGAAGAAGAATAATTCCTTCGTATTAACCATGTATGTTTGATTGCTGTGTCACTATGAAGGTAAGATTTTTTTAATAGTTGCTGATCTGATTAATTTTAGTTATTCTTTGCACCATTTAATTCCCTCTAACTTAGATTCCTCCATAGGGATCCATTTGAGAACCTACCTAGGTTCCCGTGTGGGAACCCATTTTGCAATGCGCATACTAACCTGTCTTATCGCTTTTAGTTAATAGGTTCATGTGTTATGATACACCCTTTTCAAAAATATCATATAGGTAACTATATGGGAAATATAAGAACAACTGTATTGTAATTTTTTCCTACATACTATGTAGTTTCCTATCTAATTTCTTATATAGTTCTAGATATGGTTCTTTATATAGCTCCCTATATAGTTTCTTTGTGAAACTTCTTTTCATTCAATTACTGTTTTAGAATTCCAAAATATTCAATGTTCACGTAGGATTTGAGAATTTGAAATGTTAAGTGATGGATATTTATAATATGGATTTCTACAAATTGTACATAGGAAAATGTTGAAAGAACTATATAAGAAAGTATATATAGCCCTAGCGAACTGGCTGAATGGTAGCTTTACGCTGTACCGTAAAACTATCGTAAAGCTATCGTAAAGTAGCATTATAACTCATGAATGAGGCAAAATAAACATTCAAAATGTTTTTATCCTTATTCTACGTTGAAAATAACGTTAACTGGTAATTGAAATATGCAATAATTTTATTTATTTACGCTAAAAATTGAAAAAAACATAATACCTGTCATTGAAGGCAGTGCAATGGTTCATCACTTTCCATGTCTTCACCGTCAGGATTGAATATTTGTTAGAGCGAGATGAAAGTATAGTTGTGTCTCACTCCAACCAATGGTCAACTTTAAGGGAGAAGTTCCACAAAAGGTGAACCACTGCACTGCCTTCAATGACAGGTATTATGTTTTTTTTTAATTTTTAGCGTAAATAAATAAAATTATTGGATATTTCAATTACCAGTTAACGTTATTTTCAACGTAGAATAAGGATGAAAACATTTTGAATGTTTATTTTGCCTCATTCATGAGTTATAATGCTACTTTACGATAGCTTTACGATAGCTTTACGGTACAGCGTAAAGCTACCGCTCAGCAAGTTCGCTAGGGAGGGTAACATAGAATAATTTAGAAGAAACTATACAGGAAATTATGAATGGAACTATAAAGGAAAACAGGAAAATTTAGAGGAAAAATACATCGGTAACTATATAGGATCCGGACTGAAATCACGATTTTATTTTTAGTATGGAGAGTTGGGTCTAAATATCTCTTTGCTGTTAATATTCCGAGATTTCTGTTATGATACACCCTTTTCAAAAATATATATATTATATATATATATTCTAGATATGGTTCTTTATATAGCGCCCTATATAGTTTCTGTGTTTAACTTCTTTTCATATCATTACTGTTTTAGAATTTCAAAATATTAAAATATTCAATGTTCAAGTTGAATTTGAGAATTTGAATTGTTAAGTGACGGATTTTTATAATATGGAATTCTAAAAATTGAACATAAGAAAATATAGAGGGAACTATGTAGAACAATATTTAGAAAACTATGTAGGAGAGTATATAGGGTACTATATAGGAAAATTTATAGGGAGAACTATACAGGAAATTATAAAGGGAAATATGCAGTAAAACATAGGAAAATATACAGAGAATTATACAGAAAACTACATGGGTAACTATATAGGAGCCAGGCTGAAATTACGATACAGTTCCCTAATATATGGTTTCTTACACAGTTTTCCATATGATTTCTTTTATAGTTTCTTACATGGGATATAAAAAATTATAGAGATTTACAGTAAAGTTTTCATAAGAAGGATATTGTGGGATATTGCATTTATGCTCTATGATAATTAAGGCCATGGACCAACCTGGTCGCGTGACTAGATTCCTACATTACCGGCATTTCAGTTTGTAAAATCCCATTTCTATATAAAATAAGATAGGTAACTTAAAATTTGTAGAATTAAATAAAATACACTAATATATAAATAAATTATAAATCTTTATAATTATAAAATTAGTTTTTTCAAAGAATTTTTTTTTATAATTATAGACAATTATGACTAGACAAACTTGTCTTAGTGCATTTTATTTACTCTCACGAATTTTCAATTTGTCATCTCATTTCTTGTACAGAAATAGGTTTACACAAATTTAAAATGCTGGTAAGGTAGGAATCTAGTCATGTGATCCGGTTTGTCCATGGCCTTAAAAGAAAAAAAACTGCAGGGAATAGTTGTTAGAATTATTTCATTATTGTAAATTATAATTTTTTAATTTCAGTGCTTGAATTTTGCACTATTGCTAAGAATAATTTTTAAAAAGGTTTCCGGTCGAAAGGTTAAAAAGTGAAAAATTTGATTCTTAGGATAAGGTTTTTTTATTCTGTTTCTACAATTAGTCTAATAAAACTTCTTTTTGTATGTTTCAGGACTCATATTTATGATAACGATGCGGATGGACTTTTCAAATGCGGATCTATTTGATAAAATAGAATGATGGCACGAGCACTGAAGTTTTTTAAAATAATTTGTTTTTTGCAATCACGACATGCGAATTGAAATTTTTAAAGTGAGGATTAGTTGAATTTTTATTTACAAACAAAAAGCAAAGGAAAAACTAGAATATGATTTATAAATTTTAAATATTATTTATAAAGTCGTCAAACATAATAATTGTTCTTAACTTTGCAATGTAAAACGGTAATTTATTTATAAAATCAATTTCACAGTCAATATTGATTTCCTGCTGATTATCTCGGTGTATATTTTTAAGAATTAGCAGATACGGTGAATAATGCGAGAATTTTTGTATGAAAAAAGAACTATGTTTTTATGAAAGTTTATTGAGTACAAAGTTCACCAAATTTAAATAATTATATTTTAGTAACTAGTCATTGACTATTTATGAGAAATTGAATTTATTGTTCGTATGAAATTTGTATTTTAACGGCACAAAAATCAATCTGCTAATAATCCTTCTGTTATATGGATATTTTATATATTACTGAAATCTTTATTACATCTTTAATACAAAATTTGTTATCGACGTGATTTTTAAATGTGAGAATTCCATGTTTCTATAAATGATGAAAATAAAAAAAAAACCTTTATAGCTTTAAATTTTGTATGCATCTTTTTTATAAAGTAATTTTTCACCTTAATTAAACACCAATAAATTTGCGTTATTCATATTTTTAATTAAGTGTTGAATTTCATTCCTTACGCTTTAGTTTTTGATCTGATATAAAATACAATTAGTCAAAGTAGCTATAAAAGTATAATTAGGATCTTTAGAGAGCTGGATTTCTATTTTTACAAAAAATCCTTTACCAATGTGAAAACTAGATTACAGTTTTGAAACAAAGACGTCAACGTTTTATATGACTTTCAGAGTAAAGAAAGGACATTTTTCAGACTCCGTGACGTCTGTGGCGCTTATTTGTAACTGCCAGCTACTTTTTTCTTTTTCAGCGTGTCGCAAAGCGTCCCTATTATCCTGGCCCATTTTCCAGGTCGAACTTGATAAGCAACGCGAGGGATTCTCGCAAATGAGAATCGCTTTTAGAATCTTGACACTCTTAAATTTTAAAAAATGAATTGCGAAAATGACAGTTACAATTATTGATTCTTTATTATTTCACTATTTTAATGTTGATTTATCGTTAGAACTCCTATTAAATTTTCTTCATTTACAAAAAATATTTTTCAAAAAGATATTTCCATGATATAATAGGGTTAACTATAAATTATATGCAGAATTTTTATACGATATCCTGTGGATTTCTTCAAGACATCATGGGGACATTTTTAATATATATATACATTCAGGGCACTAATGTCACTTCATAGGGATATTTGTAGGATATGTCTAGGAGGTTCACACGATATCCTATTTATACGATATCCTGTGGATACCTTCAAGACATCATGAGAATATTTTTAGTATATATATCCAGGACATTAATAGGACGCCATAGAGATATTTGTAGAATATATGCAGAATTTTTATACGATATCCTGTGGATTTCTTCAAGACATCATGGGGACATTTTTAATATATATATACATTCAGGGCACTAATGTCACTTCATAGGGATATTTGTAGGATATGTCTAGGAGGTTCACACGATATCCTATTTATACGATATCCTGTGGATACCTTCAAGACATCATGAGAATATTTTTAGTATATATATCCAGGACATTAATAGGACGCCATAGAGATATTTGTAGAATATATGTAGGAGGTCCACATGATATCACATAATATCATAAAATTATAGGGTTAGTTATAAAAATATATACTAGTATATTATGTGCCTAGGCGCATAATGAGGGTTATTATGCGACGAGCGACAATGCTCGCAGGAGATTGAAGCCAAGGTGTAGTCGAGGCGTAGCCGAGACGTAGCTGAAGCAAAGCCGAGACGAAGCCAAGGTGCGATCAGTCCTGCGAGCATTTTAAGCGAGTCTCGTAATAACCCGAATTGTGTGCATTGGTACATATTCTATTTTATGTGACTTCGGTGCGTATACGAGTTTTTATGCGTACACTCGAATCTATTCTAGTATTCATCATGATTCTCGTTCATTGCACCTGATATTTCGCGACTAGTTCCGGCCATTTTGATTTTCTCGAACTTGTGTAGTAGTAGCGTATTGTAATAGAGCATGCGCAGTTCAAATGTACAAGGCTTTGTCAGGACGGTGCCAACGCTGTACGAAGAAGAAGAATAAAAAGAAGATTACGCTCTGCTGTATGGTTATAGGCGCATGCGCAGTTCAATTTTTACATTACATTCCTCTGTAGCGTAATACGCAACATTACGCTACTCTTAACTGTAGCGTAAAAACGAGTTTACGCGCCGAAGGCACATAAAAAATATTAATACGTTATTCTGTGGATAGCTTCGAGGCACGATGGGAATATTTTTAGTATATGTATACAAGTATTTAATGCACTAATGTGACCTCATAAGGATATTTGTAGGATATGTCTAGGAGGTTCACACAATATCTTATCCCAATAAGAAATTCACAACGGGCGCGGTACTGCGCTCGTACTGGCAAGTACGGGCGCAGTGCTGGCATATGTTGGGGATGATAACGATGTTTTGCACTGGTCTGCCAATGCTGGTCCCGTACTGGTTGTCGATGCTGGCATTTGGTACTGGTGCGGTACTGGCATACGTCGGGCATGATAACGATTTTTTAAAAATTTTATAAGCATTTGAACACTTCAAAAATAAAATTTTAGTAAAATTTTATGCCAATAAACGTTCAAAATTTGAATCAATATATGATTTCTTATTCGAATTTCCATACTTCTTATAAATTTTGTACATTTAAAAAATGTTCAGTCAGAGAGATGTTTTCTATTAAGAAGATATAAACATAAAATTCCTACATCAATTTCTTTTTTTTCACCCAAGAAAAAGAAAATACTGAATTGATATTTCATAAATCCCTCTAAAAACGTCTTTATCATTTTGCACTGTGCCCGTATGGTGCCAGTATTGAGCCGACTCTTGGCATAACTGTGGGAAGTACGGTTTAGCCGTCGTTATTATTTTGTATTAGGTCCGTATGGTGCCCGTATTGAGCCGACGCTTGGCATAACTACGGAAAGTACGGGCTAGCCATCATTCAGTTTATGTGCATTGGGCCCGAGTTAAGCCAGAGTTAAGCCAACTCTGCCATGCCGCCTGCTGGTCTTCCGACACTGGCGTAGTGCTATGCCTGTACTATATTATAGCCCGTACTATGCCTGCATTGGTCAGCCAGCACTGGCTTGCCATTATAGGCGCAATACTGCGCCCGTTGTATATACGGGCGTAAGTACGAAATTTCCGATTGGGATGGCGATTTTCATCATATTATAGGGCTAACTGTAAAATATATACAGAATATTTATATGATGCTCTGCGGACATCTTCGGGGCATCATGGGAATATTTTTAGATATATATTTAAGGCACTAATGTGACCTCATGGAGATTTTTGTAGGATATGTCCAGGATGTCCACATGATATCCTATGAGGATCTTCATTATATTATAAGTACAACTGCAAAATATATACAGAATATTTATACGATACTCTGCGGACATCTTCGAGGCATCATGGGAATATTTTTAGATACATATTTAAGGCAATAATGTGACCTCATAGGGATATTTGTATGATATGTTCAGGATGTCCACATGATATCCTATGGGGATTTTCATTACATTATAGGGGTAACTGTAAAATATATAAAGAATATTTATACGATACTCTGTGGACATTTTCGAGGCATCATGGGAATATCTTAAGATATATATTTAAGGCATTAATGTGACCTCATAGGCATATTTGTAGGATATGTCCAGGATGTCCACATTATATCCTATGGGGATCTTCATTGTATTATAGGGTTAACTGTAGAATATATACAGAATATTCATACGAGATCCTGTGGATACACTAAAAAAAAGATTTGATTGAATCAAAGAAAATAATCTGTTTGAACGACTTTCTTTGATTTAAAGAAATTATTTGTTTAAATGAAATAAAATTTGTTTGATTTAAGGGTGTATTCTAGTTCATGGGATAAAAAAATAGGCTATTTTCGGGAATTTTTTGTGAGCATTCTATGGAAGATATGGACATAAAAATTGTTAGGTATAATAAATAAAGTCTTAAAATACAAAAAAAAAATTTGCTTTTGTTCATTTTTTTCAACTTTTACATACGAAATCCGTATTTGAACGCAACGCAATAACTTAGTAACAAGTTGCCTTCTCCATGATATCTTAGGAACTGCTTATCTAAAACAAAAAAACCAAAGCTTTTTGGATTTGGTATGACAGTGGCTACAAAATGAACTACGGACATTAATTTTCAACTAATTTTGTTAATTTTATGTAGAAAAAACCAAAAAAATTGAAATTAGTTGGTTTTTTTCGCTGTTTTTTGTTTAAAAAATATAGTAAAAATCAAAATTTTAAAATGATTGTAGTTCACTTTGTGAGTTCTTATGTGTAGAATATGTGGTTAAAATTTCAGAAGGATCGGTCCACTGGTTCTGGAGAAATTGTGGAGCTAGTCCAAAAAAACGTTGTTTTGAGAAAAACGCGTTTAAAGTTTTTTTTAACAAAAAATCATTAAAAAATCTTACATATACATATAACATAACATATACATATAACATATATACATATAACATATACATACATATACATATAAATTCGAAAAATGTAAAAAAAAAAAATCGTTTTTTCCAAAGTGACCAACTAGAATACACCCTTAAGGCAGAAATTTATTTGATTCGAACAAATATTTATTTGGTCCAAAGATATTTTGTTTGAATGAAACAAATTTTTTTTCATTTAAATAAATCATTTCTTTAAATTAAAGAAAGTCGTTCAAACAAATTATTTTCTTTGATTCAATCAAATCTTTTTTCTCAGTGTACTTTCGAGGCATTATGCATTTGTAGGATACGTCTAGAGAATCTATCACGATATCCTATATGAATTTTCGTTACATTGTAGGGATAAGTATATAATATATACAGAACATTCATAAGATATCCTGTGGATATTTTTTATCATGCCATTCTCTAGATTTGAATTAGTGAAAATTTAGCCACTAATTCAATTCAGTATATCCAGGACACTCAAATAACACCCTAGGGATATCAGTAGGATACATCTAGGACATCTATATGACATTATAAGGTTACATCCAGGACATTAATTTTATTTCTTTCTGATATTATGATAATACTGGTAGAATATACCTAAGATATCCCTTTGATCTCCAAGAAATATTTTTATGCCATTAAAGGGATTTTAGTAAATTATACAGGGTGGGCACGAATGGGATGCAGAATAGGAATTGTATAGTATAAAATATTTTCGAATACAATGCATTTTTTTCAGTCGGTAAAACAGATTATATACAGTATACTAAAGTCTTAACACTACATTCCTATTCTGCAACCCACTCGTGCCTACTCTGTATACAGGACATCCATCTTATACATCTGTCTGATACAAAATTAATTAAAAAACACTATTTGATATTTAGAAAACTAAAAGAACACAAAAGATATTACAAAAAGTGAAGAAATGAAGGTCAGAGTAAAGAAATGTAAATAAAACAGGATTAGGTATATCAAGATTTTGATTCAGGATCAGGGATACAAGAACAACTGTAGATTGGGGATTTGACGAAACTGAGACATCTGTTTAATGCCGTTCTGTTTTTCTTCTGCTTTTAGTATAGGTATGTCACTCTGACGTTAGAACCAGTGTAATAAAGCTCATAATCTCAGCAAAGATTTCAAATCTACACTGAACGAAATGTTTGAGATCCTCAAGCCACATGAATATAACTGTTTTTAGGTAATTAAATAAAATAGTTTTTGCAGATAAATAATAATATCACTGCAACAGTAATTTATATGGTTGATACACTAAAACAGTTGCTATTAAAACTATTAAAAATTAAATTTCAATATTCAAATGGTTAAATTAAAATATATATTTTTGTAAATTATGAATAATTATTATAGATTCATAATAAATTTGATAACTCTTCAATAAAAATATATTAAAATTAATTAGCATTACTAAAATAAATACACAAGTGTAATAAAATTCAAATAAAAGTGTTTCCTTTTTATGATGAAAGTATTTTCAATTTAATATATGTATATTATTACTGAAAAAAATTTCTATTATGTAATGAAAGTTTAATATAGAAATTTTTAACAGTGTATATTGGTACAACCAAACCTTGGTTTCTGTGAATTTCTAGTATAACATAGTTTTTGGACTAGCGGGCCATAAAGTGTATTTTTTATGCCCCCCTGCAGCTAGGGGAGTAAATATTTCTCTCGTGTTAAACACGTTTTTTTTATTTAGGCGGAAGGGGATGGATTTGTTTACCCCACAGGGGCAAAAAACTGCACTTTATGACCCGCTTGTCCAAAAACTATCTTTGACGCCGAAGTAGAAATTTTTTTTTATAATATTGTAAATATGAATTACATTTTCTTAAAGTTACTAAATTTGTTTTTGATATCAAATGAAAAAAGGAAATTTCATTGACTTAATCTCTAAATATGAATCAGTCAAAATGTACTGATTATCAGTGAAATTTGACTGATTTAAATAGCTAAAAAGAGGTTACTGCGAATCAGTCAAATTTCACTGGTTATTTCAGTGAAAATCAAGTGATTTAACAGTGGACAATATTGTTTTCACTAATTTAACAGTGAAATTTATCTGATTTAACAGTGAAAGATATTGTTTTCACCGATGGTTCAGTGAAAAGGCAAATCACTGATTCAATCAGTGAAAATTTGACTGATTCAGCTTTAGAGAGTATGGCTCTATCGGCCTTAAGGAATACATCCTCATTATGACACTTGCGATTCGTGCTCGATTTTCTCGATACATTTCTGTAATTTTCTAATAAATTACATAAAAAATAATTTATTTTCTTCCAAATATCTCAATAAGGAAAAAAATCGTAGACTTTTTTTGAAAAAATGAATTTGCCTTACAACGCTTATTTCGTATCACACATATTTTGGTTAAAAATGGAATTCTTGATTTTTAATGGTGTTTTTAAAATCAAAACATAAAATATACTTTCTGTTTAAAAACATCTTCAATTTTTTAAAATTGAAACGAAAAATATACATGAAATAAAAAAATGTTACGATTCAAATTTGCAGATCTTTTTGTAGTAAACAATTTTGTATGGTAAAGTTTTTCGTATCTCGTATAATTTAACTGGGAAATGGAATTTATAGATATTGACGTTTTTCAAGTTTTAACATATACTGTAACATTCCTAATTTTTATTTAATCATAAAATGTTATATGAGGATAATTAGTAGAAATTTATGAGGACTATCAGAAACCAATATTATAATTTTTGATTTGAAAATAAAAAAAAAATTTCAAAAACAAAAAATGCTCTTATTTTCACAATTTTGGTCCTTTCGTTTTCGAGAGTTATCGTGTCCGCAGACACCAGACAGACGACAGACAGATACTTTCGTAAAAACCGTTTTTTCTGATTCATGGGGTCTCGAAACGTAAAGATTTGGTAAAACCAATATCTTCTCATATGATGAGAATGTAAAGAAAGCATTAAACAGCTTCATGTATTGCAGAAGTAGTAAAAATAAAAGGATTGTTCGTTTTATTTCTATTTTACTTTTGACAACGACTCATATAGATTTTCAATTTATCGCAGACAAACACAACAAAAATTTAATTTGGAGAATTTTTCCCTTAATTTTTTTGTGATACTGCTCTCTAAATGTGAATCAGTCAAAATCTACTGATTATAAGTGAAATTTGACTGATTCAAATAAACAAAAAGAGGTTACTGTGAATCAGTCAAATTTCACTGATTATTTCAGTGAAAATTGACTGATTTGACAGTAAGAAATATTTTTTTCACTGATGAATCAGTGAAAATTAACTGATTTGATAGTAAAAAGATCATTTTTACTGATAAATCAGTAAAAGGGCAAATCACTGATTCAATAAGTGTAAATTTGACTGATTTAGATTTAGAGAGTGGAGCTGACGATTTCATGGCTTTTTACCAATTCTCTTTGACTATTTTAATCTACATTAATGTAATAATTTTTTCCTATGCTAAATGATGACTAGATTTAAAATCAGGAATCCAAAATTCATTAGATATTTTTTGTATTTGAGAAAGTGTGATGAATTTTGTATTTTCAAGTATTAAGTTTATTAGAAACGTATATTTTTAACTTTCAATTTCTTTACCGAAGATTGAAATCAACTAGCTTGTTTTACGAACGATGTCATTTTCCATAAAGCAAAATTATTAATTCATGAATCCTTGCAACGACAGATTTATCGCTGCAATACCTCTTGCGACTTCATTGAGTATCGATTCGACTAATGCGAAGTTAGAATAGGATCTGTCGAAAGAATTTTCTTGGCAATGCTCTGCGCGAATTTCTAATTGTTTTGTAGGCTTTTAAAATAATGCACATAAAGATACTTCAACTCACGTGAAAAAAATGTATATTAACATTTGATTCTGGTATTTTTGGCTAAATTGTAATATCAAAAAATAATTGGAATTGGTATAAATTAATTTCTAACATTGAATAATTTGAGAATATTAATTAAGTTCAAATATATTTAATTTTATGCAATAAAATGATATAATCATTATAAATATTTCAAAATATTTTAAAGTTATTAAAATCTTTAAAAATTTCTTATAAGTTCGTATCAACTTTCTCAATATCTTTAGACGTTTCTGAAAATTCCTGATATTTTTTCCAATTTCATCAAGTTATTGAATTCTAAAAATATCTAATAATTAATAATTTAATGTATTTATTAAAAAAAAAAAATTCAAGTCTTTAAATATTATTAAAATTTTTTGAAATTATTTTGAATCCTTTTAAAATAATTTTAAATTTTAAGGTGTAGAGTAAATTTTCAACTTAAACAAGATATTTCTTAGTGATGTTAAACTTGCACAATTCATTAGTGCCTTGATTAATTTTTCATCAGAGAAGGGCAGTAACCCTTCCTGAGTATTATTTGCAGTAGTAATTAAGGGACAAAGTTATATTGAAAAAATCAGGGTTCGAATACATGTAATCACCTAAAGATGACAATGAATTGCATCAGGACGAGAATGTCTGGCTGGTGGTAACTTAACCTACTTAAACGATAAATGCATTCTGCAGGGGAAAAAGTAGAATGTGGTCAGACGACCAATCCATGCGTAAGCATATTTCCATTTATGTTAATAAAAACCAAAATTGCATTACTTAACATATTTGTATTTATGATAAAGTAGTATAATATAATAACCAATAAAAAAATGATCTCCTAGATTTCCAAATATAATTATTTTACTGAGATTAACGAGATAGATCTTACAAAATGACGTCCAAGAACTGGTACTAAATCTTCTTAATCTTCCCTATTTGTATTATTATTTTTAGCATGAATTTACCAACCAGTTAGACAAAGTCATTAGTTTTGAAGAACAGGAAGGGGATTTGGCTAAATCTCCCCTAATGTCATTACAGATAGTAAATCTAGTTCAAGTTACACAAAAGTTCACAGATTGTTTTATCACTTTTATCTTTCTCTCTTTTTTAAATGCTTTATAAATAATCAAACACTAAGAACAATTTATAAATTATAAAAATAAAGTAGTTTATTCACAACGTTCGGTTAAATTTGAAAACCTAATTGAACATTTTTTATTAACTTAAAATATTTATAATTATTATCTTTTCGTTAAGCTTAAGCAGCTGATTTTTATTCCTCTTGAAGTAAAAAAAACATTATAGACCCCAGTCAAATATTTGAAAATTCATAAAATTTCACGAAATTATACGATATATTTCATTCTTTATTTATCCACAAATGCGTAATTGTTTTTCTTTACACTTAAGTACAATGCCGTGCAGAATACACAACGTAATAAAAATTTTCTCTGGAGAAAACCTCCTTTATTAACCTAATTCTATTAGTCCCAGAATGTACGTGCCTTAACTTCTATGTGATGTAAAAAAAATGGTTTATTTGTCTTCCCAAGACCTAGAATCTTTGTTACTAATATGAGGGAATAGAATATGTTACATCAAGGCCGATTCAAAGAAAAATCCACATTCTAGAGTAATTGTGTCAATCTCCAGACACGCATTAATGGTCGCACGAATATTTTTCTCTCTGAGATATATAAATATAATGCTTTTATAAAAATACAATGTGAAAAGGTCGGTAATTTTCTTTACAAAATTTTTTCTCAGTTTCATAATATGATACTTGTTTTAACAAGCTCTTAAATCTGATCTCTGACCTTGAGATAACTCTCCAAGCACTGGTATATTGATTTTATAAAATGCAGACGTTCCCATTTACAATTTTTCTTAAAGTATGTTTCAATTTAAAAAAAGATGTGTTTCAGCAAGAATTTTTGTTTGTAAGAATTTCAAACTTCAAAAAACAGTTCCAGCTTTGGAATTTTCGTAAATCTTAATATTTTTACTGAAAAGAGCTTTTACTATGAGACATTATCCCCTGATTTAAAAAACAGTAAAAAATATTAGCAGATGTCCTAAAACTGCGATTCAAACAACTTTTTGTGATTCAAACAAAATTCCCTTGTATCAAACAAATTTGTGCATTGTTATATGGTCAAAGAAAAGTTTCTTTGATTTAGAGAAATTTCTAGATTATTTTTTTTCTTTGAATTAAAGAAATTAATGTACTCTCTAAATCTAAATCAGTCAAAATCTACTGATTATCAGTGAAACTGGACTGATTTAAATAGCTAAAAAGAGGTTACTGGTAATCAGTCAAATTTTACTGATTACTTCAGTGAAAATTAACTGACTTAACAGCGAAACTCAATTTTTCAGATATTCAATCAGTGAATATTGACAGATTCACAGTGAAAAATATGTTTTCACTGATGAATCAGTGAAAAGGCAAATCACTGATTCAATCAGTTAAAATTTGACTGATTTAGATTTAGAGAGTATACACAGTACATACATAATGTGACTTACAGAAATATTTTCTTTAATCTATAGAAAAAATTGTCTTCGTTCAAAGATAATAAAATTGAATAAATAATCTTGAATAAAAAATTTCTTCAATTAAAAAAAGGCTTAAACCGTGATTTTATAAAATCAAATAAATTTATATTTTTTCGAAAGGTCTATTTACTTCGAATTGAAGAACAGATGTTAAAAAAACGATTTCTTAAATTTAAATAAAACTTTTTTCTTGGTTTAGGAATATCTTCAGGAGATTTTCAGGCCATCCTAAGCAAAGGCATTTTTGATAATTATTATTATTATTATATAAATTCCTTATTTTTAAATTTATTGATACTATCGATAACTCGGTTTTTAAGTGCATGAGTATTTTAACTTCTTAAATTGTATTTTTTTTTTTTTTTATATTTTTGAAATTTATATATTTCTTTCACAGTCTAATAAAACATTAGAAATATTTATTTATAAGTACTTTACAAATTACCAAAATGCAGAAATAATAATAAATTTTTACAGCTATTCTTAGCACAAAAAATAGAAAAAAAAATTATTTTCTTTCAATAAATTTGTTATCAAGTTTTACCAAATTAAGTACTATGGGGTTTTTTCGGTCGCTAATTACGAATTTAATAAGAGATTTTTTTTTTAAAATCGTGTATCCAAAATGACAGACGACTAAATTAAACATTTTTATAACTGCGGAATATTCTTAGATTTTAACGAATGTCTAAAAAAAGTAATATATAAGTTCTAATCTCATCTATAGTTGCACACATAATATACCCTGAATTTCGGCATGCATATGAACCGAATTTGTAAAATTTGATAACGTTTTTTGCGAAGTTGTCCGCCATTCCAAGTCCGCCATATTGTTGTCGGAAAATCTGACATGAAATTCGAAATCAGCGACCGGAAAAACCCCTTAATACATTGTTCAATGAAATTTGATGACGTTTTCCACAAAGTTTTCCGCCAATTTGGATCCGCCATTTTGTTTTCAAAAAATTGGATATCGAATTCTTAAGTAGCGACCGGAAGAACCCCTCACGGAGAAAAAAAAAACTGTTGAATCAACAGATGTCATCTGCTGGAATAAGGACAGCAGATTTTTTTTGTAATATTTACAGATTTTTCTGTTGGATTCACAGATTGTTTGTAAACTCAACAGATGAACCTGTAAAATCTACAGAAATGTCTGTTAGAATTACGGATTTCTCTGTTTTCTTGAAATCTGCAATTCTAACAGACATGTCTGTAGATTTTACAGGTTCATCTGTTGAGTTTACAAACAATCTGTGAATCCAACAGAAAAATCTGTAAATATTACCAAAAAAAACTGCTGTCCCTATTCCAGCAGATGACATCTGTTGATTCAACAGTTTTTTTTCTCCGTGCTTATTACTCAATTTAATGAAATTTGTTCAAAATTGACAATTAACATTTGAATGCTACAGTTACCGTAAAGTTAGCATTTTCATCGTGCACGCTGAATACAATTTTTTATCTTAAAATGTGTTGCAAAAGTCGTAGTGGGAGTTTTTGGCAGTTGGTTTTTGGATATGTCGTTGCTGAATGTTAACCAAACACTTTCCAGTAAGAATTAAGGCAGGAACTTGTAAGAATTTTTGCAACCGTAGGTCCTGGGCTCGATATCCAGCGGAGTCAAGGCGTTCCTTTTTTCACAGAAAACTTTTTCAAATATATTTTTTGTTTTTTAATAAATATGGTAAATTTTTCAAATAAAACTTACTTTCTGGAAGAGAATCTATTTGGAGGGATGAAAATCGGTCAATCCATTCGGAAATGTGCACTTTTGAAAAAAAACAGTAATGACCTACACGGATAGAAATTTGATGGTTGAAAATACCATTTTTGACCGTAAACCAGAACTATTAGGAATTTCTGCCAGTTAGTCCCAAAAATATGCTACTTAATATAACACGTTTCGGGAAATATCATAAAAAATGATGGTAATGAATTGAAAATTCAAATGTCAACTTTTTTTTGGGCAAAATATATCTTTAAAGATGTGTATGTAAATCTTTCGCGTTTACATTATAAGAAATTCAATAGGTTATAGTATATTATGTGCCTAGGCGCATAATGAGGGTTATTACGCGACGAGCGACAATGCTCGCAGGAGATCAAAGCCAAGGCGTAGCTGAGGCAAAGCCGAGACGAAGCCGAGGCGCGATCAGTCTTGCGAGAATTTTAAGCGAGTCTCGTAATAACCCGAATTGTGTGCATTGGCACATATTCTATTTTATGTGACTTCGGTGCGTATACGAGTTTTTATGCGTACACTTGAATCTAATCTAGTATTCATCATGATTCTCGTCCATTGCACTTGATATTTCGCGACTAGTTCCGGCCATTTTGATTTTCTCTATCTTGTGTAGTAGTAGCGGATTGTAATATGCGCATGCGCAGTTTAAATGTACAAGGCTTTGTCAGTACGGTGCCAACGCGATACGAAGAAGAAGAAGAATAAGAAGATTACGCTCCGCTGTATAGTTATAGGCGCATGCACAGTTCAATTTTTACATTACATTCTTGTGTAGCGTAATACACTACATTACGATACTCCCAACTGTAGCGTAAAACGAGTTTGCGCGCCGGAGGCACATAAAAATATTAGTTGCACGTATTCACGGAATATTATAATCGTAACCTTCGAAAAAGTTCCGAAAAATAAAACTCCAATCATGTGTTTCGGGAAATTACGGTAGAAATTTCTAGCAGTGAATATTTTTAGGAAGAGTTAAGGACGTCTTCAGAATATTATCAGGATATTCGTAGTATATCCTAAGTGGGATATCTTATAAAGCGGAAATTATAGAATTACCCCAAGACGTTCCCGAAACCTCAAGGGTTATCTCAGGGTCTACTGAAAAATTTCCTAAAATATTATTGGTTAATAGTGAGGATGTCTTTGCATCACAAAGATATCCTGAAGATATCCTTAAAATATTACTAAAAAGTCCTATCGGTTTTTTAATAATATCCTCTAAATACTTCGACTTCTCAGTTTTTCACTGGCCCATAAGACATCTTTAAGAATGAATAAGATAAACAATCTGAAAGATGATTAAAAATAATATCTTAAATCACAGAATTGGAATATTCCTGGAGAATCCGTAAATCACCCTCCAGGATATGCACTGAATATTAATAGGATATTCTGCAGATGTCTCTTACATATCCTAGAATTTAAAAATCAGAATATTTACAGATATACGAAGAATATCCCAGGAATATAAAAAAATATATATATAATATATAAAAAAAATAAAAACTCATCAAACGAATTTCCATTTGCAATTTACTGCTGAAACGTAACAAAACCGATCCATCTTTAAAGCGAATCATAACGGGCGATGAGAAATGGGTTTTTTACGATAATGTTGTGCAGAAAAGATCATGGAGCAAGCGAGATGAGCCTGCACAATTGACATCAAAAGCCGATATTCATCAAAAGAAGGTTATCCAGAGTGTTTGGTGGGAAAAAAGGTATTGTTCATTTTGAGCTGCTCCCAAGGAACCAAACTATCAATTCGAATGTCTGCCGTCGCTAGCTAATGAAACTGGACAAAGAAATCAAGGAAAAGCGGCCAGAACTGGCAACTCGTAAAGGCGTCATCTTCCATCAAAATAACGCTAGACCACATATATCTTTTTGAAAAAAAATTTCTGTGAAAAAAGAGTTCGGTTATCATGGTGAGTGATAAACTCTTCTAATTATCGACATAATCGACTGAAATGATTTGGAAAAATTTGTATATAGTTCATGATATATCGGTAGCCAAATTGTCGATTATCATTTATTCTGTTCACTTCAAAACCATTTGAATGGAAAAACATTCGATTCAAATGAGGCTGTCAAAAATGAGTTGATTCAGTTTTTTGCCTCTAAGAACCAAACTTTCTACGAAAACGTAATTATGAAGCTGACTGAAAGATAGCAAAAGGTTATGAAAAAAAATGGCCAATACATAATTGATTAATGTTTGTTATTTGTATTAATGAACTTGTTTTGAAAGTCATGAAAAAAAAACGAAATGTCTTTTTTGCCAACCCAATAGTTACCTTCAAGGGTAATACATTCATTCCAATGCTTCCCTAACTTTTCGATGCCTTTTTTGTAGAATAATTCGTCTTTACTCTCAAAATAGGCCTCAGTTTCGGCAATCACTTCGTCATTGGAGCCAAATCTCTTTTCCTGGAGCATTTTTTTCAGGTCAGCAAAGAGCCAGTAGTCGCTGGAGGCCAGATCTGGAGAATATGATGGGTGAGGAAACATGTGAGGCCATTTTTCTTGATTTCTGCGTTCAATCGATCCAGTAATGCCATGTAATAGTCGCTGTTAATGGTCTTACCTTTCTCAAGATAGTCGATAAACAATTAGTATATTACGTGCTTAGGCGCACAATGAGGGTTATTGCGCGCCTAGGCACGTATTCTATTTTATGTGACTTCGCTGCGTATACGATTTTTTATGCGTACACTCGAATCTAATCTAGTATTGTAGTTGTTTGCGGCGCTAGTCATTACACTTGATATGTCACGACTAATCCCGGCCATTTTGATTTTATCGATCTTGTATAGTAAAGGGTTTCCCAATAAGGGTGATATGTTTTGAAATTGAAAAAAAACACTGAATATTCATTCGGAATTGATCGAAATCTTTTTTATTATATTAGATATTCTATGCCATTTATGATTTAAACAATATATCGGCCAAATGTCCCCCGAGACTTGAGCCAAAAATGCGCCTCATCAGAAAAGATGATTTTTTGATGAAAATTGGGATCATTTTCAATTGATTCCAGAGCCCAATCCGCGAACTCCCGACGCAAACGATGGTCATTAGGCTTCAGTTCTTGGGCCAGAATCATCTTATAGGGATGCAGGCCAAGATCCAATCGCAAAATACGCCAGGTAGTCATCCTGGACAGGCCCAATTCCTGAGATCGGCGTGGCACGGACAATTCACGGTACGGCGGCTATATTCTGTGTAGAACGTGCGGTACGCATACGATTTTTAGGCTTAGTATCCAATAGATTAAATTCACTCTCCAACTTATCGATTATTCGACGAATTGAGAGCGCGGATGGAGCAGAATGACGACCATATTTTGCACGATATGCTCTTTGAACACCGACAAAACTTCTCGAATTTTGATAAAATAATTGGACAATTTCCAAACGTTGTGGAAGCGTGAAACTACTCATGATTAAATGGCAAACCTTACTGATGACAACTGACAGCAGACGTCAAAAATTTCAGTTCAAATGAGCCCGATAGGGACATTCAAAATCATATCACCCCTATTGGGAAACCCTTTAGTAATGGATTTTAATAGACGCATGCGCAGTTCAAATGTACAAGGCTTTGCCAGTAAGGTGCTAACGCTGTACGAAGAAGAAGAAGAATAAGAAGAAGATTGTGCTTCGTTGCATGGCTATAGGCGCATGCGCAGTTCAATTTTTACATTTCATTCCTCTGTAGCGCAATATACTACATTGAGCTACTGTTAACTGTAGCGAAAAAACGAGTTTGCGCGCCGATGGCATATAAAATACCATGTGCGTCCCAAAATACGGATGCCATAACCTTGCAAGCCCACTGTTGAGTTTTTGGTCGCTTTGAACTACTTTAAGCTGCTGCTGTCCACTCAGCTGACGATCTTTTTGTTTCAGGTGTGTAGAGGTGAATCTATGTTTCATCGATTGTCACAAACCGACGCAGAAAATCCTTTTTACGCTCGGAACACTGTTTTATCCATTGCTATGGAAATGACAAAAGTTGCTTAACCAAAACCTCTGTAACTTCTGAACTAAACGTCGAATTGTCATGATGTTTTGACACTTAACATTTGAAGGTTGGTACTATCCAGAAATCATATGGATTTGACAGCAGTGGTGCCATCTACATGTCAGACCGGAAACTTATCGAGTGATGTGTTAAATAGTAGTTTAATTTTTACTAATTTATTCAATAAAACTTATATCACTAAATGGATTAGTCAAATTAGACAATTACTGATCAAATCAGTAGAATTCGTCTACTAATTAGTGAATGACTATTAGTAACCACTAGGAGTGCTTTCACAAAAGAAAGTAGGAAGAACTTTCAAACTATTTCAATTAGTAGTTTTCGATTAATTTAGATTTAGTGAGTGTTCCATTACTTTCATTGTTATTCGACCATTTCGTCATCCCTTTTCAAGAGATAATAATAATAAGCTACAGAAACTTTGAATCTAGGGTAAAGAGCAGGCAGTTTGATAAAGAAAAGAAGAACTATGTCAAGGACGATCGTCTAGAAACTTTCTATAGGGATAGGGCTAAACGTGTTTCAAGTTTGGATATATTCTACGTGCGACTTCAAGGTTAACGACAATGGGCGAATAAAATATGAGGGCTTAGATTATTTCGAATTCCTTGACCTTTCTTTCGTTTGATAGTTAAAGGGATTTGTCACCTTTAATAATTTTATTTTTGAGTTTAGATCTTTCATATATTTATTTTTGTGCTTAGTACCTATATTTCGAAAGGTTTTAGTTTTTTTTTGAAATTCTAGCATCTTTATGTATTTTAAAAGTAAAATTTTTTAATTTTTTGGGCATTTTTTTGACATTTTTTTACTTTGAATAACTTTTTGTTTTTTAACCAATTGTCATGGTTCGTTTTTTATTTTGTTTCTTACAATGTGTAGCAACTTTTTAAGTATGGATAATAAGGTAACATGACTACAAAAAAGTTACAAATAAAAAAAAATAATTAATAAAAAATCCCAAAAATATAAAAAAAGCAATTTTGTAGTTATTTTTTTTTAGCTAGAGTGTTTTTCATACCCACAAATACTGATAATATAATAAAAGATAAGTGGTACAAAATTTAATAGGCCTGTGTTCAGTACTTTAGATTTTATTTAAACATATGTTGCATCAAACACGGAAAATCACAACTTGCGGAAAACGGAGTTTAAAGTAAAGTCTTGTAGTGAAGCCTTAATACTCACTATCCAAACTCCCCTGCTCCATACATGGTTCCTTTTTCAGCAATTTTATATTTTATTGCGTTTTTATAGGGATACCTCTTGTATACTATTTTTCATATATTTCAGAAATATTAATAAATAAGAAAATAAACTATTTTGTGCAAAAAGTTTTCGCTAAAAACGCACACTGAGAAAGCAGTTTTTTCAAATTAGAAAAAATATTTTGTTGGTATTTATGCGACAAAATTCTTTTGTTGTGCCAACAGAACATTTTTCTATATAAATTAAATTTTCGTTACTCAAATAAAATGTTTTGTTAGGACAACAAAAAAAGGTTTTGTTGCATACATTTTTTTCTCAGTGCATTATTCGTAAATCGTAGTAACTTTTAATTTTACTTACTTTTCCAACAAAAAAAAAATCAGATTGCACTGAAAATTTACACACATACTCAGAAAAGTATAGAGAATAACAAGATAACATTTTTGGATAATGTCAATAAAATCAAAAATATCCCAATTAAAGGTGGCGGATTCCTTTAATCTAGTTTTAAATTTATTGCTCATTTTGTCCTCGTCTAATCTATTTCATTATAATGTGACCTTATTTTAAATATTGTAACGATTCTCAAAGTTAGAACATTAATTCAGTGTTTAATTTTGGTAATTGTGAATTGCAAATTAGATCAAATCTACAAGGTACCGTAACTTTTCTCCCAGTTTTCTTCTCCTCATATTTTTTCAACTCACCTGTGTCATTATTTTACAAACGTTTTAATTTGTTTATAAAATTAATTAACTTGTTTAAATAAATGAAATTTGTATAAATGTTCCTCCCTAAGCGAGGAACATTTGTTCCTGCCTTAAAACGAGGAACCTTCGAATAAAGTAAGCATTTACGTGATTATGACGTAACAGATGGTTAATTTTCAATTAAAAATTTGTTATATATTTATTTCCCAATTCTGCTTGGAATGAGCTTCTGTTAGAAATTGGATTTTTAATAATCTTGCAGATTTTCTGAAAACTTCGTTTCTAAAGGAATAATTTTTCTTGTTTTGTAAAACGAGTATGGGAAACAACTAGAATTTATGAAAGAATTTCTCGAGTTTTTATTCACAGGTGTGGTTTATTGAAGATCGTAATTAGTCGCGCGAGGAATTTTTTTATTCCAGAAGCTTAACGTCAAACGGAAGGAAGCTTCCTTCTCGCCTTATTATTTCATTCTAGTTTTTCCATTTTGAAATTTTTAAACATTTTTTTTTTCAACTGTAACGATTCGTTTATTTTTAAATTTAAATACAACAATCACATATTAATATATAATTGTATTTGATTCGTCCATATGTATATAATAATTTTGCAATAAATAATGACTCAAAACTCTTTATTTATGTTTTTTACTAATCTCAATCAGTGACTGAATTCTAGCTATACAATTATTTTTGCAGTCATATTACCTGACAAAACAGTTAAAAACAACTGATTTCATAGTTAGAATTCATTCAATGGTTAAAATTAGTTAAAAATTACTGATTCAAATAAAGAAAGTGAGAAATAATAATTTAATGATTTTCTAAATTAAGTCGTCAACTTCTAACTTTTTATGATTCCGGAAGACGATGAAGATTTTTTCACGATTATTATCTGTATCAAATCATTTCCTCATAAAAGGTTTTATGTGCTAATGAAAGCCAGTAAGTAATCTTCAGGTTAACGTTTCTATTCATAAAATTCGAAGTCAAGAGCCTTCGAGTGAGAAACCTTAACAAAAAAAAGATTTGACCAGTTACGGAGGTCAATGTTTGATTAAGTTTATATCAAAAGTGGTAATGCACTTTACTTTCTTATGTGTATGTAAGGGTGAAAGGGGCTTTATCTATAAGCTTCACAAGAAGAACGTAGTCACGGAGAGACTGAAAAGAAAAGAAAAGTGTTTTTATTTAGATTGTAAAGCTTACGATTCCAATTTCACAAACATTGACTTCGATAAAAATTTCGATGCTTTTTATGAAATCAAATTGAAGATTAAAAACTGCATGCTAAATAATAAAATTGGAAGCATTTAAATAATTTTATAGATTAAAAGTGCTTTTAGAAAATCTACTGTTTATTGGTAACTTGAAAAATTAAATTTCACTGCATTCAATCAAATTCTGAAAATCATACTTTAATTTATTATCCTCATTGCTTCTGATCATTTATCAAATCCGTTTTTGCTTTCGTAGAACGATTATTTACTTTTTCATCAGCAGCCTCCCATTTCTTTTATATTTTTTATGAATCCAATCACGCTTGGGGATTTTCTAAAAAAAGTTCGATCTTTTGCTATCATCAAAAAATCTCAAAAATTTTCATAAAAATGTGTGTGTTTGTGTGTAAAAGTAAAAAAGTTTTGATGCGAACAAAGAAAAAAAATCTACTAGATTTATAGAATCCATAGATTAAAATTGTTGACAGAACACATAATTTTATGGATTTGACAGATTTTTCAGTACGATTGATTGATTTTCTTTTAACAAATCAAACTTCACAGTAAATATTACGAGAATGTCCTTTAAATTCGAAGAACAGGAATTTTGTTTCAAAATAAAAATTTAAGAGTCTTTGTTATAATATTTAGCTATAAGTCCCATCCATTAAGTGAAAATCAATGACTTGTATTGGAATGTCTATTGAATTTACAGAGTGAGATATGCTGTCATTATTTTGAGTCTCTCAATTCTAAAGTAAGAGCAAGTTTTTCACTTTCATGTTTAATGAAAAAATTTACCAACTTTCAGTAAAATTTAACTGATTAATAAGTGAATATAATTTATTCATGGTAAAATTTAAACAGTTCATTATAAAAATATCTTCCATGTTCATATTAAATAAATTTCCGCTAAAAAATTAATGAATTTTACTCAGAATTAATTAATATTGATTGAATCTGTACATCATACAAAATATCTCCATGCGTGTGAAAAATATCAATGAATGAGAATCACAGAAATTGCGATTTGTAAAATTTGTAAATTACATTTGAAATATCTTTGAACGGTAAATTCTGCAGAGAACAGAATCGAGTAAGCAATTTTTCATAGAAAACCTCAAAAGCACTCTGGACGAACCTTTCACTGCTTTTACCATAGTAAGGTACTTCTGGGGTTCGAGGATGTTGAAAGCAAAGACATTTTTCTAGAAGTCAACGAGAATAAGGACGACATATTTAGGACTACGACCCAATTCTACACGAAATTCAGTTTCCCATTCTCCTTCTTGATGAACTTTGTCCAATGGCACTTTATCATGTGTCAATTTTGTACAAGCCTACTTTTTAAATTCAAATCAGTAGAAGATTACTGATTGAAATAGTGTAAAATCATTTCGCATTTTTTTATGCTGAATACATATTTTAATAATAAGCCTTTACAATCTACACAGAAAAAAGGGATTTCTGAATATTAAAATTATTTTCTGAATATCAGAAAACGTTTTCTTGATTTTGGCAATTCGGTTGAACGGTACAAAAATTACTATACATCAGGGAATAAGTACAAATGCTCGAAATTAGCTGATACATCTTAACTTTTAACATATCACTTCATAACATTCAGCGTGGAGCATACTGAATTTCCAAGCAAAAGACTTACTGTTATTCAAACATGAAAATGCTCAAGAACAGCAAAAATGTTCTAATTTTTAGCATATTAATTACTAAAATTCAGTGTGGATCTCATTGAAATGTTCAGCAAAGAACTTACTCTTATTTAAGCATGCAAATGTTTAAGAGCAGTAGGGATGTTCTAATTTTTGAAATATCACTTCCCAAGCAGAAATCATAACACTCTGCCGACTGTGACGATCGCTTAAATGTTGGTTCGATGTAGGAGATCGACTGTTGATTACCAACGTTGGTACAATGTTGGGAAACAATTGGCCCAACCTTATTCCGACTGCGGAAAAAGTAATTTACCGACAGTGGATGTACAAGGTCTATCCAGTGTCTATTCAGCCCCGGTAGTCGACTGTCAAATACCAGCGTCTGTACAATGTTAGATGTACAACAGGCCCAACCTTTTTTCGATTGTGGAAAAAGTAATTTTCCGGTAGTAAATGTACAAGGTCCACCCAGTGTCTAATCGACTCTGATAATTAACACTGTAAAATACCAGTGTTTGTACAAATTTGATTCGACACTGGTACAGTAAAAAATGTCTATTGATAGTGAAGTTAGGTTCCTTTCAGAATGCATCCATTGAAGTTAAGCAGATTGCTTTTGTCTATCAACAGAATCGTTTCACTGTTATTGTAGTATTGATGATAACCTATTTAATATAGGCATTTGTCAAAGTTGGGCTCGTGTACATTTCTATTATTTATATTAGATAGATTATATCATACAATTTGTTTTCTTTTATCCTCGAAATTATTTTTTTTTGGTACGAGAAAGGATTTCATATTAAGACCAAAGGAAATACTTTGACAGTAAAAGGTTAGCATTTGAAACGATAATCGTTCAACTGCTAAAGGATTTCTTCTCATGTCAATTTTGAATAGAAAATCCTTTAATAGTGAAGGGAATCGTTTGAGAGTCAATAGTCTGTTTTTAGAGTATAGTCTTCTTTAAAAAATGTCTTTAACCGTAAAACATGGATTTAATAATAAAAGTATATAACCAGTATTTTAGAAATGTTGACAGCTAGCATTGAAAATATGTTGGTTACCAGTATTGATACATCGTTGGAAACTGGTGTTGTACCAACGCAGTACATCGTTATCATTTCGACTGTCCGCCGACAGTCGGAAGTTGGTATCCAACGTTGGATCGACATTGGTCCGATTGTTAATTTCTGCTTGGGTTGCTAAAATTTTGTGCGGATCCTAATTTTTAGCATATCACTTGCTAAAATTCAGTGTGGATCTCATTGAAATGTTCAGCAAAGGACTTACTGTTTTAAAGGGTTTTCCAATCGGGACATAACAATTTCGTATCTTTATATGAACGCACCCTTAAAATTTTTTAATGAACTATCAATGTCAAAACGTTGGTTGAAGTCAACATTTACATCATGGTAAAGTTCACGAACCAGTAACGTTTGGGAATTATTAAAAATTAATACCGAAATTCTGAGTCGGTGGTCGCAACTTTAAGGAGCTTACTCTAATTTTCGGCCGTATTAATCGTCCCAACCGACAGGCTGTGCGTGCTATAGTGGATAAATTCGAGACCAAATTTACACTGTTGGACGATCCGGTGCCAAAAAGACGTCGTATTGCTCGAAGCGAAGAAATAATCGCAGCCGTAAGTGCATCGATTCAAAATGAGCCAAATTAGTCGATTCCACGTCGTTCTCAAGAATTGGGCATCGCTCAAACGACATTGTGGCATATTATGCGAAAAGATCTTGGCCTACAATGCTTTCAAGATTGAATTGACTCAAGAACTAAAGCCACTTGATCATTTGAAACGCCGAACAATCGATTTATTGAAAGGCGAATTCGGTGAACGTGTTATCTTGAGAAATGGTCCGGTCGAATAGCCGCATCGTTCTTGCGATCTAACGCCATTGGATTTCTTTTTATGGGGCCATATCAAGTCACTGGTCTATGCCAACAAGCCAGCAACTTTAGACGACCTCAAAGACAACATCCAACACGAAATTGCCAACGTTCCGGTCGAAATGTGTGCCAGAGTGGTGGAAAATTGGGTCCAAAGAATCGACCGCTGTAAACGTGCTCGTGGTGGTTATATGACTGATATCGAATTTCATTCATAAAATGTAATGCTTTCACTACGCCCACAATAAATTTGAACTCAATATCTCAAATATATCTGTGTTTTATTCATAGATAAAATTGTTATGTCCCTATTGGAAAACCCTTTATGAGCATGCAAGTGCTAATATTAAGAGGAGTAGGAATGAGCTAATTTTTGGCATATCACTTGCTAAAATCTAGTGTGGATCCTAATTTTTAGCATATCACATGCTAAAATTCAATGTGGATCTCATTGAAATGTTCAGCAAATGTTTTACTGTTATTTAAGCATGAAAATGCTCAAGAGCAGTAAGAATGTTCCAATTTTTGGCATATCACTTGCAAAAATTTGGAGTGGATCCTAATTTTTAGCATATCACTTGCTAAAATTTAGTGTGGATCTCATTGAAATGTTAAGCAAACGACATACTGTTATTTAAGCATGCAAATGCTCAAGAGCAGCAGGAATGTTCTAATTTTTAGCATATCACTTGCTAAAATTTAGTGTGGATCTCATTGAAGTGTTCAGCAAAGGACTTACTCTTATTTAAGCATGCAAATGCTCAAGAGCAGCTGGAATGTTCTAATTTTTAGCAGATCAGAAATTTTTACTATAATTCAGCAAGACAAGATATAATTTTCAAACGAAGATACCTAATTTGTAGAATATAACTTGCCGCGAATTAAGACGCATTCTACATTGTATTAGTATACAATATGCTAAAATTTAATTTGATATTTTCTTATTTTCAGAAATTCCTTTTTTGCGTGTAAGTCAGTCAAAATTTGTTTGACTTGTGGTCCAGTGACAATTGGCGTTATGCAATCAGTAATTTTTCATTAAATTTCAATATAGAATGATTGATTGCATAGACATTCAGATGTAGAGAGAGTATATATCTATCAAATAATGGTCAAATTTTATTAATTCTATCATTAGTAATTCAATTTCTACCAAATGATTAGATAACCATTTGATACAACATTGATTACTAAAAATTGGATTAGTATTTACTTAACCTCAATCAGTTAAAATTGTTAATAATTTCAATCAGTGACTGACTTCTTGCTTTGCAATCAGTCATTTCTGACTGATAATCAATCATTGTTATATGTGAAAATCAATCCGTTTTGACTGATTGAAAAGCAAGAAGTCCGTCATTGAATGAAATCATTAAAAAATCTAATAGGTACAGATTTAAAATGCGTATATAGTATAAATATGAAACAGTCAAAAATTGACTGAATTGAAACTACTGACTCATTTTTCTCTGTTCAATTTGTCAGTTTTTACTGGTTTTTACTCAAATACGATCACAGGGTGAGGATTCTAGTCAGTAACAATATTAAGTTTTATAAACTCAACTGAAACTTTTTCGAAAATTAAACCAATTTTTTTTTTTAAAGATACAATTGCTTTATTAAAGTTCAATATTCCAAGTCACAAAAATTGTCACCATGAAACATTTTTGCGTAAATTTGAACGTAGCTTAGTAAACATTGTAAATACAGGTCTTCTTTATAATTACACAATTTTTAGTATTATTTTCACTAAAATTTAAAGGTATAATTATTTTCTGTTCATTTAAATTCTTTGAACTATTTTTACTCTTGGAATCACATAATAAATTAATGGGCAAAAGCTTTCACTTTTCAGAATGCAAGGCTAAGGTGAAATATGTTACTTTTAGTAACATCTGCCATTTTAAAGAATTATATGTGTCTAGACTGAAGATATTGGCTTCCATTTCTGCTGAAAGAACACGTGCCATTGATATAGCCTCAGATAAAACGTCTGGTCCTTATTTGAATACAGTTGATATGTTTACAGTATAATGTATCCATTTAAAAAAGAAAATATTGAGTTCGAATTATTTAAATGCTCCTATATTTCCGAAAAACAACTGAGGTTTTGAAATAATTTTTTTTTTACTTACTCTACCGTTGTTAATTGGAAAAAATAATAACAATTTTCAAATATTGCTGACTGATCTTTTTTCAATCTGTTTCTCAGAATAAGATAACCTAGACTTTTTTCTAAACCTATGGAATGTCCTAAAATATTCTATTCACTCTTGCTCTTTACTTTGAATAAATAGAAAATGATGTAGTTATTAAAATTCAGTAATAAATTTTACAGATTTATTAGTGAATTTAGCTAATCAACCAGTGAATTGAACTAAATACGCAGTGAACTGAGAGATTAGAACTCTGATAAAATGTTCGTATTAAACCAAAATTAGGAAAGTTACAGTATTTTAAAACATAAAAAAATCAATGTCAAAATTCCATTTTCCTGTTAAACTATAGGAGATAATGAAAAGAGAGTTTTGACAAAAATAAAATTTTTCAAATACACTTTATCAAGGCCAAAAAAGGACAAGTTCGTTAACCAGCCATATCTGACAAAAATTTCGTAAATTAGAGCATTTTGGTGTTTTTAAAAACTACTTTTTGGAAACATCCAAAATTTTAATATTAATTTCTGATAGTACTCTAAAACTTCTACAAATTGTTCTGATGAACATTTTGAATCAAATAAAAAACTTAAAGAAATAAACAATCAAATTCAATTTTCCAGTTAAATTATTCAAGGTACAAAAGACTTTATAATGCGAAATTTTTCACCCGAGAGAGATCTACTAATGAAATAGAAAAAAAATTTTCCTTAATCTCTTAATTTCAATCAGTAGTTTTTTTTACTAATTCTTATCAGTTACTTATATTTATCTAAGAAATTGGTTGATTTTGGCTGACTCTTTTGTAAATATTATTTTCTAAAAACAATTGATTGTATTGTAAACCACTCACTGATTGGTATTAGTAAAAAAAAATTACCAATGAAAATTAAAGAGCGTATCAGTAATTTTTTTTTCATAAATACTAAGCATGTTTTCCATTAACTCTGCACTTTATGGGATAGAAATTATAATTCTTTAAATTTGAAGCGGTGGAATTTCATTAATAAAATATCTAGAAATGAGTCCCTCTTTCAGTTTAAAGAAAATTTCACTGATAGTCAGTAGTATATAACTAAAAAACAGTGAAACTTTTATTACAGTGAAAGAGTAACACATTTTCAGGTATCCTATCGGTGCAATTTCACTGATTTAAATTCAGAGAAAATTTTTTTTTTAAATTAATAATAAGAAATGGTTTGACGTCTGTTGAAATTGAGGTAAATCAGTACTTGAAAAATAATAGTTCAGCTGTCATTTCTTTATAAGGAGAAGAAAAGTCTGAATCATTAGTTGTTTAGTCAAGATAGAAAGCAAAAGAAGTTGGGATTTGTTCTAAGCCGTGAAGAACTTTACGATCACTGGTTGATCTGCACGGCAGCATTGAGAGTAGCGATGTCCCCTGGGTTTACCCCAGCAATCAAGTCACCCATCCCATTCTAGCCATTCACTGAATCCTTTGTCCTTCGTTCTTCAAGTATGTGCTTACAAGTCGAACAAGTGTTTATGTTGAACTCAGAACAATGCAACAGGAACAAACTCTCTCCGCTGGTGGTTTTGAAGTTTCCTCCATTGCACTCCAGAGAAACTGCACAATTGTCTGGAATAGACATTACTGCCAATTTTTAGAATTCTTCAATTTTAGCCCTGCTCTATCTTGATAAAAGGGATATAAGGATAAAGGAATCCTAATGATAAAAGGGATCGAAGGTTTGGCAATAATCTATTTTCCTCCCGGAAGTAAAAACGCACTTTTCAACAGAATTATAATTTCTAGAATGCGATGTAAAATACGATTGGAATAGTTTCATAACTGATAGAAAAGTAAATCCTTTTTTCTCGTAAATAACTTTTTCTTAAGGGACTACATCTATCTGAAATTTTTGGAAAACGATTTTTTTACGCTAAAATGACGTATTATGATCCTTGAAAACATAATCTACACTGAAAAACGGTTTTGCTTGACCAACCAAAATTTTGTTGACGCAATAAAATAATTTTGTTGTTATTTGTGCAACAAAAGTGTTTTGTTGAGCCACCAAAATATTTTTGTTGGGTCTCTTTGTTAGTCTAACAAAACTGTTCTGTTGATGTAATAAAAATGTTCTGTTCGTCTAACAAAATGCTTTTGTTAAAGCAAAGAATTTTTTTTATCAGCCCAATAAATCATTTGTTGGCTCAAGAAAATTCGTTGGTTAGTCTGGAAAAATAGTCTTGTTGTCTAACAAAATACTTTTGCTCTTTTGAAATAATATAATTTCGCAGCTTTGTTTCAAATTTCATTTGAATTCCAAGCACTTCATTTTCTAAGAGTTTTGCGAGGAAGGAACTGCTGGGCATAAGAGCCTCAAATGCTTCTTTATCTATACCTTGCTCTAAAAAGCAAAAAGTTAAATCTTAATATATTTAACAATTTAATTTGAGACATATATAACAAGCATTTGAAAATAATAAAATGTATAACGATGAATATATCTAGGTTAACATTTTGACTATACTTAATAGTTACTTTTGAAGGTGTCAATGAGGCACCTCAAACCCCAGTCCTCTAGAAGTCGCCTTGTCTGTCATATTATTTGAATTATACACATCACATACAATCGACTAACGAAAATATATTTAAATCGAGCATAGATGACAACAGCGGCATCCGTCATATTGGACATGAACGTGCTCGCGTCTCCGGCTAACAATAAGTGAACATGCATGCGTGATCACGTATCTAATTATTCTAACTAAACAGTTTTGTTGGTTCAACAAAACTTTGTTTAGGCCAACAAAATAATACTCAACAAAATAATTTTTGTGTCAACAACACAATATTTTGTTGGCCCAACAAAATAATTTTGTGATAACAACCAAAATTTTGCAATGGCAACAAAAACTTCTCAACAAAACGCTTTTATTGTGATGCCAAAATTTTTTTTTTTAGTGCATCGTTATTCTGTGTTAGAAAAAATTCTGAACCTACAATTTTTTACATTTTATAGAGAAAATCTAGTTTGAAATCTTCAAACGCATTTTTCTCAACAACAATGAAATTTATTTTTCAAACTTCCATAAATTTTTCTAAAATCAATATTTTTAATAATAATGTGTACCTATTCTGTAACAATCAGTTTTGGCTCATGTACAACTAAATATTCCACTAACTTAATAAATATTTCATTTATTTTATATTCTCCGGCATATTTATTTGAATATTAATTATTTTAGTTTTATTTTTCATCCTTAATAGATTAAAAATAAAATCTGAAAAGATTAATACTAGGGTCTTTGATATTGACGTCATAAGATGAACAAGAATTAATTTTTTTGAAAAAATCGGTTTTATTTCTCAATGTATTCTCCGTTTAGCTCGATACGAGTCCAATGATCTTTCAACTTCTCTATGTCCTCCAAATAACACAATTTGTCAAGCCCTCCAAAATACCCTTCTGTTTCTCATTCAACTTCTTCGTTCGACTTAAAATTAGTCGCTGGGGGCCAGGCCTGGAGAATTCGGTGAATGCAGACGCAAAATGAAATTAAGGGGGTATTCTACCCGATTCGGTCCGAAATATCGATGTTTTTAAATCGTTGTGAAAAAAAAACTTTTCAATATTTTTATTCGCAATTTTTCCTAAGTCATTCTGCAGGATATGGACAATAAATTTTTTTTTTACTTTTGAAAAAATCTTTAAAAATATAGTTTTTTTGACGCCTTGAACTTGAGCCTGCCGAAAAAAGTTGCTTCCTTGCGGACACAATATTTTCCGTTCAAAGATTCTGAAACACAAACTTTAACCCATTTTATAGCAATCACACTTCCCGCTATCGCTTGAACTAGGGAATAATAAAAAAAAAAAAATGTTTCAATTTTTTTCCACTTTTAAAGAAATATGATGATTTTTTGTCCTGTTTTTGTTTGTATTTTGCATTAAAACCAATATTTAAACAAATGCTTTAGGCACAATCCTAGTTTCGGAAAAAACTATACATTTGCTAAGTAAGCTCAAAAAATTTCAAGTAAATTGGATCAATATTTTTTGAGTTATCGTGTCCGCAGTTTCGAAAAAAACGAGTTTAAAGATTTACAATCACCGAGCATCGCCCAATGTATAGCCTTGAAACTTGAAAAGTATTCGTCCTTGAAAAAAACGCTCTTGCACACACATTCCCTTCATTGACTACGTCATAAATATTTTTAAAAAATTCGATTTTTCGGACCATCTCGGGTAGAATACCCCCTTAAAACAGTATTTATAACACATGCACAAAAAGTCTGTCTTTTCGTACTGATATATATGCCAAAAGTAACACTTTTTACTAAGGTTTAAAGGAAACAGTACTACGCATGCGTGAATCAACTATAGTTTCCTTTTGACACACTAGTTACTTTTTCGCATACTTTTTTAACACGCTAGTCACTTTTGCGCATACTTTTTAAATACTTTGAATCAAATTATTTATTTTTTTCTTATAGATAAGCAAAACTTGTAAAGTATTTTTTTTATGTTTCGGGGGTCTTTGTCTCCTAAACCCTCCACCGAGACCTCACCGTTGGAACCTACCAGGGCTGTGCACTGGATCTCAGGCACCCCTCCACAGCCTCAATCTGCGTAATTAAGGGAGTTACTCACCTACCCACCTAGTCAAAACAGGGTTAAACACGCAGGTTGACTACAGGAGTACTTAATCTGGCAACGTCTCATTTTGTTTGTTTGTGTGCGCACGGGTGTACAGTCGCACATATGGTCACGTCAGTACCTAAGAAATGTTTCTCAGACATAAAATTATACAATGAATTAAAAAGCTGCACATTCGTCCAAATGAGGAAAAAAATGTTTGCCTCTGACATCACGGTAGCTATGGTTATCGATGCATACAAAGAACATGGTTTTGATGGATTATCTCGTTTGTTTAGTGCCGATAAAAACGGGAAAATTCGTGTGACAAATTATAGGAAAGTTAAAAATAAAATCTGTGATTATCTGAAAACAAAATACTAGTTTACTTCAGTTTAGTTGGTATATATTTATTGTATATGTATCAAATATTCTAAATGATAATTAATGAACGATTGTGATGATAATAGATATATATTGAAAAATTGTTATATCGATTCAAGACTGTGAAAATAAGACAAATTTAGTATGTCATGAAGAAAAATTTTACGTACTACGTATTATAATATGTATGCAAATAAAGTTGTTTGTATTACTTAATTCGTTAATTTATTATACGAATAATTAATATGATGTATTTCATTTATTAAAAACACGATTTTCATTAAAAATTTTAATCACCAGTTAGTACGAGCTGCTGAACAGATATAACGCATACATTTCAAATTTCGCGCACATAACCTACAAATGCGACGTTGCCACGTACCTAACCAAAGACCAAAATCACAGCAATTTCCAATCTTCATCGTATTTCTTATTACTTTAAGAACCCACTTTTAAATGTTATTAAAGTTAATAACTATCCCTGAACATCTTATCTTTCTACTGTTCAAATCCCGTTATGATCTGTTTGTCAGTTAAAAAGATATCAATGATAATGCACGACAAACACCGCGATTTCTCATAAGAGCCCATATTGAATCAACTAGAGAGGCGCAAAATAGAAATACGAATATCTCACTAAAAAACCCACCTCAGACCTTAAAATTTCGTACGGATAATTTTTTTATTATATTCTAACGCTCTGCAAAGTTTAAGATTTTGCTGCTCGTTAATTCTTCATTCTGAGTAACTCCCTTAACTCCAATCGGACCTTTTTGCATTTTTTATAAAAAGTAGTATGTGAAACTCGTGAAAAAATGCGGACATCAACGAAGTTTGTGAAGTTATAGCATTCAACTTCAGCTCGTACCACAGTTGGCACTTGACTTCGGCTTGTGTGCCACGTGCTACTCGTTTTCATCTTGTGCTCCCAACTTTATAACCTTCATCAAAAGTCCGCCTTTTAGCATTTGTATCACCATGTACTATTTCATGAAAATTAAACAATCTATTCACTTTTTTTTGCCAATACCGGTATAAATTGTTAATATTTTTCAAAGTACTCTCCACGAGCATCTACACATTTTTTCCACCGACTCTCCCATGCCCGGTACGCCCTCTCGAAGGCCTCGACGGAAACCTCCTTCAAAGCTGTTGTCAAGGCCGCTTGGATACCGTCAGTGCTGTCAAAAAGGCAGTCGAGATGGCGTGGCGAAGAGACCGGGAGATGGAAATACCGTCTAATCCTGGAGCTCGTCACCTGATTAGATAGAAAGCTCGGTGAAGTCGGCTTCTACCTGGTGCAAGCGCTTTCAGGCCATGGCTGTTTTAATGCGTGTACCTGAAGTGCTTTAAGAAGAGAGACGATGAGTTGTGTCGCTACTGCAGTTCCCCTGTGGACGATGCGGATCACACACTCTTTGTTTGTGCCAGGTGAATCGTTGCAAGGGAGTCCGTTAGTCGGATGGTGGGTGCCGAGCTCACTCCTGACACAACGGTTCCTCTCATGATCCAGTCTGAATGTGTCTGGAAGCACATTGAGTCATTCATCACATTAGTAATAAGGACGAAGGATCTCGATGGGCGTAGAGAGCGCAGTAACGGGGAGGGCCAGTAAAAACGCACTGGGGCCTGCACTCTCGGTTGTGCGTCCTGGGCACGCTGGGCTGCCGCGCCGGTTTAGAGAGAAATCTTTATGCTCTCCCAGCTGGCGTGACGACCGGGTCCGCTAAACGGACGATTGGCGCGGGGGAGGGTCCCGAGCAAACGGATGATGGAAAAGTCGGTTACGACTTAAGGTAGTACCGTCGTTAATTAAATACCGTAACGATATTAATGTAATTGAATATATCGATTCACATAGGTCTAAAAGTGACTCAAAAAAATTTTTTGTAAGGCCAGGGTACGTATGAGAAAAGTTATAAGAATTTAGTTATTACTTATTTAACACGTAGTCTTATGGGAAATCGAGTTTCCAGTAAAGTTATCCTCAAACTGTAAAAAAACTACAGTACAGATTTAAATAAAAAAAGAGAAAATATAAATTGGATATCCGCAGAGCATTTTGAGACCTTGGACGTATTGATTAAATACGTGTGATGATAGGAAATGAGCGATGAAATATTAAAAATGACGTTCAGCGACGGAAGACGACCATGACTCAGTAGATGTGGCAACGTCGCAAAATAGGTTAGGCGCGCGCTCTTTTTAAAACTCCACGTGCTCCGTATATACGCAAATTAAGATTTTGTGGATTTAGAAAAATTAAGAAAATAGTTAATGATAAATAGTGTTTAGTTGTTTCTCTATACATGGTGTTTAAAAAGTCCCGGGACGGTTGGATATTTCCTCAGGTAGAATATTTTTCAAAAAAGTGAAGGTCATTCCTGAAGTAAATTTTAACGAGGAATTCAATGGTGATCTTCATTTTTACCTTGAAGTTGACCTTCATGGCTTTTTCAAGGTCAACTTTGTTTATTTTTAATGGAAACAACTCTTGAACAAAAACTTCGGAAGAAACAATTGAAAATGCTTTACGCCGGAACGTTGTAGACTGCCCAGTTCGAGATCTCGCTTGTTTCGAGTATAGATAGGCTCCGCGTTGAGAGTGAATGATCGGTCAACGCGTGAGAGCGACAAAGGAAACGCGAAAACGATCGTCTTTTGACTTTGACGAAATAGATTGATGAATTTGACACGTATCTCACTATAACGTATTTCACGCTAGTGTGTCAAATTTAAGCACATTTCGTCAGTAAAAAACAAAGTTTTGACGAGTTAAGCACAAAAAAAGTATTGATTTCGATCGAATTTGTAAAGCATATTGTATTTTTTATTTCATAAATGACAAGTCAGATATGTCCATCTGCATCTCCTCAGATCCTGCAGATTTTGGCCGACCAGTTCTCTGAAGGTCCTTGATAGATCCATGATTCATAAAGCGCCTTACAGTTTTTTCAATTGTTGATTTTGAGACAGGATTTAACCCTTCCCTATTACGAAAAGTGCGATTAAAAAGCAAATGAACTTGATCATAAGATCGAACTCAATCTCCCCAACCACGCATCGTTAATACAGATACCCTCTCTCGTTCCGAAAGTTTAGCTTGCGCCATAATACTCTTTTAGCGAAAGATAGTAAGTATGTACTCGTAATACGTAAATTTAGTTTCGATTCGTAATATTCGTATGGAGATAGAAAAACGGTATAGGACTAATGGTTTCGCCTTAGGTATTGACTTAGGTATCGAAAAACGGTATAGGACTTTTCGATATAACTCTTTGGGGAGGAACAGAACTCTCACCAGAACTCCTGGAACTTTTAATGAAAAATTTTGTATACATATGATTTTACAATATTCAAAACGCTGTAACCAAGATCAATACAGAGCTCACCAATAAATTTCTCGTTGGAATTTTCTTCAGAAATTACACTGACCTCTTGAAAAACTTTGTTAATTTCAAATAACCTCTAATTGACCTTGAACGTTACAATTGACCTATGACTTGGCTACGTATCTGAACGTAGAATTTTCCGCTCTATCGATTGCAGATGTGAAAAATGGGGGTTTCCATTTAAAAAAACAAAGTTGACCTTGAAAAAGCCATGAAGGTCAACTTAAACGTCAAAATGAAGGTCACCATTGAATTCCTCGTTGAAAAATACTTCAGGAATGACCTTCACTTTTTTGAAAAATATTTTACCTGAGGAAATATCCAACCGTCCCGGGACTTTTTAGACACCCTGTATAAGTATAGATATATTCTATCTATTAAATTATGTTTCAGCTCAAAGGCCATGAACCACATGGGTCACGTAACAAGATTCCTACCATACTGGAATTTTTTTGTACTACAACCTTCGGCCATAAAAAGGCATTCAAAGGCATTCAAGGAGGTTTGTATACTCCAAATTTTTTGGTATCACAAAAATATTTATTTTTGAAAATTAATTTTTTTCTAATTCCAAAAAGTTAGAAGTATAAATACCTTCTTTAGTGGCTTTAAGGGCATGTGATGCTTAACATTTACTCTTTGGCCATTTTTCAATCGAAATTCGGGTGGGCCTGCCGTGAATATTCGATCTGAACGTCGACGTGGAGGCATATCCGGGCATCACCTTTTTTTCGCGAGTCACTGCATGAAAGATGCAATTCCGGAAGAAGGGAGTTTGTCAACGGACACGGTAGCGTTAATGAAATTTCAAAAAAGAAGGTTCCATCTTTCAAAACTTGTCCGGAATGCTCCACAACTTTCACTGAATCAATTTCTTCCTGCAGTATTTAAGAATTGCATAATAATTTGAAAACCGTCTCAGAAGGCTCGTAATAGATCTTTACGCAATAGTAAGTATCAGAAATAGAGCAGGACTTATATTTCAAAGGAAGATTAACATCGAGCGCGTCTAACTAGATCTTGATTTTGTCGAGATCTGACCAGATTTCTAGTTGACATTTTAATATGCAATATGAAGCTGAAACTTCGCTTTATTATCCATGCGAAATTTTAAATCAGAAATGACGTTTAGCTTGGAGCAATTGTTCGTTCAAATCGACTCTTATTTCCAGAAAATTTTATGTTTTTCTTTTGCATAAAAAACCGATTTCACATTTCAAGCGAGGTTTCTTATACGATTCATTCGCTTCGTGAAGGTTTTTTCTATCAAATAGAGGTTTAAAAGTTCAAAAAATAGGACGTCGTCATAGTTTTTTTCGACCGTATACTGTGTCAATCTATTGCTTACGATTAGGAAATTTTATGAAGAATATCGGCAATCTGTTTCATGCTACCAATGTTTGCTTCATCATTTATTCTCTTCGTAAAACACTTTGATGACTCGATCTGTTTGTTCTCTAGTAACCTTAAGTTTGAAAAGTTACTTTTTTCAACAAGTAACTTAATTTCAACTTGTTACTTTTACAAAAAGTAACGTAACTCACCCAGAAATGCATATAAATAAAGTATGATGTAAGGTCATACTTTCTGCATGCAAGGAACGCACGTTTCTTAATAATTCATGACAAATTTGTGCAGTCATTCTAAATCATTGCGCATAAATGATTAATCAGAATTAACTCAGTTTTCATAATTTTTTACTCTATTACATTCCCAAAACAGTATGTTTGATTCGAAATCAATACTTCAGATTACTTTTTTATGAAAATTACAGCCACTTTATGGGCATTCCACAATTCCCGTTCTCATATGTGACACTGCACTCATATGATGTGTTTCGCGAAAAAACTCTATGATTTTCAATCTCATGGGTCAATTAGGGATAAAATCAATTTTGAATTGGGAGTACGCTGAACGTACGGTTTATTACCTCTATTGTCATGACCAACTACCTGCTTTTGGGTTCGACTTCGAGCTGGCCGACAAAATTTGGGACGATTCGCCTTAAAGCATATATGCAATCTTTGCAGACTTCGCACATGTAGGTTTAAGATATGAGAAGAGTTTTTTACGAAAATTTTTTGTTAACTTCTAAGTCATAAAATTTTCGTCTGCCCCAAGGTTTCTATGCATGTAAATTTTATCCCGAACTTAGGTATAAAAGTCCTTTGGTTTATAGAGGTTTTTTTATTGCTTCCATTGTCTTCTTTCGTTACCTGATCTAGGGATAAATTTCCGTCACGTACGAAAATTTCCTTCCTAATATTTCGTCTCACAATTCGTCACAAGTTTGGGTTTGAGACGTCTCAAACTTCTACATCATCGAGATCTGGAAAGCCGAATAGCTTGTTTAAGCGCTCGGCGAGTTATTGCATCCGGTCCCTTAATTTATTCTTTATACTATACACTATCAGTTCTCAGACAAGCCAAAAATACCCAATACTAGTGGCGATATCTGTTAGATCTTTTCGGCATTTCATCCTACACTCATCATGGATGTTGTGTTAAGATTTTATGACATTCGGATGTATAGAAGCTGAGTTATCTAATTTTCTCGATTTTAAGCTTATCTGGGACATGGACGTAAGAATATATGGACGGAGCCCAAGCCTGCGGGGTCTGTGCCGAAATAAGTAAGGGGGAAATAGTGGAAATGGTGGGGAGCGGCCATATTACTTGAGGACATTTCTTATCTCTGGATTGGCTGAGATTTTAGTGGGAGCTTTTAAAATGTTGCGTATCAGCCGTTATGTGCGTAGAATGTAAATAGTGTAAACAAACAGAAAGATGTGGACTTGTGACGTGAAAAATTGCAAAAACAATGTTCCTCGTAGAGGATCAGCAAAAAGAAATCGTTTAAAGCTACTAGAAAATACAAAAAAGGTGATCTACCATAGGTAAAAACACTTGTTCATAATTTTAGAGGTCATTGCAGCTACGTTTAAATGTGTGTATTGTATACTAAACTTATTTCAGTATACCAAAGGACAAACTGAGAAGAAAAAAATGGGCTAGTGCTTTAAATTTACGATTAGAAGATGTGAAGGACAGCCATAAAGTTTGATCTGATCATTTTCCCGAAAATGCCTTTGACAAAACATCTCTTAATCTTGTCAGGCTTCGACTAAATTTAAATATTAAATTTAAATATTACATAGATTTTTTTTCAAATATGTATACCTGAATATTTTGTATTAACCAAATTTTAAACTAATCTGTCAAATTTAATAGGTAAATCGCATTTAAAATAGCGTGCGACTTCTTTTTACCAATCACAGTTAATCACCAAACCAGCCAATCAAAGGCCTGAAAATGTCCTCAAGTAATATGGCCGCTCCACCTACCCTTTTCCGCTCAGTTGGTTTGTCCCCCTCGCCTATGTTGGGACTTTGGGCTCCGTCCATATATTCTTACGTCCATGATCTGGGAACTTTTATGACAGACCTTGTATATGGGTCATTTCATGGGAGATTTACAGTCAACATTCTTTTTTCGACGAAATATTTTTTTTGCCTTCTTACTTCGAAAATAATCGACACGTTTTTTTTTCAATGTGATACTTGAAAATTTCGAGATATAATTTTTTTATGTTTGGCACTCGGGAAAATTTTTTTTTTTCTAACAGCTCACTGTAAAAGCAGTTTTGAATATAAAATGTCACCCTTGCACTTGAAATGCGCGAAAGAGTACAAGCTTTCAAAAAAGTTATAGCACACATTTCGTTGTTTTTTTGTAATAACAATACAGTACACTTTTATAAACAATTGAATTTTTTTTTAATTTGCAACTAATTTTTTTCCGATATTTTTGTTTTTAAATTTCTGTTGAAGTTTTTTCAATATGAAGGCAAAATTTTGGAATGGAAAAATGAAAACTGTAGGTGTAATTAATTTATAAAATCTGTCCCGCGCGTTGCAACGAGCGATCTCGCACGCTGCAACTACGCTTAAGCTTGTTTAGGCATGCTCGGACTCGAAGCACGTGTGGCAGTGAACCGCTGCAATGGGCGGGACAGATTTTATAAATTAATTACACCTACAATTTTCATTTTTCCATTCCAAAATTTTGCCTTCATATTGAAAAAACTTTAACAGAAATTTAAAAACAAAAAAATCGGAAAAAAATTAGTTGCAAATTAAAAAAAAATTCAATTGTTTATAAAAGTGTACTGTATTGTTATTACAAAAAAACAACGAAATGTGTGCTATAACTTTTTTGAAAGCTTGTACTCTTTCGCGCATTTCAAGTGCAAGGGTGACATTTTATATTCAAAACTGCTTTTACAGTGAGTTGTTAGAAAAAAAAAAATTTTCCCGAGTGCCAAACTTAAAAAAATTATATCTCGAAATTTTCAAGTATCACATTGAAAAAAAACGTGTCGATTATTTTTGAAGTAAGAAGGCAAAAAAAAATATTTCGTCGAAAAAAAAATGTTGACTGTAAATCTCCCATGAAATGACCCATATGCTACATTTTGCTACTTTCGACATCTACACTTCAAAATTGATCTCTAACGTAACTGTGCGCTAGAAGGGCTGCATACTGGATTACACTGTAGATCAGTAGGCAGAAACATCGGCCAAAAACTAATTTCTGAAATTAAACTTCTTAAAGTAATGATCGCAATCTATATGAATTGAAGCGTACTTTTGCCCGTTTCCATTTGTCAGGAAGAAATACAACAATAGAAAAAGTCGCGCGTAACAAGATTTCTGGGTAAAATGCGTGCGTTTATCTGTCGAGAATATACAAACAATTGAATTAAAATAGATAATTATATTACAGCATGAATTCAAAGTTGACGCCGCGTAAGAATAGGCATACAAACATCGATTTTCGACCAATTTTTAATGATTTTTTCCACAAAAACAACATTATATTTTAGTTTTTTCATATCAATATATTCGATTTTATTATATAATAATGAATCACGAAAAGGTTGATTTGGTAAATTTGTTTGTATTCTCACACAAAGCCAAAGACATCCATATTTTGAGACCCCCCCCCTCGGTCAAATCCTTTGCGCCCCGCATTTAAGAATTTTGCAATATACTGGCCATTAACTCAGAAAAAAGTCTGGTTAAAACAACCAGAACTCCGGTTATTTCAAACGAAAAAAAATGTTACGGAGAGCCGTACTAGTAATTCCGATTAAAAATGTTATACATTCTAGTAAACACTTTTCGGCTGCTTTTAGTTAAAACTAAAATTTCCCGGTTGAATGCTAACTTTACCTTAAAAAAAAAATGATTTAAAGACGTGGGAATTATAATTTTCAAATTGAAAAAATATATATTTATTTGTTGAATTATTTTATTTTGTTTATATTATTATTAAAAATGTACATTTGAATACATATTAATCTACAATCCACAAATTTCTTTACTTTTGAATTTTTTCTTTAAGTTATCTAACTTTCACTCACTTAACACCTTGTACACTTCATTCTCTATTTCTTTGAAAATTTGTAAAAATAATTCGAGACAAGACGCGAGATCTTTAAGATTCCTTTGGGCTCTACTTTGTTTTCGTTTACACTTGTTTTTGCCAACGGCTTAATACACAAAATAACTTATAGGAATCCGGTATCGAGATGTCACAGTACGTCCGCTAACCTGTATTTTACAAGGGTACTTAAAAAAGTGATAATGAGCATCAGCGCCGCCAAGTTATGATAGCAAGAACTAATATCAATGCAAATGAAACTCCCGTACCCCGCAACTTGATACCCAGTAGGAAGGTGGACATTGAATGGCATTGAAATGTCAAAATCTAGAAAGAAACGAGATCGAGAATGAAACTTTTGAATGCCATTTAATGTCTAGAAATTAAAATGAATTTAAAAGTTTTATTCTCGATTCCATTTCATTCCAGATTTTGACATTTCAGTGCCATTTAATGCCCACCTTCTTACTAGGTATATTCTGAAGAGCGGAAAATTTTTAAACATAAATCAATGATTTATACCATCAGATTTTATGAAAAAAATATCAAACTATGGTTGTTATGGTTACAACAGGTTAAAAAGAACATCGGTAGCGACAATAGCACCACCGATTGTTAATAGCAAACACAATAATTCATTTTCCTTTACTTCTACAGGGTCTCCCGGTACTGAAGGTACATATTTATATGTTTGAATTCCAAAAAAAAAATGGAGTAAAAAATTCTTATACAAAAAATTTGTGAAGTGTATAATTACCGAGTAATTATCAATTAAAGATTAACCAATCAAAAAAATGCGTTGTATAGACGACAGTTCATGTGCCATCACTGAGAGAGTGTGAGAATGCAAGTTCAGATCGTAAAATTTGCCCTCAGATTATTTTTTTAAGAGGTTTTAACTCTTTGGTGCAACTTCACACTTAAACGAGATTTGAAAATTAACTAGTATCTTTTCGTAGCAACCAAATTAGAAATCATTACTCGATGAGTTAATTACTTTACTTAAAATGTATAGGTTGTTTGAGTTCTGTAAAATCCTCCTGAATTCATAGCATTCCGCAGAATTCTCTCGAGTTCTGTAGGAATCTCTTTAACTTTTCTGAATTACCTTGAACACTTTTGGATACATTTAATTATTTGGATTTTCAAGACTTTTAAATACTGTAAATTCCTCCAAATTCTGATGCAATCATTGCAATTTTCCTAATTCTTTCACAATTAGTGTAGATAGTCGACTGCTAAGCTAGCAGTGAATGAACATGTGTTTTTTAATTAAATCGCGCAGAATTTTCACGGATTTTGTAAAGTTCCCATCAAATTAATTGAAATTTAAAAATCTTCAAATTGTAAATAATTAAGTGTGAAGTTGCGACAAAGAGTTAAAACCTCTTACAAAAATAAACTGAGGGCAAATTATACGATCTGAACTTGCATTCTCACACTCTCTCAGCGATGGCACATGGACTGTCGTTTATCCAACGCATTTTTTTGATTGATTAATCTTTAATATCTAATTACTCGGTAATTATATACTTCACAAATTTTTTGTATTGGAATTTTTTACTCCATTGTTTTTGGAATTTAAAAATATAAATATGTACCTTGAGTACTGGGACACCCTGTATAGGAGTGGACCTACTATGCAACATGTATACAAGCATTAGCTTTAGTAAATTTAACCAAACCTTTTTCTAAGTGTGTGTTAATGTTCCGACTTCGGGTCTACATTATCACCACCATCAACAATTTATTCTATAACACTGGCCGAAAAAAAAAATTTCTGTTTGCTGCAGAGTATACTACCCTGTATAATTTGGGGACGCTGAATCCAAAAATGACTACCATTTTACTCAAAAAGCTCTTGTTTTTGCGATATTGCGAAAAAACTATTTTTTTTTTATTTAGTACCATTTCGCCAAATTTTATTCGATTACGTTAAAATTTTAACCCGATGAAGGAGATAGATGAAGGTAAACATTAATTAAATTTGATTAGAATTGGACAAAAATTAGTTGTGTAACAGCGTTTTGAATTTTGATAATTGCAGAATTTTAACTAAAATATTGAGTTTTGTTCGTTTAAACGATTTTTGAAGGGAACAACTTAATATATGTGTATAATTTAAGGTTTTTTAGTTTAATTGGGATCTATACTTCACAAATGGTCTTTAATTGAAGTAATCTATTTATAAAAAATGTAAGAATTTGAATGTCTGCATATCGAAAAAAAAACGGTTTTTGTTTGCAATATCGCTAAAATAAGAGTTGATTGAACGAAATTCTGGTCATTTTTGAATTCAGCGTGCCTGGATTACTTTAAAAAGATTGTTGTCTAGCCTGCAGCAAAATGGCTGTTGACCAGTGTAAACAAAAAATACACTAAAATTTTCTATCGGAGAGACCTTTCCCATCGATTCTTAAGAACGTGCATGAAGCGAGTTTTTCCACTGATTCGAAATTTGATTAATTAACATCGCTATAATATATTGATTGAAATAAAATGCCTATGCTATTTACATCTACTTTGTAATTGAATCAACTCTCAATGGATTCAAAATAAACCCTTGAAAATTTAACTCTTTTTTTAAACTAATTTTTAAGTAAAAAATTTAATTTTCAAAAGAGAGGTGAGTCAAATATTCCAGTTTTTGTTTTCGTTTTCAGTAGAACATTCTCTTTTCGTTTCTCTGGTTTTTTATTTATCATTTATGCGAATTTCCTCTTCTTTAATTTTTGAATTTCATTGCACCAATGCATTTCTTGGGTGCTGGATTTTTCATTATATTCGTCCATCCTCTCTCTACTGCTTGATTTTGCGGCATTCAGGTAGAATGTATATTCAAAAAGTTTTGTGAAAATAAGGCAATCTCTTGCAGGATTTAAAGAGCCACCAGACATAAGTCCTACTACCATGTCACCAACAATTAAAGGACTTCCAACGTTTTTCTAAAATTAAAAACAAAATCATGATGTTGAAAAATTGTTATATTTCTATGGTATGATAGAAGTATTTACTTCGCTAATAACAGCGTTTCGTGTCAGAAATTTTACACAAATTAGTTCATCCAGAAAAATATTTTTTCTATCAGGAAACTGATTGTCGCATTTTGCCTCTTCTAGAATTTCAACCATTAATACCTGCAATGGAAATTTCAATTTAATTCAATTTATTTTACTTTATGCGATTATGTAAACTTTTTTCTTGGTTAAAAAGGCATTTCATATGAAAGGCAAAAGTAAGTCATCTATTTTTTTTTTCGATGTCTTTATATGAGCGGAACGGGATCAATTGCGTTCGATACCATTCCTCATTGATGGTTTCGTTCGATTTCAACAGCTCATAATATAAATAACATCAGCGTCTTATACGGTTTTTGGCCTTCGTTCACGCGGACGGTCGTCAACATCGAAAACACAAACAGCGGGAACTTAGTTGCGCACTAGTCCAAGCAACAGGGCATTTATTATGAATGATTTATGACATTATTTATTTCAGAAAACGGACTGCGCCATCAGAAGAAAGGTTGGTCATAGAGTTTTGGACAACGAAATATGATTTATAAATTTTTTATCAACATTTAAGACCAAAAAATCGCGCTTTTTTAGTTTTTTGTTTATAACATTAAAGGTAACTATCCAATCTCAATAACATCGATTGAAAAATTGTATACAATTGAATTGCGGATTATCCCAAAGTGTCCATTTTTTTATAGATTTGAAGAGCATAAAATCTGCTTCTTTTCCACCAAACCTCAACCTACAAGTAAAAAGTTAAAAATTAAGTCAGATATTAATTTGTTTAAAAAAAGCTAAATTTCCCGGTTTTTCTGAATTTTCTCCGCTTTTAATCATCCAATCAAATCAAGCGACAGTTCATTTTGTCCGAAATTCAATTGTCTACAACTTTTCAATTGATGTCATCAAGATTGGATGATTACCTTTAATGTTATAAACAAAAAACTAAAAAAATGCGATTTTTTGGTCTTAAATGTTGATAAAAAATTTATAAATCATATATTTCGTTGTCCAAAACATGATAAAATTACCCCCGATAGCAATGTCGTAGGCAACATTAGTCAATAACACATCCATCGGATTAACCGAAATTTATACATAATTGGCCTAAGATGCGACTGCAAAACGCCAAGATTTTCCATGCAGCATAACAGATCATTCGTATTGAGACCTTCCATTCCCTTACTACCTTTCCATTACAGCAGCATAGTGTATGCATCAAATGTAGCATTGTGAAAGATGCATCTAGGCTGCTTTTTTGCACCACGCCATTATAAGGCGACACAGCATATGATGCTCAAATAAATGTGTCACTACTCATGACTTGAAAATAACATGTGGGAATATTTGTTGGGTTGGTATAGAATATATTTGGCCAACAAGTTGATTACACCAATGCAAATTTATTTTTAGGCTACTTAGCGAAGTTGAAAATTAACATTGAGTACTGCTTACACAAAAATTATTAACATTAATGCAAAATCCTAAACTTCGTTTTTTTTAGTAATAAGGAAACGAACCTCAAGTGCTTCACTGGAATCACGAACCAAACAAACAAAAATTCTCGGGTCAACGATTTTCTGATGAAAATGATCGGAATACAGAAAAATGTTGTAAAAACCAAAATAAGTAGAATAATATTACAAAATAAAAGCAATTTATCCGAATAACACTTGGCACGTGATACAATCAAATCTAATATTCAACGAAATAGAGGTATTCTTTCTGTAATCCCAAAAATGTATTCCGCAATTTTCAGCCATCGATAATATTTTCGAAAAGTTCATGCGTATAAATATTACGTAAACCCTAAAAATTTTTTTTACGAATTTCGAATTCTGTATTTTTAATGTGATACAAAAGTCTCAATAATGCATAAATATGAAAGTAAATCTCGAATCATTGTTAAATCAGTAATGATTAAAACATCCTATACGAGTTCACGCACTCCAACGCATGACACTGTGATGTTGCCTCTATTGACAGAAGTCTGCTGCGTCTTTAATGACTGACTGAATGCTCACTCGTGGCAGAATCGTATTCAACACGTGATTGCGAAAAAAACGCGACAAGATGTGACCCCATATTTCTGTGTTATTCCGGCATGACATTTTAACGCGTTAATCACACGTAAATGCACAATGAATAGTACACTGGAAATACTCAACAAATCTTTTTCGTGAATAAACACAAATAAGTATCAATCATTGATACATATAAGTCTTTCATTTCAATTGACGAAATGTTGAGCTCAATCTTTTGCTGTCGGGGGTACTCTATGACCAACCTTTCTTCTGATGGCGCAGTCCGTTTTCTATAATAAATAATGTCATAACAAATTCCCTGTTGCTTGGACTACACCTAACATATCCTTTTGTGTGTGAAAATGTCGAGTTTGGAGCCAAATAAGCGTTATTGATGAAACTTTAGAATTACTTCTTCAATGTGAAGAAATTTGCAGCTGAGGTGCATCAATTGCCTGTAAAAACCTATGGTGAGGCTATCTTAAGTGAAAGAAGTTGTCGTTAGTTTTTTCAAAAGTATAAGAACGGTGAGTTTGATATCGAAGACAAAAAACGTAGCGGAAGGCCGAAAGTGTACAAAGACACGGAATTGGAAGCATTATTGGATCAAGATTCGTGCCAAACGCAAGAAGAACTTGTACGTACATTAGGAGTGACTCAACAAACAATTTCACATCGTTTAATAATAAATGACCAATTTTTGATGAAAAACGGCGGAAACTTATTCATACACCTGATATATAAAGTACATGTATACACGGAAAAAAAGTGCAGCTGTGACAGGGAAGTTAATCCTTGTTACAGCTAAACATTTATCTGGAAACGAACCAGTGAATTTTAGAAGATCCTTGATCATTTGTTCGATCCAGGCATTATAGTATAGCTGGAACAGAGATATAAGGCATAACTGCTACCTAATAACAAAAACACTGGGGTCTTGAAATTACGACATTCAGAATAACGTATACATCTAAGTAACATCCAATAAAATAAGATAAATTGTTTTTTCAATCAAATCAATTTCACTTTCCTACTATGGTTATTATTATCTTCTTCGTAAGTGTGTAGTTGTTTGGGGTTTACAACCACTCACGTTACCTCACTGCAACAGGTAGGTGTAACTATTTCGCCTAACTATACTCGAAGTTCCTTTTCCGAGTCGACTGTGCTTGGGATGAAATTTCTCCTGTGTGAAACAATATTCTAATTTATTTTATCTATAATATCCTTGGATGTTTACACCTTCGCCAAAAGTCTTATTTTTCTATTCTCTATTCTATTTTTCTCACTAAATCTAATCGTTTTTGGAATTAATTTTCTAAATCTTCTTCTTATTCTTCTTCTTTTTCGTACAGCGTTGGCACCGTACTGACAAAGCCTTATACATTCGAACTGCGCATGCTCTATTACAACACGCTACCGTTGAGTGAAGATACTACTACACAAGATTGAGAAAATCAAAATGGCCGGAACTAGTCGCGAAATATCAAGTGCAATGGACGAAAATCATGATGAATACTTCCTTCGTAGCCTCGCGCCCCTTGTCCCCTCACGATAGTAACACCTATGTTACAGATTTTAATCTGTCAAATAAAATGTTTTTAATAATAGGTTGATGGACTTCCACTTTGACGAACATTTCGGGTATTTATCTTACAATAGTATATTACGTGCCTAGGTACACAATGAGGGTTATTGCGTGAGGAGCGACAATGCTCGCAGGAGATCGAAGCCGAGGTGCGATCAGTCCTGCGAGCATTGTCGCGAGTCTCGCAATTTCCCGAATTGTGTGCATTGGCACGTATTCCATTTTATGTGACTTTGGTGCGGATACGAGTTTTTATGCGTACACTCGAATCTAATCTAGTATTTTAGTCGTTTGCGGCGCTAGTCATTACACTTGATATGTCACGACTAGTCCCGGCCATTTTCATTTTATCGATCTTGTGTAGTAGTAATGGATTCTAATAGACGCATGCGCAGTTCAAATGTAGAAGGCTTTGCCAGTAAGGTGCTAACACTGTACGAAGGAGAAGTGAGAAGAAGAAGAATAAGAAAAAGATTGCGTTCCGCTGTAAGACTATATGCGCATACGCAGTTCAATTTTTACATTGTATTCCTCTGTAACGGAATACACAACATTCCGTTACTCTCAGCTGTAACGGAAAAACGAGTTTCCGTGCCTGAGGCACATAAAATGTATTAGTCTTAAAAAATTCGACAAATTTCGAGCTAATGTTCAATATGTAACTGCCAAACCTGCAATAACGATTATTTTGACATATATTTAACGATAAACGATCAAATTTTTGTTATATTATTGCCAATATAAAGTTCATATGGCGTTTTTCATGGCGAATTGGACGGGTTCAGGACTCCGTGTTTCCGACTTACTTAAAATTTTAAGGATCGATAGGCTAACATAAATAATGAAGAAACCCAAAATTTGAGATTATTTCATCCACTAGTTAAAAATTAATGGGATAAACGAAAAAAAATTATTTTTGTTCTTTTTCAATAATTTAAAAACTGAAACTAGAAAAAATTCTGAAAAAAATTACACAAACGTATCATTAGATGGCCGATGTAGTAGTATTTTTTGGAAAAATTTTTACTGCAAATTTAATAATGAAAAAAAAGTTTTTTTCGAACAAATTGATTTTTTGAAAAAACGCCATCTTTGAAAAATCTGAAAAAATTCATAGTGATATCCTCGAGTATTACGCAAATTTTAGATATATAATTGAGGTGCGCACTCGAAAATTGTGCGAAATATGAATTTTTTTGTAAAGTGATGCGCGTGGAATCACGCTCTTCGATCGGCGGCGTCGGGCGCAAGTTCCACTAATGTTCTATTACTATCTGCTTTTTCGAGAACGTTACTATCAAAAAGTGATGGAAAGTGATTATTAATTGTTTAATTAACGCCTTATACTCATAACATATGAATAATGTAATGAGTTTTATAATTATATATAAAGTATCAAAAAAATAATTTTTTTTATTATCATAAAAATAAATTTGTTCGTAAAAAATCGACGAGACTTTATTTTCAAAGAGCAATTGACATGATTCGTCAAAAAAGGAAATATTGTTGTAATCCATATAAAAACAAAAACTGTAAGTGAATATTACGTGATTTTTCACTCTCGATACAGATTAAAATATAGTGAAGTCATCACGTGCTGATCTATAAATAATTTATCAAGCCTGAGCTTAAAATTCATTTTCCGTTTAATGAATTATACTCGCAGATTCAAATGAAAGCAGTTTGAGGATATTCCCAGAGCATTTTCTCAATAAATTCGAAGATGTTAAAAAAAATGCTCTCCTTTGCAACACATGCAGGGTAAGAGTTATGAAAGATGAAGTTTTAGAAGAAGGATAGAAAATAATAAGATTTGTTCCTCCTAGCATTTATGTGTTCTTTCTTAATTGTTAAAATTATCACAAATCGGCGAATGACTTGCAAAATCTTCCTTCTCACGACCTCCAGGTACCTTCCGATTCCAAAAATCCCTCGGAGACAATAATATTGACAAAAAATCAGAGTCCTTGCGATTCATCACATTCTCATCAACGTACAATTCAAAAAATCACTCTTCATACTTTTTGACGTAAAAAATTTGTTCATGGATTTTTTAACAACTAATTTATTTTCATGATAGTAAAAAACATTATTTTTTTATAATTTATGTGCATGAAATAATCTCAAATTTTGGGTTTCTTCATTATTTATGTTAGTCTATCGATCCTTAAAATTTTAAGTAAATCGGAAACATGGAGTCCTGTACCCGTCCGATTTGCCATGGAACACGCCATATATCATTTCTTCCCATTCGTCTAGAGTGTTTCTAAATACTTTTTACAGAATAGATACAAATAAAGAAAACGAATTGACAAAAATGATGCTTTCGGCATCCTTGCATACTGTTTTTCTTTAAAGTTGAAACATGAGAGTTCTGCCAGCCGCAACTGTTATAATAAAAATTACTAACAAATTGAGAATTTTGTTATGTTGAACATAACCATCTGAAGCTCTAAGGTTTTTTGAGTCTGTTGATAAAATTTCAAACTATTCCGGAAAAATTCGTACGAAAAACAGAGAGTTGATTGTAAAAAATAGATTGATTTGGTACCTTCAAAAAATGCGGTTTTCTTCGATTATAAAAGAAACTAGAGTTATGACACAAAAATTTATGCAAGAAAAAATATGCGGAATGACATTTAACATATACTGACATGTTTTCTTGATCATTTCTCCAAATTTTTTATTTAAATGAAAAAAAACGTTCCGTAGGTTATGGAATCCGGTGCCTCAATTATAATATTTTCCTCTTCAATGATACTCTAAGACACTTTAGGCTGATAAATTTTGTCAACAAATATAAACTTACGATACCGGTACAAGCGGTACAACTGTCTACTACAAAATAACCTCAAGAATGGAATTAGTCAACTCGAATCCACGAAAACATTATGTTACATTCTTTATTACATGTATGTATAATAGGTATATGTAATTACCTGAGCAAAAAACTCCGCCATTTTTTTAACATAAACAATTGACATTTAGACATTAAATAAAACAAATACACATACGCATTCGCACATTCAAATGTCACCAAAGAGTGGGATCCTCTCTCATCATCGCAAAAGTGAGACTTCTTGGTCCCAATTTCATCGCAATTTCAAGACTCATGTGTATGGCGAAAGTGACGTCAAATGGCAGTTTGAAGTTAATTTAGACGTTCAACCACTTTAAAAGTATTGTAGTAAATAATATGCGCCTTGATGTTAACATTCAATGTAATACTGTGTTTATCTATCAATAAATTGGAAATAGTTCGTAACAAATATATCTTAGTTCAAATAATGAGAAATAGTAGATAAGTAACAAACATGGCTTCTAAATTTAATTTAGTTAGAAATTTATGTTTATACAATGTAACAAAGTTTCACATTATTTATTTATATAGCTTCTTTAAGTTCATTAAATTCTTGATTAGCTCGGTTGACTAGTCAAAATATTTTCCCTGCATTTATAATGCTTTAATATAAATTCTGTCAATGAAGTACCGAGAATTGGTCAATAAATCACAAACTATTGATTATTCATCCAAATTTATCTTATCACCCTCAAAATAGGCCCCTCCCGAAATAATACACTTATGCCAACGAATAATCCAATCATCAAAACATTTTTTAAACGCATTTTCTGGAATTGACTTGAGTTCTCGCCGCGAATTCTCTTCTATGTCTTCTATCGATTGAAAACGGGTGCCTCGAAGTGGTAATTTGAGTTTTGGAAAGAGAAAAAAGTGGTGTTTCGAAACTGCATTTCAATATAAACTAACATCGAGCACTGTGAACAAACTAAATAACAGGTCGCGGTCAAACCCCACGACAGTATAGAGGATAGTGGTGCCAACTTAGCGCCAAAAAAGGTTTTTGACAATCTTTTTAAGCGGACTTTTTGAATGATCAATTCCCGGTACTTTTTTAACAGAATTAAGAATAAGAATAACAGCGATTGAACATCAGAATAGGCAATGGAAAGATAGGAGAAATTGACGAATTTTATTACTTAGGGAGTAAAATAACAAGGGATGGTCGTTGTAATGCATATATTCCTTTTAGGATACGGCGAGCTAACAAAGCCTTTTCCAAAATACCACAATTATTGTTTTCAAATATAAACCTACTCTCTAAACCTGAATCAGTGAACGGACACTGATTCGCAGTGACTATTCACTGATTGCAGCAGCTACAAGTCTTTCATTGAGAATCAGTGAAATAGATTGAACTCACTTATTGAATTAGTGAAATCTTCAGGTGGGAATAATAAAACCAGAACAGAATACTTTTGATTCTCCTGATAATTATACGTGATTGCAAAGAGTGCTTGCAATCACCAAAGCACATTTACGATGATGTTATCACGCGCGTCGAAAATCTAATCTCTTTTTAAAGGTCAATAAAGCAGTAACATGTAGATGAAACTTTTGAATTTGTGAATCCAAAAGTTATGTTCACGTTGTGCGTTCACTGATTCTTCAGTGAAATCAAAGCAGGGCACTGATTCATCAGTTTATATATTTTGCCTGATATAATCAGTGGCTATTTCACTGATTCAGGTTTAGAGAGTAGAAATTAGAAATAAAATGCTCAAAACATATATATAGAAATATAGAAAAGAAAGAGAAACTTATATGCTGGTATAAAGAGGCACCGCGACAGATTGATAGGACCCATACTTAGACAAGAAGGACTGGCGAGAACAATTCTAGAAAGTATAGCAGAGGGACGCAATAGGAAAGCGAGACAAAGATTAGAATATGTGAAACAAATTATAGATGGTTTAGGCTGTAACGGATATGATGAAATGAAAAGACTCGTTTAGGATAGGAATGGATGGAGAGCTGTATTAAACCAGTCTCAGGACTGCTGCCTATAACAATAACAAAAACATTAAATTTGATATGCAGTCAAGACTCGTTTATTGTAAGACTTAGAAATGAGTGAAACTCGTTTATTGCAAGACAACTATCGACAAGGTTGGTTTTCAGAGCAAGCAGTGGATTGGTTGTCGCCCCAACCACAGTCTTTTACGAGGTCTGTCCGGAAAGTATCGGGCCTACCTTTATATCTCCGCGATGTTTCCACTTCTCGAAACAGTCCTCGAACTCACTTTTAGGGATCGCCTTGAGTACGCTCGTCGCATTACTTCCAACCGTCGTTTTGTCATCGAATCGCTGTCCTTTGAGTGGTTTTTTGAGTTTTGGAAACAGCCAAAAGTCACAGGGGGCTATGTCGGGACTGTACGGAGGTTGTCGAAGCAATGCGATACTGTGTTTACTCAGAAACTGCTGCACAAGATTCGATGAATGCGCTGGCGCGTTATCGTGGTGAAGAAGCCAGTCACCGCACACACGCGAGTTATTCCTAAAATTTTGTTCAACATTTCACAAACAGTAGTTTTCGGTAGGCAGAGATCATTTTCTAGTTCACTAACAGTTAATCGACGATCACCTTCAATCGCAAGTTGCACCCGCTCAATATTATCCAATGTTTTTGTCGTCGAAGGTCGGCCAGAACAAGAATCAAGATCAACAGAAGTGCGGCCTCTTTTGAAACGATTATACCACTCTTTTATCCGTGTTTTGCTCATACACTCATTCCCCAAGGCCTTCTGCATCATCTGAATAGCTTCTGAACTCGTTTTCCCGAGTTGAAAACAAAATTTGATGCAAATTTGTTGATCTTGTTTTTCATTCATTTTAAACAATCACAAAATCCACCGAACTCAAAAATAGCTTTATAAAGAAAGACACGCTGCGCATGAACTATACGTCCGGCAGATGTCAGTAAGCAACCAATAGGTTCGTGAGGCTTTACTGTTGACGTTCATGCTCCGCAGAGGTCGCTCGAACACTATGGCGTGGAGATATAAAGGTAGGCCCGATACTTTCTTGACAGGCTTCGTATATAAGGCAAAGGTAAAGGGTTAGGGGGATGCTCGGGCCTTGCAATAGAGGAGTTTTGCAATAAACGAGTCTTGACTGTACTTCGACTAGATTGAATAGAAAAGCTTGAATTTAAGATAAACTCAAAAAGGCTGTAATTTTGTGGCTAACTTTGGAAACTCTCCGAAATGTCATATAAGTTATTCAGAGATTTCTGCGCCATTATAAACTATAAAACCTTCTGAAAGGCACTCCTAAGTACTTAATAAGTCTCTCATTTAATAGCATATTGTGCCACAAGGAAAGAAACAAAGCAATTTTGTTTCGCTTGGGCAGCAATTCACGCGAGGCAAAATCGTTCTTTACGTATGGCACATGATTATTTCTCTCACACTCGTAAAAATGGCCGCTTTTATATGGCCTATAAAATAAATCGCAAACAAATATTTAAATTTATCATCATGTACCAATTTAGCAGACGAAGTTCTAGAAATGATTGATATAAAGTACCTGCAGCTGCCACCGATAGCATCTTAGATATTTATATAACATAATAGAAATTTCCGAAATCTTTATATTCTGATTACGTGACGGCTATTATTACTCTCTGCGCCCCAGGAATTGTTACTCTAGAGAATAATGAGCCCCAAACAGCTATCTGCGCATACGCGACCTCTAAGTTTAAGATAAAAAACCTATAATCACCCATTTTGCGTTCATTTTACAGGCGTATAAAATTGGCCATTATTTATCAGTGTGGAAGAAACCTATTTATAGATTATGTGTATTAAAAATCAAAACCTGTATATCATCATTGTTGAGTTCATCCCATTGGGCTAAGAAAGTTACATCCGTAGGTGAAGGACCCCAGGAAACTCCTTCTGCCACTGGCACGACAGCTTCAGCAATTACGGCTGGTCTTAGCAACTTTAATATTTATAGTCTTATGAAATTGTAAATAATAAGTTTTTGAAAATATGTTGCCACAAAAGAACCTCTTTCCCCCATCCCCAAAAAATCAACATTTTTCTGGCAATAAAAGTAGTTTTCTTACGCTGAAAAGTATTAGCCCTAATAAAAATCCCCAATTTGGACCCCACAAGAAATCTACATATCACAGAAAAAACAAAGTGTAATATGTGTTCCTTGTAGTTTTCTAGAGCTTTTATCAAATTTCAGTTAACTGAAATTTCTATATATTGATAAGGTTTTGCTATACCAATTCTAGTATCAAAATAACACTCCTGCGAAAGCATTTGTTGCAGGTCAATTTAAGACCAGATTCAATGTTTTAATACCACTTTGTTTTTCAATTTGTAATAATCAAAAGTTATGATTAGAATTAAATTATTGGGGGTTAATGAAACAATGAACATGTGCCGGAATGTGATTTCAATGGGTTTCCTTACGAGTTCACTGGGTTCCTTTTACGCTGAAAGAAACGATTGGGAATCGTTAGCCATGCGATTATGCGTGAGAATTTCTGGTCAATTCAATGTGATAAAATATCTGTTTCATCAATATTTATCGCTGTATCAATAGATGCGAAGAAGAGAAGCACTCATGCTGAAATTCCAAAAGCAGTTTGCTCACAGAAAACATTTCTTTGGCTTAGAATAGCTATGTATTTAACTTGTTTGAAGTAATACTGTAGTTTCCTTGATTTAAGAAGTTTCATCACCTTTGAGTCTCCAAACAAAGTGTCTTTTTTTAGATTAATTTTCAGGCAGATAACAAAACGTGAAGCAATTGATATTTATTGAGTTTATTAACTAATATATAAACTTTATAAAAAAATTTTTGAAAATTGTTCAACTGATGTATCTTACCGATTTGAAAAATTAAGTTTCGAGAAAAACACGTTTAAAGTTTTAATAACGTGAAAAAGTACTATAATTTGGATATATCTCTGATCCGATATGCTTGCACTATACATCTATCCTATTGGGTATCATTCTTAGGACCCTAAAGGACCTTTTGATGCAAAAAAAAAAAAATTACTTTTTGAAAATGCAAAGGTTGTGAAACCCCTTAACCATACTTAACAGTTCGTTCAAGAATTTATATTGGTGCGCGTTTATTATGTTTTTTTTTTAACTTGAGAAGAGTGACTGGCCGTTGACATTCATGGGACATCAATTGAGCGGATCGATCATAAAAGGTGGTCTTTTGTCGTCTTTGCTCGCGACTCGGCAAGCGGAGGAGCTAGGTGGCCTATGTCGAGGAGACGACACTGAGCGCAAGCGCAGCGTCCCCCCCCTGACAAGCAAGTGACCAGAGTGGGGGGCTGATTCTAGAATATAAAAAGAAAGATATTGGTCCAGAAAGGCATTCTCGCGGCACGTGAGCGAGCCACAGCCAACCCTAAGAGGCGCTTCGGGACCGGCTAAAGATTTTCTGCCTTTAGACGCGTCTTGATCTGCTTCGTGAGATCTTTTGGGGCAAGCTGAGATTTTTCTGCTCTCAGACGAGTTTACACACAGTGTTTACAGTTTTTCTTACACTTTTAACGTACGCTGGGCAGGGCCAAAGTTTTCTGCTCTGACTCTGAGTTTGGCTCCCTTAATCTCAAGGAGACTCCAAGTAGTCTTATTAATGACTTCATATTCATTAATAAGTAGCTAGAGAATCCTAGGCTGCGGTTACCTATGAGCTGGTGAGAAGCATTCTTCTGCGTATCATCGGAGTAGAGCGTCGTAGCTGGAATTACCGTCTTTTATTTCAAATCGAGCCCTTTATTTATATTCGCTCTTGAAGAGAGTCTAGGCGATGGCAGGTTTTAGGTATAGATCTATGTTCATGTTAGGAAGATTATAGGAATATGCTGGACAAACTTAAGTACTTATTATAATCAATTTTATATGTTCCGATATAGGTAAAATACTATTCATATAAACTTTGGATAGATTTGTAGGGTTAAGGTAGATTTGTTGAGATAGGGCGTTCCCTCTATTCTCCCAGTTTTTATGTATAAAATAAACATCTTCAGTAAATAATTGTAAAGAGGGATCTCAAGTTAATCGATAGTTTACAATTAAATCTTATACAAAATAAACAAAAAATTCTTGTCTCTCCTCCCGTGGTAACTCTAAACTACATTGATATAGGATAGGAGAAAAAAAAACAGCGACTATTACATGGCATTAATGGATCAATTGAGCGCAGAAATCAAGAAAAAAACGGCCTCATATGCAGAAGAAAAAAGTGCTGTTCCACCAAGACAATGCACTGAGCCACAAGTCCATGAAAACGATAGTCAAATTGAATGAATTAAGCTTCGAATTGCTTCCTCACCCACCATATTCTCCAGATTTGGCTTCAATGAAGAAGTGATTGCCGAAGCTGAGGCCTATTTTGAGAGCAAAGACGAATCATTCTACGAAAAAGGCATCGAAAAGTTAGAGAAGCGTTGGAATGAATGCATTACGCTTGAAAGAAACTATGTTGATGAATAAAGTAAAATTTCTCGAAAAAACTGTGTTTTTCTTAGTTAGACCAGAAAGTATAAATCTATTATGCTTTGTTATTTCTTTCGTAGCTTCGATTTCGGTTTTTCTGTGTCACGTACTTCAGAGGCGATTTGTGAAAAGAATTATTTAATACTGGAACGTCTTTTTTTTTAATTTACGCGCTTTGATCACAGCTTTTTTCTAAATCGCGTCTTTTTCCACGTTTGTTTTGACTGTTTTAAAAATTTTTTTTTTTGAGTTGTCAAGATCTTTTGAAGAGTTCAATTTCGAATTTTCTGCCAAAGTCAAATCTAAGTTGCTCGCGCGCCGAGCGTTTTTCATGAAATCATCTATAGATACAATATTTATGACCTGATGACACTGAAATTTTCAGAAAGTTTTCTTTAAACGTCGTAGAAAAAACGGCTCGCTGGAAGTTTTCTCAAAGTCTGATTATTATATTATATATTAATTCTCTATTGGCATGAATTGAATATAATAACATAATATATGAAATAATTTTTTCATTGGCTATGAATTTTTACTTTGCATTTTTTGAGCTCAAATTTGGTTTTTGTAGAATAAGATGATTTTACGATTAAAATATACACATGTGCCATTATGAGGAAGGATCAATAAATACCCGTTATAAGAATGAAAATGCAAGTTTTTCAAAAAAACTTTTTCATTTTCCAAGGCAATCTCCTTTTAGGGCGACATACTTATCCCAGCTATTCCTTTGAAACCTTTAAACAATAGATGAAGTTTGTCATGTTGGGGAACAGAAGGAGCAGTCTTGTAAGGTTCTCAAGCCTTTTAATTCCTACATTAACTGCATTAATTTCTACGTAAGCTTTTTTCTTTTCTTGAGAGAGTTATGACAAAAAAATTTTCTGGAGAAAAATATTGTTAGATTTTTCTAAAAATACAACCATTCTGATCCTCTAGTTGAATAAAAAGAAACTATAGCACCAATCTTAGAGATTTTTGTTAAAATAATTTTTTGATGTCCCATAATATCAAACGAAAATCTTAAAGGAACGATGTGAACTAGTACGGAAACCTATAATAGTTTCCTTTATAGGATTTTATATGGTGTTATGTAGGTTTTTTGTAAGGTCCGATATGGAAATTTTTATATAATACCCAAAAAATTATAAATTGATTAAATCGAAACAATGATTCTATACAAAAAAATAATATTGGCCGTTTTACGATGACACTTCAAAATTAGACGACTTACTGTTAAGATGCCAAAATCGTACTGGGGATATTCATCTAAATTTTTGTAACAGCCGGCAGTTTCCCCATAGTCTATTTTATACTCATCATATGCAATTATCGCTCTGATTTCACTAAAATTTTGTGTTTCTACATCTTCATGAATACAGTAAGCTGCGGTTGCGACTTTGAATAATGCTATCACAAATCCACTGCAGTATTGTAGACCAAACTTTTCAAGTGAAACCAAAAAAGGATATCTATCACGGTATTCCTTTTGAAACATTTTCCCTTGCAATCGTGAGGTCGAATTAAATTCTGTGCAAAAAAACATCAAATTTTTCTAATAACAAATTTGATTTAAAAATATTTCATGTAAGATCTTATATTTTTTAACTTTTGGCAATGTGTCTTACCAAAAATCATTTTTATATTGCAGAAAATTTATACATATGAGCAACTTTCTTTCTAAACAAATTTTTTGTACATTATATATTTTTCGGCACTGAGATAAATGGAGATTAGGGGATCAGGAGAACAGGATTGATTATTCAAGTGTTGTAAAAAGAAATTTGGTTTTTTTCAACTAATGTTTGGACAAACAGTAAAGAGTTTTATGCTTTTCGGCAATAATTTTAGTGATGAATCTAGTACTCCATTTTTCTCCATCGAGATATGCGCAAATCCACAGAAACCTCCAAAAAAGTTGTCCACGGCACAGAGAGGTGTCGTGCTGAGAGTAGTCACAGTATACCAAACTGTGGCGACGAGCGCTTTGTTGGTTCTGGCCAGGCCGTGCAAACCTAATGGAAAGGTAGTGGACCGCTAGCATACGTAGGTTCTTTAAATGCGTTACAGAGAATATATTCAAATATAATTAAAAGGAAATTGAAGATTTAACGCAAAATTGTGAAACGTAATTCAAGAGTGAGAAGTTAATAACAACTCACTCTTGAATTACATTTTCACAATTTTGCCTTAAATCTTCGTTTTGTCGTAATAAGTAAAAATCAAAAATATAATAATTTGTATTTTTATTGATTTTTAATTTCAGAAAATATACAGAAAATATGCGAAATATACTAATAATAAAAAATGTTATGAAAAATGATAATACTGCTGACTTCAACGGAAATCGGAGAGACAAAAAATATTAATTTTACAGCTTATACAAGGCTTCAATAAACAGAATCATCTAATTAAAAAACTCCTTGGTTTTATCGACCTGAGGACTCGTGAGTCCAAAAATGGTGGCTAATATATCTCCTATTGAAAATTACGACGTTGGAAATGACATTGGAAACGTTATCGTAAGCGATATCGTAAACGTTGTTGTAAGTGATATCGTAAACGACGTAGGATTTTGGGACCATATCCGATATCGTTTACGATGTCGTAAATGATACCGATTACGACCTTTTTTTTTATTAAATAAGACAAAATATTTTATTATTGTTACAATTTAAATCTATTTTACTGTATGAAAGGAATATGAAGACAATGGAAATTAATAAAAACATATTATATGTGTGTATTTAATTTAGAATGATTGTGAATATTTGTGTGCCGTTCCGAATTTGCATTCTTATTAAACTTTCATGATGCCGAAAGATCATAAATAAAAATATGTTTATTGATAAACCAATATGTTAATAACAGTTTCCATTGGTTTCATATTCCTTCCATACAGTTAAATAGATTTAAATTTTAACAATAATAACATATTTTGTCTTATTTAATTCTGAAACGGTTTCACCAATGGCATGTAGCTTGATGTAGCTCAGAAAGAATATACAACAATGGCGGAACTCATACGAAGCCATTCCCCTTGCCGCACTCCATCCGCTTCCGACAACTAGCGCCGCGTATATCCATGCACCTGAACTACCCTACGGGGACACCCAATACATTAGAGGTTGACGTGCCCTGGTTCTGGCGAGTGTCCCACCAATAGAATTTTAAGTGAAGGAAAAGCAGGAAACCTCTTAGCTCCGCAAGGAGCTTACCTGTATGACATACTAACAGGTAATAATTGATCGGGAGATGGACATACCGTTCAATTGCGGAGCTCACCAGTTGGCTAGATAGAAAGCACAGTGATATCAGCTTTTACCTGGCGCAAGCACTTCCGGGCCATTGCTGCTTTAAAGCGTACCTGAAGCGTTTTAAGAAGAAAGACTATGAGCCGTGTCGCTACTGCGGTTCTCCTGTAGACGGTGCGGAACACACTCTTTGTCTGTGCCAGCACGGAGAGAAGTTTAGTAGAATCGTTGCACTAGCAGTGAGAAAGGCGCTCCTCTTTCTTTTAGTTTGACATCTACTCTAAAATTGGGGTGCTGGTCACCCCAAACTGACGACAAAACTTGCTGGACCAAGTATTTCGCGTAACGGCTCGCCTAGTTTGGGATAATGGTTCCCGCAAATTGGCAAAGCTCTTCAACTAAACAGAGCTCGCGCAGCTCTCCGAGTGTTAACCGCATCAGTTCTACGTTTCATCATTCTACGAACGAATTCACCAAACTTTTCTCCGTGAGGTGGAGCATCGAGTCATACATCACATTAGTGATCAGAACGAAGGATCTTGATAGTCGTAAGAAGCGTAGCAACGGGGAGGGCCAGTAAAAATCGCATTCAGGCTTGCACCCGCGGCCCCTCGTCCCGGGCGGACCGGGCTGCCGTGCTGATGGGGAGAGTGATTTTTATGCTCCCTTAGATGGCGCGGCACCTCAGTTGGTTAAATGGGCGCGTGGCCACGGAGGAGGGTTTCGGTCGAACGGACGACGGAAGAGTCGTTCACGACTCAGAACCAGGACCAGGACCAGCCGCTCGTGAAGTTTAAAGCCGAAAGGCGGCCCCGCGAGCAGCAATATGGTTCAAGAGAGGGCTTTTTTAGTTTTAATATGTATGCCTAGACCCGTCCTTGAATAGTCCTGTACTGCGTTAATAAAATATTTCGTCACTTCCCCCTGACGGTAAAAAAAAATTTTGTCTCCAAATAAGAGGATTGCATGTAATACGGTTTAGATGATCCTCCTTAATTTAGAGGATTTGTCCTTTACTCAAGTTTTCAGCAAAGTTGGGATACAGGGACAAGTTGGAGATTATTCAATATTGTAATAATTTGTGGCATACCAAACTTCAATTTTAATTTTAACTGCATTGATAAAAACTAAATGTCCACTATTACGTTTACTTATTGATAAGGAATAATAAAATATAATAGCTGAAATTTTGTTTATTTTTTACGAGTTATAGGCATATTTTGGGAACCTTTTATTGTCATGCCCCTCAAAGACATCTAGGTATTTAATACGAATTATAAATTAATTTTAGTTTCAAGGTATGTATTATAGTGGAAAGTATACTGCACAAATATTTGTAGATTTATTCACTAGATTGAAAGTAATTGAAGTTTGAATGTTCTATTTTTAATGAAGTCAACTTTTCTCGATCTACATTTTCATATATGTTTTTTATGCTTATAATATATGACGAAATAAGATAAAGCTATAAAACAAAATATGTATTTCAATATAATTGAAGCAAAATCATATTTATTCATGAGAACCTATATTTCGTTGAATATGAACCAAAAGTTATATTTGCACGGAGAAACATTTTATAATAATATATATATCTAATTTCATAATAATAATTCAAAAAATATTATGAATCTAGGGAAAATTGAGGTGTAATGGTAATTATTCTTACATATAGAAAAATAGCACCTGGTCATAATGACTAGGAATAATGTATAATAGTTGGAAAAAAATAGTGACCGAAACGAAGGAGAATTGTTGTTGCTACTTGACCCATGGCTACAGAAAAATGATTTGTAGCCATGGTAGCCATATTTTAAATACCTGGTCATGGCGACTAGTTAAAGTCGTTGAAATCGTCCTTAACTCTTAAACCTCGCTACGCGGAAAAAATTGATTCTCGAAGAATTCCCGAATTGCTCAGAAATTGAGCATATCAGAAAAATTCGGCAGATTTTCAATTATTTTTCAGTGAGACAACTTGAACGGTTCTAATATAGTTACAGAACTGTGCAGTAAAGCTTTCATTCGAATATTACGAATGTTTAGGAGAGAAAATATAAAATAGTACGATATTTCTCACAAGACACTTCAGGAAAATTGATAGTTCTTCTAGAATAAATTTTCATAATTCTTTAACCGTGAGAATTACGGTTGTCAGTCTGTAAAAATTCCCGAACTGTGGAATGAAAGAGAATGCGCAATCGTCATTGCATAGCACCTTGCCATGGGCCGGCATTTGCTTTGTTAGCTATTATATATACATATATAGTATAAAGTGTGAAATCGCGTTACCTGAATAATAATTTTGACAAACAGAAAACTACATTGAGTTAGTACTTTTCTATACCATCTGATCAAATATGACCCGGACTGGTCCAGTTAAACCGCGCGCGTAAACCGAAATGGTAAAAAGTATTTTTTCCAGGTTGGTAATAACTTCTTTGAAAGTCGTGTGAAGTTTGAGCGGAAGACGTGCATTAGAGTGTGTTTGGCAGCCATTGGTTTACCACGCGAAAAGTTTGTCTGGCGATTTTTACTATGGAAAAAAAAATTGAACAACGAGTTTGCTTGGAATTTTTTGTTTCCATTTGAATTACGGCTACGGAATCATTGAAAATGTTGCAGAAGTGTTTTAGGGAGTCTATTCTATCGAGAACGCAAGTATTTCAGTGGCATAAAGCAATCAGTGAGGGTCATGAGGCTCAACATCTTTTATGGATCGACTCAACATATTGTGGTTCATGTTCTGAGCATGAAGCGCGTCGACGCCAGGCTCGTACCGAAATACCTGAATTTTTTGCAAAACGAACGTCAAGTAGAGGTTGCAAAAGAGATGCTTGCCAACGTAATTGATGACCCAGCATTCATAAAACGTATTATTACTGGTGACGAGACGTGGGTTTATGAATATGACGTCGAAACTGCCCAACAATATAGCGCATGGCGCGCCAAAAATGAGTAAAAACCGGAAAAACCACGTCAAAGTCGGTAAAAAATCAAGGTGATGCACATCGCTTTCTTCGATTACCCTGGTGTGGTTCACCGTGAATTTGTTCCAGAAGGTGAAACGGTAAATAAGGAATACTGCTTGACCGTTTTGAGGCGTCTACGTGAAGCGATTCGTCGCAAACGGTCAGATTTGTGGGCAGACCTGCCTGATTGTGACTGAATTTTTGGCTAAATACGAAACAAAAGTCATCGCTTAGTCACCGTATTCGCCAGATTTAGCTCCCTGTGACTTTTTGTTGTTTCCAAAACTCAAATATCCGCTCCGAGGAACGGGCCATGAATTCGCTCAAGGAACCAAGGGCCATACCAGCCGAAGCCTATAAGAAGTGTATGGGAAATTGGATTAAGCGTTGGCATGCTGGTATTGGCTCGAAAGGAGACCATTTTGAAGGCGATAATACAGATTTGTATTAAAATACATAAAAATGTTGTTTTATTTAACCAGTCCGGGTCAAATTTGGTCAGATGGCATTATATATTTCATAATAATTTCATGGCATGCCAATTTTACCGGCATGGATAGTCTTGTACAAGTATAACGACTGAAATTAAATCTAAGACTTAGAGCACTACTAGCAGTAAGAGAGGTTATGCTATTGCGTAACACATTCCATAAAACCAGACGCGGAGTCCACATTTTGCACATGTCATTGAGTTCGAAAAGAATGGGTTAGAATTGCGTTATTTTTCACTGTCTGTTATGAGGAAAAAACGTGGAGTCCAGTTTAATGGTCAATTTTTTAGTAAAACTTTTTTGGCGTGACAGAATTGATCAATTCTCGAGTACAAACTTTGACGATACGAAACAAGTTATGTTATTGAGTTATTTTTATTATTATTTCAAATTTTTAAATGTTTCTGTTCAAAAATTTAAGCAGCTTTATCGACAGTTAGGAGATAATAACCTCTTAAAAAATGCAAAATTTATACATAAAATCACTGGATATCTCAGGTAGAGTCACCGACCTGACTGCTGGTCGATATATCGACCAACCCCGCAGGCAACGTAAAGTGCAATGTAAAAAATTTGTCTCATTTGTCATGAAGGTTTGAGAGGGTATTTCTATGTAATTTCACGCGCTGAATATGAAAAAAATAGTAAAAAAATCTCGCAGACACCCTTGACGTTGAAAATTGCCAATTTAAGGTCAAATTTTATTTCTAATATAAGCCAAGTTTTTAGAAGGTTTTCGTATGGAGTTTGATGCGCTGAATACCCAACTCCAACTTTCGCTTATAAAAAAATGAAATGTGACCTTGACTGTAGATTTTCAAGATCAAGGATACCTCAGTGATTTTTTTCAGTATTTTTTTCGTAATCAGTCCATCAAATTACGTAGGAAAACACTCTGAAATCCTCGCTTCTACTAGAAAAACATCAAATTTTGCCTGAAAACATTAAATATTTCGTGCCTCTTGAGTGGTCGATAAATCGACCACCCCTGCAGCCAAAAGGTTAAATGACCAACTATTTACTAATCGATGCCGACTCTTTCGAACTCAAAGAAAGTGCCCATTTCTTGACAAATGTTTCAGTGCTGTGTTGTTCTCAAAGCTTTTAACAAAATAACGAACAAAAATGCGGACGCAGATAATGGCTATTATTCCCCAAAGCCCCTCAATTGCGATCGGCAAATATTGCCTCCAACTGTTCCCAAAATGTTTTCTGCATGGAGAAAAATAGTTGAAGTAATTTTAATCAACTTCCGATCAAATTTGGACAAGTTAGAAGTTATTTAGTATCATTGTAATAATTTGTGATATATTAAATGTTCAAAAATGAATCAAAGTTAAGTAAAATTCAGAAGTGTAGAGTGAAGTTTGAAAGAGTGCATTAAAAATTTCTAAATATATATACTATTACTCGTAGTATAATTATAAAAAATCAGTCGTTTATTAAATCACAAAAATAGTAGAGCTTTCCATTCATTCTACTCTACGCTTTAATCAAGAGTTGAGTAAACCATGAATCGCAAGATTTATTCCACCAGCTAAATCTATTCAGGCAGGAACGAATGGAAGTAATCTGCGCCTAGGGCACACATAAACATTTTTACATTCTCATCATGGATGAGAAGGTATTGGTTTTATGTGAAAAATGACTTTCGAAATTTTCATCAAATCGTTACGTTTTGAGACCCCCTGAGTCAGAAAAACGGTTTTTACTAAAGTGTCTGTCTGTCTGTCTGTTGTAGGTCGTGTGCGGCATAACTCTCGATAGAATTATCAGATTAAATTGAGCTTTGGCACACCTTATCGGAGCCGAAAAAGTAAGGACAAGTTCGTTAACCAGCCACATCCAATCAAACTTGAGGGTTTGAGCACTACTTTTGTGTTTTTGAAAATAACTTTTTGAAAAAATCAAAAATTCCAATACTGGTTTTTGATAGTGCTCATAAATCTCTACAAATTCTCCTCATAACATTTTTTGATTAAATCAAAATTAGAAATGTCACAGCATATTCAAATTCGAAAAAAGTCAATATCAAAATTCCATTTTCCAGTTAAATTATACGAGATACGAAAAAACGTTATGATACAATATTATTTGCTACATAAAGACCTACAAATTTGAATTGTAACATTTTTTCATAAGATGCATATTTTTCTTTTTAATTAAAAAAAAAAACTATTGAAAATCCAAAATGCAATTTTTTAACAATAATATGTGAAATACGAAAAAAACGTAAGAATACAAAGTTGTTCGTTCTAAAATGATCAACAAATTTTGTCTCACACAGTTTCTACAAAAACATATATTTTTCGTTTCAATTCCAAAAAATAAGTTTAAAATTCAAAAATTCCATTTTTTAGACAAAATATGTGAGATACAAAAAAAACCTTTATATGGAAAATTGTTTGCCTAAATGAGGTTTACAAATTCCCATTAAGACATTTCGGGACAGGATGTATATTTTATGTTTTGATTTTTAATATTAAAAAAATTCGATTTTTTTCACCAAAATATGTTAGATACGAAATAAGCGTTGTTCTGCAAAATCGTTTCCTTAAATAAAGTCTACGATTGTTTTTTCTTTTTGAGAGATTTGGAAGAAAATAAATTAATTTAATCATGTAATTTATTAAAAAGTTACTGAAATGTATACAGAAAATCGAGCGCGAAGCGCGAGCGCCATGATGAGAATGTGTTCCTTAAAGCTGATAGAGCCTTAAGTAAATTGAATTTTCTGTTTCACTTAAATTCAAAAAGAAATTGAGTGATTTTGAGAAAATGTGTAATTCACATCATCCGTAATATTATTATAAAATTGGTTTGAGCTTCAGTATCAAATTATAATAAATAAACTTATATGTATGCGAAGAGCACAAGACCGAGCGCGAAGCGCGAGGTCCAGAAAAAACGGAGCGCGAAGCGCGACGTTCAAAAATTCCGGAGCGTGCAGCGCGACGATCTAGTTTAATTTCAAAAACGTGTTGAATTTTCAACACACTGATGTTCCACATTATTATATTTAAAAATTAAAGTCAATTAAAAACATACAAAATACAATAACAGTTTATTTTAGTACTCTCTGAATCCAAAATAGTGGAATAGCCACTGTTTTTATCTAGTGCGTAGTGTACCACTTACTCAATAGTGGGTTATAAATACGTATAAACTAGTGATTTTAATTATTCATCGTATCACTCTATTTCTTTTTGAATTTAAGTGAAACAGGAGATTCAATTTACTTAGGGCTCTATCAGCCTTAAGGAACACATTCGCATCATGGCGCTCGCGCTTCGCGCTCGATTTTCTGTATACATTTCAGTAACTTTTTAATAAATTACATGATTAAATTAATTTATTTTCTTCCAAATCTCTCAAAAAGAAAAAACAATCGTAGACTTTATTTAAGGAAACGATTTTGCAGAACAACGCTTATTTCGTATCTCACATATTTTGGTGAAAAAAATCGAATTTTTTTAATATTAAAAATCAAAACATAAAATATACATCCTGTCCCGAAATGTCTTAATGGGAATTTGTAAACCTCATTTAGGCAAACAATTTTCCATATAAAGGTTTTTTTTGTATCTCACATATTTTGTCTAAAAAATGGAATTTTTGAATTTTAAACGTATTTTTTGGAATTGAAACGAAAAATATATTGTTTTTGTAGAAACTGTGTGAGACAAAATTTGTTGATCATTTTAAAACGAACAACTTTGTATTCTTACGTTTTTTTCGTATTTCACATATTATTGTTAAAAAATTGCATTTTGGATTTTCAATAGTTTTTTTTTTTAATTAAAAAGAAAAATATGCATCTTATGGAAAAATGTTACAATTCAAATTTGTAGGTCTTTATGTAGCAAATAATATTGTATCATAACGTTTTTTCGTATCTCGTATAATTTAACTGGAAAATGGAATTTTGATATTGACTTTTTTCGAATTTGAATATGCTGTGACATTTCTAATTTTGATTTAATCAAAAAATGTTATGAGGAGAATTTGTAGAGATTTATGAGCACTATCAAAAACCAGTATTGGAATTTTTGATTTTTTCAAAAAGTTATTTTCAAAAACACAAAAGTAGTGCTCAAACCCTCAAGTTTGATTGGATGTGGCTGGTTAACGAACTTGTCCTTACTTTCTCGGCTCCGATAAGGTGTGCCAAAGCTCAATTTAATCTGATAATTCTGTCGAGAGTTATGCCGCACAGACCTACTACAGACAGACAGACAGACACTTTCGTAAAAACCATTTTTTCTGACTCAGGGGGTCTCAAAACGTAAAGATTTGATGAAAATTTCGAAAGTCATTTTTTACATAAAACCAGTACCTTCTCATCCATGATGAGAATGTAAAAATCTAAAATTTATCAAATTTATTTTACCCGACTAGGATTTAATAAATGTTCAAATGTCCTTATGTCCCAAGTTTAATCGACAGAGTTGAGTAAAATTACTTCAACTATTTTTCTCCGTTTGGGATGTTACTACTGTATTATCGTTTCTTTGCAGACTTAACATATGGAGAACTTCAAAGAAGAGATAAAAAATGAGAAAAATAATTTTTAGATGTATAAGTTCAGATGAATAAGAAGGCAACATTTACAAAACACAAGTTTTCAATTCCTATTGTTTCTTGAGAAATTTTCGATGAGACTTCATAGTCGTATAGCATTTTAAATGTTAATGATCTCGCTTCAAATGCAATCGTCACTGTTCGTAATAAATTAAGCGACGGTTATAATTATATAGCAAACCTATGGATGTAATACTTTTAAGTTAAAAAATAAAAAACGTTTAATACCTTGTTACACAAAAGTTGTTTCATTCTACATTTTAAAAATTAAGAAATTAATTTTAATTTCAGCGAAAATATGCTCTAAGTTCTCTGCTTTCATGCTTGTGACATACTAAAAAGGGAAGATGGATTGCCGTTGCCAACACGGAACAAAATATTCACGTTTGTGTCTCAGTGTTTCTAATGGCATCCATATTTAATTTATTCGACGTCACAAGCATGAAGGTAAACATGACTGGAACTTTCCCCAAACTCGGAAGGATTCTCATCGTATAAACCCATAAAATCTATAACGATCACTGTAATCATTACTGAACTTAATTCTAGAAGTTTTCCCGAACTACACCGGAATTTCTACTGTTGTTATCAGTGGGATTCTCCCCCAACATAAACCCGTAAGGTTTCAGAGACTACAACTATAATTTGTGCTGCACTGATTTCTGGAAATTTTCAATAGATTCTCGTTAAGAATATTACTGCACAGTTCGGGAAGTTTTACTAAACTATTTCTAATTCTTCTACAAAAAGTTCTATAATATTTCTAAACGAGTAAGACTATAATTTCTAAGGAATTTTTCTCATGTCCTCAATTTCGGAACAAACTCGGGAATTTCTCAAGAACAAATTTTTTCCGTGTATGAGAATTTAAAGCGTTGAGTTCTCATGGCTAGAATAACGTATAGAAACTAATAGCAACTCTTTTGAGAATTTTATTTGATCTAACTGTAGAGCGGGCCGAAACTGTGATTTTTAACCCTACTTTTAAAGTTTCAATCCGCTCTATAGATAACGAAAATCAGATTTTCAAAAGAGGTGCTATAAAAAATACAATGTACCACGTAGTGATTTTATGCATTTGATTCTAGGCATTTAATTTTACATAACCTTATAGTTGATACTTACATATAGTGACTGTGACTACATTATATAGTCACTGTAACTACATTACTTAGACCACTTTTAGTACCTACATTGACGGGTTAACCATTGCTTGAATTCAACCACAAAAAGTAGTTGAGGATATTTTCAACTACATATATCACATCACTATGCCCAGGATTTTTTCTTAGTGTATTAGACTGGAAATTTTTCGCAATTAAAATATGAAAGATTTGAAAAATTATATAATTATATTTTGTATTAGGTGCAAACAGCGGGAACTTAGTTGCGCACCTAATATAATTTATTTATGGTAAAGTTATACTAAAATTTGATACAATCTTTTTGTCTTTTCCAATTTTCATTCAATTATAAAAAATTCTTGCTGGCTAAAGAATATCACTTAATAGGAGAACGTTGCGTTAGAAAAAAAATTTTATATTCAAAATAAATACTTTGTTAAACTCACCTGTAACACTACCAGTTACAGCAAAGATACACAGAAGAACAAGAACTATAAGCTTCATTTTCAAGGGATTGGTAAAAGGGTTTTCTCAATGATTTCTAAACTTAAATTATTAGTGTGCATAAAAAGTGAGCTGTATTTATGTACAAATTTTGTGTTCAGTAATCAAAAAATAAAAATGCTTATCTAGGAAAGACGTGAGCAACGGTACCAATCTCTCATATTTGTTATTAGATCAAAATTGTTTTCCTGGTATTGACTAACAACTTACACTTTAGATAAGGAATCAAATTTAAATTTGTTCAGTCTGGATTTTAATTAGGTAATGTTTATTTTGGTTCAACAGATTAAAACTACATGACATTTTACAATGTGTGAAAATTGATGTATTAAGTAATATTATGAAATTAGTACACTCAAGTCGGATAAGAGGGGAATCCCTAGCGAATTGGCTGAAGCTATCGTTAAGCTATCGTTAAGTTATCGTAAAGTAGCATTATAACTCATGAATGAGGCAAAATAAATATTCAAAATGTTTGTATCCTTATTCTACGTTAAAAATAACGTTAACTGGTAATTGAAATATGCAATAATTTTATTTATTAACGCTAAAAATTAAAAAAACATAATACCCGTCATTAAAGGCAGTGAAGTGGTTCATCACTTTCTATGTCTTCACCGTCAGGATTGACTAATTGCTAGAGTGAGATGAAAGTATAGTTGTGTCTCACTCCAACCAATGGTAAACTTTAACCGTGGAGACGTTCCACAAAAGGTGATCAATGACAGGTCATTCAATGACAGGTATTATGTTTTTTTAATTTTTAGCCTTAATAAATAAAATTATTGCATATGTCCATTACCTTTTAACGTTATTTTTAACGTAGAATAAGGATAAAAACATTTTGAATATTTATTTTGCCTCATTCATGAGTTTTAATGCTACTTTACGATAGCTTTACTCTACAGCGTAAAGCTAGCATTCAGCCAGTTCGCTAGGGATTGCTCGGAAAAAAATAGTTTAATCAAGTTCATAGAATTATTCAGGGGCTGGGGATGCAGGCATTTACGGAACAGAGTTCTGGACAATTTAGAGAAGTTTTTAGAATAAAATACGGAAATTTTAATAATTTTATCCTGAAAATGTTTGTAAATTCTCCAGAACTCTGTTCTGTAAATGCCTGTATTCCCCACTAGGGATGTTTGATCTCGATTCGATTCGGCCAAGATCGACACGTCGATTCTGATATTTCTTAGCCCTCGCTTCCTGACCGAATCTCCGAAATACCTCAAATTGATGGAAAACCTAAAAATATATACGAATCACTTTTATGCAAGATGCAGCACTGTGTCGGGTGTCAGCAGGACTGGAATTTGTTGCTCAAACTGAAACTGAGAGTTTTGCCAGCAAGAGATACATATTGCAAACTTTAGGTATAATATATATAAAATTATAAATCTACGTTGAAGCAATATTGTGTTTTTGTATTTACATTGGTTGTGGACTTATCACCCTAGCGGACCATCAACTTAGTCTACACACTGATTCTGAAACTTACCGTTTGTCTTCGAATAAAAAGATATGAGAAAATGTGCTGACAGATGTTACCTTCAATTAAAAAAAAAAGTCGCATCGATAGCTATAATACATCACGATAAACAGTGACAAGTTGCACAGAAAACGGGACTTTCAGAATAGCGTTTTGTCCCAGGGCAATTTTGTACTCGAAAACTCATGGCCCTTGATCAATTGAGAATAAGCAAAGCTGAAAAAGTTGCTGAAAATAATTCGAAGGCAGAAAAAGTGAAGAGGCGGTTGGCAAGGAGAAAATTGGAAGACGAATTTGAAGATGAAGAAGAAAGCGTTCCCACGTTTGCCGCAGGGCTTCACTAGACTCGGTCACTAGACTCGCGCGCCAGACCTCATTTTGTTTAATTATTTTAACCGCTTCCTGTGGTCCAATTTTAATTTTGAACACACCATTTTGTTCAGAATTCAAAGTAGTTTCATTTTATATAGAAATCAAAAATACGAATTTGGAGTCAATTTTTGGTGCACTTTCCTTAACTCTATTAAGCTTATATGGTACGAAATGAGTGAACAAAAGCAGAGAAAACGTTTATCATTTAAAGGGAAGTGAGACTTTAAAAAAAAATAAAGAAGGCACGTCGAAAGAATATATTGTGCAGAAATATAATCTGAAACCTCCATTCTGAAATAATTCTCACGGTCCTGATTGACACAAGTGAAAAATGCTGCTTAGAGTCGTGGGTCACACACTATCTTTTATGGTAGCTGCATAAAATGAGCGTGTTTTACTGCTTACGAATTGAGCGTAACATCTCTCTTTTGAAGCGACGTGCGTGGACCTGCATATATAATATTGGACTTCACAGTAGAACAGGAGTGTTAGGATATGAGGTCCAACATTACATACTAAAAACAAAATTGAGGCGCATGCGTGGTCGCACGTGGTTAGAAAGAGACGGAGATATGCCGATTTTCTCAGCGAAGAACAGCGAGGAATACAAAATAGTGGAACTTTTTTTAGAAAAGAGATTCATTATACTTATCACTGGGTAAGTGACACATTTCTTTTTTAGTGCCTTTACATGCGCTTGGTGCACCGACTTGAAAAGAGAGATTTTATCACACATGTATCATATGTGCCAATCCAATCACTATACGTCCGTTACATTAAAGTCCTAGGACCCTAGGTAAAGAATTTTAAGCCTAGGCCTAGAAACGCTGCATTAGGGATCGCTCAGTGGTGACAAACTCGCACTTATGATGGAGGTATGATGAAAAAATATTTTCTTGAAAATGTGAACTAGTAGTTTTTTCGTTTTTAACAAAAAAATATTCAAGTTCAAGTACGGTATAAATATCTGTAAAAAAAATACAAGATCATTCAATGTGTAAATAGTTTATATCATCTTCATATGATAGTTTTCGTTAGCGTTGAACGTCAACAACTTACCTGGGAATGGATGGATCAGATTCCTATGAATAGCATACCAGTAGTTGGCATACCATTCGCTATAGATAGCAAAATGTTAATTCAGTCTCTAGCCAGGGATAAGTGATTAGTGATTGCACATGGGCACTTCTGACAATCGATTGCCAATACGTAGCCTTTCTGACCAATGGAGACTTGCATCCTAAGTAGTGTTTTACGCTCCTAGAATTTTTGCATTATATCTTAAGGGGGTCTTCTGGTTCGTCACTTAGAAAAAATCGATTTTTTTTTTTACATATTTCTCATCTGTATAGTGTTAAAAATATGATCTCAAAAGGATTTCGCATAATATGTAGTATTTCGATAGTAATTTGTTGTCGAACACGGCCGCGCTTGGTCTTTCTTAGCCTTTTCGTAGCGGCTCGCTGTGGCTTCGGTTTCCCAGGTTTTCCCCTGGGAAAAATAGGCTTAAGAGAGATACTGGCGGATTTCTGTGTATATATGTGTGGACGATGCAGGAGTCGTTTTTCGACCAGGAAGGAGAAATTTATGCTCCTGGTATCGCTGAATAATGGTGAGCTACTTAAAAACCGTTTTTTCTTGTTCCAAATCTTTGAATGCCTTTTTCCTAAAGTTACGTTTCTTGAACTGGTGCCGGGAATTACATTTCGGCCTTTTTGTTGCTGCTTGCCCGCGCAGCTTTTTTTTTTTTTTTCTCGCGCGCGCGCGCACTGGGGGGGGGGGGGGGGGGGGGGGGGGGGGGGGGGGGGGGGGGGGGGGGGGAAATCTGTTCGACGGATTTCACTCAAACTTTTTTTTAGATTCAGCAAACACATCGCTATCGTTATCTGCTCAATTAGCTCATAAATATGTTTATTTTTGTTTTTATAGCATCTTAAATATGAAAAAATTATTGTTTTTAGGAAAATTGCCGCAATAATAATAAATTTATATATTTTTAAATGATTTAGCAGACAACGATAGTCAATGAAATAACGAATAAAATTGTATTTGGGTTTTTTGTTTCAGACCACTTGTCACGAGTGACAAGATAATGAACGCAAAATATTATATAAGAAAGAAATTAAAATGCTTCATTCAATAAAAAAAAATTCTCGTCATTATCTTTCGTTGTTTGCTTGCAATTAATTCTGAAAAATGCGTGTTCACATCAAGCCACGAACCAGAAGACCCCCTTAATAAGCATGAATCCCTTACCCACACCTTTCTTTTTAAATTCTATAATAGCATTTTCATATGTATGTAACTATGATTACTAATCTAATTCGTTGCCTTTTTAGTCAATCTCTCTGCATGCTATCACGTCTAACTAATGATGGTAAATAGACTCCTTTATTTTAGGAATACGAGAAGCGACAAGTTGAGGATTTATACTCTCATCATCATAATCAAATTAAATCCTATACAATCTTATCAAGCCGATAACTTCATTATAACTTCTTCCTCAAATGGTTCTAGTATTAACATAATAACATAATTGCTAAAATCAAAAATTGGCACCTAAAATTCCCAAATTTAAAAGATTCCGCACACGAAATATATATATATATATTCCAAAGCAAGTTTATTAATACAAATAACAAACATCAATCAATTATGTATTGACCATTTTGTTCGATGACCTTTTGCCATCTTTCAGTCAGCTTCATAATTCCGTTTTCGTAGAAAGAAGGGTTCTTAGAGGCAAACCAATTCTGGAACTGGCGTTCTGTCTGAAGTTTGCAATGGAGAAGAATGACTTCGAACGACTAAAGTCATCTAGCGTAAAAAATCGAAATGACTTTGTTGCCACCCTAGCGAACTGGCTGAACGCTAGCTTTACGCTACAGCGTAAAGCTAGAGTAAAGCTATCGTAAAGCTAGCGTGAACTAGCATTATAACTCATGCATGAGGTAAAATAAATAATTAACATGTTTTTATCCTTATTCTACGTTGAAATTAACTTTAACTGGTAATTTAAATATGCAATAATTATATTTATTAACGCTAAAAATTAAAAAACATAATACCTGTCATTAAAGGCAGTGCAGCGATTCATCACTTTCTATGTCTTCACCGTCAGGATTGACTAATTTCTAAAGTGAGATGAAAGTATAGTTGTGTCTCACTCCAACCAATGGTCAACTTTAACCGTGGAACTACACGTTCCACAAAGGCGAACCACTGCACAGCCTTCAATGACAGGTATATCTGATACTGTTTTTTAATTTTTAGTCTTAATAAATAAAATTATCGCATATTTTAATTACCAGTTAACGTTATTTACAACGTAGAATAAGGATAAAAATTCGCTATTTTTGTTATTATTATGTTCATTGATACGAGTTTTTAGAGATCTCTTCGTTCCACCTATATATATCGCAGAAGAGTTATTACACTTGAAGCTATAAACAATCTTAGTTTGTTGTCATTTTTCTGCAAAATCCCTTCCTAATTTGATAATTGAACTTAAACTTTTTTCCACTAAAGGAATCGTAGAAATGTTATATTTTTTTGAAATTTTGGATAATATAATAAAATTATTGTTTGAAAAGGGAAAACAAACTTTTTTTGGTGTTTGTTTGGGCTGGAAGAGTTATTTCTAATATTGGAATTGCTAGAAGAGTAATATTTAATTTTGTTCATACGTATTTCTATGTTATTAACAATAAAACTACTTGGGTAATCATTATTGATCAGGAGTTGTTCAATTTTTTTTAAATTGTTACGATAAAAGAATTCATGGGCCAACAAAATCGCTCTGTCTATCAAGTTATACGAGGTCTGTCTGGAAAGTATCGGGCCTACCTTTATATCTCCGCGCTGGCGTTATTCTTCATCATCGGGAGGGTGGCATCCTTCAAAGTAATCCCCACTTGACTGAATAACATGGTTCCAGCGATGTTACTACTTCTCGAAACATTCCTAGAACTCACTTTTAGGGATATATATATATAACTTTTGTTTTAACTCAAAAAAGCAAAAATCCCGTTTTTAATCTTCTAATGATCAGAACTGAACACCCTAAATTACTGATACTTGGAAATTACTTCAGGAACCTCAATTTATTTCAAAAGAAAAAAGCCACTTGTTCAAAACATGGATTTATTCACATATACTTGTATAAATTCTAAATTCATATATATCGAACGGCACATACGTAATGAAGTGAACAAATTATACCATGACGCGTTAACTCAAAAATGTAAACTGGAACAACAAGTTTTCAAAAATACCCCTAATTTTGGCCACTCAAGCTCCAGATGAATTTGCTTACCACCTAATGAAAGGACCAGGTTATATGTCAATAATCGCTGGAGAAGTTGTACATATAATAAAATGCATTCCAATCAAAGTTAAATACCGTAAAATTGAAGAGTGTTAGTTATATCTACCAATATACAGAGGAAATTAGACATATTTCCTCACACCAAGAACTCATATTTTAACAAACAAAGGCACGCAAACCAATTGCAACTCTTTTGTTCCAATAATGTATTTCTTATGGCGATACACAAATCCAGCATACCTTGCTACAAGTGGAATGTATTCTCAATCAGATTTGAATAAATTACGCGATCATATAATGTTTCACCAATGTCCCTTCTACCTTAAAATTTAAAATAATATCCAATGGACTCCCCTTAAATTCTACAATAGATGGTTCTATTCTACTCCTTTTATTAGAAAAATTCAATTACACTGTCCAAAATCATCATCACTTTACATAAAGCTCAACAACAGTGGTATTTTACAAACCCAACCCGAATGCATAATATAATCCAATAATTTAATTTTGCCACAATTTAATACAAAATTGAAAATACCCGTTGAAATTACACCAACAACAGGTCATACATTCTCTCTATATAAAATTGCTCCAAACTTTTATGATTTATCAATTATAACTAGTTCATTACCTAAAACTTTATTCGCTTCTTGGGAATATAATGAAATCATTTCACTTAATACGTTTAACACTAGAAAGACGGGAGCTTAGTATATATAAAATGACTGCTTTTCGGCAATATAGGTATAACACATATATATATGCCGGAAGTGAAGGAGGGGGGGGGGGCAACAACAATGATGAATTAACCCATTTATATGTTGTAGAAAAAGTCACAAAATTATAAAAACTGTGTCATTATTTAAATAATTATTTTTTAAATTGAAATTCAAAAGCAGTCAAAATGACTTGCTTAGGCAATCTAGTGTTAAACAACAACTATTTACATTCAATCAGCTTTAAAATCCAAATAATACAAAAATAAGAATCGAAAGAGATTTAAAAATCTCATTTTTATACACTTCTATCATTACAATTATTTTCATTATCGTCTCTATCATTTTTATGATATTCGGATTGAGTCTGTATTTCAAAATCAATAAAAACTCAATAAACTTAAAAAATCTGGAACCACCAGTAGTTATCAAGATCTAGTTATATTAGACAACAACGTAGATGAAAGTAATCCTACGAAAAGTTCACCAACACAACTGAACTCTTTGAACACTCTTATGTAGCGAACTACTTTTCACTAAACACTGCATTTAAAAAGTTACTTATCATAAATTAATCCACAATGTGCAGTCCTCAAGGTAGATACTGCAAATAGATAATCAAATTAAACTAAAATAAATATAAATCATTTAATTGCCTTTCATATTCAATTTTTCTAATAATATTTATTTACCTGTTCGAGCACAAAATTGACAACTTTGAAACGCATTCTATCAACCCCTAATGACAGCTTCTATACCATTTCCATTCAACTGCCTTTTAACCTCAGCTGTACGACGAAAACACCAAATCCCGTCAAAACCAGCCCAAACCCATGGCATTTGAATTTTAGTACGATCTTCTAAATAAAAATATTTAGGTAACAACAAGAATCGATTATTATTATTGTCGTACCTAACTCGTTCATTATCACGCTATAATAAAACATCATCTATTATCATCACCTATCACTATCAAAATGAATTAAATATATTATTCAAACACTTACAAGAGCAAGTGTGAATTTCTCATTAAAATAACAAATCTTCCCTTGTATCTTAAATACACCATTGCGCTGCAAATGGTACTCGGACAGAATTTCTGCCCTTAACTCCTCCTGTTGTGCCAAAGGTAAATCAGCCCACCACCCAGGTCCATAATGATTCATACCATCTTCTATCTTGATTATGAAAACATTCGGATGAGGAACACTTTTCCATACGTCACAAGACCACTGTCTCAATTGAAATATAGGAATTATACCGTCTATCACCTCTGGTTGGAAAACAGAGTCTTGAATAGGAGCAACAACTTCACTTTGCTCAAGATCTCCATTTTCAACAAGACCTTTGCCAGATACACCAACATCCACATGCACAACACCTTCACATTCATAATCACCTTCTTCTTGTCTTTCATTCAAAAATACAGACTCATCAAGAGTCTCACTTTCCTTTTCTGGCTCTTCAAAAAAACTTAAATCTAAATCAACCCATGATTCACTATCCACACATACTTCACTACACTCTGGAATCTCAAAATCAACTGAAAACTCTAAATTATTATCAAAACTAACCGATAATGGATTTCCATTTTCAAATAATCCTAAAAACTCATTTTCAATATTCTCTTGCTGATACAATTCCATGTTCGACCAAAAAGATCAAAATTTCGACTGATGGCCTTTCCACCCTTAGATAATACCATTCTGGCTTCCATTTTTCTAAAACTTTCCCTCTCTTTTATCTGATTTTATAAAAATTCACTGAATTAGCTACACTTCGGACATGATCTGGAATCTTTCTAAACATTTTACGACCCTCTCAAATCATGTACAACACATGAGCCACCACTTCAATACCTACGTTTCGGACATGATCTGGAATCTTTCTAAGCATTTTACGACCCCCTCAGACCATGTACAACACATGAGCCACCACTTCAAATTCTTGAGTAGATAAGTCAGGGTTGCCACAAGTTTCAGTATCCTAATTTCCCTGACCAAAATCTCTTGTAAGAGGACTCATCTCGGTGGAACTATGTTCCTAATTATAGAATATTTGCGTGTTTTTCCCTGTTATTTTTCAACAGAGAGGATGTTAAATAAGAGAAGGTAAGATAGAAACAACGTATTTTTATTTATTCATTTTTTATCAAAACTTAAAAGGAAACGAACTGGTATGCCATAACTTGCATGTTGCTATCGAACGTTAAACATAAAACATGGCATCATAGGAAATTTATAACTTTTTGGTTATATCAATCACAGCGGGGTCAACTTAAAGGGATCAATCTTACATATTAGTTGTTTCATTGTTTAAACAATTTTCGCATGTTTGCGCCCTCAGTGAAAAAATGTGGAAAAATATTTAATATCTTCCGATTTATTATTATATTTATTATATTATTATTTTTTTCCCACATTTTTTCACTGAGGGGGCAAACATACGAAAATTGTTTAAACAATTAAACTACTAATATCTATAGTTATTTAACAAAATAAAAATTATAAAAATATTTATCTGAAAACCTAACGTAATAAGCTAAAAAATGAAACAAACCCGAAATCGATTTAATTATTTCAACCGGAGATAATGAATTGTAAGCACAAGAGACTTTAGCATTTTGTCCAATTTTATCAAAAGTTTAAATTAATATATCTCTCTCAAAAAAGTTTTGTTCCGAAAATCCTGATATACGTGTCGATTAAATTAATAAAAAGATGCCACAGAATAAAATTTAAGACTTTTAAAAATGTGAAAAATCTTTTTTTTTTAAATCCGTACGATTTGCAAAGGAATGTCCTATATAAGTTACAATAAAAGTTTATGAAATATATATTTTTTTTAATGTTCTCATTTCATAATTAGTTTATACATGCTTGTTCTGCAATATCCATTTGACAGAATAGAGTAATAAATTTTCGTTGTTCTTATTTCCAAATTACTTTACAGACATTTATTCTTATTATAGCTACTTTTCTTTCGAACAAAAATATTCCAGCACGTCATCCTTCAAAAATTTTCGCCAATAACAGAGTAAATAACGAATTACCAGTTTTACTGCCGATTTACCGAATTACAGTAAGAAATTATCAGTGACCAAAAAATGGCGGTATCGGCACATCACTAGTCCAGAAGCAAAGGCTGAACCATGTTTGTCTAGCAAGAGGAGCACTTACTGTCACTTAGCCTAAATTGCCTAAATTTGGATACGAAATTACATCATAAGATTTCTTTGCTGTGAAATAAAGTTGAAAAATATTTCGTTCGAATAAAGTGCTTTGAAACAAATTTTTTAATATATATTTTATTATATTTTGTCAATATATCAGTGTAAATAAAGGGTTAAAATATTTAATAAATATACATACACTATATTTAAATATGCATACAAAATAAAACTGAAAAATTCTTTGGTATGAAGCAAAATTATTAATTATTTAATGCATTTTTTTCAATGATAGTTTTATCGATAAACATTACGGAAATCTCTGTTAAAATTAACATTTTGAAAAAAATTTCTTATTTTATTAGTTTAACAGGCATTCCTTAGCGAATTTATAAGTTGCACACGCAGAAAAAAGTTTAGTAAAATTTACAGGAAGTTCAGTACTTATTTTTATAAATTTAATTTTGAGTAGATATATTACCAGAAATCTGGTCCAATTAACAGTTTTTTTGTACAGTCCACTTAACTTCCAGTGGAATCTACCAAAATTGATTTTTTTCGTATCTGATAGATTTCACTGGACGCTAAGGGAAACGTACAGAAAATATGTATACATGCACATGCATCAACTTTTGTTTTCAAAATTTTGGAAATGGTAAAGAAGATAGAAACGGACATAGATAGACTACTTTTGGTTTTGACAATGAAACGAAATTTTCTGATACATATATTTTTTTTAATTTAAATTTTTTAAATTTCGAAACCGCAGTAGTCTATCTACGTCCGTTTTTATCGTCTTTATCATTTCCCAAATTTTGAGCAGAAAATACCTAGCTCTTAAATACTTCAATACATGTCCTAAAAGGCTAATTTTTTTCCTTTCTATATAGTTTTTGAATTTTCAAATTAAGAGTCTCTGCATATACAACAAAAACACAATATTAATTTTAAACTTGAACCTCATATTTATTGTAAAACACAATTTTGTGCATTATTTCTAAATTACAATAATAGATTTAAAAGCTACACAAAGTTTAAATCGATATATATTTTTTTAATTATTAACATTTATTAACTCAAATGTTAATGCAAAATTATATTTCAAGTGTCTATATCATTCTAAAAATTTAACAAAATTTTTCAGGTATTTTTTTTGGGCAAATATTTTTCAAAATATATGAAATAAAATAATTTAAGTTATTATTAAATAATTTAAATATAAATTAAATATTCCGTAAATAATGAAGTGGCGTGCCTTTTGTGCTTTTTTTGCGCGAAGTCAGGAAAAACATACATAATTTTACCGAGTCAACAATTTTAGATAGTCATAGCACAAATTTTTTGCAAATTTAGTATGATATAGAAGTTTGAGACGTCTCAAACCCAAACTTGTGACAAATTGTGAGACGGGAAATTAAGAAAGAAATTCTCATAGTGACGGAAATTTATCCCTAGATCAGGTAACGAAAAAATACAATAAAAGCAATAAACAATACCTCTATAAATCAAAAGACTTTGATACCTAACTTCGGGATGACACTTACACGCGTACAACCCTTGGGACACGCGACAGTATTTTGACTTCGAGATAACAAAAAATGACTGCAAAAACACACCTTATATTTTAACCCTACATGTGCGAAGTCCGCGAAGATTGCATATGTGCATATATGCTATAGGACGAATCGTCTCACAACTTCTTTCGGCCCGCTTGAAGTCGAACCTAAAAGCAGGTAGTAGATTATGACAATGAAAGCAATAAATTGTACGCGTGGCGTACTCCTAATTAAAAATTAATACTATCCCTCATCAGCCCATAAGATTGAAAATCGTAAAGTTTTCTTGAGGAACACATCATATGAGTGTAATGCATCGAATCATAAATATTCAAGAAAATCATGCGTCACTTGCATTCAGAAATTATGGTTGTTCCATTACAATTTCTGTATATGCATTTCTGGATTATTCAAATTATTTATCAAACAAGTAACTTTTTGAGATTGCGTTACTCTTTGTAAAAGAGTAACATTTCAAGCTCACGTGACTACGGAAGACATGGGGCAAGCCATCAGTGTTTTGCGAAGGGAACAAGTGTTGGAGCAAACACTAGTGGCATAAAACTGACTGCCGATATAATACGAGACATTTCCGAAACTCATGTAATAAATTGACTTCGTAGACGGTCGAAAAAAACTATGACGTCCCCCTATTCTTTAAAGTTTTAAATCTCTAGCTCATAGAGAAAACCTTTACGAAGCGAAAAAATCGTATTAAAAAGTTCGCGTCGAATGGGAAGTTGTTTTTTTATTAAAAAAAAAAATATAAAATTTTCTGGAATTTGGGGTCTATTTGAACGCTCAATTGCTCCAAGCTAAACGACATTTCTGATTCGTAGTTTAGCATGGATGATAAAGCAAAGTTCCAACTTCATATTGCAGGAAAGTATGTCAAGTAAAAGTGCATAGAACTTGAGATTTTGCTCTTTTCGCAGTTGCATAAATTCGACTAACTTGCCAGAAATCAAATTTTCTGAATGCCAGATATGAGAGGAAAATCGTCTCACAACTTCTGTCGGCCCGCTTGGCGTCGAACCCAAAAGCAGGTAGTAGATCATGACAATGAAAGCAATAAACTGTACGCGTGGCGTACTCCTAATTGAAAATTAATATTATCCCTCATTAGCCCATGAGATTGAAAATCGTAAAGTTTTTTTGCAAAACACATCATATGAGTGTCATGCATCAAATCATAAATATTTGAGAAAATCATGCGTCACTTGCATTCAGTAAGTATGGTTTTTCCATTACAATTTCTGAATATGCATTACTGGATTATTCGAAATACTTTCAAACGAGTAACTTTTTGAGATTGAGTTACTTTTCCGAAAAGAGTTGTGACTGCGTCGGTATCAAATCTGAGCTCACGTTTGAAGATGTGAACTTGAAAAAATATTTATAAATTTTTGCTTTTTTTTATGAAACGCTACTTTAAATGAAAACACAAAACTTCATAAAATTAATGACTTTTTATGAAGTCAACATAAATTTTTTTTTATAGAGCCCGGTTTTTTTGATGAAATGCGAATTTTTATTTAAAAAAAACTCATAATGTATAAAAATTTTTATAATGTTGACTTTATAAAAAAACACGTGCTTTTATTAAGTCAATCTCACAAAAACTAGATACACACTTTATAAATATTGTAAACAGTTCATATATAAAGTCATTTTATAAAAATTTTATAAAAAAAACCAATTTTCGATAAAGTCAACAATATAACAATTTTGCAAGGTTGAGAGTTTTTATACGGAATTGAAGGACTCGATGCAATAAGGGCCTTAGCGCTCGAAACAGTTTGAAAGTGACGTCCCTATTACACAAATGAACAAAGAACAGGGAATGATTTCAGAAAAATACCATCACATTCCTTACAAAAATCAGAAACTTTTTTGTATTTACTGTTTTTACGTACATTGTTTATTTCCCGAGATAAAAAATAAAAACGTGATATTTTTTAATCGCATTTTTAATAATTTTTTAAAATATATATCGCTGTAACGTCGTTTAATCTCGTCGAAACTTTATGCAAATTTTTTTACAGGCATAAAATATCTTAGCGCTGACGATGAAAGTATCAGAAGTTCATTTTTAAAAAATAGCAATTCGTTATCTAATTGCAAATCATAGGCGCACGACTTTCCGGATTAGGAGAAAAAAAGTGTGTGGGGAACTTTAAGCTACGAAAACTGTCAGCGAGAAATTTGTTCCTTAATAATTAAAGAAGTTTTTGGCGAAGTTTCAGATCTATTCGATGAAAACTGACTGAGATCCAGCGTTTTAAACAAAGTCGCGCGCTCCCGCGAATAACCACGTCGTTCGCGCCACAAGACGATAGAAAGTCATGCGATCACAGAAATTCAGCCACAAATATTTCCATCATTTTTATTTCAATGATCTTTCTAAAAAATGCATTTTTATTAATTGTTTACTGTACGCTTATTACTCGTCACATATAACTGTTGAATAACTGTCGAGACGCGTTCCTAATTTTATTTAGTATCAATATGTACAATATTCCATGAAATATGAATTGTTACTGAAAATTCGAAAATAACTGCGTACAATAAAATTACATAAAAATTTATTACTTGATTAACAACTTAATTAAATACATATACTTCTTACACATGCAATATATACAAACATAATAATTATTGCAAAAATCGTTACTTTTTTGATTTTTTAGATTTAGTTGTACTTTTTTTTTATATCGTTTTATATCGTTTCACTTTATACACAATTTTGACAACTTTGCTGATCTTAATCGTGTTCTTTTGCAAATCTTCATCCTTCGCAAATACTTGCTCATAATCTTTTGTGTCAAATTACGACACGTCAAACATTTCAAACGGAGGGTTTCTTGAATGTTTGATCAAATCCTCGTATTCCTTTTCAGTTTCAACTCCCTCTCAACTCTTTTTTTTATGTCCATACAAGATACTAAGAAAGAGAAAATTGACCTCAAGAAAGAAAAAGAGAAGTCAAAAGGAAAACTACGTAAAAGAAAACCACGTAAAAGAAAACCTTAAACTACAATAAATAAAGTGAAACTCGAAGCTGATATTAAGAAGTAAAAAATGAACACAAGGTAGTCAAAAAAGAAACCAGCTGCTCAAAACGATATAAAAAAAAAGTACAACTAAATCTAAAAAATCAAAAAAGTAACGATTTTTGCAATAATTATTATGTTTGTATATATTGTATGCGTAAGAAGTATATGTCTTTAATTATGTTGTTAATCAAGTAATAAATGTTTATGTTATTTTATTTTACGCAGTTATTTTCGAATGTCCAGTAACAATTTATATTTTATGGAATATTGTACATATTGATACTAAATAAAATTTTGAATAAAAAACCAACTTCCCATTCGCCCCGAACTTTTTAATACGATTCTTTCGCTTCGTAAAGGTTTTCTCTATCAGCTAGAGATTTAAAACTTTAAAGAATAGGAGGACGTCATAGTTTTTTTCGACCGTCTACGAAGTCAATTTATTATATGAGTTTTGGAAATGTCTCGTATCATATCGGCAGTCAGTTTTATGCCACTAGTGTTTGCTCCAACACTTGTTCCCTTTGCAAAACACTGATAGCTTGCCCCATTCCTTCCCTAGATGAATAAGTTTGAAATGTTACTCTTTTCGGAAAAGTAACTCAATCTCAAAAAGTTACTCGTTTGAAAGTATTTCGAATAATCCAGTAATGCACATACAGAAATTGTAATGGAAAAACCATAGTTTCTGAATGCAAGAGACGCATGATTTTCTTGAATATTTATGATTCGATGCATTACACTCATATGATGTGTTCCTCAAGAAAACTTTACGATTTTCAATCTTATGGGCTGATGAGGGATAGTATTATTTTTTAATTAGTAGTACGTCACGCGTACAGTTTATTGGTTCCATTGTCATGATCTACTACCTGCTTTTGGGTTCGACTTTTAGCAGCCCGAAAGAAGTTGTGAGACGATTCGTCCTATAGCATATATATGCACATATGCAATCTTCGTGGACTTCGCACATGTAGGGTTAAAATATAAGGAGTGTTTTTTGCGGCCATTTTTTGTTAACTCGAAGTCGAAATATTGTCACGTGTCCCAAGGGTTGTACGCGTGTGTGTATAAAAGTCTTTTGATTTATAGAGGTATTGTTTATTGCTTCTATTGCATTTTTTCGCTACCTGATCTAGGGATAAATTTCCGTCTCTTATGAGAATCTTTCTTCATTTTTCGTCTCAAATTCGTCACAAGTTTGGGTTTGAGATGTCTCAAACTTCTATATCATAAATTTAGTAGATATTTTAATACAATTCACCGCTTTTCGGAAAGTATAATACATTTGTTGATAAGCATTACCAAAATGCCAGTAAAATTAATAAAATAAGCAATTTTATTCAAAATGTTGATTTTAACAGGCATTTCTGTAATATTTATCGACAAAACTATTATTTAAACAAAATTTGTTTCGAAGCATTTTATTCAAACGAAATAGTCTTCAACTTTACTTCACAGCAGACAAATTTCATGATGTAATTCCGTATCCAAATTTAGACATGATTTCATTTTAAACAATGACACCTTTTATTCGCACTTGGGATTCGAATACGACACTTCATAAAAAATGTTACATATTTCAAAAACTTAAAAAAATATTTTATTCGAATTTAATGTTTTTTAATGTTGCTTTCTATCAAAAAAATCTTATTGTGTAATTTTGTATGTAAATTTCAATACAATTTATGTTCTTTATATTTATAACATTCTAATATAAAGTATTTTAGGCATAATTTTTTATTTGAAATAGTTTATTAACAAGACTAAAAGTAGTATATTATGTGCCTAGGCGCATAATGAAGGTTATTACGCGACAAGCGACAATGCTCGCAGGAAATGGAAGCCAAGGGGTTGTCGACGCGTAGCCAAGACCTAGCTGAGGCAAAGCCTAGACGAATCCGAGACATTGCATTGCACACATTCTATTTTTTTTTGACTTCAGCGCATATACTAGTTTTTATGAGTACACTCGAATCCAATCTGAAAAGGTCGGTATTGCCGTGATTATCGCCCATCTCACTTGACATTTCGCGAATACTTCCGGCCATCCTGATTTTCTCCATCTTGTGTAGTAGTAGGAGTAGCGTATCGTAATAGGCGTATAAACGGTTCAATTTTTACATTACATTCCATTGCATTACATTTCCATTACGTTACATTGCGCTACTCTAAACTGTAGCGTAAAAACGAGTTTACGCACCAGAGGCACATAAAATATATTAATCGATATTTTGTTTCGAAGCTTTTAACATTTATTAAACTATACATTTTACTGATATTTTTTTTTCTCAAGTGTTTGAATTATCCTATAATTCAAAAAAAATCTTTTAGATATTTATTTTAGGCGAAGGTTTTTCAAAATATCTAAAAAAGGAAGGTAATTTCTCAAATTATCTATTTAGTCATATCAAATATGTCGTCTACTTCGCGCCACGTTTGCACAAAGTCGAGAGAAACATAATTTCTCGATCTTATCTCGGCAGCGTGGATCGTGGAATCTAAGCAAGGGAGTGGAGACACACCAGTGTCTCCAGAACGTGGGATTTTTCGGCCCCCACCACGTTCCCATCTGGGAGAAACACATGCAAACGTGGCGTGTCAGTGTGTCGGCTCTGCTACACGCTGCGGTCACCAGCTTCGTGTAAAGCGGAAGGTGCACGAAGACGGACTTCGTTACAATGCTTGAGTTTTCAAGTTATTTTTAGATTTCACGCTTTCGTTTATCGAGTCGAAATTAAGAATTGTATTTTTCTCGAGTACGTGCAAAAGAGGCGCGAAGCAGACGACGAATTTGAATTTACGAAGTATATAGTTCAAGAAATAACACTTTTCTTCAATTTCTTGAAGAAAGTCTGCATGAAATAAACATCAGTATGATCTTGGAAAATTTCATGAGGGTTTCAACACTTCAAAAATAAACTTTCAGTGAAATTTAGTGACAATAAATGTATAAAATTTGAATCAATATATAATTTTCCATTCAAATTTATATACTTCTTACTAATTTTGTACATTTAACAATTTTTCAATCAGAACAATATTTTCTATCAAGATAAAATGAACATAAAATTCAAGTTCATAATTTATATTTTCAGTTATATGTTAGAAATATTTTCATCTCACATTTTTGTAGCCTAAGCACAAACTTTTCATTCCAAAACTTAAAATCTCTACGGAAATGGAAAATTGTCTAATAGCAGTAGATAAATTAAAAAGCTAAAATATGTGTTTATTGGTATTTCCATATTAACATATAAATATCAATCAACTTTAAATTTTACATAAAAATGTTCGTTCGAAGTGTTCAAATCTTGTTACAATTTGACAAGATTTTATGGAGGAGTGCAATCTTTTGGATGAAATATTTTGTAGTTCTTAATTTGTCTGTCCGTATGAAATCGTAGTAAGATTTGAACAGTAAACAACAAATTTTCCAATAGAATTAAGGATCAATAATAATTGATTCAGGAAATACTTCAACTCTGTAGAGCATTTCTGTATTTCGAATTCAAAATGTGTGCTTATGCCACAAAAAAGTAAGCTTGAAAATGTAGATATAAAACTAAATATGTCATGTTTATGTCTTCTTAATGGAAAATACTTTGCATATAATTCTATAATTCGATATTTTTTTAATGTATGAACATTCAAGAAATTGATAAATATTCCATCTTTTTATAGGAACTAAAAATTTCCGGATAATGCTTTGATTGAGAAAGCTAAAAATTTGTCAAATATTGATATAAATTGCAATTTCACAATTGCATTATTTTTCAAATATTTTAACATCTCTTCAATCTTGATAATTCTTACAGAAGTTTATTTCATGTGAGTGACTTTTTCTTTTTCTAATGAAAGATTTCGTAATTCTAAATTCGGCCCAATTCGTAACATTGTAAAAAGATTTTAAAACGCCATAAAATTTTTTTTTCTGTTTTATTCAAAGTCAATAAATATTCAATGTTTGGAATCGAAATATTAAGTAAATGATTTTTAATTTCTGGGAATAAACTGCTTTAATAAGACAATCTTTCTTCTTTGTGAGAAATCTCAATTTTAAAATTAAAATTCTACGCATAGGATACAAAAACATAATATGAAAATACTTTTATTACAGAATTTTGAAATATACAAGTTGACCAATTTTCAATCGAGTAAATCGGCTACTTTAAGCAAAAAATTATGTTAAAAATATTTTATCAAAAAAAAATAAGACACATTAAATTTTTGTTTGTAGGTTGGTGCTGGAAATATTCTCGCGTTTCCTTACCAACGTCAATGTCTTGAAGCGGCTTTTGATTACTAGGATCTGCAAAGTTAACATTTCTAATGATTTGAAAGAATAAATTCGGTTGAAGAAGACCCTCTTTCAAATAACTGCTAAGAATCCATACGAAGAATTTAGCCGAGTTTGGCTGGAGTTCCTGAACCATTGTTTCGCGACTTTGAAATTTCACATTGTATACGTTGAACCTATTCAAAGTAAATTTCAAGAATAGGAAATATGCGAGTGTCAAAGGATTCTGCATTTTTCCTAACAAGTCTTTGGCCTTCTCTACCTTCTCAGATACGAGGACCATAAGATACTGAAGAATAACTTCCCAATTCTTTATTATAATATCTATGCATCGATAGCGGACAAGCCAGCGAGTTTCAGAATGATTAGGAATTTTTTGATAGTCATTTCCTAATTCCAAAACAATCGATCGAAAAATTGCCGTTCGCTTGGAGCTAGCATTAAGAAAAGCTGGCAAATCTTTGATTAAATCCTCTACATCTGGGATTGTGGCACAAGCATATTTTGCTACAATTGCTGACGAATGCGAGACACACGGGAAAACAATTGAACGGAGAATTTTTTCCATTAATTTTGTTTTAAATGAGGACCTATTGCCGACCATCACCTGTGCATTATCACAAGCTAAAGCACAGATATTAGATAAAGGGATTTTCTGCCCGGACAATGCTTTTTCGAACGCATCAAAAATTTTAGAGGCAGAACAATCCGAAGCATTTACATTAATAAGCTGGAGCAATTCCACTCTGACAGAAAATGTCGTTGGCTCCACATATCGAACCATTAACGACAGCCACTTTTCTAGAGTCCTGTCTGTCGTTTCGTCTTCGTACACTGAAAATAATTGCTTACGCAAAATATTTGCCATGCGATCAGTTTCAGCAGCACATACGACGTTATTTACAACTAGGACCATTTTAGTGTGGCTCAATCTAACGTCTTTTAAAACCGAAGGTTCCATATCTTGGAAAAGTCCTATCAATTCTGATGAAATCGCGAATGGTAAATTATGTTCTACGAAAAACGTACTAATCCTAATCTCTGCTCCTTGTACTTTCTGTTTGAAAGTAACACTTTCCGGAATCGTGGAATTTGTGAATTCTGAAGCAGAAGAACTTGCTACACAAGGTTCAACACTGTAAGAATTGGCAGTTACATTAGAAGAATTTTCACTTACTACTCGATAACATTCTAATTTATTTGAAAACTCTTGCTTCTTTCTGTGTGATAAAGATGCTTCATGCTTTTCAATTTCCGATTTGCCACATAGCAACGTTTTATTGCAAATTTTGCAATGAAATCTTGTTTCATCTGCTAATGTAACCACCCACTCTCTCCACGACGGAAATTCCTCAAACCATCCCAACTGAAAGTTTTTTGCATTTTTCATGACTTTTCTAGCGGGTTGACATTCGTTTGAACCAGAGTTCAAACGGTGGTCAACATTCGTTTGAACCTGGCTGTCCTTCAAAACACTCGAATTTGGGTCAACCGGATTACTCATTGTGAACAATAAATTATACGACGAAGGAAAACAGAATTATTTGAAAAGAATTAATAAGATGAAAAGTCGATAAAATTGAGCGAATGTGAATAATTTGTAATCTGCACACAAATTAAGTTTCACAACATAAACTTACCCACAAGCATCAAACAATAACGTACGTAAGAGCACTCACGTATCACCAAATAATAATATAATATTCTTACTTTTGCCGTTTTCAATAAGGAATTACGATAAAAATATGAAGAATCCACACTCTTGCCTTCTCAAACAACGCATAAAGCGAGAATCAAGTATATCTTAGAAGAAAACAAAAGAAGGTTGCTATTATTATTTGTTTTTGTCTCCAATTTGACCTCTATACCGTTCGTTTGCGATTTAAAACATTGGTAACTTTTTGGCTATTAATCTGATTGAGCTACAACTTTTCCGAAAACTTTCTTTACTAAAGTATTAAAATTTTTCTCCTGTAGATAGTTTCAGAAAATGTAGACACTTAATACAATATTAATAAAATCGTAAAATTCTGAAAATTTGTTAAGCTAGCGCGAGTGGAAGTAGAGAAAACAATTTTTTTTTAAATGTACTTCTCCCAATTACTTGAAAAATTAGAAGTTTTAAAAATTTTTAAAAAAGGAAAAACGATGTGCCTTGAAAGTGTGTACAAGTCCTTGAAATTCAAATTCGAACGATTTTTATAATTAATTATCCTGTACATTTAAAGATACAATTTTTGTATTTGGAATAAGTTTTCTGCAATTACGGAAAAATTTATTTAGAGTACATAAAATTTATTGAACTATTACTAGTAAACTCTACCTCCGTGGTGGTGTGGAAAGGAGTTTAATTTCAGAATATTTGGGATTCTCTAAGAATGAACCAGCTTTTTTATTTTAATATTTCAAATGTGTTTTCTTTCTTTTATGTTTAAGGCAAAAACTAGATCTAAAAAAAGCAAAAAAACCTATTTCTCTAATTGCGTCCAAGATTGGAGCAGAATCTATGCAACCGATTGTTAAAGGTTTTAAAAGTTTTCGCTTTAATTTAAAAAGCAAGTCTTCATAGTATTTTACTAAGTAATGAAAGTATGTCTACAATTGTTTTCTTGAATCCTACCCAAAGGTCAAACATGGTGCAAAAATGTCGTAAAATAAGAAAAATGTCTGAGTACTTTGAAGAAGTTTTTCTAAATCGATATGTATCATATTCCAATAATATTTAGGAATATTTATTAAAATATTCATCTTCTAAATTTGTTTGATTAATGTACAGAGTACACTTTATATTTGAAATTTGTATACACTCTAAATCTGAATCAGTCAAATTTTCACTGATTGAATCAGTGATTTGCCTTTTCACTGAATCATCAGTGGAAACAATATTTTTCACTGTTAAATCAGTTACTTTTCACTGAAGTAATCAGTGAAATTTGACTGATTCACAGTAACCTGTTTTTAGTTATTTAAATCAGTCAAATTTCACTGATAATCAGTAGATTTTGACTGATTCATATTTGAAATTTGTACAGTTTTAAAAAAAATCCGAAACTTTTTGAATTTAGTAGTTTATTTATAAAATTTGAGAATGTTGTAGTTGATATTTCTATATAGAACTTTAAGCATTTATGGACATAAAATTTCATTTAAAGTTTCTTCTATCGGTATTCAAAACTTTCAACAATTTTGCAAGATCAGTCAAATGCAAAATTTGACAGAGTATTTAATCAAAATATTTACATTTATTTTTTAAATATTTTGAAAATAATTCGACTAAAATAATGATTAATAAGATTTTGTAAGATTGTGGGAATATTGGAACGCTGCAAGATTAAATTTTGAGTACAATTTTCAATTAATGAATGTTTAAAGAATTGAGTGAAAGCATCAATTAAAAAATATTTTTACTTTATAAATTTGATTAAGTGCAGTAATAAGAAAATTTTGACTTTCTATAAAGCATTTCATTTATCTGATTAAAAGTCTGTGCATACGTCACTAAAACGTAAGATTAAAAAACTTTAAACTGCTTTTACCATCAATCTATGAATGTGGATTTTAAACCGTAATTTAATGTGTCTTATTTTTTTTTGATAAAATATTTTTAACATAATTTTTTGCTTAAAGTAGCCGATTTACTCGATTAAAAATTGGTCAACTTGTATATTTCAAAATTCTGTAATAAAAGTATTTTCATATTATGTTTTTGTATCCTATGCGTAGAATTTTAATTTTAAAATTGAGATTTCTCACAAAGAAGAAAGATTGTCTTATTAAAGCAGTTTATTCCCAGAAATTAAAAATCATTTACTTAATATTTCGATTCCAAACATTGAATATTTATTGACTTTGAATAAAACAGAAAAAAAAATTTTATGGAGTTTTAAAATCTTTTTACAATGTTACGAATTGGGCCGAATTTAGAATTACGAAATCTTTCATTAGAAAAAGAAAAAGTCACTCACATGAAATAAACTTCCGTAAGAATTATCAAGATTGAAGACATGTTAAAATATTTGAAAAATAATGCAATTGTAAAATTGCAATTTATATCAATATTTGACAAATTTTTAGCTTTCTCAATCAAAGCATTATCCGGAAATTTTTAGTTCCTATAAAAAGATGGAATATTTATATTATAAATATATTATATAATATTCGAAAAATGAAATTACGATGACAATAAAAAAATAAACAAACAAAAGAGTAAAAGAAAAGTCTATTTCATACTTCTCAAAAATCATGCCACCCTCCTTTTTATTACAACTATTTCACATGTTAACGCAAACAAACTTTCATTATAATTATCTTATGAAGTCATTTTTCTGCAAAATATATTTCCGTATGTTTCAGAAAGAATGGAAGTTTCATTAAGAACAATAAATGCAGCCACAGTCGCTAGCCCTATACAAGTGATTAATGAATTAAGCGTAGAATACAATTTTGCACTACCAAATTACAAAGTTACGTCCCTAAATTTGAATAATATTCCTAAGTTTATTTCCAATTGTACGGTGATTAAAAATTGTATTTCGTATTCATGTGCTAGCGAGAAATCTCCTAATAAAAATCAAGCAAAACACGAGGCAGCGCGTAAAGAATTAGAATTATTAAATAAAAACTATGCTTTTAGTGAACGACCGGATTAGAAGCGATCCCAAAAAGTCTTGGGGGTCGTAAAGTCTTATATTACTGCACTGGAGCTTGCGAAAAGTGTTATCAGCGAGGTCACTTGATTCACATGTGTAGAGGACCTATTAGAAATAAGAATCTTCAAAGTAACTAAATATATATGTATATATATTGAATAAATATTTACAAGTTATGAAAACGTGACATCTTCAATATTTCATTAAAACCTTCATGGTAGACTCAATTTGCCTCTTCCGAGGATTCGATCGTTACAGCTCTATTCTTTCACCTCCACGATCTAACTCAGGGGGGGAAGTGTCACGTATCAGTGACTATTATTCAAGCCCAATTTATTATTATTATTATTATTATTATTATTATTATTATTATTATTATTATTATTATTATATACAATTTTCCATGACTATTATTTTGTTATTATTATCTTCATTCATAATTAAATTCGATTTATGCAATTGTTCTTATTGTTGATGTATTATTATTATAAACTATAACTTCAACTTAGAACAATAAACAATATGTATGGTTGATAATTGATTGATCGCAACAAATATTATCGCTATTGATAACTATGAACATTTGTCACGTCCCGCGGCGTATTTGAATGTATTTAATACACACAGGCTGGATTGAGTAGAAATCTATGAGAAAATCGATAAAGGGGAATAAGAAGTAGAGGAAGTAGGGAGCAGTATAAGGGCCCTTCTCTTCTAAAAAAATATGACTACGTCACGATTTACGCTGACCGTTAATTTGTATGGAAAAATATAAAACAGGCCCACAACAAGAGCGAGCAGTTAATTCTCCGTCTGTTTCGTCTCCTAAATTTTCCTCCGGAATAATCACCAGTCTCGCGACAATAGTTCAGTGCGGTATCTTAAATTTAACTCCGAAAATCTCTTAGTTAGTTTGAGATCAATAAAATTCGACCGGGACAATTTAAAATCCAAGTTCGGGAGTAATAAAAGTCATCGTGGACTTGTATAGATCTTTTGAACTGTGTCATAAATAATGATCACCGCCTTCACGGAATATACCTGTGCGGACTATATCTCCGTCTCTTTCGCACACCTTGTGTAGACCTGTATACACTTATTGTACCAACCAGCCTGTGCCTACATTGTATAATAATTGTATCAACGGATTTTAAAATCGAGTAATTATTTTAATAAATTCAATTTGTATTATTTTGTTAATCCTCATCCCTAAGCGAGGATCATTCGATCCTAACTTAAAACGAGAAACCTTTGATAAAAGTAAGTATTTTCGCAATTGTGACGTAACACATCAAACAACTAGCGCCGTTGTTACCATTATTATTATCATTATTATTATCATATGTAATTTGTTGTTATTTATTAATCGACCATCAATAGTAAATAAATAATTATAAATTGTGTTTATTAATAACTATTAAAGTTTCTATTATTTGTGCAATTATTACATCATTTGATTTACCAATATAAACAATTAACTTTAAATATAAAGACATAGTTATTACTAAATTAAAGATAAATGAAAACAAATTGGACACGGCGAAATTTGCTATATATATATTGTGACGTGGTACTTGTCCACGCACAATGATTGTTTAAAAAGTCTTTAATTGTTGCAAACGACGAGCAGAGAATCATGCCCGAGGCTGTCTGCGACAGTCGAAAGTCAGGGGTCGAGCGTAATGTGCTCGGGATGCTCCTGACTTTGACTGGATTTATGTTTCTTTTCGTTGTTATAAATTTAAATCACAGGTTACCCAAAGGGAGAGGTTTGACTCCCGGGGAACCTTTTCCCGATCTGCCAGACCAAGGGTTTCAACTACGCACTACACTGGTTTTTAATCTCTATTATTTTTATGTTTGTTTTCACACTCACACGCGAGCACCACGAGATCACTGTCCGGTCGATGGCGATCAATACTCGCGCCACGGCCGAGGCTTCACCACGAGCGATGGAGAAAATAACGCGACACGGCAGCACGACAGTTCAGCACACCACGAAAAGGATCCTTGGTGCGTCAGGCGGATGTGAGTCCCGCCTTCTCAATAACACCAAGGAGAGGAGTTCGCCGTCGCTTTGTTGACAGTTTGTCAACAGACTAACCTGTGCGACGAGGTTAATTCCGATAATAGCCACGTAGCGGCGCTAAAGATCGGCGTAGATCGGCGTACCTTCGCCATCTGTTGCTCGCGAATATGAACTCAACGTAAGTGTCGGTAACATTGGTAAGCTTTTTAAGCGCCACCGTCTTCCGGTTTCGCGAGAACGCCAGCGGATCTCGCCATATTTATTCATTCTCTTTTCGGCGTTCGTAGTGGCAAGTGTGCCAGATAAATTTGACTTCTTTTCTGAGAGCATAGAGGATGACGAGCCGAGGTAGCTGGCGAGGACGCCGCAGGATTACAGGTAGCTTATGACCTATTTCTCTTGTTGGAAATTTCAAGTGTATTCAAATCAAGTGAGCGGTAAATTTGGGTGGTGTGCGACGCAAACACCTCGCTACTAAGATTCCGAGGCGGCAGACTCTGGGTCAGCCTCATTAGCTAAACATAAAGTTAGAGTCAGTGTCCGCGTGAATAGTTGGGTTGATCCCGCAAGGTCATTTAAGGGCACGGTGCATGCGCCCACTAATCATAAATTTCACATTATCGAGCTAGTAAACGTCCGTGGTCGCAAGTAGTGACGCTGCTCCTTAGCCCGCGCTATCCGGGGTATTTCAGTGGTCCCTGTAGCTTCGGTTACGAAGGTACAGGGTAGCCCGTCTCGAGCGGGCTGGTAAATTCGATAATTTTATTTTTACTCAAAGTTTTGGTTAATTTCGAGTAAAATAACCTGGCGCTCAACTCTGCGGTAGTAGCCGAAATTCATGTCGCGTGCGGGATTGGTTTTGTAATAGGGTTAGCTTGCCCGGGGTAAAAGTAGATTACCACGGATTTTTTAAATACGTCTTGATTAATAAATGTTGAAAAGTGAGCCTATTTGAGTAATTGGTAGAATTGGTTGGAAAATTTAACCCAACCTAAGATATATAGGGTCTTCATGAAGAGGGGATCTCTTCTTCAAGCAACCTTGCTCATATAAATTTGGTAAGTCCAAAAGTTAATTGTCACAATCCGTATACCTCTCTCTCTTTCTCTCTAACTCAGACTCATAAAAGTGTTTTCTTTCAAGGTTGGAGAACCAATCATACCAACTGGAAGAAAAAGCTATTATAACTGCAATCAACATTTTAAACAAGTCACGTGGGTCCTGACTGACTACTGTAATTTTGCAATAAATAATTATCATAAATTCAAGTTGTTATTTAATTCATTTGGCTTGTTCTATACCCGGTTAGTTGTTATTCCTATTTATAATAATGAAAAGAGGAATATAGTAAGGGTAATAGGCTCTAGACTTTAGCTAGGAAAAAATATAATAATTTAAAACTTAGGACGTCACACCTACAAAAATCAACTTACTATACGAAAATGTTCAACCTTCTTTCTGATGCTTCTTCTTACACTCCAATTGAAACGAATCCCCTAAAAAAGTTGCAGGATAACACTCACAAGGTACTTAAGGGTTTCAATGATAATAATTTTTTGAAACATAAATTTCATAATAACCAACTCACTTTAACGAATACTGTATTAGCGAAATATAATGGTTTACACAGAATTCACAAAATAATTTACCATTCCGTCCTATCATCTCGTTGATTAACAGTCCCACACATTTTTTAGCAAAAAACATCTATCATGAAGTAAAAGAGATTACAAAAGTCATTAATTCTCATATAAATAATAGTTTCGAACTAAGAAGTAAAATAATGAATGTTAATTTTGTCGATGATCATATTCTGTTTGATGAAATCATTAATTGTACTAAATTTCTTTTTGATTATACGTATTTCACTTTCGACGACAAGATTTATAAACAAATTTTTGGTACCCCCATGGGTTTTCCAATTTCACCACTTTTCGCAGACATGGTAATGGATGACTTGGAAAGTGATTATTTACGAATTTTAAAAGATAACCATAATGGCTCTCCCCTTTTTTATTACAGATATGTCGATGACACCATTTTGTGTGTACAAAAAAAAACATGTTGATTTGACTCCTATCATCAAAATTTACAATTTACTCACGAATTACAAAAAAATAATTCAATCAATTTCTTAGATATGACTCTCATCTCTAGCGATAACCATGTCATTACTAACTGTTTTCAGAAGCCAACTGCGTCTGGTAGATTTGTTAATTACTTTTCAAATCATCCATTACAACAGAAAAAAACATTGTATATAACTTGATAGAGAGAGCGATTTTGCTGTTTCATGAATCTTTCTGCCCACACAAACACCAACAAAAAGTTTGTCTTCCCTTTTCAAACAATAATTTTATTATATTATCCAAAACTTTTAAAAAATATAACATTTCTACGATTCCTTTAGTGGAAAAAAGTTCAAATTCAATTATCAAATTTGGAAAGAATTTTACAGAAAAATGACAACAAACTAACATTTTGTATGGCTTCAAGTGTAATAACTGTCCTGCGATATATATAGGTGAAACGTAGAGATCTCTTAAAACTCGTATCAATGAACATAAGAATAACAAAAATAGCGAATCTGTTGTATTTGAACATCGGGCTGAATTTAATCACGAGTTTGATTGGGAACATGCTAAAATTATTGATTACGAATCTGATTATCAAAAAAGATTAACATCTGAGATCACACAAATGAGATCACACTTATGGATGAAAACAAACAAAAAACAGTATGCCACGACTGATATTTTAATATTTTTATGTGCCTCCGGCGCGTAAACTCGTTTTTACGCTACGGTTGAGAGTAGCGTGATGTTGTGTATTACGATACAGAGGAATGTAATGTAAAAATTGAACTGCGCATGTGCCTATAACCATACAGTGGAGCCTTGTACATTTGAACTGCGCATGCTCTATTAGAATACGCTACTACTACACGAGATCGAGAGAATCAAAATGGCCGGAAGTACTCGCGAAATATCAAGTGCAATAAACAAGAATCATGATGAATACTAGATTAAATTCGAGTGTACGCATAAAAACTCGTATACGCACCGAAGTCACATAAAATAGAATATGTGCCAATGCACAAAATTTGGGTAATTACGAGACTCGCTTAAAATGCTCGCAGGACTGATCGCGCCTCGGCTTCGATCTCCAGCAAGCATTGTCGCTCGTCGCGTAACATGACATCAATTTATGAAATTGACGTATTGCCTTCGACTTATAATTATTTAACGCAGAATTGTAACTGCTTTCGTCTTGTTGACTTTTTCTAAAAATTATTTTTGTTCAGTAAAACGAGAAATCTGCAATTGCCATTCAAAAATCAAAGTTGTTTTGTAAAAAATGTATGTGTAATAAATTTGTTATATCCTGTAGAGAAGGAGATTTTGGACGCCTGTGTAGTTCAGTTGGTTAGAGCAATCGATCGGCAATCGAAATTCCTGTGCTCGAATCCCAGCGCAGTCGAAAACGTCTCTTTATCCACAGAAAGATTTCAAATTCTTTGAATCTAATACGCGACTACTGATTCTTCGATAATACAGGCAGTGACACAAACTTCGAACTCAACTAATTAATTTAAAATCATTACAGCCGAAAGGCAGCGCCACCAGGCGATAAAAGGAGGTCTTCCCGTGGAGAAGAAGATGTTGGACGCCTGCGTATCTCAGTTGGTTAGGGCAGTCGACAGGCAATCACGTAATGAAGTGTTAAATACTTGTAAACAACAATGGCGGAACTCATACGCAGCCACTTCCCCTTGCCGTATTCCGCCCGCTTGCGACATCTAGCGCCGCGTACAACTGTGCACATGAACTAAGCTGCGTGGAAGCCTCATCCATTAGAGGTCGACAGGCCCTGGGCCTGCTGGACTGCTGCGCTGGTATGGAGAGAAATTTTCATGCTCTCCTAGCTGGCGCGGTTTACCGGTGTGCTAAACAGCCGCGGGGGCGCGGAAGTGGGTTCCGGCAAACGGATGACGGAAGAGTCATAGGCGACTATAAGCCTGAACCAAATGTCCGTGACGTTTAAAGCCGAAAGGCGGTTCTGCGGGTGGTGTATTGGTACAAGAGAGGAGTTGTTTGGTTTTAACAGATATGCCTAGACCGGTCCTGGGAGAGTCCTGTACTACGTCTATAAAAGATTTTTCCATTTTTCCTCCTCAGAAAAAAAATGTGGGTTACATTTTTCCAATGTGCTTCGTTGGCACGCAGCCTACGTTTTTGGCATGGCTCGTATTCATGTATGTAATCTCCAATTTCCCACAGAGTACGTACTATATTTATACATATTATTAATATAAAATATTCGTAGTCGACCGAGACCACAGTGCGGCCACTACCATGTATTTTAGGAGGGTACGTCAAAAAGTGAAAATAAGCATCAGCGCCGCCAAGTTTTGATAGCAAGAACTAATATCAATGCAAACGAAACCCCCGTCCCCCCAAGCCGATGTATTCTAAAGAGCGGAAAATATTGAAATATATTGTATGAAATCCATTTCATAAATTTAAATGACTTAAAGTTGAAAATAATTTGTGAAAAAATAAAAATACAAGAATTTTTAAATATGAATCACAATGAACAGTTAAATACTGTACTATTACACGGAGAAAAATAGTTGAAGTAATTTTACTCAACTCTGTCGATTAAACTTGGGACTTAAGGACATTTGAACATTTATTAAATCCTAGTCGGGTAAAATGAATTTGATAAATACCTAATTCACCCAAAGTGAATATCAATAAGCGTTACATAGGGAATAGTAAGGAGTTGAATAAAACGTTGTCGACGACAGGGCATCACAATGCGTCAGTGGGTTAACCTGAAATGTATAAATATATCACCGACGCTTGAGGTGCTTCGAACGGTAGTTGAGTAAAATTACTATCGGCTGTATTATTTCAACTGGCAATGATATGGTTGCTTTGATTACAACAGGTTAAAAATAGCATCGGTAGCGACAATAGCGCCACCACTTGTTGATAGCAAACATTATAATTCGTTCCCCTTTTCTCCTATATGAGTGGACTCACTGTGACCGAGATGTACATGGGCGCCATCCATGCCGTTCTAGAGACAATCGAAAATAGGGAGGAAACTAGAGAGATAAAAGTTTATTTTGCGAGTGTGTAGTTGGATTTCTGAGAAAAGCGAGGGCAACAATTACAAGAGCAAAATAAATGTTTTTCGGTGTCACATACAATTTTTTTCCACTTGAGGTCAAAGAATGGACTTTTTTGCCCTACAGGGGGCAAAAAATGCACTTTTTGACCCGCAGTAGAAAAAATACTATTTCTTAATAATGGGAAAATTCTCAATTATATGAGAAAGTAAGTATTTTAACCCAAAATAGCAAATTTCATCTACAATATTGGTGAGAAAATTTGAGATGGTTTCCACAGTTTTTTTTTCAGAGTTTTATTAGTTTGATGAGTTTTTTTAAGTTTATCACAATTACAGATTTTTTGTGGCATAATTGCTGATATCAGGGGAAATTGGACATGGGTTTTTTAATCCGAATTCTAAGCAAAAAATAGTCCTTCAATTTAAAATTGTTTATATAATAAACCGAATGCCTTTTTCTATTTTAAAATCAAGGTTTTCGAGTTCTACTTAGAATAAACAGGATTTTTGTTGATTTTATATTTTCGTATTAGGTATAAGAAAGAAAGAGATTAGTGAAATACAATCGTTAAAATTTTTTATTTGGCAGATATAAAGTAGAGCAAAGGCATTTCTCTAGGGTCATTGCAAAAATTCCATATTCCTTGATATATCGGGAAAATTGTTCAATGATATGAAAATATTTCCTTTAAAAACCATAATTCTTACTGAAGAACGGAAAAATTATCAATTATATACAGGCAAATTTTTTTATTCTTACATTACATAGGAAATTCATCAACAAAAATAGTTGGAAATATTACAGATATTTTTTACAGTGTACCTTGTACAATTTTCTACGCATGTTTTTCGAAGAGTTTTTCAAAATTTAATCGTCATTGTCGTAGTGCACTTGACTCGCGCTAAGGCGAATACTCGGTTAAGTCATTTAACTGGACCAATCCTGAATCGATTAAAAAGTTTAAATCCATGCAATTATGTTACGAATAGTATTAATTTTCTATTATTAACAATAATGTTATTATTGACTCATTGAATAACTGGAAAGAAATAACTATTACTGTATGTGAATAGAATTACAATTTTCTTCCAATTCCATTCCTCTTTTTTCTTCTTCATGTATATTCTCTCTAATGTATTCTTCGAATTTTATTCCGATGATTTACGTCGATCAGTTCAGGTTCCCTAGCATGTATCTTTTTTATCTCCTTACTCTTTGATTTTGCATCAGCCAGGTAAGATGTATATTCAAAAAGGTTTGTGAAAATAAAATATTCTTCATTCTGTAAAGAGCCTCCAGATAATATTCCAATTACTTTACCATTCAGAATTAAAGGACTTCCAACATCACTCTAGAATCAAAAGCATTAATTTTAAAATACTGTTTAAGAATTGAAGTAAATAATTATTCTTTTACTTAAATATTTAAGCAAAAAATTATATTTGAAAGTTGGCTCTTTTTTTTAAATTGTAACTAAATTATATACTTCTTTAATAAATTCGTTCTTGGTCTCTGGCTCTGCACAAATTAAATCGTCCAGAAAATGTTCTCCTCTTCCAAAAAAATTATCGAGACATGTTCTCCTGGTTGTAGTTTCAACAGCTACTGCCTGTAATATAAATTAAATATAATGTAATTTACTTTATGCAATTGTAAACCTTTTTCCTGGCTTATGTGTACTGAACACAGTTGCAAATTACATACCTTTATATCATCGCAGTAGAGTTCATTCCATTTAATCAATACTGTTTCATCACCAGAAAAAGGATAATGGTCTTGTTCTGTTTCATCTGGTACGACAGCTTTCATAACATGGGCCGGTTCCTTTAACTTTAACAACAATAGTGTTATAAAATTAAAATTATATTATCTTGAAATTTTTAGCACCCCAAGAACAAAATTGTTTAGAAAAGCAAGTAATCTTTATCATAAAATCTATTTATACAAGAGTAGGTCTATAAGTTCTTACAAAAACACAAAAATTCACATTCTTCGGGTTGGCTCACATTTATTTTTCAAGAGTCTCTGCAGCTCGATACACTTCGCCCAGAGATTTAAAAACACTTTTAAGCCGTCTAAAAAGTAAGATTTTGGAAGTTCTTCAAAATAAGCCTCTGTTTTGATGATGACAACCTCGTTTGACTCAAATCTTTTCCCGGCAAGCCATTTTCTCATGTTTGTAAACAGAAGGAAGTGACTGGCGGCTATATCCGGCGAATATGGAGGGCATGGTAACAAATCGAACTTCAACTCGTGCAATTTCGCCATTGCAACAGCACAGGTGTGCACGCGTGCAATGTCTTGATAAAAGAGGACTTGTCCTTACTTTTTCGGCTCCGATAAAGTGTACCAAAGCTCAATTCAATATGATGATTCTATCGAGAGTTATGCCGCACACGACCTACAGACAGACAGACAGACAGACAGACGGACAGACAGGCAGACTGACAGACAGACGGACAGACAGACATACAGACAGACACTTTCGTAAAAACCGCTTTTTCTGACTCAGGGGGTCTCAAAAAGTAAAGATTTGATAAAAATTTCAAAAGTCATTTTTCACATAAAACCAATACCATCTCATCCATGATGAGAATGTAAAAATTTTATGTACTTTAGCTACAAGCATGCATAAATCTAAAATCATTCAAATTTGCTACTTTCCTAAATATCACATATTCATAAGGCAATTTAAGCTTGAAGGTATTGCAGCTAATACAATAATATTATGTATAATTTCTGAAAATAAAAATACAAATTTCAGATATTTTTATTTTTACTCATTACGACAAGACCAAGATTTAAGGCAAAATTGTGAAAATGTAATTCACTAGTGAGTTGATATTAACTTCTCGCTCTTGAATTACATTTTGACAATTTTGCGTTAAATCTTCAATTTCCTTTTAATTATATTTGAATATTTTCTCTGTAACGCATTTAAAGAAGCTACGTATGCATGTATATGCGCTAACACGTGCACACAAAATGGTAGTTCATGTGCAGTACTGTACGCGGCGCTAGTTGCTAACAGTCCACCACCTTTCCATTAGGTTTGCACAGCCTGGAAAACCTCTATGCATTTCCCACATAGCCCCCTGTGACTTTTGGCTGTTTCCAAAACTCAAAAAACCACCCAAAGGACAGCGATTCGATGACAAAACGACGGTTGAAAATAATGCGACGAGCGTACTCAAGGCCATCCCTAAAAGTGTGTTCCAGGACTGTTTCGAGAAGTGAAAACATCGCTGGAACCGTGTTATTCAATCAAGTGGGTATTACTTGGAAGGACGCCACCCACCCGATGATGAAGAATAACGCCAGCGCGGAGATATAAAGGTAGGCCCGATACTTTCCGAACAGACCTCGTATTTACAATGCGCCTCGTCAATAAAAATTGGTACATTAAAAAAACCGTTCTTCAGGTCGAGTGTACTAAATAAATTTGCATTGCGCAAGCAATTCAACTGATTATCAATTATTGGTAGCAGGTATCGATCCTTAATAATCTTTTGATTCAGTTTTACTTTTCCTGTGAAAAATGTTTCAAAAATTTTAACTTAAAATAAGTTAACAGACGTTTATTGTCTTCTATTATGTTTCAAAAATATTCAGAAAGATATGTTGTAAGTTAAAACAATCATATTACAAGAATAAATAAATAGGTATATAATTTAGATACTGGATCTGGTTGATTCGTGGCCTTAAAAAAAATATATATTTTACAAAAAAAAATAAGATGCAGGCCTTTTTTAAAATGACACTCTTGAGAGTTGAATGACTTACTGTTAAAATTCCAAAGTCAAACTGGGGATATGCTTGTGTATTTTTATAGCAACCAGTAGTCATCCCAGAGTCGATTTCATATCCATTCAATTCGATCACTGCTCTTATTTTGGAAAAGTTTTGTGACTGCACCTGTTCATGAATACAATAAGCTGCGGTCAAAACTTTATACACAGCTATAGCAACTCCAGAGCAATAATGTTGATCTGACTTTCTAAGAGAAACCAAGTAGGGATAGGTTTTATGAAGTAAGCTTTGAAGCCCTCGCAATGGAGTCGGATTTGATTCTGTGAAGACAAACATATCATACTTTTATTATATATATTTCATAATAGAGATGAGAATATAAATAATTAATCAGATTCTTAACGATGGATGGGATAAGAATACATAGAAAAGTATACTCATTCATTTCAATTACTTTCACTCTATGCTACAGTTTTTCAGACTCGAGTGTTTTTCTAATTACTTGAGCTTTTTTTAATACCTTCTGACTTGATTTTTTATTTTCCGTTTTTCAATGAAAAATTTACTTTTAATTAGTAGAAAACTACAATTTGTTGGAACGAGTGGAAATTTAGTTCGTGAAAAGGTTTTCTAATGAAGAGGATCTGGAAAGGCCTTAGTTTGCAAGAAGCCAATTTATCTCGCCAGATGGACTTTCCAGTAAGAAGGTGGGCATTAAATGGCATTGAAATGTCAAAATCTGGAAAGAAACGGAATCGAGAATGAAACTTTTGAATACATTTTAATTCCTAGGTATTACCGGATTCAGTTTATTTCCAGATCTTGACATTTTAGTGCCATTTAATGCCATTCAATGCCTACCTTCATATCGGGTTGGTGTTTCTTGTGAGTAATTTTATGAAGGCACTGGGTAGGAATTCGTGTCAAAATCAAGATAAGAAATGTGTTCTAAGAACTGTCCTGTTACAGGAGAGAAATTATTTTAAATTATTTTTGCGTTTGACACGACTCTAGCAAGTAATGTCACCAATACGGAATTTTTGAAAATTTTCTTTTTTCCACCGCCATGCCGATACTCGACATAAAAATAATCGCTCTTGAAGCTTAAATACCAATCACGACCCGTTCTTTCACAAAGACTAGCGTCACCGTAAGTACTTGAGAGCATTTAATGAGCCTCAGTCGTATTTTTCTTCAAATGAAAGCAAAAAATCAAAACTTCCTGCAAATGACAAGAATTAGGCTAGAAAACTGACATCTTCGATCAAGAATAAATTTATGATGCAAATACAAATTCACTAATGTGATGCTGCCGTTATGTTGACAGATGTTTAAGCTTATTGTGTGACAGTTTTGATCTGCATATTTCGACCAGCACTTGCCACTAAAGCCATCTATCAAAAAACGGTGAAGGCAAAGTTGTACACCTGTAATTTTAATTGATTACAAGAAAAAATTATATTTTTTTAAAGAGTTTGAATATCTTTCTGTGGGGAAAAAAGACGCTTTCGACTGCGTTGTTGAAAGCAGAGCTTGTTGCTCTTTCTCTCAAACTTTGTCCATTTATTCATGTTTACTCATTTTATTTCTTACATTCTCACAATTGTTTTTCTAATTCCCCGAAAAAAATTTACATGTTGGATATATTATTTTTAAAATTATAAGATAAATTTCCCAAAAAATGTGCATTATTAATTTTAATACGATGTAAGGACCGGAAACAATTTTTTATCTCGTGATAAGGATATTCGATTTATCTCGAAACGTTGGGGCCATATTAATAAAATGACTTATCATCACTAGTCCGAACGTGTCGCCATTTTAATTACATCGTTTGATGTTTTACCCATATATTATTTATTATCCTCAGACGCAAAAGCCTGATTTCAATATATTTTTTTATTTTTAAAATTTAATCCTCAATAAAAAGAAAGGAAGGGGTTCAATGAATTTGTGAAAACGTTGCAGTCATTGTATCATCCTTCAAGCGCAGAAACCATCACCACCGCGATGGAGGCGGAATTCGAGGTATTGAAGCTGAAAATGAAGGACATATTTGACACAAAAAGGAACATAATCCTAACTTCAGACTTATGGACGAAATCGATAACTACCAAGGCTTACTTGGGCATAAGTGCTCATTATTTAGATGGCATGTATTTGGTTGAAAATTTAATTATTTTGCTATTGATTCAACATTCTTTGTTTTCACAGATACTGCTGGAGGTTTGTTGGTAGAGCTCTGCCAATATTTGAATCGGCCAACCGCTCCTCGCCATGTAAATCCATTTGAAGAATGGAATAATATAAAACCCGCGAAACCTAATTTATATAAGGTAGCCCGAGAATATTTGCCACTTCTGGCAACTTCAGTGCCTTCCGAGAGGCTGCTTTTTAAAGCTGGTAAAATTGTTACCAAGCTCAGAAACAAGCTCTCGGGAAAGCACTTAAACCAAATAATATTTTTGGCGTCACTGGACCTAGCAATGTGGAAATAGGTTTGGAAATTTATTCCTACCTTGGAACTAAACTTCCACATTCATTTCTAAGGCGGAGATTTATTTCCACAGTTATTTATAATTTGGAAATGTATTTTGCCTTAGAAAAAAAAGAAGTCTATTTCTAAGATAGAAATAAACTTTCACATTTATTTTCAGATTTATTTCTAATGCGGAAAAGTATTTCCACACTGGAAATAAATCTGGAAGTTTATTTCCAAGACAGAAAAAAATTACAACATTTAATATAAAAGTTCTGTATTTTTATTATAATAACTACGAAGAATAAATATATACTTATATATATGCTGTATTTAAATAATAGCGGGCTTCTTTAAAGGGAATCGTTAGAATCAGAATCTAGAATCGACATTTTTTTGGAATCGAAGAATCGAGAATTGATTCTCACCGTCGATTCCGGAATTCAATGCCGAACTGCCCCGCCTCGATCCTCCGATCCTCCTTTTATACCGTCCGCGAGCGGTGTGGTAGCTGCGTCCGCAGCTCGACGGTCGGTTGGAGGTACTCATGCTAGTAACGGCGGGAGCACCCCTCCGAGCGCCGGGGCAGGGGAGCTGCGGTGCAGTGGCTATAGACGGTCCGTTACAAATGATTTTCGGATTTAAATTTTCAAGAGTTTTAATCATTAGGTTAAAATTCTATAGTATTAGGTGCGCAACTAAGTCCCGCTGTTTGTCAATAGATGGCTCCAGCAGTAAGTACTAGTCGATTTTGACCTATCCAAAACGTCATGAACCAAGCTTAGACATATAGTAAACAAACCGTTTTGACACATTAGTGATTTTGTTTTGGCGTCATATACTTTTGGTTGTGTGAAAATGTTTGATTTCGTGCCAAATAGTCGTCATTTGCGGAAAGTGTTGATTTTCTTCTTTTATTCAAAGAAAACGGCGACTGAAGCGTATCGAGAGCTTCAAAAAGTTTACGGAGATGCTGCTCTAAGTGAAACAACGTGCCGTAATTGTTTCCGTCGCTTCAAAGACGGTGATTTCGCTGTTGACGACCGTCCGCGTGAAGGGAGGCCAAAAACCTTCGAAGACGCTGAATTGGAGGCATTACTCGATGAGGATCCGTGCCAAATGCAAGTAGAGCTTGCTTCAGCATTATGAGTTACCCGCCAAACAATTTACAAGCGATTCCATGCATTGAGAATGATTCAAAAACAAGGAACTTGGGTTCCTTATGATATGAAGACAAGGGACGTTGAGCGTCGTTTTTTCGCCTGTGAACAACTGCTTCAGCGGCAAAAAAGGAAGGGTTTTCTTCATCGCATCGTGACAGGTGGTGAAAAATGGATTCATTACAGCAACCCAAAGAGAAGAAAGTCATGGGGACTGCCTGGTCATGATTCTACGTAATCGGCTCGCCCGAATATTCACGCTGCGAAGGTTATGCTGTGTATTTGGTGGGACCAGGTCGGTGTTATTTATTGTGAGCTGTTGAAACCGAACGAAACCATCACTGACGAACGGTATCGAACGCAATTGATGCCTTTGAGCCGAGCACTGTGCGAAAAACGGCCACAATATGAGCAGAGGCACGAAAAAATGATTCTACAGCATGAGAATGCTTGGCCTCACGTTGCCAAACCCGTTAAAACGTACCTGGAAACGCTCAAATGGGAAGTCCTACCCCACCCGCCGCTCTATCGGCTCGTCGCCACTTCTTTTGCTTCTCCTCGAAAATCTACGCTTAGATTCTTAGGGCTCTTTCTTCAGATCGCGTCACAATTATGTATATCAATAATCATAATTATAATAATTAATTATATTCATATTTTAAAATATTTTATGAATAATTCGTCAAAAAATTTTTTTTTTCTCTACTTGAGTGAGGGTCAAAAGCTTTAGTCACGACAGTTACTCTTGCAAACTCTGAATAATTGATGCAGTCACTATAAAAGAAAGTTCCAAGTTTTATGTCTCAGCATTCGAAGCGAGCGTGTGCGTGATTCGACGAGAGCGTTAATGTTCTATATATACGTGTAGTTATTAGGTTTATATATATGTAAGGTTATATATTAAGTATATTTGTGATTAAAAGTATGATTAGCTGCGACTGAGTGGTGTGAATGTATTTGTATGATGTTTATGTATGAATGTATCGGATAACTAATGGCAGGCTCGGGATCAGAATTTTCTTTATCTAAGAGAACTATACCACTGCCGGTTGAAGTAATACGCGCGATTCTCATTTTACTCAAGTATCGTTTAAAGCTCGTCGAGCGTTGGTGGTATACTTATACATTTCATGTTAACCCATTGACGCATGTTGATGCCCTGTCGTCGATAAAGTTTTACTCAACTTCTTACTATTCCCTATGTAACGCTTATTGTTATTTACTTTGGGTGAATAAGGACAGATTCTAGTAAAATTACTTCAACTATTTTTCTTTGTGTAAGAAAGTTATGAATTCATGTTTGCAGTATACTTATTATGAATAAATCATGTTTTATATTTGCTTTGAAATTATGATGACTAAAAAGTAAACTTGAGAAATAGTTAATATTTCAGAATTAAAATGTGGGAAGCTTTCAAGATAAAAAATACTTTGTAGGTGACATTTTATATTTTATATTGATTTAATCAACGTGTGGTGCGATCTATATTTTTCAAAATCTGATATCTCGGCGACTCAATAAATTGTCTGTATTCTAGCATTAATTTATATTAAAATCGTTTAATCATATTACCTTACAAGAAGAGCTTACATTATGATTTTTTGTTAAAATTTTCAATTTTTTTAATTAATCAAAATGCTTTTTCATTCAATTCCTTCCTAAGAATGATTTAAGTTATGCCATTTGATGAATATTTTATGAGTATTTCAAATAAAAATTCTTATTTTTTCAAATCGTTATCATATCTCTTTTGAAAAATCGTACTTTTCATCAAATTTTATAAGTGTAAAAAATCTGCGTTTATTAGATGTGTCATATGTAAAGTAACTTCTTGTTTCCCTTGCTTTAATGACGAATATCACTCTGGTTCGTGCGATACATCTGATAATCCTGATTGAAATATTGTACCATATAAACTTATTAGATTAGGCCATGTCCATTCTTCAGACTATGAATACATTAAACATAGTTGACGATTATTTTTTAGTTTTAATTTTTTTAATTTGAAAAAAAAAATTTCTATTTCGTATTTAACATTAAATGATTTATAAACACTTTTTTCTCACTTCAATTGAAGTATACACTACCAGTCAAAATTGTAGGACAACCTGTTTTTCGATGATTGCTTAAATCATATTAATTTTAATTCTGTAAGTGATAGAATTTATTCTCTCAATGAATTAAATGTCATCAAAATTCTGTATAAAATGAGTCCAGAATTAAGTCCTTTCGTTAAATTTTGAAGCAGGTATTTAAAAAATGTCTAAATTTTAACGTTTCCTAAAATTTTAAATAACTTTCGAAATAATCGAGCATTTTCAATGTTCTTGAACTCATTTTGAATCTAAATTTCTACAGAATCGCAGTAAATTGTCATTACAAATGTATACTTTTTTTCTTGCATAGTGCACAAGGTTAAAGTTCGAATAAAAAAGTTGGAAAAATTCCTATATTGCTTTTGCTGAGAAAACATTTTTATAAGGTATATAAAACATATAATCATGAATTTTCTATATAATTCCTTTAAAATATTTATTTATATGATTTTTATTATGATTTTCCTACAGATGAAATGTTTTCGAATTTTCCCTTGTTTTTGTTACAATTTTAACTATTTGCATTATGAAAGAACAAAATTATACATCTATGATGACAATTTGCTGCGATTTTGAAGAATCTTAGCTCATTTCATAGAGAATTTTGATGGCATTCAATTCATCAAGAGAACAAATTTTATCACTCACAGAATTAAGATTAAGATAATTTAAGCAATCATCGACAAACAGGTGGTCCCACAATTTTGATCAGTTGTGTATAAATATTAAAAAATGTTTCAGAATAGAGAATTCCAATAGAAAGTACTGATTTTCAAATCAGTTGCGGTAACAATTCGTAAAAATTTTTTTTATTGAATGTAATTATATATTCATCAAATGCTATAGTTTAAATAATTATCATCAAGGAATTGGATAAGAAAGCCCTTCAATACATGAAAAGAAATTGATAGCAGCGAGAATTGAACCCACAGCCTTCCGCCTATAACTCTAGAATTCTACTAAGTAAGCTACTGGAACATCGAATGTTTTTTACGGCAAATCGATATAATGACGCTTGAAGCTTTTGAACGCCAAAAACTGCTTCTTCTCACTTGTCCACATTACATGTCCAGTGATTAACTTTAAATCACAAGAGTATTGATCCAAATAAAAAAAAACATGTTGTTATTTCATAAAAAAAAGTCGACTGTAAGGATGCTTTAATGAGCTTTAAGGCTGGAAACTGCCCAGAGGCTGGCTGGAGTAGATTTTTGGAGAGACGTTTTGTTTTGCAGGGTCTCACACAGTTTTGTAGCTTCCTCAGTCACCCTTGCTCTTACTCTTACAGAAGTAATGAGGCTGCCAGGAACAGCGGCAGAACCAACCAAGAAGCTTCGAGGCTGACAAAACCACATAGTTTTGCAGTCCATCAGCCCAAAATCTTCATTTGGCACCCTCAAACCCACCCTAGCGAAAGTATCATATCGAAATTTATTCCAAGCCAATCAGAACTATTTCGATTTATTCCGATATCTCTATCAGAGCCAAAGCGAATCATTCTGAACTAATTCGAAAAACGCTTTCTATCTCGTTTGATTAAAAAAACGGTCAAAAATTAATCCGGCTCAATCCGATTCAATTCGAGGCATCAATCCGAATCCGTTTTTCGGATTGGTTCGGAACGATTTGCATTGGCTCGGATACAGATATCAGAATGAATCGGAATATTTCTGATTGGCTCAAAATGAATCCCTATTGGAAAATTTCACCAGGACAGGCATTGAGATTTACTCGGATAGATTGAATTTACATCTATCAAAACTAAGCCTTACGCGTGAAAAATAACCAACGTTTCTCATTACAAATTATATATGACACATCAAAGGTCTGGAACGTACTAATAAAAAATAAAGTTTTCATACGCATAATAAATACTTTTTAAACTTACCTGCAACACAACAACTTACAGCAAAGGTGCACAGGAAAACAAAAAATATGTACTTCATTTTTTAGGCTTATAAAGCTATTCTACTGATGATTTTTGAAATGAGATTATCAGTGCGAATAAAAGGTAGACGTCGCATTAATATGGGTGTAATTGTTTAATTATGAATTTGAAATCGCTCACGTGTGGCGAACGTACATGACGATACTGTTTTCTCATGTTATCATGAGATAATAATTAATTGTCTTATAAACAAGGACGAGTATTGTGAGCTTAGGAAACGAATTATAATTTTTGAAGCTTCGTATTCATTTAAAAAGTTTGATTAAACACTATTTTATTCCTTTCCAAAAAAATATCCTATGAAATCTACGTGAAAAATTTGTTGGGAAAATCCCAAACATTTTTTGCAATGGTAGATTTAATATATTTTGTGTCCAAACGGGCGGAAAAAGTCGCATTGCATGCTTGTGCGTAGAGCGGCATGCAGTCAATTGTGCCTTGGCGTCAAATTCGGGCGAAATGTTCATACCGCCCGCTTCAAAGGGCGTTAATGTTCATACCGCCCGCTTCAACGGGAAAAATGTTCATACCGCCCGCTCCAACGGGCAAAATGTTCATACCGTACGAAACTTGACTGCCCGCTGCTAACTACGCACTCGCACGCAACGCGACTTTTTCCACAAATTTGGACACAAAACGTCGTGTGTACCTCGAGCGACATGGTAGCGATGTGACTCGTGTGAATACCGCCCTCGCTACGCTCGGGCGGGTACACTTCGCACTTGCCACAATCGCCACCATGCCGCCCTTGGTACACAATCTACTATTGTGTCCAAACGGGCGGAAAAAGTCGCATTCCATGCTTGCGCGTAGAGCGGCATGCAGCCAATTGCGCCTTGGCGACGCAATCGGGCAAAATGTTCATACCGCCCGCTTCAACGGGCAAAATGTTCATACCGCCTGACACTTAACTGTCCACGGGTAACTACGCGCTCGCACGCAATGCGACTTTTTCCACCAATTTAATTTAATGATACATATGCTTCTAAATTTTTATGAATACCAGGAATGGCGTCAAGGACCACAGCAGTCTTCATTTATAGATCAACTGAATCACGTGGCGTCGATAATTGCAATCGTACACGTCAATTGAAAAATCGTGATTTTGGGAAAATGCATTTAAACACAGTGGCTCTAACGCATCGGACATGAATACGCGTCGCAACATGATGAACGAAAAAATTAGCTGTAGCCACAATTTTAGAAATTTTGGCTTAAAATTTCACGAGCATACTTTTGAAAGTATATAAGATCGTTGTATGTAATAAAAAAATCGATTTTTTAAACCATCCACATGATAATCCCCCCTTATGCCTCTGGGCGATCCGCAAGCCAGCGTTTGTAGACCTAGGCTTAAAATGCTTCACTTGAAACCCTAGGACTTTAAACTAGCGGACGTGCGATGATCTGATTGGCACATATGATGCAGGCAGAGTACAAGACGAAGTGTAGATAAGATGGCGACGAGTACTGCAACTTGACACGAGTGAAAAATTCTTCTTAGGGTCACGCGTCACAAACTATTTTTTATCACACGTGTATCGTATGTGCCAATCAGATTACCATAGGTCCACTATCTTAAAGTCCTAGGATACGCACTCAAGAAGTACTTCGAGTTCTGGTAGATCGGTAGTAAGGACGCCCATTTATAACCAGCGTTTTTATATTGTATCTTTTGTCGTTCCTTAGGTCCTACTTTTGTTACTTATGTCCACTGAACAGCTTTGAAAATATGAGTTACATCTTTCTATGGGCGTTGTTGGCATGCAGCCTACGTTTTTGACAAGGCTAGTATTCACGTACGGAATTTCACATCGAGTAAGTACTATATTTCATCGTTTTCACCTTCTTCGGAGCTCGTTCGCCTTTAAAAACCCACTGTTTTGACTGTTCCTTTGTTTTTGGAGTGTAGTTGTGTATCGATGTTTCGTCCACAGTTATGTATCGACGCAGAAACTCGTCAGGATTGCGACAGGAAAGCGCCAAAATAGCCTCAGAGTTGACCACACGATTGCGTTTATTCTCCTCTGAGAGCAAACGCCGCACCCATTTTGACAAGATTTTTTTCACACCAAATTTTTCGTGCAAATTTGAAAACACTGTACCTTTTGATATGCTTGTGACCTCAACTATTTTGTTCACTTTGATTCGTCGATCACTCAAAAGCACATTATGGATTTTGTCAATCATTTCGGGGCTAGTCTCTTTCGGTGTTATGCCTTTTGAATATAAGTGTCTAATCACCGATTAGAACTCAGTTTTTTACATTTTTCTAAATACACAAGAGTTTTTTGCTTCAATCGACAACAAAAATGAAACCATCTGATGGATATAACTGAGACTTTGACAGTTGTCTAGTGAGTAATAATGCTTACTAAAACCAAACCATTTTCGATACTATTTTCTTAGAATTTATTGAACGACATCATTTTCGGAACTCATTCCCAAACGAGTCTGTCTTTTCAGTGTGACGTTGCAAAATTTTGCAACTTACAAAATCTATTTTTCTTAAGTAATACATTATTTTCTTAATCTGTCTAATAAAAATATCATAGAAAATTTTGATTATTATATAAAAGACATTACATTTTGCAATTTTGGAAGCTGCATGGTATTTCAAGGTTTGGACATACTTTAGATCCTTTAATTTTAAGTACTAATTCCGTTTGTATTTTCTTTATTTTATGAAATTCTGACATCGAGGCTGAATTAAGAAGAAAAAGAAGTATAAGAAAAGATTTGAAGTGGCTTTAGAAAATATTGAAATGAATTTTCTCTTGCTTCCTGTGTTCCTTTTCTATTTGAATATTCCCGCCATCCTGTCCTAACTTATCTCAAGTGTGGATGTGAATTGCTTCTGGTCGTACCCAAGGAGTAATTGGTAAATTTTGAAATGCCATTTGTACATTTGCTGGTGCCTTGGTACAAAATGACTTCTTCACCTGGCGTGAAATTCAAAATCCCATGTCCTTGGAAGGTTTCATCATTATATTCAAGCTATACGTTATGAATCTTCTGTTGCCGGTGAGAGCCAGGCCCGTGTCAGTAGATTAATGTTTCTGCGTGCCAACCCAATCGGATTATTTTCTTGATGCTTTGGTAGCCAGCCTGTTTGATTGCTGATATTGGAGAAACACAATGATAATCTACCATCGTTTGGACCGAATTAATAAGGATTTAATTATTTAATTTAGAAGTAATTCTTTTGTGAAGATTGATAGTCTTCAAGATTAAATCCCTGAATTAGTTGTTGAATTTACTGGAATGCATCGAATTTCAGCCAATATAATTTGAAAACAAAGCACAGCTGTAACCTGTGGATACAAAACATTAGTCGTCAAGGAAATAAATAAAGTTGGAAATCCTTGACTTTTTCGTCGGCAGCTTCCAAAGTATGAACATTGAGTTTAAAATCCCTTTTATTAAGTATTCTATTGAAGATTCTTTTTGCCAGTTAGTAAATTAAGTTCCTGTTACCAGCCTCAATTTCCCATTGAAAGAAGTTTGCTTCAGTGGAATCAATCTGCTTCGGTAAGATTTGATTTTCTTGTGATCTGATTGAGAAGTTTAATTGGATACAGTCGAGCTTTTATTTTCTGTATAATTATGTTCTGTCTTGTAGAGATTTAGTCTCTTAATATGTGAAGATTATTTTAGAGATTTAGTCTCTTTAGAATTAATTATTTAGTTCGACAAATACATTACAAATTTCTCGATTGGACTCTAATAAATAGTGTTAATTAATAACTAATAAGTGATATAAAATCTTAAAAATTGTCTGTTTGAAGAATATCCAAATGTTTATACTATAGATCCTTTTGTCCCTCATTAATTTACAATCCTGTAAATTATAAATTTCATAAAGAACCAATCTTCCAAATTTATAAAATCAAATTTAATTGTCCAAGTCTTGAATATCGGACGGAAAGATCCTAGCTATTTAAGTTAGTTCTCCCCTTTCTTACCTTAAATTATTTGTGTCATTTGATAAATTATATCATATAAATTTCCCCTCAAAATCCTTTTAATTATTATTCATGTAATGAATCAATGTAACCTTGTTTCATTTTCAAACAATGTAAAGGGTTTCCCAATAGGGACATAACAATTTCGTATCTTTATATGAACGCACCCTTAAACTTTTTTAATGTCAAAACCTTGGTTAAAGTCAACATTTTCATCATGGTAAAGTTCACGAACCAGCAACGTTCGGAAATTATTAAAAATTACTACCGAAATTCTGAGTCAGTGGTCGCAATTTTAAGAGCGCTTACTCTAATTTTCGGCCGTAATAATCGTCCCACCCGACAGGCTGTGCGTGCTATAGTGGATAAATTCGAGACCAAATTTACACTATTGGACGTTCCGGTGCCAAAAAGACGTCATATTGCTCGAAGCGAAGAAATAATCGCAGCCGTAAGTGCATCGATTCAAAATGAGCCAAATCACTTGATTCCACGTCGATCTCAAGAATTGGGGATCGCTCAAACGACACTGTGGCGTATTATGCGAAAAGATCTTGGCCTACATGCTGTCAAGATTAAATTGACTCAAGAACTAAAGCCACTTGATCATTTGAAACGCCGAAACTTCTCCAATTGGGCTCTTGCAAAGCTTGAAGAAAATGAAGAATTTCATCGAAAAATCATCTTCAGCGATGAAGCTCATTTCTGGCTTAATGGCTTTGTTAATAAGCAAAATATGCGTTATTCGTCAGCAACAAACCCAAATGTGCTTCTTAAGACACCGTTGCATCCGCAAAAAGTGACTGTTTGGTGCGGTTTTCATGCCGGAGGTGTGATTGGGCCGTATTTTTTCGTGGATGAAAACGACCGTCATGTTACCGTCAATCGAAAGCGCTATCGTGCTATGTTGGAAGATTATTTATGGTCAGAATTGGATGAACTTGACATCAACGATATGTGTTTTCGACAAGATGATCCCACGAGCCACACAGCACGCGTAACAATCGATTCATTGAAAGGCAAATTTGGTGAACCTGTTATCTCGAGAAATGGTCCGGTCGAATGGCCGCCTCGTTCATGCGATCTAACGCCATTGGATTTCTTTTTATGGGGCCATATCAAGTCACTGGTCTATGCCAACAAGCCAGCAACTTTAGACGACATCAAGTACAACATCCAACGCGAAATTGCCAACGAATCGACCGCTGTTAACGGGCTCGTGGTAGTCATATGACCAATATCGAATTTCATTCGTAAAATGTAATGCTTGCACTACACCTACGATAAATTTGAACTCAATATCTCAAATATTTCTGTGTTTGATTAATAGATAAAATTGTTATGTCCCTATTGGAAAACCCTTTACCCAGAGTTCAAGTTATTATTGTTATTTTGAATAAATGTTAAAAATTGAACTGTTCATGTAGTTAAATCTTCAGTAATTAGTAATAATCTTTTAATTATCTTTTCCCTTAGTAAAGAACCACCCCCTCTACTATTATCCAGAAAGAGACTGACTAGCCAATTCAATTTTCGAGAATGTTATAATCTGTAGATTAATAGAGATTTGATTAATTGTTTAATTTTGGGACTTTGTTGTATTTTATCTTATTTTGTCAATTGACTGAGGTAAATCTGGCGCCCAAAACTTTGTTTTGCTGATCAAATAAATACGGGTAATAACCTTCTGGAGGTAACCTATATTCATCTGGCAGTGTTGCCCTATGTGATTTTAAATAATTTAATAAATAAAAATCACGGTTACATCAGATCCAGGATTAAAGCTGTCTGTTGTAGGATATAATGATTTAATGTATGAAAATTTGGTGTAATATTAGTAATTGTATTATTTAGTAATATAGTAATGATTCTATACAATCTGAAACTAAAAGCAATATATAATCTATTGGAGTCCCTAGCGGACCCGTGTGAGAGAACGGTCATAGAATACTCTGACCGTTCTCTGACAGTTCTATGACCGTTCTATGACCTCGCATTATTACGGCTAAGAAAGGTAAAAAAGACATTAAAAGCTTTTCAATTATGATTCTGTGGCGAAATTTGGATTAGAAGGTGGAGCAATAAATACAATTATCTTATTTTTCAGCGATAAAAACTAGGAATACGTCATGTACATGTCATTGAAGGCAGTGCAGTGGTTCACCATTTGCGGAACGTCTCCACCAATAGTAAACCTTCACGGTGAAGGTGAATTGTGAACCACTGCACTGCCTTCAATGACAGGTATTATGTTTTTCTAGTTTTTATCGCTGAAAAATAAGATAATTGTATTTATTGCTTCACCTTCTAATCCAAATTTCGCCACAGAATCATGATTGCAAAGCTTTCAATGTCTTTTTTACCGATCTTAGCCGTAATAATGCGAGGTCATAGAACGGTTATAGAACAGTCAGAGAACGGTCAGAGTATTCTATGACCGTTCTCTCACACGAGTCCGCTAGGGGTGGCCTCGAAACTTTAGAAACATGTTCTCACTATTGCACACACTTGCTATATATATAATTACTTGTTCAAATGATATTAAGATTATTCCTAATCGCTACGGGTTTGAACCCCTCTATACTGATTGTATATACTTAAATTGTCGTTATAAGCTGCATGGACAGTTGAGACACACTGAGTAGCGGCATTGTGATCAACTTTCCAAATTCTACGAATCACGATAGCTCGAGGTATATCAGCTTATGTATCGTCTTCTTGAAGTGCACGATTGACTACTTAACGTTTTGAAGTATGCGCAAAATAGTAGATTGTGTAGCAAGGGGCTGAGGCGCTTTTTTTGTGTCGAGGACTGAAATATCAGTTATGTCTCAAAAACGGCCCAGTTCCGTAGTACACACAATATTTTTTGCCAAATACGCATTAAAAAGATGCCTTTAAGGCTGCTTTTCTAGGTGCTCAAAGCATCTTTTTGTGCATGTTTTGCAAAAACATTTTTTTTATTTTCTGCGTTTTCCCTAATATATCGTGAGGGGCTGCTAGGTAAGTTTCTTCGTACCACGCCACATATGAATTTTCTTTGATAGAGCACAAAAGTTTGGACTAAAATTGCATTTTGTAACCAAATACAATCATAACATATCTTCAGTGTTGCTTTCTCCAACAGAACGTATAGAACCATGACATATAATGGTACTGAATCCCGTTAGCATATCAAATATTTGTCACTAATATATATTTATGAGCCATTCTAATCCCTTATGGGTGCTAAAATATCTAGGAACAGAATCTATATTTATGTATTCTCTCCTACTTTAATAGCACTTTTTGAAAAAGTTTGGCAATCTTTCCGAAACCGAAATTTTCATTTTTTACCGTAATACAAATACTCGAAACATTACTTTAGGACGTATTTCGCAAAAAATATCCTATGTGCTAAAATATTCATTCTTGTAGAAAAATCTTGATGTTACCTAACATAATTTTTTCGTTCATGTGACTCATTTGATTTATTTCCTTTATTTTTCATACGTCATTAAGGGGGTATTTTAGTCTAGCGTTACAAACTTTGGGTGCTTTTTAAATTCTATAAAAAAAAACTAAAAATATTTTTACCATCCATTTTTTAATGAGATATTTATTAATATTTTAAGAATACAAAAAAAATTTTAAATTAAAAAAATTTGAAAATTGTCAAAGTTACAGGCTGGTGAAGTGGCGGGGGTGAAAAAAATGGTGCGTCAATATTGACACGATTCCAACCCTTCTGGTGATCTGAAAAAAAAAAATAGATTCTTAATGAGTAAGAATATCTCTATCGCTTAAACTAGGGAAAAAAACAAAAAAAATTTTTTCATAAAATGGCGACTGTTTGAAAAAAAAGTTTGTTTTTGCTCTGTTTTTTATAAAGTTTAAAATTTTTTAAAAATAGTAAAAATCAAAATTTTCACATAATCCTAGTTCGAACGATAGAGGGATATATAAAGAAGGTCCACGCCAAATTTCAAGTTAATCGGTTCATTAGAACTTGAGAAATCATGTCAAACGTGTTGAAAAAAGTAGTTTCAAGAAAAACGGCGTTTAAAGATTTGAGAAAAGTTGCAGGCAGTTTTTACTCACATTTTGTTAATCGGCGATTCCTGCTCCATACATTGGACCTTCCTCTTGTTCAAATAGATCTTCTTCTTCGCTTCTTTCTGCTAGACGAGCAGTTCTAGCTTCCTTAGAAGCATCAGAGCGGCGTATCCGAGTTTCGTCCCGTTTGCTAGCGAACGCATGGGCTTCTGGACCAATTGTAATTCCCATGACCCCCTTTATTTTCAAAATTGGTAAAAAGCCTTCATTGAAAATGTAAACTGCTAAGTAATTTGCAATTTCAATTGTCTTCTTTCTTGCATGAATGTGTTTCGGCGCAAAAGTCCAAATCAATGAATTCAGCGATTCATTGTTATTTTGGGTTTCCGAGCCCAAACAACGGTGCAGCAAATTTTCATCGGATAAAATTTCGTATATCGGCTTGATTGCTTCTAATATTTTGTTTTATTTTTAGTTTTAGTTTTTAGTTTTGGTCAGCTTATTCGGATTCTGTACCACTGTGGGCCGCCAGATTTTACGTGGCAGGACCGGTTCGCGCGCTGCATCACTAAAATAGCTATAACTCCGTAAATAATTAAAATTTTTATAATTCCTTTGGAGGAAATATTCTTAAAGGTCTATTCTTCAAAAATATGGAAAAAATAAAAAATCGATTTTTTTAAAATTCTAGACTAGAATACCGCCTTAAGTCAAATTGAGCAAAATTCTGTTGTACATTATTCTGAGAACTATTGGTCTTTTGAAAAATATTTCGAATAAAAGTTATAGATTTTATCAAAATACATGTTTCATGTTTAATTCGTTCTTTCGTGAGAGTTATAGTTTTCGGAAAGTACGTCGGTGCAGATGACAAGTTGTATCAAGGGTATGCGAGTACTAGGCGTTTGTTCTTTCTTATGCGCCCACGCTTAGGGTACTTTTTAAAAGGTATTCATGGGAGGCTCAACATTTTTCAAGATTATTAACGGATACGTATGCATGTAGTTAATACAGTACAGTTAGTATCGCGCCAAGCGTCGGCATGGTGCCAAGACGGTTAAAAATGAGGAGTTTTACCTGTACTGACGGTTAGTACAACGTTGAGCGTCGGCATGGTACCGGGCTGATTGTGAATGGAAAGTCATGCCAGCACTGGTAGTTAATTATTCATTAATTACGTTGTGTAGATAATTAACAAAAATAGAATTTCCACCTTATAGAATGCGAACTACTAGCAATGTTTCTTCGAGCAGCACAATTTTTCAGAATTCAACATCCAAACAAAATTATTGTTTAATATTTGTAAAATAAAAGTGTACGCTGATCAATCCAGGGTTTGTTCGTTGGTGGCCATACAAACTATTTCCGTTCCAGTTTCCGACTTGGAACTGTTGAAAGATTGTAACCATCGCAAAAGAAGTAAGGCTACATTAATCGACACAAGGGTTGTTTTTAAAGGGTGCGATGTGCGTATATTTCCTCACGGAATGTTCAGGGTGTCTTTGGATTCGATCAAAATCTGATCTTTCTTACTCAGAAGAACGGCCAAGTGCAAACACTACGTGCGTGCGCGATCGCTGAAACGACTACGCTCAAAAGCACACAGGGCTTCATGGTCAGATGCGATTAAATTTGGGCCTATTGGGGTCGAATGAGGGAATGATAAGCCTCAATTTGAGACATTTTTTAAGGTTTTAGGACTCCGGGTTTAGTGCTCACGGTTATCCAAAAATGACCAAAAATGTCCATTTCTCAAAAACTATACGTGATGGATAACTTTTGAATACAGATTCGTCTTCAGTACGAAAAAATCTTTCGAAAACATCTAGTCACATCTCATTTACACAACTCATGTCCTTTGATGTAATTAACATTTATGCAAGATATATATTGGATTTAAATTAAGACAGAAATTTATTTTAAAAAGTCGCGGGTCACCTTGAAGCGCCCGTAACCCGAGCACCTTGACAAGATCGCTGATGTAACTTATCGCTGCTGGGTTCAGAGACTTTTGGACAGATGGTTGGCTCAGAAAATAAATCTCGATTTCTACTTTTTAAACATAAAATGATTTTAGGTCATATAAAGAATATCTAAACATATATAGAAAGGATAGAATTAATAGTAAAAGCTCAGTATCTAAACATAGAATAATTATAGGAATGAATGTAGAAAATTTCAGATGTACATAATTGACATTCAAATGTTATAGGAAATTAACATACCTATGAAAATCAAAGAACTGTTAGTTGAACTGAAATTAATAAGAATGATAAAACGCATAGATATTTGTTGTAACCATCAAAAAGAATGGAATATGAAAAGCATATTTTTGCTTAACCTGTGCTATATAGGTCTGAGGGGATTGATGAAGTATTAATCTCTCATCAATAAAATATTTTTAGACATCAATCTAAAAGTTCTGTAAGGCTATGTTTGATAATGAGGGCAAAAATGTCCAAAATTACCTCATCCTGAAAATATTCTGAAGTCATCAAAATTCCCCACCATAATTACACTCTACAAAAATATCAATTTTTGAGACATTCATTCAGTCGGAAGGAGAACGTTGTCGAAGCAAGTTCCTCATCCTCAAAATAACCTCGTGATAAATAGACAGCCGTCCGCGATTTGGAACGTAGGATTCATCCCAATTAGCTCACTCTGTCGAACAGTCAACCTTTTCTATAAAATCGGGTTTGAGTCAAGGGGGGACACCACTATAGACGCTCTAAATCGTTAGTCAACTTTGTTCGTGGATTGAAAAAAAACTATCAATGTTATGAGCACAAAAATTTTATTGGAGGTACAGCTAGATATGAAAAATATGTTAAAAAAAGTTTTTTGTGGAAATTCGGGTCCAGGCGTCGTATACCATCGCGCAAAGTGAAGGCTGCTCTCGTCGAGGAGGTAAACGGTGTGACACATAGACAGTCAGGAAATACTCCTATACCAAAAAGTGAATACAAATTATTTTCGGAAATGTGTCATCTCGTCCCTGACGTTCACCGATTTTGAAAATTTTTTTTTTTCAAAATAACAGCGTAAAAATGAAAAAAAGTGTTTTTTTTCGCATGTTTCTTGGAAAAATTGATGAAAAAAAATAATTTTTTTTAAAAAACTCTTCGTCGGGGACTAGAGAAAAGTGTTTCTAACAACTGAAAAAAAATTTTATGAAAATCGAATGAGTAGTTTTCAAGTTATGTGTCACAACGTTTTAAAAACATGGTTTTTGGGAAAACGCGTTTAAAGTTTTTCGTTTAAAAAAATGTTTTTTATTTAACTCACCCTAAAAAAAGTCAATCGGCAATACCGGGTGCGTACATCAGTTCTTCCGATTCTTCGAATAACTCATTTTTTTTTATTCTTTCCATACGAGCGATGGTTCGGGCTTCCTTCGACTCTCTGGCCGTGGCGCGCGCCTGCTGGCTCAAACACCGTTGGTCGTGACCGTCGTCAGTCAGCTTGCATGTCGGGCCAATGTGCAATTCCAGTATCTTCATTAGCAATAAAGTGGCCGAATGGCCTTCATTGAACACTAACGCAGCGATATAAGCGGCAATTTCTATACTTTTCATGCCACAATTGAGGTGTTTTGGAGACATCCGCCAAATGCAAGCGTTGAAACTTTCATTTAGGTTTTGTGTGAAACTTCCTAAACATCTTTCTAACAAAGTATCATCTGACAAACTTTCGTAGATTGGGAGCACATGTTTTTGAACGTCAGGGTGTAGCGGAGGGGGATGCACAAAATTTTCCGCTGTTTTTGTCGCTTCGGCCACACGCCATTTGCACCAGCTATCGAGACCTGCTGGACAATATTGGTGCTGGGGGTTCTTGTCGGTCGAAATCAGATGGAAAAACGTTTGCGAGGACAGCGTTTTTCATATTTTGAAGAGAATCTCCATTTCTTCGGATCGCGAGGCCACAATAAAGTGTAAGTTTTTTTATTTTAAGTCGTTTGTTAATTTACCTTTGCCACCTATTCTCTCTGTGTTTTTCAAATTCCGAAGTCTGCTACCCATTCGTTTAGTGACGTGTCCGATGTCTTCTTTTTTGAAAATTTCGAAATCAAGGCCATAGGGTTGTGCATCCGCGACAGCCTTGTAGGTTTTCGAATCGCCATCACCCACGTAATTTCTATAACGCACTTGAAATTTTTCTTCGGACTGGGAGAACATATCCACGACGCTGTCCACCTCCATTTTTCCTGCTGAACCTTGGTGATTCGCATTGCATTCTTCACTATGAGTTTCAAACCACTCGTCAAATTCGGATTCGGTAGTCTGTGCACGTTTCATGGAACAAGCTTGACAAAAAGCACTTTTCACCACTAGGTCAATGACCTTACCAGTAAAATTTCCAATAATGCTCGTAACGCCAAATAAGGAGTTAAATCCTCTTTTTTTCCAAGAGCCATCACCACTGACCGTCAGTTCATTCTCAGGCAAATTACGCGTTCTGTTTTCTTCTTTCTCCTCGGCCACTGCTTTCCGGGTCAATGTCATAAAAGCCACTTTTGCCGTGTCATATATATGTTCCAGGATACGCGTGTACGATATATTTGACAGTCCCGCTCCTATGTCCATGAAACCGCTAAAAAAGTTCAATCCTGCGTGTGAAATCCCCAAAAGTTTCATAACAAAAACCATTCGTCGATTCACTTCATATCCGTTATTTATATAAGGACATGACGGAATGTTTTCTTCGCCGCATCGACATTTTAGCACAATTTTGAAACCGAAACCACGGCAATCACTTTCGGAGAAATGCACAGTTTTTCCACATTTCCGGCACACCATTTTATCTGAAATCGCACTAAAAACAGCCGCGAACTGAATTATACGATAAGCGAATTGAATATCAACCGCAATTTTTTCAGTACTCGCGAATTTCACTTTTTTCGCGCTGGCACTCGCGCCGGGTTCCTCACTTTTATCTTCTCTATCTAATGGAACACGTTTTTTACGCGGTTTCGTTAAACTACGATCAGAATTAGATCTCGGTCCTTTCGAACGTGCCATTTTTCCGTATGCTTTTTGTATTCTCTCTGTATAACGTTAGACAACAGACTAGTGCTTAGGACCGAGATTCAGCTAAAAAAAGTTTCCTATTCACACAAACATCAACTCACTACACTAACGTACACCTACGAATGAAAATTCCTACATTTCGTGACTTGTTTTTCTATTTTCTTAATGATGCGATTCGGCTAATAGAATTCTTTCAAGAGATTAATCGATGTCTCAATGATAAGAGCTCCGGAGCTCGAATGCGTCGAAAACAAGTTACCTGCAACGCGCTAGAAAATAATTCGTCAATCCCTCAGTTTTTGGAATTTCGGTCTAAAATTTTACAAGGATACTTTCGAAGAGTTATAGAATACATTTATGCAAAAAATCGATTTTTTGAAAAATCTATAGTGGTGTCCCCCCTTAAAAGCAGTTGGACCGCATAACAATTTATTTAAATAACCGTGTTAGTTTTTTTCGAGGGTGTCAAGACAACCCGAGGCGAGATCCACTCCAGACTTGCGGAAACGGTCTAGAAAGCCGACTGTGATGCCGGGGGAGGCGACATAAAAAAAGCCGGAGGAGAAGAGGCTGTGAGCGCCCACTGAGGAAGAGAAGTTGGTAGAGGTTCCAACTAGGAAGAACCTTCGGAAACAAAAGACAAAACCGAAGGCTAAAAAACTGGAAAGGTCAAGACGTGCTCGTCCAGAAGCGGTGTTTATAAAGCCCACAGAGGCAGTGAGCTATGTGGTCTTTTTGAAATACCTCAGAAAGTGTTTCAAACCTGATGAACCAAAGACCTTGTGGTGGACCTTACTGCTTCAAGGAGGGCAGAGGGCGATTAGATTCCGCCTTCAAAGAGGTTATTGGTGCCGTGGGTCTGTCTGTCACCTTATCCTAAGGATTGAGGTGATGATTGCGGACATTCATCTCCAAGGCCGAGGATGTTAAAGAGGTTGTAAGAGGCTTCTCCGATCAGGGATCGGAGATAGAACTGAAGGTGTCTTTAACCAAGAGACTCTTCAGAGGCAACAGAAAGGCGTACGCCCTTCTGGAGGAGAAGCAGGCCCTGAAATTACTCAAAGTGGTCCACATTAAGATCGGGTAGGACTCCTGCTGGGTCTGCAGGAAAATAGTGTCGAACCGCTGCTAGCGTTGTCTTGGCTTCAGCCATATTGCGTTGGACTGCCGAAGGCCTGTTAGAAGCAGGAGTTGCTAGTGCTGCGGGAAAGAAGGGGACACTGCAAGATCTGCTTCACGGAAATCGCAGTACTTCTTTTGCGCCGCAAGAGACGATAAGCCCCGCGATTATCATATTCCGGAGACAATGCGTTGCGCGGCTTTTCGGGAGGCTGTCTCGAAGAGGATACCTTCGAGGGGCTGCGTATGAAGCCAAGCAGGCAGTAAATGAGGATGCCGAAGCTCAGCGTAAAGCGCCTATAGAACGTGCCCTGAAATAAAAGTATTGTGTTTAGTGGGTATTGCTATGGCCCAGTCCCATACAACGTGCGTAGATGCAATCTCTGTCTCCCTTAAAATAATACCCTGCAAAATGAAAAGTTAACTAACACTGGTCAACAAAATATGAGCGATGTGTCCATAGAATAAGATATATCATTTTCAGAGTAGATTTATGTGCTGAATCCAAATCTGGTCTCTATTTTTTCCTAATTCTTGAGGAGTTAAGTTAAAAATCATGGAAAATCACATTTTTTTATTCTTCGAATTACAGGGCCGGGTGAGAATTTGGGATCTATCCCCAGTCACCCCCCATTATTCACTTTGTAAAGAGTTTTTCAGATTTGATTTTTATTTCTGCCTTAATTTATTCAATTAATCATATCCTAAATCGATTAAAAAATGAATTCTGAAAAAATTAATATTCCATGTTATGGTATGTAATCTAAGCAATTATATTATGAATAGTACTAATTTTTTGGTATTATAAAATAAATGTTATCATTAACACATTGAATAACTAAAGAAATAACTGTAATTGCATGTAGAAAGAATAACAATTTACATTTAAAAATTTGAATTCTCAAAACGAACGGTATATTCTCTCTAATGAATTTTTTGGATTTTATTCCGATGACTTGCGTCGATGAAACCGGATTTTCCAAATTTTTTCTTTCTTATCTGCTCACTCTTTGATTTTGCCTCAGCTAGGTAGGATGTATATTCAAACAGGTTCGTGAAAATAATATAGTCTCTATTCTTTAAAGAGTCTCCAGACAATATTCCAATTACTTTGTCATTTTGAATCAAAGGACTTCCAATATCAGTCTAGAACCAAAAGAATTCATTTCAAAACACTGTTTAAGAATTGAAGTAAACAATTATTTTATCACTTGTATATTTGAACAAAAAATTATTTCTGGAATTTGGCTCTGTTTTTTAAGCTGTAACAAAATGATATACTTTGTCAATAAATTCCTTCTTGTTTTCTGACTCCGCACAAATTAAATCGTCCATAAATTTTTCGCCTTTTTTAAGAAAATGCTCAGCACAAGTTTTCCTGTCTGTACTTTCAATAACTACTGCCTGTAACATAAATTTTAAGTTTGTTGTAGTTTACTTGATGCAATTGTGGGCCTTTTCCCTGACCTATATGTACTTAAAACAATTGAAAATTACGAACACTCATATCATATCGATAGAGTTTATCCCATTTAATTAACAACATTACACCACCAGGAGAAGGATAATAGTCTTCTTCTGTTTCATCTGGTACCACAGCTTTCATAATATTGGCCGGTGTTTTCAGCTTTAACAAGAATAGTTTTATGAAATTAAAGTAATAATAATCGAAAACTTTCGGTAATCTAAAAATAAAATTTTTCAGGAAAGCAAGAAATCTTCATTATAAAATCGATTTGAAATCATCTCGAAAATTTCATAGATAAATTCCTCCTTTATGGTTCAGGAAACTGGTTAAGCTCATGGATCAAGCAGATCACGTAAACAAATTCCTTTAAAATTTTACCCAGTTTTACATGTTTTGTGAAAACTTTTACTAAAAAGAAGTTAGCAGACGTTCTTTATTGTATTTTATTATGTTTCGCGAATTTTCATAAAAATAGTTTGTAAATTGAAACAATTATAGGAATAAATTAGTACATATTTTAGGCACTAAATCCAGTTGATCCATGATCTTAAACCGAAAAAAAATATTTTGAAAAAAAATAAGACCTAGGCCTTTTTTGACATAACATTCTTTAAAGTTAAGTGACTTACTGTTAAGATACCAAAGTCATATCGGGGATATGTATTTGTATTTTTGTAGCAATCATCAGTCATCCCAGCGTCAATTTCATATTCGTGAAAATCAATCACTGCTCTAATTTTGGAAAAGTTTTGTGACTGTACATCTTCATAAATACAATAAGCTGAGGTCAAAACTTTGAACAGAGCTATGAGAACTCCAGAACAATAATGCTGATCTGACTTTCTAAGAGAAACAATGTAGGGATAGGTTGTACGGAAAAAGCTTTGAATCCCTGGCAATGTCAAACTTGATTCTGTGCAGACACAAATATAAAAAAAGTATATAGACATAAAAAAGGGTCATAAAGTGGATTTTATTGCCCCGTGCGGGGTGAATGAATCAATTTTTCGACTCCGTCGTAGAATCAAACTTCACACTCGCGAAATGAATTTGTTTTCACTATTACTTGCTTAATATAATATTAAGATGTGCAATTGTCAAAATTATTCGCATTACGTCTAAGAAATTAAGTGGGAAACCCTTGAAAACTAGAAATGTTTGAAATTAAACTTGATACATGCAGAGTAAATGTAATTTTAATGTAATGATTGTTAAAATGAAAATATTGTTTCTTATAATGTACACTGAGAAAAAAATGCTATTGAATCAAAAGCATTTCTTTCCAAAAGCATGTATACTATGAATTCATAAAAATATACTACAAGAACCAATACATATGTTACTAATTCTATAGCATATTGATTTGAATTCGTGCTATACATGCTTTTGGAAAGAAATGCTAGTGATTCAATAGCATTTTTACTCAGTGTACACATTCCAATATCATTTACGAATTCAAATTCACCAGGGTTAAAAACTTAGAATTTAGTAAGTTTCACAGTAAGCTCTAAACAGCGAACGGTCAAGTACACTGTGCAGCACCGCAAGATTGACTAAATTCTAAGAAAAATATGTATGAAAAGCCGCTTCATTGAGTTTCATAGTAAATCTTACTGGGTACTTTTTTCCGTGAAATGTGATACCGCACCAATATTTTCGCTTTATTTTCATTTTCTATTTAAAAAAAAAGATACATTATAAGTCATTTAAATGACTGCCACGGCTGGCCTTATACTACCCCATTCGATCAACCCAATTTTTCAGTACATTTTCGATTGTTTGGGCAAAAGGTCAATGAGGTCAATATGAAAAATTGTCACATTTGGGGCTCAGAAAATTTAAAAGTCATCATTGAGAAGCCGACGCACCCACACCAAGTGACTGTTAAGTGCGGATTTTGGTACGGTGGCATCAGTGGGCCATTTCTCTTCGAAAATGAGCAAGGAGCCGCTGTTACGGTCCGTGGTGAGCGTCATCGTACCACGCTCAAAGAATTTTTTTTTCCAAAAATTAAAAAGGATGACATGGACGACATTTGGTTTCAACCGTACGGGGTCACTTGCAACACAGACAACGTAACAATCGATCTTTTGCGCACCGTTTTCGAAAATTGAAAAATCAGCCGAAAATCTGATGTCAATTGGCCTCCTCGAAGCTGTGATTTGACCCCGTTCGACTACTTTTTGTGGGGAGCCGTTAAGGATAAGTGTTACGCTAACCATCTAGAGACGATTGAGGCCTTGAAACACGAAATCGAAGTAGCCATTCATGGGATTGAAGCCCAAACAATCGAAAATATACTGAAGAATTGGGTTGATCGAATGGGGTACTGTAAGGCGAGCCGTGGCAGTGATTTAAATGATGTTGTGTTTCATTCTTAAATTAAAAGGTGCAACCTTCCTAATAAAACCATACTTTTGAAAAAAAATCCATAAGTTTTTTTTATAGCCGATTCAAATTTCAAATGTTAGATTGTCCACGCTGTATAATCCGACGTATAACAATAATTTGGGACGTTGAGTGACGCTAATGGCCTTCGAGAGCCTGATTAACCTACGGAGAAATCTGGCTTCTTTAGGGCAAAAATTGACAAAAATCTACCTGTGGCAGGCTCAACACAAGACTAGTTTACATTATCAAGAAATTTTTGAAAAATCAATTTTAATCGATTCTGAAGTTGTTATTTTCGGATTAGGATTCTTTCAATAGGGTACGTATCACTTATGAAAACTTAATCGCTAAAAAACTTCAGAATCGATAGAAATTGATTTTGCTTTCCCAAAAATTTCTTGTTAATTAAAACTAGTCTTCGGCAACGCAATGCTAGGTAGATCCTCTCTAACGTATTCTTCGGATTTTATTTTGATGATTCACGTCAACGAATTCGGATATTGTAAATCTTATCTTTTTTATGCCTTTACCGCTTGATTTTTCCTCCTTCAGGAAGGATGAAAGTTTGTAAAGGTTTGTGAATATAAAATATTCCCTATCCTGTAAAGAGCCTCCAGACAATATTCCAATTACTTTCTCATTTTGAATCAAAGGACTTCCAATATCAGTCTAGAATCAAACGAATTCATTTTAAAACACTGTTTAAGAATTGAAGTAAAAAATTATTTTATCACTTGTATATTTAAAAAAAAAAATTATTTCTGGAATTTGGCTCCGTTTTTTAAGCTATAACAAAATTATATACTTCGTCAATAAATTCCTTCTTGTCTTCTGACTCTGCACAAATTAAATCGTCCATAAATTTTTCTCCTCTATTAATGAAGTGCTCAGCGCAAGTTTTCCTATCTGCACTTTCAATAACTACTGCCTGTAACATAAATTCTAAGTTAGCGTAATTTACTTGATGCAATTGTGGGCCTTTTTCGTGACATATGTCTAGTGAAAACAGTTGAAAATTACAGACCTTTATTTTATCGCAATAGGGTTTATCCCATTCAATCAATAAAGTTATACCACCGGGAGAAGGATAATAGTCTTGATCTATTTCATCTGGTAAGATAGCTTCTACAGCATGGGCCGGTTGCTTTAACTTTAATAATGATAGTGTTATAAAATTGAAATAATAACATTCAAATAATTTTGATTCACTAAGAATACAATTGTTTCAGGAAAACAAATTATCTTTACTATAAAATCTAAATGGCAATTTTTCGATAATTTCACAGATGAATTTTCCCTATATGGTCCAGAAGACTGATTTATTAATATGAATCAGTATTTTTTCATTGTTCAAGACAAATTATTGTTTTTAAAAAGGACACTTTCACAGAATATAGAAAACTTTTTGATTAAGTTGAGGCATATGGAAATTTACTGGACATGTTTTCGGAACAATTAACGATAATTAATTTGAAAATAATACTTTTTAACTCCCAAAGAGATATGATGCGATAAGAAAAAGAGTTAACGGAACTTTGGGACCTTGTTTATTTGATTTAATTACCGTAAAATCACTAATTCTTATTGAGTGATTAAAAATTGAAAAATAATGTGACTAATTTGAAGTATTATCGGCACATTAAGAAGACTTTTATAGAAAAAAACTTACAAAATTTAGTAATTTTGTTTACTTTTATATATGCAAACATTCCGCCAACTCCTTGTTTCTAGCGATACCTAATTGTTTTTTATGTCCTGAAAATTTGGAGGAAATTGACAAAAAAAATTTTAAAGCACTATATTTACCAAAAAAACCTTAATCAAAGATTCCTGCCCTAGGGGCTGTAGCACTTTGTAGTTGTTATGGAGACTCAAGCGTGGGAATCACGGGGCCAATCAGCACTCGATCTGATTGCATGGGGATATGAATGAAAGGATCCCTATAAACGGGCTCAAAGGACACCTCACCGGTAGTAGTAACTAAGCCGATGTAAAAGTATAGGCCGGCCCAGTCACCGGCGAACAGAGAGTTTTCCGGGACTGAACTAAACCTGCTTAGAAGGCAAGCCTCCTTACGTTACTGGTAGCGTCACCAAACAACCTAGAATCGGTCGTGACTGAGAAGCAGTTTGTTGAAGATCACGGCGTAGATCCCAAGCAACTTGGAAGACCCGTGTGTGGTCCTTCACCGTTTAGAGAGTTTTAACCTTACGCTGAAGACCTTATCTTGGCTACGTCAGGCACGAGCGGCCTCGAGAGGGAAGACTGCTAAAGGATTTAGACACCTTCTAGTGGTGCAGATTCCTGAGTTTCAGACGAGAACTCTCGCGCTCCCTAACAACAGGTCCTACTATTACTTCGACCAAGTCAACTTGAAGTTTGCCAGTAGGGGTCTCAGAAAGAGCCTGTAGGAATAGGTGAAGTGCGGTAGCAGCCATTTACCTCTGCCCTCAGTCTCAACATTACCCAATTTACCTTGGATTACAGCAAAGACGCATCTCTGGTCATAATTGTAAGTCATCAAGGTCTATCACTGTTCCAAGAGCCTTGAGTTATTAGAGGTACCAAAAGAGGATTGGGAGGGGGGCTGGTTGCTGTTACAGAGACCCCAAGGCAGCCAAAACAAGGGCCTGCATACTAGCAAAAGAAGTCAACGTTGTTCCGCCTCTTGATTCCGCTGCTTTGCGCAGTAATCCAGTTTGGTCTACTGCGAAAACGACCGCACACAGTGGGTCCACTCATAAAGCCGAAAAGGGGAACGAATTATAGTGTTTGCTATTAACAAGTGGTGGTGCTATTGTCGCTACCGATTTTTTTTTTAACTGTTGTAACCATAGCAACCATAGTTTGATATTCTTTTGATAAAATCTGATAGTATAAATCATTGATGTATGTTTAAAAATTTTCCGCTCTTTAGAATATACCTATTAAGAAAGTAGGCATTGGATGGCATTGGAATGTCAAAATCTGAAAAGAAATGGAATCTAGAATGAAACTCTTGAATGCATTTCAATTCCTAGGCATTAAAAGTCATTCAAAAGTTTCATTCTTGATTCCCTTTCTTTCCAGATCATGACATTTCAATACCATTCAATGCCCACCTTCTTATTGACATCGGTTTCCGGGGTACGGGGGTTTCGTTTGCATTGATATTAGTTCTTGCTATCATAACTTGGCGCCCAGGTGCTCATTTTCACTTTTTTAAGTACCCTTCTAAAATACATGGTAGTGGACGTACTGTGGATCGCGGTAGAGAAGGGATAGTATGGACACCAACTCGAAAGAAAGGGATCTATTTGAATATTTAAGAATCACTGATTTAGATACAAACACAACAGTTGTTTCGCAACTCGGTCCCAGGGGAAGTCTGACAATCTGCAATCATGGAGGTCATCAAACTCCCATATGAGAGTGTCTACTTATAAGAGTCCCAAAGGCAGGGGAGACGCACTGGTGGAACGGTAAGCTTGAAGAGCTTCGCAGGAAAACTAGAGAAGGACCCAGTCGTGCCTTCAACGTGCCTAGAGTGGACCTAGAGCTTAGAGTGGACAAGCTGCATTCCCGAAATCCGCATGTCATTCTCGGTGCGCTAAAACTGCCCGGCGGGAGTATTCAGTCTGAAGAGAAGACTTTGATCTGCCTGTTCGAAATATTTTTTCCGGGTTTAAAAAGGTCTGGGGAAAAATGGGAGATACCTCGTGGATATCAGAAACCACCTATGGTTTAATTGACCCCACAACGACTGCTAGTCCACGTAATTGTTATCCCTGTCTAAGTTAGGTAGGACCTGAAGGTTTTCAGGTCATAAAAGTCTCTTGGTTTGGATTGCGTCTGTCAAGTCCTCTTACAAAGGGCTGAATACTCTATCATAGGGCCATTGATGAGGCTCGCTAGGGCTAGCCTGAAGGTGGGATGCCTCCCAACGACATGGACTGGCATGAGAGTGGTCTTCATTTCGAAAGCGGGTAGGAATGGATGGATTCACCCAAGGACTTCCATACGATACTAGGAGTAGATTAAAGCTGAAAGATCAACAACTGAATAACATAGAAGGAACCAATTCCTGGCTGTAAATAAGAGCCATAGAGGAAAACTGAGGCTTGAAACCATATGCACTGATGTGGATCTACACAGCGATGTTGCTACCCAGGCTAACCTATGCAGGGTTAGTTTGGTGGAGCAGGGTCAAATTGTCAAAAGCGAAATTTCGACTCGAAAGAATTAGAGGACTGATTCTGAGAGACATCACAGGTGCAGTCACTGAATCAGTGATTCAAGCATATCAGCCAAAAGCATGACCCTGGTTCCTTTCTTATGGAAAGAGATCTGGAGTCAAGCGTAAGGCTTACTCAAGAACGCAACGGGATTACCCAAGCGTCAGAGGCTCTCCCGGGATCCGCTTAATCAATAATGCTAATAATAATATTAATAATAATAGCCAAAGACTTTGGTTCATTGAACGATATTCTTATTTCCGTTATAACAAGTAATATATTTTTTTTTTGCCAGTGAGCAGGCCGCTTTTTAGATGCACTCTTTCGAGTTAAATGACTTACTATTAAGATGCCAAAGTCGAATTGAGGATACGTATTTGTATTTTTGTAGCATTCATCAGTTTTCCCAGAGTCAATCTCATAATCATTCATTTCGATCACTGCTCTAATTTTTGAAAAGTCTCGTGACTGTGCTTCTTCATGCATACAATAAGCTGCGGTCAAAACTTTGTACATAGCTATGACAACTCCAGAGCAATAATGTTTATCTGACTTTTTGAGAGAAACCAAGAAGGGATAGGTTTTACGGAAGAAGCTTTGAAGCCCTTTCCCTTGCAATGATGTTGAATTTGATTCTATGCAGATAAAAATATTATAATTTTATAATATATGTATTAAATATTAACAGTAAGAAAATCAAAAATGAACCAAGTTATTGATGATAGATAGAAAAAGATACATAAGAAAAATATATTGATCTACTTTAATTATTAGGTGTGCAACTTTGCTTCCGACGTTTCTTTCCCAAAAGTTGAGGCTTTATTCTACTGTCTGTCGCTAGCCACTACTTTTTTCCATATTTCTAGCAATTGTCGTATACCTTCTCCAAAAAACGATGCCTTTTGAGGCGATCCACGAATTGATCTATTTTTTGACTTTTTGAAAGGGGGCCGTTCACATAATACGTCACACAGTTTATGGGAGGGGAGGTCTGCAAATTGTAACGTGGTGTGACATGTTGGAAGGGGGGTCTGCCCTTTGCGTTACGTCACACATTAAATGTGTACCCACGAAATTTGAAAAAAAGTTCTGAAAACATTATCTACAATAATAATTAATAGCTCCTTTTTTTATTGGATTTTGTACGCGTTAACGAAAAATGTTTTATAAAATTAAGAGGTGTGACATGACATCGAAAGGGGGGGGCTGAGGTTTGCGACCATGTGTGACATGGGGGGACGGGGGGGTAAAAAATAGCTAAAAATCGCGTGAAGTATTATGTGAACGGCCCCAAAGAGCGAAAATGCTGATGAGCCACGCCGTGGTCATCGATCAAAACAAATGGTAGTCGGAAGGAGCAACGTCTGGAGAATACGGTGGGTGGGGTACGAAATCCTATTTCAGCGTTTCCAAGTATGTTTTTACTGGTCATGTGGCATGTGGCCGAGAATTATCAGGCTGTAAGATAACTTTCTCGTGTCACTCTTGGTACTATGACTGTTTCTTCATTAATCCTCGGCTCAAACGCATCAATAAATCAATTCGGTCTGGCCTTCGACGTGGAGATGATTTTCCACGCTTGGGATTATCGTAGTAGACTCATTTTTCGTCGCATACAATTTTGTTGCTTCTGAATCACTTCCATGACTTTGAGGTATTTCGAAATGGCTTGTTGAGTCACTCCCAGAGATTCTGCCAATTCTTCTTGCGTTTGGCATGAGACTCCAGCAAGTAATGTCTCCAATTCGGTATCTTCGAAAATTTTCTCTTTTCCACCGCCATGCCGGTCCTCGACCTTAAAATCACCGCTCTTGAAGCGTTGTATTAACTCACAACACGTTCTCTGACTAAGAGCAGTCTCACCGTAAGTACTTGAAAGAATTTGATGAACCTCAGTTGCAGTTTTCTTCAAATAAGAGACGAAAATAAAAACTTCCCGCAAATGACGAGAATTTGGCTCGAAAACTGACATCTTCGATCGAGAATAAATTTATGATGCAAAGACAAATTCACTAATCTGGGTCTATTGTTATGTTGACAGGTGTCCAAACTCACTGTGTGACATTTTTGATCTGCCTATTTCAACCAGCACTTACCGTTGCAGCCATCTATCGCAAAATGGCGGAAACAAAGTTGTACACCTAATATTTTTCAGAAAGGATAGACTTTACTTATATGATATACTTTGCAACACTTAATTATTTTTGTAATTACTAAAGCTTTTTTTTTAATACGCTTGTTCCAGGTTCTTAATTTCCCGATCTATGATGTAAAATTGACTGGCAAGAAAAATAAAACTACACTTTGTTCGTATGAGTAGAAATCTTTACAGAAGCAATTTATGAACGATTTCGTGATATGTTAATTAGTGAGTTTCATCTATAGGGATTTATATAGTAGTCTTCATTGAAAATAGTGCTGAGAATAATGTAAAAAGTAACTAAAAATTTATTTTCCCAATAGTTTTTCAGGAGAAATTTCCCATTTCGGTCAGGAAAAATTATTTTCACATTATTTTGGTAAACAGATCGCTTATGAAGTGAATAATTCTATAAAATATAAAAATATTCCACATGAGTCTGGAAATATCGAAACTTACTGGAAGCATTCTACGGGTCAACCAAAGTACTTTTCACAGCAATTACCGACATTTATGTTTTTATTACGAAAAAATGTTAACAGTAGTCTTGGTAGGTATTTCCTTGCAAAATAATAATTTACTGAAAGTTCCAGATAGTTTTTCTAGTAAAGTTTACTGGTTAGACACGCAATTAAATGGAATAAAAATTTATATATTATGATTATACGCTAGGCGACGATAAAATTTTTTGAGAATACCGTCAAAAATCAATAGATGACTGCAACGGTAAGTGCTGGTCGAAATAGTCCGACAAAAAATTTCACACAGTGAGCTTGGACATCTGCCAATATAACAATAGACCCACATAAGTGAATTTGTGTTTGCATCATACATTTATTCTCGATCAAAGATGTCAGTTTTCAAGACGAATTCTCGTCATTTGTTAGCAGTTTTGATTTTCTGCATTCATTTGAACAAAAATACGGCTAAGGCTCATCGAATGCTCTCAAGTACTTACCATGAGGCTGCTTTTAGTGAAAGAACGTGTTGTGAGTGATTTCAACACTTCAAGAGTGAAGAAAAATGGGTCCACTGCGATAATCGCCAGCGCAGAAAATCATAGAAAATGACCGGACATGCCTCCACGTCGACGGCCAGACTGAATATTCACGGCGCCAAGGTTATGCTGTTGAAACCTAGTACCAGGGGAGTTAGTTTAAGTTTGCCGGTATTTTCAATAAAGAAAACACTTAATTCTCAAGAGAATCTCAAAAAAATTTTATTCAAAGTATTGACCATTGGATTCTACACATTTTGCCCATCTTTCAGGCAAATCATGGATACCATTCCAAAAAAACTTTTTCTCATTCAAGGCAAACCATTCGACGAGCCATTTTTCAACTTCTTCAAAATTGGCGAAGCGCTGCTCTGCGAGTGAGTGTCCCATCGATGCGAAAAGGTGATAGTCGGACGGGGCGAGGTCTGGAGAGTACGGCGGGTGCGATAATATTTCCCAATTCAATGCTTTTAATGTGTTCTTCACCACTTTAGCGGTATGAGACGGTGCGTAGTTATGTTGTAGGATAACTTTGCCATGTCTTCGGGCCCATTCCGGCCGTTTTTCGATCAACACATGATTCAAATTAATAATTTGTTGTCGGTAGCGATCCGTATTCACCGTCTCACCAGGTTTTAATAACTCGAAATACACCACACCACACTGGTCCCACCAAACACAGAGCATTGTCTTACGGCCAAAGCGATGTGGCCTTGGAGTCGATGGGCCGACCTCACCAGGTGAAAGCCATGATTTTTTCCGCTTCGGGTTCTCGAAGTAAATCCATTTTTCGTCCCCCGTGACAATTCGATGCAGAAAAGATTTCCTTTCGAACCGTTGAAGCAGCATTTCACAAATGGTTTTTCGATTTTCCATTTGTCTATCGTTCAGTTGGTGTGGTACCCATTTTCCATACTTTTAGATTTTTCCCATGGCTTTTAAACGTTGGAAAATTGATCCTCGGGTCACATTTAGTGTTTGTGACAATTGTTGTTGCGGTGGGTTGGGTCTTCATCCAATAACGCCTGCAATTCCTCGTCTTCGAACTTTTTCGCTGCACCAGGATATTAATTGTCTGTTAAATCGAAATCTCCACTTTTAAATTGACGAAACCATGTCTCACATGTTCTAATCACTACAGCATGTTCACCATAAGTTTCTACCAGCAATCGATGAGCTTCAACTGCTTTTTTCTTTTGATGAAATAAGAAAAGCAACGAATGCCGCAAATGCGATTTACTTGGAACGAAATTCGATAATTCACTGAGGTAAACAACTATGATGCTATTATTTTGGCAGAATGTAATTGTGTATTTTTGAAGGTTATTTTCGATAGAAAAATATGACATAGATGCCAAATTATAGAAATGTATACATATCTCTAGCAACATCTATGAGTAAAACCGGCAAATTTCAACTAACATCCCTGGTATATGGTAAGCATCACAAGCGGTCGATATTAAACGTAATAGATGCGTTTGAGCCGAGTATTAAAGGTGAAACGATCACAGTACCAAGAGAGATATGACAAAGTTATCCCTCAGCATGATAATGCTAGGCTACGTGTCGCAATACCGGCCAAGACATACTTGGGAACGCTGAAATGGGAGGTCTTACCCCACCTGCCGTACTCTCCAGACGTTGCTCCTTCCGACTAAGCTACCATTTGACTTTTTAAGAGTTAAGCCTCAAATTTTGGGAAAGAACGACGGAAGCAAAGTTCCACACCAAATATTATTTATAGGGATGTAGATTCAGAGCGCAGTTTATCTCAATGTGCTAATACAAGGTGGGAACTCTAACATTTGGAATTTGAATCGGCTATAAAAAAAAAACTTATGGATATTTTTCAAAACTATGGTTTTATCAAAAAGGTTGAACCTTTCCATTTAAGAATGAAACACAACGTCATTCAAATAACTACCACGGCTGGCCTTACAGTACCCCATTCGATCAACCCAATTTTTCATTACATATTCGATTGTTTAGGCAAAAGGTCAATAAGCAAAATTGTCGCATTTGGAGCTCAGAAAATCCAAACTTCATCATTGAGAAGCCGATGCACTCAAAATGAATAACTGTTTTGTGCGGATTTTAGTACGGTGGAACCATTCGGCCATTTTTCTTCGGAAATGAGCAAGGAGGCACCGTTACGGGCAATGGCGAACGTTACCGTGCCTGCTCAACGAATTTTTGTTTCCAAAAATTGAAGAAGACGACACGGGCGACATTTGGTTTCAATTGGACGGGGCCACTTGCCACACAGCCAACGTAGCAATCGATCTTTTGCGCACCGTTTTCTAAAATCGAATAATCAGTTGAAATTCTATTGTCAATTGGCCGCCTCGGAGCTGTGATTTAACACCTTTAGACAATTTTTTGTGGGGAGCCGATATGGATAAGTGTTGCGCTAACCATCCAGGGACAATTAAGGCCTTGAAACATTAAATCGAAGTTGCCATTTATGGGATTGGTGCCTGAACAATCTAAAATGTACTGAAAAATTGAGTTGATCGTTTGGGGCACTGTAGGGCCAGCCGTGGCAGTGATTTGAATGATGTTGTGTTTCATTCTTAAATGGAAAGGTTCAACCTTTCTAATAAAACCATACTTTTGAAAAAATATCCATAAGTTTTGTTTTATAGCCGATTCAAATGCTAAATGTTAGATGACCCATCCTGTAGTACAATGAATAAAGACGAAAAAAAGATATTTACTTAAAAAAAACGTAATGGCTGAAATTTTTAGAGGATGTCTGGGGATATGTTCCGAGTCTAAATCTGAGTTTTTGTATTCGAGAGGGGTGCGGAAGACCTTTGTTCAACCCCCTCTAGGGGTAAGTTTGTTTTTATTTTATAACTTTTTTGCATTTTCTCGTACAAGAAACTTGTAATTATAATGACAACGTATCATTTGTCGCACAATTTTCTTCTCTGTCTACTTAGTGCTGTCCGCTAATCACAGACGCTGACATTCATATGCTCGCGTACGCGTTCTCCCACCACTTCCCCCCTTTCGGCTGTTCTCCGCATCGAGGGAGCCGAATCTATGCTCGGTGCCCAACTTCAGACTATGCTCGTCCACTCTGGTAAATGTTTTTGACGATAAACTATGAAGAAATGTTTCGAAGAAGTAGAATACAGTATTATTTTCATGTTCCTCTAAAAGGATTGAGATGAATTGAAAATTGACTTGAAAAAAGTCCATAATACAATAAGTTTTTATTTAGAAAAATACGATTAAGAATTGAAAATTTAATTGTTAGTTCTATAAATCTTTATTGACGCATTTTTTCCAAATTATGTATGAGATAAATAATAAGGAACCAAAAATAAAACACAAAAAAAGAATATATGATGCGGAAAATATAAAATTATGAGTATATATATTACAGAGAAATATCAATATAGGCTTATACTTATTTTTCCCTTTGAATCACGAATCCTAGTTTCATGTTTTCGGTTATGAACATCAAGCGCGAGTGTCGTGATAAGAATGAATTTGTCAAGATGAATAAGCCAAAAATAGTATTACAAATATTTAATTTTCTTTTAAAACGATCATAAATAAATTAATATGTGAAAGACAATACGTATCACGAACGAGTGAGTGTCTAAGAAAAGCATTCCTCAAAGTTGAAGTAGCTTTAAGATAATTTAATTCACACTTAGGGCCCATACATATACCACGTAGACCATTTAGGGGTAAACTCCACGCTTGTCCACGAGGGGAAACGGGTGGTCGGGCTGGAATCTACGTGGACACACTTTCCCCTAAATCTGCGACAAATATACTAAAATGCATACTGAATTTTTTATATTGTGCTTGCGCATCGTTCTACGTATGACTTCTCGTTATATCTATATTTTCATCAAATATGTCCACGTGGATAGATTAGGAGGGCGGGAGGTACAATTCCACGGCTGATCACTGGGGGGGGGGGGGGGGGGGCAATCAGTGATGAAAAGTTATCCACATGGTAAATGGATGGCCCCTTACAATTATTTTTTATTATAAAATAAATTTGAATGTATGTTAAAACCAGAAGATAGACCGCGAAGCACGATAAAAGTGTGCCCGTGGCCCCTTGGAGGGCCGCGCAGATTTATTAGAAATCAAATGGTTTAATTGGCAGATTTTAAAATTCAGAAGTGACTTGTTAAAAGAAAAGTGAAAAATATTGCAAAGAATACATAGCGTTTAAAAAAGAGAAATATGATCAAGAAAAACAAATCGATTCTCAAATTTTCCGATTTTATCTTATCGATTTATTGGTTCAAAAAATTGGTAGGGTGTACTTTGGACCGTATATCGATTCTCCAAAGCATTAATTCTCCCAGGCGCAGTGAATTTCACGCTGGAAATCCTAAGGATTTTTAGGCGCCTTTCTTGTAAATTATAATGGGCGCCTGAAAATTCTTAGTATTTTCAGCGTGAACAGCTGACTAAATGAGTAGTAATATTTTCTTAAATTTAGAAACATTATTTTTTAATATTTCGGTTATGTAACTTTATGACACAAAATGGCGTAAATACTTGTAGTGTGTTCTTCGGCATTACTTGTGTAATATTTCCAGTTACATGAATCTCACGCTCAGCGATTATCCAGATTTTAGAATTTATTTTATCGCAAGAAACTAGATATATACATCAAATAATTCAGAAAAAAGAACTTCTAGAATTGAGCATATGCTCCTCATTCAGTTTGGTAATTTACACACGAATTTCTCTTCGCGTATCTGCAGATGGAATTTACATTATTGAAAGCAAACCATACGCGTAAAGTGATACCTAACCTTTCTGATTATAAATTATGTATGATTTACTTACCTATAACACTACCCTTTACAGCAAAGGAGCATAGGAGAGCGAAAATGATGAGCGTCATTTTTTTGGCTTATAAAACTATTCTATTAATGATTTTTGAACTAAGATTATCAATGCGAATAAAAAGTATACGTCGTATTTATATAGGTATAATTCTTTTTGCGTTATGAATAATGAAATCGTTTATGCATGTCAAACGTAGGTAACGGTAAGGTTTTGTCATCTTATCATAAGATAACTATTAATTCTTGTATAAATAAGAACTAGTATTGTGAGCTTAACAAACGGATTTCAATTTTTAAAGTATCGTTTGTATTTATAAAGTTTGATTGAGCGCAGTTTTATTTCTCTGCAAAAAAATCTATAAAATTAACTTTCAGAATTGTTGAGAAAATCCCAGACATTTTTCACAATGTGAGATTTAAATATATTTATAATATTTTGCAAATACGGCATATGCTTCTAAAGGCCATGGCCAGGTACGCATGTGTGGAATGCCCCTGTTTAGATCTGGTTTGGGGTTTTATCATAAGTCGGTTCTGATGAAAGATTAACGTTCCCAGAAGATAAGGTCTGACAAATATTTCTGACGGGAGTTATGGAGGTCGAATGGATAAAGCAAATAAAAAATTTTCTCAAAAACGGCTGAACCGATTTTTTCGTTTCAAATATATGTTTTCTATTTTTTGTGAGGAGGAAATTAGCGAAATCTTTTATAGACGCAGTACAGGGCCCTCCTAGGATAGGTCAAGGCATACCTGTTAAAACCAAAAACTCCCTCTTTCGAACCATATTGCAGCACGCAGGAGCGCCTTTCGGTTTCAAACTTCACGAGCTGCTGGTTTCGGTTTTAAGTCGTGATCGACTATTATGTCCCCCGCACCCAAGTGCCAGGAACGCGCGACCACGGGTGCAGGCCCCAGTTGGATTGTTACTGGCCCTCCCCGTTGCTGCGCTTCCTACCCTAATCGAGATTCTTCGTTCTCATCTCTAAAGTAATGAATGACTCGATCTGCTTCCAGACACCCTCAGAGTGGAGCACGAGAGGAACTATTGTTCCCGCATCATCCACAGGATAACCGGAGTAGTGACATGACTCATTGTCTTTCTTCTTAAAGCGCATCAGGTACGCATTAAGGGAGTTACTCAGGATGAAGAATTAACGAACAGAAAAACTTTAAACTTTGCAGAGCAGTAGAATATAATAAAAAAATTATCCGTACGAAATTTCAAGGTGTGAGGTGGGTTTTTTAGTGAGATATTCATATTTCTATTTTGCGCCTCTCTAGATGATTCAAAATGGGCTCTTAGGAGAAATCGCGGAGTTTATCGTGTATTATCATTGATATCTTTTTAACTGACGAAAATATCATAACGGGATTTGAACAGTAGAAAGATAAGATGTTGAGGAATAGTTATCAACTTTAATAGCATTCAAAGGTGGGTTCTGAAAGTAATAACAAATACGATGAAGACTGGAAATTGCTGAGATTTTGGTCTTTGGTTAGGTATGTGGCAACGTCGCATTCGTAGGTTATGTACGCGAAATTTGAAATGTATGCGTTATATCTGTTCAGCAGCTCGTACCAACTGGTGATTAAAATTTGTTATGAAAATCATGTTTTTAATAAATAAAATATAACATATTAATTATACATATCATAAATATCATAATACGTAAATTCTTTCTCAATGACAAGCTGAAGTTGTCTTATTTTCACAGTCTTGAAACGATATAACAATTTTTCTGTACATATCTATTATGTATGTATTTTATTTGTAACTTTCCTATTATTTGTAACACGAATTTTCCCGTTTTTATCAGCACCAAACAAACGAGATAAGCCGTCAAAACCATGTTCTTTGTATGCATCGATAACCATAGCTACCGTGATGTCAGAGGCAATCATTTTTTTCCTCATTTGGACGGATGTGCAGCTTTTTAATTCATTGTATAATTTCATGTCTGAGAAACATTTCTTAGGTGCTGACGTGACCATGTGTGCAACTGTACACCCGTGCGCACACGAACCCTGTTTTGACTAGGCGGGTAGGTGAGTAACTCCCTTAAAGCATCCATGGCCCGAGAGCGTTTGTGCCGGGTAAAAAGCGACTTTACCGTGCTTTCTGTGCAGCCAGATGGTGAGCTCCAGGATTAGACGATATATCCATCTCCCGGTCTGTTCACCATGCGAAGAAGACTAATTTGACCGCGATATTGTGGAGAGTATACTTAGTGTAAATATTGTATACAGTGCGCATAGCGTCAAAAGTGTATGTACCGTAAATATGGTGTAAACACAATTTTATTCAGTTTTTATTGACATTTCATCACGGAAAGACTTACGCCTCAACAACGTTTACAAATCGTACAATTATATTACGAAAATGGACGCTCTGTGAAAAGTGTTTATCGCGCGCTCAGGCCAATTTATAGTGTACATAATCGTCCTACCGAACGCGCTATTCGGCATACTTTCGGCAAACTCAAAAATAATTTAACATTATTGGATGATACTCGACCGATTAGATCACGTACAGCCCGAACTGTGGAGAATATTGCAGCTGTAAATGAGAGTTTTGACGAAGACCCGGAAGAATCGATTCGGCGCCGATCTCAACAACTTGGCCTATCTTATAAACGACTTTATGATGCCGGAAATTGAAGCCCGTAATCTCCACGACATTTGGTTCTAACAAGACGGCGCTACATGTCATACAGCCCTTGAAACAATGGATTTACTGTGTAGTCGTTTCGGTGAGCAATTTATCTCTCGTCTCGGACCGGTGGATTGGCCTCCAAGATCGTGTAATATCACACCTTTGGACTTTTATTTGTGGGGGTATGTAAAGTCTAAGTGTTTTGTGGATAAACCAGCTACTATTGAGGCATTGGAAGCCAACATTACTGAAGTTATTAGCGAGATACCGATCGAAGTCCTCGAGCGAGTCATTCAAAATTGGTGTTTACGGATGGATGAATTAAAGCGCAGTTGCGGCCAACATTTGAAACGGATTACCTTTAGAAAATAAATGTCGTGAATGGTTCTACACAAAAATAAAAAGGATTGCCCTATCAATTTGAATTTTCGTTGTTTTATTTCAATTTAAAATCCTATACCCCTAAATTGATCACCCTTTATAAAGGTAGGCCCAAAACTTTCCGGACAGACCTCGTAAAATCTATTTGGAATCATCTCGACAATTTTCATAGATAAATTTTCCCCTGATCGTCCAGACGACTTTTTTGTCTTATTATTTATTTTATTATTTATTCACTTATTTATTCAAGATATATTATTGTTTTTACCGTTCAAGACTTTTTATTTTATTTTTTTATATCCAAGACATCCAAATAGAAAGACTGACAAATTTTAATAATTTTTTCATATACTTTTGGCAATATTGTTACTAATATTTATTGTGAAGGCTTTTATAATGTCTTAATAGGTAGGTCAAACGTTGGATATTTTGAAAAATTAAATAAAATAAATGATATTGAAATGTTTCATTAACTCCTTTTTTTCGATTTTAAATTGAATCTTGTGCCCTGAAAATTTTGACAAATACACCAAAAAAAATGTTGAAGTGCTATATGAAACAAAATTTTTTGGATTTTCATCAAGTATTTTTGTTCATTTAACAAAATAGTTTAATTATATCTGGTTAAATTTTTTCTGGGTGTGCACGAAAACAACAGTAATTGATTAGGGTTATGGATCGAACGGACCATGTAGCCAAATACCTGTGAACATTTTTTTCAGTTTTACTTGTTCTGTAATAATTTTCACTAAAAAAAAATTAAGAGACGTTCTTCATTGTCTTTTATAGTTGGATTCATGAATATTCAGAAAGATATGTTGTTAATTAGAACAGTTATCTTAGCGGAATAAAGTAGTATATATTATAGTTACTGGATCCGATCTATCCATGGCCTCAGAAAAAAGAAAATATTTCACACAAAAATAAGATGCTGGCCAATTTTGATATAACATTCTTCAAAGTTAGATGACTTACGATTAAGATGCCAAAATCAAATTGGGGATATGCATTTGTATTTTTGTAGCATTCATCAGACATCCCAGAGTCAATTTCATATACATTAAATTCAATCACTGCTCTAATTTTAGAAAAGTTCTGTGACTGTACTTCTTTATAAATACAATAAGCTGCGGTCAAAACTTTGTTTACAGCTATGACAACTCCAGAGCAATAATGCTTGTCTGATTTTTTAAGAGAAACCAAGTAGGGAAAGGTTGTATGAATAAAACTTTGAAGGTCTTTTCCTTGCAAAGATAATGTTGAATTTGATGCTGTGCAAAAAAATTATCATAATTTTACAATATGCGTATAAGATAATATAGGTGAAAATATAAATAGAAAGTGCATTAGAGTAGTATGAACTTGTCAATGGAGTCAAATGGAGTGTTGCTGGGGCTTCTGCGTTACGGAGAACCTCTATGACAGTGCCAGATGGCCTACGCCACGCACTCCGGCCGATCGCGATTTCTTGCAATTTCCACTTTTTTGAGCCGACGGTTCTCTGTAACGCAAGAGCCTAAGTAGCACTCCGTTCCAAGTCTGAGTCAGAGGTGCCATTCAGCAAACGAACAGTTGATGCACACACGAAAGTCCTGTATATGAAATATTATTCGATTTTTTCAATTTAAAACTTTCTAATATTTTACAATGTCATTCCTAGAATTTCATTTGTAAATGTGTGTTTTTAAAATTCTTTTTCAAAACTTAAACTGACAAATCATAATTTTCAAAGTTTATTTTCTGAATTCCATTTTTCAAAATGATATTTTCAAATGATCACTTTTTTAAATGATTGCCTTCAAACTGTTTGTTTTAATCTGCATTATGGAAGGTTTCAAACATTTATTTTGGAGGTTTTAGTTCCAAAATCAACTCGGCAAACTTAATTTTCGAAAACAAATTTGATTTGTCAAGTTCACTTTTGACGTTTTATTTGTAAATGTACGAGGGCTGTTCAATAAGTCCGTGACTTCTCGAAAGTCGTGAATATGTCTCGAAAGTTATCGTAAATATGTTACTACTACAAGGTGCGTTCCAAAATAAACGAGACTTTTGTCATAAAAATTTTTTGGTGGCGCCATCTGTGAATGAGGTAGTGCGTTGGAAAGTTATATGCTTCCCTGACTTCCAGTGACAGTTTCATGACATTCGGTTCAGTGGAAGCGAAGTTATTGCGTCTAAAGTGTCAGTGTGTTTGTGTCATCGGTACAAATATGAGTTTCGAACAAAGAGCAAAATCGGTAAAACGTTTACCGAAACACTTGAATCGATAAAAAAAGTTTATGGCGATGATTGTCTATCTCGTGCCGGAGTTCATGAGTGGTTTACACGTTTCAGACATGGTCGTGAGGACATAAATGACGATGAACATACGGGCCGCCCAAAATCAGTGATAACCGAAAACTCCATCGAAATTGTGCGTGAATTTATCAAAAATGATCCGAAATCATCTTTGAAATTCACGGAATCGGAGTTGAATATCTCCAAAACATCGATTTATCGCATTTTAACCGATCATTTGGGCTTACGAAAGGTCTGTGCACGTTTTGTTCCCCACAAGTTAACTGATGACCAAAAATCGATCCACTCTTGTGACTGATGTTTTTACTAGAAATCGCATTTTAACCATCAATCACTCACTGTATTTGTCTGATGTGGCTCCCTGTAACTTCTCCCTATTCGGAAAATTGCATTTGGCCATGAAAGGAAAACGTTTTGCGTCCGTAGAGGCCATCCAAAAGGCTTGTACCGACATCCTAAAGGACATTCCGGTCAATGACCTGAAACACTCTTTCGAAAAGCTTTTGGATCGCGCAAAACAGGGTATCGAGGCTGGAGGGGACTATTTTGAATAAATAAACTCGAATTTATCAGAAAAAAGCTCCTGTCGTTTCTATTTTAGCTCAGTCTCGTTTATTTTAGAACGCACCTTGTATAAGAGAATACCGTCCAATATCAGTGCAAACACCAGTTTCGGTAGGTGTTTGCCCCAAGTTTTCTGGTTTTTTGAGACATTCTGGACAATTATCGTCTGTACGAGGTGGTTGGCTTTTTCTACCAGGTTGGACTGCGGTGTGTACGGTAGTCAGTAAGTGTTTAATGTGCAACGCGGAGAGGAATTCTCTAAATTCGTTACTAGTAAAGTGGCGACCATTATCGGTCACGATGACGTCTGGGCATCCGTACCGTAGGCAAATCTGGACTCTTACGGTTTCTGCGACAGCCCGTCCGATGGCTTTCTTTAAAGGGCGTAATTCGATCTACTTGGTAAACCGGACTTGTATCACTAGGAGCCAAGTGTGCCCTGCGGGGGATATCGGTAGAATCCCGATAAGGTCCGTCGAAATCATTTCCCATGGCTGATCTACGTGGGTGGCGTGCATATTTCCGGCGGCTGTTTGTTGCTGCGATTTGTATTTTTCGCAGCTGGCACAAGTTCGAATATATTTTGCGGCCCTAAATATTTAAGTTCGGCTCGGTAGAATTGGTATTTTTTCGGGTTGGGCTTTTCTGGCGGCATATAATTTCTAGAATACTTTAGCCAACACTTCTACATATGTGTTTCTGGAAGATTGTGGTGCATACCACTGTGTCATCCAGGTAAGCAAACGTATGTGGAGCCATGCCTGGTGCAATCAACCGGTCTAACAGTCTTTGGAATGTTGACGGTGCGGAATGTAGGCCAAATTGCATAACATTAAATTCGAAAAGACCTCTCCTGGAGACGGTGAAGGCGATGAGTGGCTTGCTCTCTTCTTTTAGCCTCGTTGTCCATAGCAATATCCCTCCCTTACAAATGTTGCTTGTAGGTAATGAGCTGGCCTGCTTGTTCTGTTCCTGGCCCTGTTGTCTACTGGTATGTCTCGAGGTGATTGCGCCTTTGCCGCCTCTATTTCCTGGACCAGCTCGATCAGCTCTTCGGATGGAAACTTACTGGCTACTAACTTTATTCCCTTTGATCTAATATCCTGTGATGAGTAACAAATACAGTCAAGACTTGTTTATTGCAAGGCTCCGAAACGGGCGAGGCTCGTTTATGGTAATACGAAAGGGGCTCCCACCACCACAAATATCGGTAAGATTGGTTTTCAGAGCAAGCTGTAGATTGGTTGTCGCCCTAACCACAGCATTGCATATACGGCAAAGTTGGGGATTATGGGGACGCTCGGGTTCTGCAATGGACGAGTCTCGCGCCTTGCAATATTGTACTTTCGAATTATAAGATGCCTGTCTTCACAATTTTGTCACCAAAGAAATTGCAGTTTGTAAACGAAACAAAAGACATTATTCTAACAGAAAAGCAAGCATTAGAAACTGAAATCAGCAATCTTCAAACACATGTGATTGTATTAGAAAATTTTCGTTTACGGATACGTTTCTTTTGACATTAATCGATGGCAAAGTGCTTAATATTATTATTAGTACAAAATCAACGCAATTATGTCCAATAGGCCACGCTACATCACATCTTATGAATGGTATCCAATGTCGGCGAAATTGCATAAAATTCTGGTGCTTGGTAATGAAATCATAAGGTACAGTCTTTTGCCAGTAGAAATGGTCACTCAAGAGGCCTCTGAAGCAAAAAATAAATATTTCAAGAATGACCGACTTCGACACAGCAGACAAGTTAGTAGATGTCTAACTCTGGCAGATATTTTTTATCGAACGATAGATTCAACAGATCCCCTGATTTCAAGCACGAATTCGGACAAAACTTTCCACAATCAGAAACATCTCAAAGTTTCTCTAGAACTTGTTTATCTAATTGAGATTTTTGATCCTGTAACAACACAAGTCAATTCTGAAGAAGCCGTTGATCATGTTTCTAAATATAAAAGTGAGAAGGAATAAGAAGATAAACTTTCTGATTTGTAAGTTAAGGACGACGAAAAGGAGGTATAGATTAATAATATGTTGAGCTTATGTTGTGTGAAAGGTTACATACCTCCAAATAGTTTATGACCACCTTTCGTACGAGGCAAGGGAATTCATGATAATCAAGCACCCCGAAAAAGGGGTCTGAAATAGCACTGCAACCTCCACGTGGTAAGCCCTGGATACTACAATTTCTGGTAGGCTGACTGCAGGCGTTCGAATGAAAAATACATTTACACTCTTTGAGTTTAGACTTTAAATACGAATTCAGTAACGTTAAAAACCCATATCCTCAAATGTTCCTGAAAATCTTTAAAAATTTGTAATGCTGATGATAACTACATTAGACTCACTATTTTGGATTTTTGAAATCATATCCGAGATCAACGACCCTAAAAACCCCCTCATACCAAGCTCCATGTAAATATATCAGAATTTCATAATTTCATCGCCATATTGGATCTGCCACTTTGAATTTTGCATTTCTGACACCATATGCAAAGTCAGTGACCCTTCTAAGCTTCATGCAAATATTTGGAAAAATTTGAAATATTTTCCTTCATTTTGAATTTATGATATCAGATTCGAAGTCAGCAACCCGAAAACATCAGTATGCCACAATAACAAAGCCGATATACCAAATTCGTTCCAGAGTCATACTAAGAAAGCACTGCACTCTGTTTGCCAAAAACACCTGTCGATTACGTATCCTATCTAATACGCGACTGGTGATCCTCTGATAATGTAGGCAGTGATAAAAATTTCAAACTCAAGTAATTAATTTGAAATATTGTAAAAGGTTGTTAAACATTGATAACTACAATCAATTTTTTGCACTGAACAGATGTAAAAAAAGACCATAAAGGATTTGACTGGTACAGAAAATTCGATTTAATTAATGATTTACCCTATGTACTGTAATTGTGATTGTGGTCTAATTGACCTATCAACTTAAGGGCATATATTAAGTGAGTCACTCTATTAAAAATTCTGACGTCGTAAACTACGCAGCACCACGTCGTGAGCTACGTCGAAAATTGGGATAATAAACTGCGTAATAAACGACGTAGTTTACCATACTACGTGGTATATGACGTGGTTTATTACTTACTTTACGAGGTAGCTTAAGACGTATTTTACACCGCGGTTTGTTGCACACCCTCGCGAACTGGCTGAACGAAAGCTTTACGCTGTAGCGTAAAGTTATCGTAAAGTAGCATTATAACTCATGAATGTAGAAAAATAAATATTCAAAATGTTTTTATCCTTATTCTACGTTAAAAATAACGTTAACTGGTAATTGAAATATGCAATAATTTTATTTATTAACGCTAAAAATTAAAAAAAAACATAATACCTGTCATTAAAGGCACTGCAGTGGTTCATCACTTCCCACGTCTTTACCGTCAGGATTGACTATTTGTTGGAGTGAGATAAAAGTATAGTTGTGTCTCACTCCAACCAATGGTCAACTTTAGCCGTGGAGACGTTCCACAAAAGGAGAACCACTGCACTGCCTTCAAGGACAGATATTTTATTTCTTAATTTTTAGCGTTAATAAATAAAATTATTGCATATGTCCATTACCCTTTAACGTTATTTTTAACGTAGAATAAGGATAAAAACATTTTGAATATTTATTTTGCCTCATTCATGAGTTATAACGCTACTTTACGATAACTTTACGATAATGTTACGAAAACTTTACGCTACAGCGTAAAGCTAACGTTCAGCCAGTTCGCTAGGGCAGCTTAATTTTATATTTACAAAATTATTCCTTAGTACAATCTATGTATAGTGATTGAGCAAAACAAATTTAAAAACATTAACAATTTATAGTTGAAGAACTTGATTTAGGGATGCTGGGATTCGCTTGCAATTAAACAAGATCATATTTTCAAATAAGATAAAGTTGAAAGCAGTGTTTTTTAATATCGAAACGAAAAATTCGTAGTAAACCACGTCATAAGCTACGTCGCAAACTGCGTAGTAAACACGTCATAAACCACGTTGCAAACCGCGTAGTAAACCACGTCGCATACTACGCAGTTTACTATCCCTATTTCCGATGTAGTTTACGACGTAGCTTATGACGTGGTTTATGACGTAGTATATGGCGTAGTACACGCATAGAGATATTATAGATAGAGGAGTGTTACGTCGGCACTTATCGAATAGGGCCGAAGTCTTTGCGCGGGAATATTTGATACTTCCACGTTGAGTCCGGGATGCTGCTTCGTTTGTTTGAATGAACACCTGAGAAACTAAATTCTAAATGGGATTTTTAAGGAAGATATAAAAATGGTTTTATGAACAAACACACAAAAGTTTGAATTCTAATTTGAATTTTGGCATTTATTGACAACTAAACTTTGAAAAAGAGCCACGCACTTAACAAGACGTAAATAAATGGAAAAGCGCGACTTCGTTATTCTGAGGTCTACGACTGACTGCCTCGTTCTCCACCGCGGAAGGGCCTCAAGCTGCCCGTCCCAACCGCAAGTCCCTTAGGAGGGAGAAGTCTCTTGACGACCATTTCTCCGATTTTCCCAGCATCTTCAGGTACTTGAAGTGTTTGAAACAGAACACCCCTTACGATGGTCGGTTGGGGTCCATCCGGCTACACTCAGACCCCATAGACCGAGGACGACCCGAACACATGTGCTCATAAAAGAGCTCGGAAAAAGGCTATACAATTTTAGGCAAATAAAGGCACTTTACCATTTGACAATAAATCTTTTAGTTTCTTTCTAAACTGTAGTGTTTCCAGAAGGGTGGTCTGGTTCAAACCTTTCAAGTTTACAGTTTGAAGATGTGATTTATGTTTTAGCGCGACGCGTTCCAAAGCTATAAATTTTCTACGCTTATATTTATTATTCTCTTTTTTTTTACTAAATTCCTAAATTTGCCGTGGCAAATCCGTGGGAAGATTGCTTGAATCGTATGTTTTAAAATCCTACTATTCAAATATTGCTTATCTTGATGTACAATATACGTATATTTTAAATCAAATAACTCGCGCCTGTCGATAAAGCAGAAGTCCACTATAGTTAATGGCGCTGAAGACGAAACGTGTTTCGTCACACGTTACAGGAGACATGCCATAGGCCGCTCTGTAAGTGGCAACGTCAGTCTACAAAATTGGTGAGAGCGAAAGAGAGAGCCGATAAGTGGTTTTTTCTGTGTTTGTCTACGCGTACCGCGCTAGCCTCGGCGTTAGCGAGAGACATCCTAACCCGAAATTCACTCTCGCCCGAGCTGACAGGCTTTAGGCTGGCATGTCTCCTCTATCTATAGAATCTCTATGAGTATACGTCAGAATTTTCAATAAGGTCACTTTGTCAAGAAAAGTATTTTAGTTTCCTATACTGAACTTGAGAAAAACAATATGATAATCTACTATAGGTTGCGTCGAAATTTACTATACTCTACATTAATGTTTAGTATGATTTTTCAAACTTCTAGCGTTTCACTGCAGAAAGTTCTCACTATGACGTGTTCGTCCCTACATTGAAACGTAGTTTATCAAAGATTTGTATACTTCGTTTTCTTCGTATAGTTTTGAATAACTAAAAAAAATTAATTTCTGTTTCACCTATATAAAGACTTTTTTATTGTTTAGAACTAGAAAGATTTTATTGACTTCCGTTAGTAGGTCCTCTATTAAATCTCGGAGCTTCAGTCAAAAATAGTCATTCTTGTAGAAAAATATTGGTGTAAACTAATATAATTATCTTGGCCGCATGACTCATTTGATTCATGCCCTTAATTTTGATATGTTATCAAGTGAAATTAAGCAAACTTCTGTATTCAATTCATTGGTGTTTGATTTAAGCATATCTCTTGCGTAGGTAAATGGCATTCAAGTAATTTATATAAATTTCAATACAATTGTTTCTAACAGTAATAATATATTTAATTATGATATAATATTCAAGATATTTAGTCATGTAATATCCATTTATGTGCCTCAGCCGCGGAAACTCGTTTTTCCGTTACAGCTGAGAGTAAAGCAATGTTGTATATTCCGTTACAGAGGGATACAATGTAGAAATTGAACTGCGCATGTGCATTATAGTCTTACAGCGGAACGCAATCTATTTCTTATTCTTCTTCTTCTCACTTATTCTTCGTACAGCGGAACGCAATCTATTTCTTATTCTTCTTCTTCTCACTTCTTCTTCGTACAGCGTTAGCACTGACTACTACACAAGACCGATAAAATCAAAATGGCCGGGACTAGTCGCCAATTTGCGCCCGCTTCGTACAACTAGCGCAGCAAACAACTACAATAAGTACTAGATTAGATTCCAATGTAGACATAAAAACTCGTATCCGCACCACAGTCACATAAAATAGAATATGTGCCAATGCACACAATTCGGGACAATGCGAGACTCGCGACAATGCTCGCAGGACTGATCGCGCCTCGGATTCGTCTCGACTTCGTCTCGGCTTTGCCTCAGCTACGTCTCGGCTACGCCTCGACTATGCCTCACCTACGCCTCGACTACGCCTTGGCTTCGATCTCCTGCGAACATTGTCGCTCGTCACGCAATCACCCTCATTGTGTGCCTAGGCACATAATATACTATTATCTTCTTTTGTGGGTATGTAAAAAATTGACCTGCTATAAATAAAAAAAGAACTCATGCAGATAAAAATAAGAGTTATGACAGTGAATATTATCAATATGTTGCATGATTATTTGATTAACCAAGTGATGACTATCTATATTGTAAAAGACGAATTCCATTTTGAGGTAAATATGATACTGCAAATTATCTTTGAAAGTTATTATTTATTCAAAATAGGTTCCATTAAACTCAATACAACATTTGGAACGATCAACCAGCCCATGCATAGATTTTTTTATGTCATGTATAGGAATGTTCTTCAGCACCTCGGTTACGGCTGCTTGAATGGCTGGAATATCATCATAAAATGCTCCTTTCATCTTTGTTTTCAGTTTTGGAAATAGAAAATAGTCACATGATGATAGATCAGGCGAACACGAAGGGTGGTTGATCAGAGAAATCCGTTTTTTCATCAAAAATTCGTTCACTTTTTTGGTCTTGTGAGGTGGTGCATTTAACTGATGTGGAACACAACGTGCACAGACCTTTCTTTTACCCAAATCTTCAGTTAAATTTCTCCAAATAGTGTTTTTACTCGTATTTAATTCCTCAGCCAACATTCTCGTAGTAAAATTTGCATCGATACCAATGATTTCACGGACTTTTTCCACCAATTCAGCACGATTACTAACTTCTGGACGACCTGGCCTTAGGTCGTCATTTAAATCCTCACGACCATTTTTAAATCGTGTAAACCACGTATTAACTTGAGTACGACTCATACAATCATCTTTATAAACTTTTTTCATTAATTCATATGTCTCAGCGAATTTTTTTTCAAGTTTAACACAAAATTCTATATTTGCTCTTTGTTCAATTTTTGTTCAGTAACATTAGCACACTTTTTCTTTTATTGAAATGGCTGTAACTTTCACATCTTTCATCCAATTTACATGAATTTAGGTGCGTTTGAAAGAGGATGAATGTATCTTTTTAATGCTGCAAATTTTCAATAGATGACGCTGCATGTTGTATGATTTAAATACAAAGTTCGGTTATTAATGGGTCGTAAGTCGATCGTGAGTCAGATCCTGCAAAGGAGCGCCACAAGAGCACACAACTTCCAGGTCCCACCCCATTCTCTGAAAATGATCCCTCGTACATATGTGGCCGGTACGTAGTCTTGTAACCAAATAGACTGAGCGCCTGGGCAAGGTCAGGCGCGAAAACCAAGGTCTGTCAGATTTATAAGTCACCCGAGAAAAGTATCGCGAGCTGCAGGCACCCCCCAGACCCCACATATGGCCACAAAAGCCCCGCCTACGCCACAAAATCACGTCCGACAGGGTCATAAATGTCGCAAAAGGGCAGGCCGTACCGAATACTGTACGGCAGGTGACGTCTGAAGACACATAAGATAAAAGTTTATTTTATAATTTTATAATTATATTCTGGAAAAGAATATAATTATTATATAAGTTTTGGGTCTGGGAAATTAATTCCAATAACTCGGGAATACTGTTTTTAAATTATTCTCAACCAATACGAAACATAATATGAGAGATAAAATGGGAAAGACAAAGCGAATTTCGGACAAAGTCGTACTATTCCCATACAGGGGAGCACGCCACTTTGCCCTTAATTCTAGGATTTGGATTGGACGGTAACACTTTTATAAATGTTAGTAGTGGGGTGGATACCAGCACTCAAACATTTGTAGCAAAATAAATAATTGAAATATAAAAAGAGATAGGAAGGGAAAGACTTAGAAAGTACACAGCAAATTTGGGAATTTTGAACTTACTCTTTATTAGTGTATTTGAATCCTTGAATTTTCTTGTGATATTCGTTCTTTGATGAGATGATAGAGCTGGAGAAACCTTGGTCACCTTTATTTTTTTGTAAAAATATTTTCAAAAAACTTGTTTAAAAAATTTAGGATGAATTAAATAATTGACCGACTGACAGACCGGCCCAGATAACATTCGTGATTTACATGTGAAATCACATACGCATCGTCAAGTGAATCACATGTGAGCTCACATGCATATACAGTTGTATAACCACCATGAGCTCACATCGAGATCACTCGAGATTCACAAGAGAATCACTCGTGTGATTTACTCTAAAGCTTCTGTACATATAGGCGATTACTAAAGAGCAAAAGAAAGGCAAGATGTAAGGTTTAACCGTCAAGTCTTTCATTTTGCCTTTCTTTCTTTCTTTAGTAATCGCTTCTATGTCAATTCGCAACTTTGATGATTGATTACTCAAAAATGGGATGGTAAAAAATTCTGAAATAATTTTCGCGGGATGTTTGACATTAAAGAAACATTTTCATTTATATATGCATTATTATCATTATTTTATGTATTCAAAATGTTACTCTATGTTTGTTTAGTATGCCTGTAAAATTATCAATGCCATTTTTAATCATCGGGTTTTAACTATCAAATTACATATCTGAATTACATAACCCGAAACATTGTCCCGTGAACATACCATCACATGACGTTTAATGGACAATGGTGCTGTTTGGGAAATCTATCATTTCTCAAATTTGTTACGTGAAAACAATTCGAAAGACAAAACTTACACAACAATCTGCGATCCGAATGCCGGAATCCGACACCATTGACGAAACAATGGATGAAATCCGAAAACAATTTGATAAAAAATCTGAGAATCTGAGAATCACAAAATCTAAAAACAATTTGATGAAAAATCCGGGGATCTGAAAATATCATTATTTTTATAACAGCAAAATGTGAAAAATAAATGTTTAACCTAACATAATATATTTGCAGTGTAATTTATCGTTCGATTAATTTTGTAAAGAATGAAAAAAAATGCTTAATTCTACTCTTTTATAATTTTTAACGCATATTCAATCGTTTATTGACATGAAAAAATGAATAATGCGTAATTTTTAAGTCTATACTTTGTAATCGTTGGATGTGAATAAATGCAAAGCAAAAAAAATTTGGGGTTAGATTTTTTCGTGGACTTACACCGTTTTAACTATTTCACTATACGCCTAGTATATATATAGTATACGAGTTTATAGTGAAATAAAATGAAAAAATCACAGATTGATTTAGATAGACGTAACAAGTACTTACGAATTTTCGGTGAATATGAAATATACGGACGTTACAATATGTTTTGTTGCTGCGTCTACTTGTATTCTAGCATCAGTAATGAGGGTAACGAGACAGCGATCACAGACTGCGTAAGATTTTTGATACCACCAAGGATCCCACCAGCTCATGGTTTCTTCCTCGCTCCACTGCCAGAAGTTGGTTGAATTTGTAAGACGCAATTAGCTGGTGGGATCGATGGTGGGAGCAAAAATCTTACGCAATCTGTGAAAACTGTAACGAGATTTCGACATACACATCACTCATCATCACCACATGACCACGCATTAAGATTGACGAATCCAAAACATACTAACGCGCATCTAAAAAAGGCGCAAAATTAAAAAAAAAAAACAGTTGCTTAATGTGTGCATCTTGTAAAATTATCGCCATCACATCAAGCTCACCTATGATGTTAAAATTATAAATTCACCACGAGTGCGTTACGAACTCACTGATGAAAATCATAGTCACGATCATATTATGCATCATCCCGAGTGCGTATCTAGCTCACATTGTGAAAATCGTCATGTGATTTTGAAATGAAAATCACAAATGTTATCCGGGGCCTGTCTAAGTTGAAATGTAAGTTTGTGAAGATGTAATATGAACTTAATGTGGAACTGCGTGCGTAAAGAACTGCGACAAAAACTGAAAAATTTTCTCTGCAACTAGTTCTTATGTTTAGCACCCCGCTTCCTTCGCCATATTTCAAATTTTAGGAAAAGTCTGGGGGTAGCTATCTTAGCTCTCTATTGGCCTGGACAGGCAAGCCTGGTTACGCCCAGACCTCCTCTAGTCTGAAAATTCCGGGGCGTTTCAGATTTTCCGGGGCCTATGGGCCGTACCAAGTTTTCTCAAGTTCACCCATCTTCTAAAAAGATGGCGACATTTTTACCGATTTTACTATAAAACATAAAATTTTACATATAATTGATGATTAATAATAATTAACTTAATTGCCATACGACTAATAATTTACTTAACATTCAAACGAGTTCGTTAAAAATTTTACTAATTTAAATCAGTAAATACTAACAATTGAGGAAAAATATACCTTATTCATATAAGTTATTGAATTATGTATGAAATTATTAATAATGTAGGATGTAATAATATATTCCTTTAATAGTTTTTGAATGAACGCTCGAATTTCTAAATTAAATATGTGTGTAAACATGTTTGAGATACACATTGTATATAAAATAACCTGAAAATATTATTAAAAGAATTTATAATGATTTAGAGTTACTAATTTTATTAACTCATTTGTTCTATATGAATACTGCAAATCAATTTGTTATACGGAATATATATGTATATGTATATATACATATAAGACAATTTTTCTTTCTTGAGGATTTTCAAAGTGAAATAACTAGAAATTGTTTCTCTGTAAACAAAGTAAATATTTATTTTATTTTACACGTCCTATTAACACTATGATTTATACTATGTACAATCTTACCTGTAAACAAAGAAACGACATTTAAAGTTTATTATCTATCACTTCTTTATTTATGCTCTATATAATTTTATCAATCCGTTTGTATAAATCTTTCACCTGTCTTATTAACATATCCTCGTCTCTCTTTTCTATCTCTTTCTCTCCTTCTTAATCTTAGTGGTTCCCTGTATCACCACTATACAATCGCGCGATGCGCGGTAATATTTAAATGAAAGGAATACTATTTCTTTACATCTCCCCCACCCATGGTGAAAATTCTCAATTTTCTGTTTATCTTTTATTTATTTATTTTTCTTTGCACGTGTTTTCTTCATATTCTGCTTCATCTATCTCGTCTTCTTCCGTCTGAATCGGTTGTAACTCGGTTATATAAAAAAAAGTTGATTTAGTTTTCTTCCTTCCAGTATTGATCTTGTAGATAGAATTTGATATTTTTTCTATTATTTCAAAAGGGCCAATTCTTAGTTCGTCTAATTTTCTTCTATCCAGCTTGTTTCCGTTTTCTACGAAGAACTTGTCTCCTATGTTAAATTCATATTGTTTTCGATTTTATCGAATAAATTTTTATTGTAATTGTGTGATTTTACTGTGTTTTCTAATGCTATTTTCTTATCTTCAGTCCGTTTATCTTCTGCATTTTCTGCTTTTAATTCCTTCGGTAAGATATTTACATCTGTTCCGCCCAATAAATATTTTGGGGCAAAGCCTGTGATCGAGTGTTCTGTTTCATTATATTTATCCACACACTCTCGTGCTACCGTTGTCCAAGCTTTTTTTCCACCCTTCTCATTCATTTTACATCTTATTTTATTGACTAACGTTTGGTTCAGTCTTTCATTCAAACCGTTCAAGAATGCTGGACCTGATAGTGACATCAATCCAAATTTTCCTTGGCCTCTTGTCTTATTCTTCTTACAGGTTTCGCAATTTTTACAAATATTGGTTATATTTCTCGTTAAATTTTTCGCTGTGTATATTGGACTAATTTTCTTTTGCATCTGTCTAATTCCAATATGACATCCCGAGTCGAACTATTGATTCTCTTTTGCTTCTCTTGATACTCTCTTGATTCTCTTTTGCTTCTCTTGATAATCTTTTGATTCTCTTTTGCTTCTCTTGATACTTTCTGGAGTTTCTTTTGCTTCTTTCTCTGCTCTTTCTGTCATATACAGTCTGTTCAACAAGAGTGAGTTCTCGGTTTTTCGAAAACTATTAGAGATTTTTGAACTTTTTTTTTTTTTAATGAAAGTACATTTAAAGGACTACGGCGCAATCACCAAGGCGATTCAGTAGCGATCGAATTGTCGAAGAGAGCAGACGTGAGTCATAATGAGTTCTGTGTACGCGAAACGTTTTGAAGCGGTTTTCTTGTATACCCATCCAAAGGGACCACTTATGTCCTATACAGCCGCTGCTAAATACATCAAAAAGTCGAAATCGTTCGTGAAGAAGTGGGTTGAGCGTTATAAAGCGAATAAAAAACACCGCGTGAAGGTCCATGTTTGGGGATGCTTCTCACAGCACGGTTTTGGGTGTTTAGAGCTCTTCACCGAGAACTTGAATGCTCAGAAAATGCTCCAAATACATGAACGTGGTCTTCTAAGGTCTGCTACAAAGATGTTTAGAGCCGATACGGGCGATTGGATCTTACAGGAAAATAACGACCCGAGACATCGAAGCCGTCTCTGCACCGCCTGGAAAACAGAAAATGGCATCACAACTTTGGACTGGCCATTACAGTCCCCCGATGCGAATCCAATCGAAAATGTCTGGAGTGTTTCAAAGAGGAAGCTTGCGGGAAAACGTGTGTTCACCCTGAAACAGCTCTCGCAAAAAATCAGGAAGATATAGCAAGAATTACCAACGGACTACGCTGAAAAATTAGTGGAAAGCATGCCGAAAAGGTGCCAGGTCATTCTGGACAACAATGGGGACTGGACTATCTATTAGATAGTAGCGCCGTAATCCTTCGAGAGTACTTTTATTTAAAAAAAAAAACGTTTTAAAATCTCTAATAGTTTTCGAAAAATCGAGGACTCGCTCTTGTTGAACTCTTTTCATTCTGTTACTTGAAGGTATGTGATGCGTAATGACGTCACAAATGACCAACCATTTTATATTATTTATATTCATCGGGTTGATTAGGACAGGAATGTAAATATAGTCATGAAATTGTAGGCAACAATGAGGAATCCATCAAAAAATCAATCTCCGGTACCATTTGGATTTTTATTTCGAAAAATAAAATTTTTCAAAATTAATGTTTTCAAAACAAAATTCGACATGTACCAGACATTGATACTTTGATACATTCCTCATTATTTTCCAAAAGTCTGGTACTATATTTTCGTTTCTCTCTTAATCAACACGATAAATATAAATAATAATAATCCGTTGCTAGGAATTATATACTTTTAAAAATGGAGAATCATAGAGGAGGTAAGGAGAATCTTCGTTGCTACTCTTTAAGATCCTCCAAGGTGCAGAAACGGAAATATCTGCAGGAGAAGAGCATCAACAGAGGATCAAAATTACATTGATTTAAACAGCTAATACGCCTCTTTTGATTCTCTTAAGTCCTCCAAAATGGAGCATCTTAGAGAATCAATAGAGAATCAATAGTTTGACTCGGGATAGGTCCTCATGCACTAGTTTTATGATTTTGTTGCTAAATTCTTCTGATAGGATAATTTTTTCATTCTTTTTCATTTTCTTATAGTAAATTCCATTTTTCTTTATCCAGCCTTGTTTTTTATCTTTAATATTTCATGTGTCTATTGGTCCGACATTATATCTTCTATTTTTATTAAATTCACTATTTTCAATAATTCGTCTTTGTTATCTTGAGCCTCTAACACAGGATTTCTGCTTAAACAGTCTGCTTCTAAGTTTTCCTTAACGGGTATATACCTTATTACAAAATCCTATTGAGATAAGTAATATGTTGGGTCTCCTAGCTCTTCATCTGTTCTAGCCTTTATATTCATATATTCCAGGGGTTTATGGTCAGAATATATGATAAATTGTCTTCCTATAAGCCAGTGTTGCCAGTATTGTACGGCTTCTTTTATTGCAAGACACTCTAGGTATATGGCCTTTTTTCTTTTTTGGACTCCGTTCAATTTTTTCGAAAAGTATCCTACTGGCTTATCTTTTTTATCCGGTTGTGTTTGTTTCAATACTGCTCCAATACCCTCCAGAGATGCATCTGTATATATTTTTATTGGTAAGTTCTTGTCAAATATCTCCAGTATTGGTTGAAAGCAAAAGAGCTCTTTTATTAATTTGAATGATCTTTCACATTTTTCTGTCCATACAAATTTTTACGTTTCTTTCGTAGGTTATGTAATGGATCTAGAATTATTGCACAATTCGGTATATACTCATGATAAAAGTTAATTTTTCCTAAAAATTGTCTAATGTTTTTTTGTGTTGTTGGGGTTGGAAAGTTTTTTATTGAGGTTAAATTATCTTTTACAGGTCGTACTGAGTTGTTCTGAATTATATGACCAAGGCATTTACTGAGTCTGAAGCGCATGTACATTTTTTAAATTTTAGTCTAAAACCTTCTTCTATTATTGCTTCTAGTGTTCGTTTTATATGTTTTGTGTGTTCTTCAAAGAATGTGAATATATTAAGATATCATCAATGTAATTTACCGCAAATCCAGTGAGTTCGTGTTTTCTTAACATGTTGCTTAGTATCCTTTGGAAGATTGCTGTTGTTGTTTTCAGTCCAAAAGGTAGACAGGTCCGTTGAAAGTGTCCATCTTGTGTGACAAATCCTGTTTTTTTTCTATCCTCAATTCGTAGTGATATGGACCAAAATGCTAAGATTACATCTAACGTAGTGAAGTATTTGCAATTTCTTGTCTTCATTATTAGGTCATCTATTAATGGAAATGGTTGTGCCTGTGGCATAAGGATTTTATTCAATTTTCTGGAATCTACGCATAATCTTCATCTTTTTTTATCATCCTTTTTATATGCCAGTGTAACTGGGGCTGCAAAAGGGCTTTAAGATTCTTCTATTAAATTTCTCTTTAGCAATATAGATATCTGTTCTTCTATTTCTTTCTTGTCTTCTATTGTGCATCTGTATGGCCTTTTGCTGCAGTATTTATCTACTAGCAGATCTATGTGAGCTTCATAATCTTTAACAGTTACAATGTCGTATTTATCTCTGGCAAATACTGTTTTGTAATCTTCTATTATTTTTCTTATCTCATTTTTCTTTTGGTAGTCCAGATGATCTATTGTAATCTCAAATTCTTTCTCTTGTATGTGTTCTTTAAAATTAATCGAATACATTTCCATCTTACTATCTTTATCTTCTTCTTTGTTCGAGTTTTTCTCAATTGTATTTTTTAATGCTTTTATACCTGGTTTATTTTTTTGCTCTATCTTCAAATTTTCATTTTGAGTAAGCCTAAATTTCTTTATCATATCTAACCCTATTATGAAATCATCAAAATCTTCTTCTTTAATTATATATACATCCATTTCTTCTTCTATTTCAAAAATCTTTATTTTTATAGTTATCAAACCATCCGTTTTCTTTATACTATTAATCGTTTTCATGTATGCTGTATTTACGTTTTCTATTTTTACATTCTCATCATGGATGAGAAGGTATTGGTTTTATGTGAAAAATGACTTTCGAAATTTTCATCAAATCTTTACGTTTTGAGACCCCCTGAGTCAGAAAAAATGGTTTTTACGAAAGTGTCTGTCTGTCTGTCTGTCTGTCTGTCTGTAGTAGGTCTGTGCGGCATAACTCTCGATAGAATTATCAGATTAAATTGAGCTTTGGCACACCTTATCGGAGCCGAAAAAGTAAGGACAAGTTCGTTAACCAGCCACATCCAATCAGACTTGAGGGTTTGAGCACTACTTTTGTGTTTTTGAAAATAACTTTTTGAAAAAATCAAAAATTCCAATACTGGTTTTTGATAGTGCTCATAAATCTCTACAAATTCTCCTTATAACATTTTTTGATTAAATCAAGATTAGAAATGTTACAGCATATTCAAATTCGAAAAAAGTCAATATCAAAATTCCATTTTCCAGTTAAATTATACGAGATACGAAAAAACGTTATGATACAATATTATTGAATACATAAAGACCTACAAATTTGAATTATAACATTTTTTCATAAGATGCATATTTTTCTTTTTAATTAAAAAAAAAACTATTGAAAATCCAAAATTCAATTTTTTAACAATAATATTGGAAATACCAAAAAAACGTCAGAATACAAAGTTGTTCGTTTCAAAAAGATCTACAAATTTTGTCTCACACAGTTTCTGATAAAAGATATATTTTTCGTTTCAATTCCAAAAAATACGATAAAAATGAAAAAATTCCATTTTTTAGACAAAATATGTGAGATGCAAAAAAAACATTTAGATGGAAAATTGTTCTGATAAAGAAATTTCGGGACAGGATGTATATTTTATGTTTTGATTTTTAATATTGAAAAAATTCGATTTTTTTCACCAAAATATGTGAGATACGAAATAAGCGTTGTTCTGCAAAATCGTTTCCTTAAATAAAGTCTACGATTGTTTTTCCTTTTTAGATATGTGGAAGAAAGTAAATTCTTTTAATCATGTAATTTATTAAAAAGTTATACTGAAATGTATATAGAAAATCGAGCGCGAAGCGCGAGTGTCATGATGAGAATGTGTTCCTTAAGGCCGATAGAGCCTTAAGTAAATTGAATTTCCTGTTTCACTTAAATTCAAAAAGAAATTCAGTGACTTTGAGAAAATGTGTAATTCACATCATCTGTAATATTATTATAAAATTGGTTTGAGCTTCAGTATTAAAATATAAGAAATAAACTTAAAAGTATGCGAAGAGCACAAGACCCAGCGCGAAGCGCGAGGTCCAGAAAGAATTATATTAGTAGTTTGATCTTAATTAATCGTGTAATCTCTCGTTTTTTTATCTGTGTTTAAATCTACTTCTAACACAGATTTACTATTCACATTTCTAACATGGTTCGTTTTTTCATTTTTGGTGTCTTTTGTCTTGAACCAACATGCTTCCTCGGGGTGATATCTGCTCCCTTTATTCAAGGTTTCACACGTTTTACACGTTTTTTTCCCTTCAACTCTTATTTTATGTCCAAAGTTACTATTGTTCGATTTTGTAGTAATTTTTTTGTATACTATACCTTCGTATTTTCTAATTTCGTTAAATAAATCTGTACCATCTTCCAGATCGTCTCTGTTTATTTTATTTAAGATAAATTCTGGTGAACCAGTTGCAATGAGATCGATCAATGTTTTTTGATCAGTAGATTTGTTTATGTCTAGTATGAGTCTTTCTTTTTTCATCGCATAATTAATTAAGAGCCCTTCCTTATATCTGAATGCAAATGCGTATGTGACCACGTTCCAGCCTCTGTTTTGAAATGTTTCTAGGAATTTTTCTTTCCACTCTTTCCATTCAGAATTCGTTGATAGTTTTGTTGTCATTGAGCGGTACCAATCCAAACATGATTTTTCTAAGAATAATCTCAAAATTTCTATTTTTGTTTCATCTGTTCTCACGTTGAATCTTATACACTCTTTTTCAAAAATTTCCATCCATTGTGTTGCATTTGAATTTTTACATCACCTCCTGCTATTACAGCAAATTCGAACTGGAGTTTTACCATTTTCTCTCTTTTTTTTTGTGACTAGAAATGTCATTTTATAAGACAATTTTTCTTTCTTGAGGATTTTCAAAGTGAAATAACTAGAAATTGTTTCTCTGTAAACAAAGTAAATATTTATTTTATTTTACAAAGACTATTATTTATACCATGTACAATCTTACCTGTAAACAAAGAAAGGACATTTAAAGTTTATTATGTATCACTTCTTTATTTATGCTCTATATAATTTTATCAATCCGTTTTTATAAATCTTTCACCTGTCTTATCAACATGTCCTCGTCTCTCTTTGCTATCTCTTTCTCTCCTTCTTAATCTTAGTGGTTCCCTGTATCACCAGCCTACAATCGCGCAATGCGCGGTAATATTTAAATGAAAGGAATACTATTTCTTTAAATATATATATATATACATATATATATGTATATATAAATAATGTATATGTATTATATATATGTATATATAAATAATGTATATGTATTATATATATGTAACGGAATGTTGTGTATTCCGTTACAGAGGAAAATAATGTAAAAATTGAACTGCACATGCGCATATAGTCTTACAGCGGAGCAGAATCTTCTTATTCTTCTTCTCCTTCGTACAGCGTTAGCACCCTACTGACAAAGCCTTGTACATTTGAACTGCACATGCTCTATTACAATAAGCTACTACTAGCCGCAAACAACTACAATACTAGATTAGATTCGAGTGTACGCATAAAAACTCGTATCCGCACCGAAGTCACATAAAATAGAATACGTGCCAATGCACACAATTCGGAAAATTACGAGACTCGCGACAATGCTCGCAGGACTGATCGCGCCTTGGCTTCGTCTCGGCTTTGTTTCGGCTTCATCTCGGCTATACCTCGACTACGCCCCACCTCCGCCTCGACTACGCCTTGGCTTCGATCTCCTGCGAGCATTGTCGCTCGTCACGCAATAACCCTCATTGTGCGCCTGGGCGCGTAATATACTATTTAATATAAAATTACTATTTAAAATAATTTTTCGGGATTTGCAGTATCAACCTTTATATAAGTACGTTTAAAAATTCTTTAGATGAAACATATAGGTAAATTTCCTTTATAAAACAATGTAAAAATTAATATTAATTTATATTAAATTCATTAGATTTCTACATTCTTATAGTTTTAGAATTTTATTATCTAATAGATATAGCCTATACTATTTCCTTATTATTATCCTTATTATTTTCCTTATTATGCTCCGCTTGAAGTTCCAGCCTTCGATGTACCGTCTTCTCAAGTAACTTACTCATAGAAGAGGTCAGCGAGATCTGTCTATAGTCCTTACCACCTGGTTTCGGTGTAAAAATGACACAGGTATCCCTCCAGGAGGACGGGAATGATGAGGTCCGAAACATGCGATTGAACAAAGAGAGTACAAACGATCTAATATCTTCAGAGAATTTCCTCAAAATCTCATAGATGCCATCCAGCTCCGGAGCAGACCTGCCGCAGCATGCTGCTATCGCAAAATCGAACCAGGTCGTATCTAAGCTCCCTAAATTCAGCAGAGTTCATATCAGCCGGGACATTAGTTCTTAGTGCTCCCTACCTCGATTCAAGCGCCCTAATTGTGTGCCAAATCCTGTTAATGCCCTGCGAGGAGTCAAGGGATTCGCGGAACGCTCGGAAGGAAGAGCGCTTCTGCCTCCTCAGGAGAATCTTGACTTCAGAGTCCAACCTTTTAAATTCAGCCTTTCTTTTCGCCGTCTGATCCTTAAAATATAACTGCGGCAACTCACCCTCGATGCGCTCATGAAGCTCAGTCCGTTGAAACTCCCTGATATTAATACGGCACGACGCGACGGCCTGGGCACAGCAGAGATAGCGGAAGCCAGCTCAAGCACCACGGGAAGGTGGTCCAAACCAAACGGGTCAGCGACCACCTCAACACTCGCGAGATGGAACAGGATCAGGGGGCCTAAAATCAAGTCAATATTACTCGGAGAGGATCCAGCGCCAGGAATATATGTAGGGCGGGAGTCGTTAATAGAGACCAGATCACATGCAAGAGATGCCTCACATAATGCAACCACCCCGACGCAGTCCACCGCCCTGGGCCGGCCCGGAATAGATACAACTCTGGACACCTGTAACTCCCTCCTAACCAGAACGAGCACCCCGCTGCCCTGACCCTCCATCCTGTCGGCCCGGTAGGAAGGAACCTGGGCACCACCCAGACCGCCAGGTCCGCTATTGGCCAGTGATCCGAGAACGTGGGAGCTGGCGGCCCCCACCATAGATGCCTCGAGCTCATTGTGTCTTCCTCATTCAACCAACCGATGGCAGTCGAGCGAGGAAAAAGTCATGAGCTGGTGGGGTCTATGGTGGGGGCCACTAGCTCCCACGTTCTGGGATCACTGCTATTGGCCCGTCTCCTTCTCAGTCAAGACTGTCGGTACAGAGACAGGGGGGGGGGGGGGCGGGATGTTTAAAAGGATTTCAGCTACCGAGTTCGCTAGGGACAGCTCATCACCGACCACCGTTCAGGAGCAGGTTTTCGGCCTCCTCATATCCACAATTTTTCAACGTTTTTTTTCAACGAATTCTTTATGGCTGCGAATTCGAACTGGTAGATAGGACAGTCGCGGCTATATGGCGGGTGCTTGTCGCCACAGTTGACTATAATGATCAGTAAAATGGATAAACTAAGTGAAAAAATGTATAAAAATATCAGAAAATTTATTTCTTAAACTTTCTGTATTTTTATATGTGTTTTTCACTTAGTTTATCCATTTTACTGATCATTATAGTCAATTTTAAAACTTCTAACACATATACAATGCATATATAACATACATACGCCACACATTGATACTTTTAGTTCAAGTTACGGCCAACTGTTGGCGCTGTGCTTCTTCATATTTCTACCATTGAGTTGACAGGGCCTGGCGTGCACGGACCACAGGAACATGGAGTCGAAGCGTGTATAAAATTAAACAGTCATATGTATGCTAATATCACGCTGACTGTAGCCACTTTGGTGGACCGCTTATATTGCACTATACAATGTTACTCATCACAGAATAAACCACAGTGGAACAACAATAGGCGCGAATTTATTCACGCCACAAGTTCACAGATTCACCAAAGAACCATGTTCCCCTATTCCTCTATTATTCTATTCTCTTCGTCATGAGACTGCACCCTCAAAATGAGGGTGCAATCCTATTAGGAAGAATAGTAGAATTGAGATGAATAAGTCTTTTTTGAAAACGAGAACTTGAAACATTTCGAGGCTATATTTCACTATTTTTGTGGGAAATAAGTATTTATCTTCGAGAATAATCAGGTCTTTTTTAAGAACGAAAACCTGGGACATTTTGAGGTTATGTTTGAATATTTCTGCGGGAAATAGATGTTTATTTTTGGAAATGAAGACGTCTTTTCTAAACATGACAACTTGGAATATTTTAGGTTGTGTTAGACTATTTTGGGGGAAATAAATATTTATTTACGAAAATGATCATCTTTTTTAAAGAGAACTTGGAACATTTTAAGGTTTTGTTTAAATACATTGGCGGAAATTTGGTATTAATTTTCGGCAATTACGATTTTTGAAGATAAATACCAGTTTTCCGACGAAGTATTCAAAGATAACATTTAATGTTTCTGATGAAATCTCTTCTATCGTTAAAACAGGATTGAAAATCATCCCGTAAAGTTCTATCCCCACCATTAAAAATGCGAATTTTTTCTAGAATTGGGAGTGCCCCTCGTCATAATTTTGGTCTAATTTTAAAATTCGGTGTTTAAATGTCACAGAATGGAAAATTGATATTTTCGAAGAATAAACATTATTCTATCACGTAATTATGAAAATTGGGTATGATTCGAGTTCAAAATATCTTAAAAATTGAGAATAACTGATGCTTCATGATTAGAGCAAAGTTGTCGAAGGGAAATATTTGACAGATTTTTGAATGGCAACTGGAACAAATTAACATAATTTATCGTTACCTCTACAGTGCATAGAATATACAGGGTTTTCCAATGAGAGGTTTCTAATAGCAGTAGAGTTCCTAGGGAACTTTGGACAAGCAGAGAAGAATATGTTATTTAAATTAGTTTGCGATATGTACGAAGCGCGTGACATACCAAACGACTACATGGTTAATAAAACTGTAACTGTACCGAAAAAAGTAAGGGCAAACGAATGCGAGAACTACCGTACTATTAGCTTCATAACACTACGAGTAGGGAAACCAACTTTTATTACTTCTGTGGACTTGGAAACAGCATTTGAAAAGGTCAGCTGGCCTAAACTCATCGAAATATTTAGTAAGAAAGGGATGAAGTACAAAGATAGAAAAAGTATTAGCTCTCTATACTGAGACCAAAAGGCAGTGATAGAAATTTAGAGGGAGCGGGGCGAAGAAAGCATCTTGAAAGGAATAAGACAAGACTGCTCGTTATTGTCACCACTCTTTAATCATATGCTAGTATAAAGAGGCGCTGCGATAGATTGATTGGACACGCTCTTAGACATGAGAGACTGGCAGGAACATTATGAGAAGGTTCAGTAAAGAGACGCAAAAGAGGAGGAGGACAAAGACTAGAGTACACGAAACAAATCATAAATTACGTAGGTTGTAGTGGATACTGTAGACACGCTCAGGATAGGAACGAATGGAGACCTGCATCGAACCAGTCTCAGGACTGCTGACTATAAAACGACAACAGCATATATGATCCATATATTCAAAATTTAATTTCATTAGCTCCTTACACATTATTCACAAGGTACATCAATAATCTCATCTTATACTCATTCCTCCAATGCTATACTTGTATTTATCTGATATTTTTTCATCAGCATAATATTCTAAAAAGTAATAATACACTCGTTCAATAATTGATTCTCGCATCTTCCTCTACGTGTATTCTCGGAATTTTTCTCCTGTGATTCTGTTTTACCATGATGGGTTCTCTACCATGTTTACCTATACGATGTACTGTCCCTTTTTTCATTCCATTGCTTTTAAGTATTTCTTCTGTGATGGAGTATTTGAATTCGAAAAGGTTTGTGAAAATATAATTATTCTCGATTTCTTGTATATAGCCTCCAGACACTATTCCTACTACCAAGTCACCTTTAATTAAAGGACTTCCAACATTTTTCTAAAATTAATGAAATCAATTTAAAAATACTGTTTATACATTACAAGCATACAATTGTTGTAATATTTTAATATTCAAGCAAATAATCATGTTTAAAAATGGCTTTGGTTTCCATTTCCATTAAAATTTCAGAAAATTATCAAAAAATTTACTTAGTCTGACTTTATCCGAATTAACCCAGAGCAAAGTTTTTAATCCGATTCAATACGAATTACTTCTACCTAGTATTGAGTCAGATTGAAAACTTGGTTTAAATTTATCTAAATTTGAAGTTTTGGATTGATTTTGAAACGATTTGCAACGAGTGAAATTAAAAAGGTTTTTACAGATTGGCTCGAATTGGCGCCGAATGCAATCCTATCCGAAGCTTGCATCAGACCTACTATATAACCTTTGATCCTGGGTTATATTTTGTAATAGGAAAGTTTAAAAATATGGTACACATTGGTATTTGAAAATTAAAGGTTAAACTCTCCCTGCATATTAGAACTACAAAAGTTTTCAACAATTTAGAAGTGATAAAATTATATACTTGGGTTATAAATTCGTTATTGTTCCATGGCAATGCACAAATTAAGTCGTCCAGTAGCTTATGTCTTTGGGCGAATTTCTGAGAGCATATTTCCTCTGGCAATGTCAGAACATGATTTACCTGTAAAATAAATATCAGTTTAATTTAATTTAACTTACTTCATAAGCTGTAAAAATTCTTCGTAAAGTAGGAAAAATCATTTTATAATAGAACATTGTGTGGCAAGTGCGTGAGGTAGGTGATTCTAAACCAATCTGAAGTTTGCCACCTGAGCGAAAAGAGGGTGACAATGGCACGAATCTAGAATTACCTAATCGCACTTGTCCCACATACTATTTTTCACACCATCTGCATAGGAACTGAGACTTCGAAAAATCTAAAAAAAACTAACCTAGTACAACGGAAAAACAAATGACATCTAGTTAATGACTCATTACGTTTTGCTTTTAGTTATGGGAGAATCTGAGTACCACCCCCCTCTTCTCGCACGATTTTTATGATTCTTGCATGATTCAGGAAAAAATTCCTTTGCCCACATTATACAGGCATGAGAAGTCGAAGTTCTGATGCAGATGGTGCAAAAATAGTATATTGTTTTGCTAGGAGGTAAGGCACGCGTTTTGTAGCGAGGATCGAAATCATTAAAAATGTTATGGGGGAAATCAATTTGATTTTAAATTCACTACATATCTATATTTTTTTCATATTTCCGATGAAAAATTTTCGACTACTCACGTCGCGCGTCAGGCTCTTTCAAGGGCAGCTCCACGCGCTCACCCGATTATGTTTTCCACGAGCACAATTATTTTTAAGTTCTTATTAAACGAGAGAGTTGCAATACAAAAAAATTTTTATATTTTTATTTAATACTTAATGAAAGTATAAAGTGTACGGGAAGATATTTATTTAAAAATAATTATTAACACGTTTTTAAGACACATTATAAACAATTCCAATTTAGTTTCTTTCTTTCTTATAAGTACTGGATTCTAATAAAAATCAGGAATGGGTTGTTACGTTCAGATTAAAAAACTGAGGAAAGCTTCATTAAACTTTACTGCACACGTCAACCAATGATAGCATCTAAATTATCACTCTGAATTAAACGCGTATACGAACTCGCTAATAAAAATAAATTAAATTAAATTATGTCATATATGTTTTATTAGTAGCTAGTAAGTAGGCTTTGTGGTCTTATTTTAAAAAAGGTATTTTAAATTTTCATTGACTTGAATTATAATCAACATAAATCGCAAAAATCGCACGCTTGTTGTAAAACGTCGCCAAATTTGTCGTCCGGCAGATTGTTAATTTCGTATCGCGGAAAAAACATTTCAAGACGCCTAATTAAAGAAAAGTCGCCCAATCTAGCAGCCCTGACTTAAAAGGGGCTCCTATGTATCAAAAAGCTGTTTTTCGACTTATGTTGAAAAAAATTACAAACCATTATAGCATCAGGTTCAAATTCATTCCATCCAACTAAAATAGATGGTCCAGGTGGAGGATAATCACACAAATTGTTTAGTATTGGCACATTAGCCACTTGAACATTGGTTGGAGCTATTAACTTAAAAAGAAACAATGTTATAGAATGAAAAGTATATAATTAAAAACCACATGGCACCGCAAGAGAGCCCGAGTCATCTAAATCAAAGTTTTCTCAGAAATCTCAAAAAAATTGTTGATAAAAAATAATTTTAACAAATTTTGTATCAAGACATACGAGATGAACATTAGAACCTGATTAGACCAAGAAAGTAATTTTACAATGTATATAGGATATTGGTCGTTTGCGATGACATATTTTGATATTTATTGTAAGATGACTTACTGTTATGATACCAAAGTCAAATTGCGAACTTGATGAAAAATGTTTATGGCTTTCATTAGGTATCGCACTTTTAATTTGATACTCCACAAAGTCAATAACCACCCTAATTTGAGAAAAGTTACCCATCATTGAATATTCGTAAATACAATAAGCTGCAGTTAAAACTTTGTACGAAGCTATGACAATCCCACTGCAATAATGTTGACCTAACTTTCTAATAGAAGTCAAAAAAGAATAGTTTTGACGGAACACATTTTGATGTATTTTCCCTTGCAATGATGACGTTGGATTCAATTCTGTGCAAAGAAAAAAATCATTTTGTTATAATGCATTAAATAATAGAGATAAACATATAACAAATCATCTAGGAGTAAGGTGGTGGATGGAGAAAGGACACAAAAAAAATCTATTTCATTTTACTTATTTTGTACTGAGAATCCTACATGAGAACTTAGGGTCCTCTATATGTGACGCCGCACGAAGAAACCTACCTAAGCGTCCCGAGGTATTTTTCCCCCTCTAATTACCACACTGCTACGCGTAAAGTGTGCATGTATTGCCGAGCCTTCAAGCATCCACACATACACGAAATGTGAGCATGTGTTGTAAGTGGAGGGGGAAAAAACACGGTCGACTCGAGCGCGCCGAAAAGTAGCAGGAAACGGTCTACTTTGAAATTTAAGGAGGTTGGTTAGATCACTTGCGGGGCAGGCGGTGAGAGGGGTATGCCTATGCTTATACCACGGGCGTTCGGTAGTGTGACCAACCTTAGATAAAAAAATCTTATGAATTTGTTTACGCTATTTACGTATCGATGTACAATAAAGTGCAGTGTAAATATTTTGTTTTTGTATTAAATACTAACAAATTCATGTTTTATGTGAAATAAAGTTTATTTATATCCACTTGAAGTTCTTTGAAATAACGAAAAACGTTTGGCAATGTTGTGTTGTTTGAACTGGTTTTTTGTATCTTGCATGTTTGCGACACTGACAACAGCTGAGCACACTGCTTGCGTCTGTTTGTTGTTTACGTATAACCTAGATAAGTATTTATTAGTGAAGAAAAATGCCGCGATTGCTTAGACATAAAGGTAAAGTAATGCCCGAACAACAATTTAAAAGACGAGAGAGTCAGATAGAGAGTGGCAAATGAATAAAAAAAGAACGAATACAAAGTGATGAAAATGAAAAATCTGTTCGCATCGTTGAAGGACGCCGTATTGTTGAATTGAAGGTTATGGCGCAGAACCTTTATTGTACATTTTGTAAAGAAATTCTTTCTCTTGACAATACGGAGAAGGAAATAAGAAAAAGCCTAGCATCGGTATTAACATTGAGTTGTATAAAATGCCTTGCAACAACTTCTGTGCCAACAGGCAAAGCGCACGAAGGAACATCAGGCTCTAGCAAACAGTTTGATACTAATTCCAAAGCTATTCTTGTTAAGTATCTCTTACTTTGTGCATAATGTTAATAAAATTGCACACTAATAATTGATTTGATTAAATTTTCATGAATGTCTGTAAGTTGATTTAGATGATCTAGATGTCTACGAAGAGCAAAATTCAGGATTTTCATTTTTCCACTCTCCGGAGGCTTATTTCAGAATAGGGCTTCGAAAGCCACTTTATCTCATTCTTGGCTTTCGAAGACATGTTACACCTGGATAATTGTACATTTAATAACTCTTTGATGCTTTTTATACGATCCTTGAATTGAAACCATTGTTTAATCATCTATTTTTACAATTTAAACGATGTATAAAAATAACATTCAATGCCTGATATTTTTTTATGCAAATCATGACAAAATTATATTTTTTAAATTACTTTTATTTCATTGTAAGCTTATGAAATTTGGTAAGTTAATGAAACTTTCTTCAAATATTATTACACATAAAAGTTGTAATAGAGATAATTTTGTAAATAATACAAAAAATATCAACTTATGGTTTTGTAATTTTTTTAGGATAATTTTAAGAACGCTAGAAGAGAAAACAATAATTTGTGATATATTGACAAGAAAAACTACCGGATTTGAGTCTTAATTTTTGTTCGTTTTCTCTTTTTTTGCAGACCTGACTCCGTAGCACCGCATTTTCTCACTCCAGAAAAATTTAATCCGATTCTTTTATCCAACCTCACACCAAAATAAACATTCCTTCATCCAATTACAGTAAATGAACCCATAGCGTTATACTAACTAACTACAGTACAATCAGCGTCATCCATAGAAGAGCAACTAGAAAATCAAACTTCAACATCATCAGATTCATCGACTAGTTTACCATCATCATTATTCATAGAAAATAGTTCAGAAAATAGTCACATACCATCTTCAACTACTGACACAAATAATAATGAAAAAATTCGAGTGTTTGCTAGTTACGACATGGATTGGCACACTCGAGGTTCAGGTTATCTGTACGATAGTTTGAGCGGGGTTGGTCATCTCATTGATAATCAATCTGGTAAAGTCCTTGAATATGCTACTAGGAATAGAAAATGCAGAATGTGTGATAAAGGGCATGTAAAAACGGATCATGACAAAGCAAAAGCTATGTAGCCAGATGTAGCTGTAGAACTGGTGACTCGAAGCACAACGTTAAAAGAAAAAAATATTGAAGTAGGAGTTTTTATCGGGGATAATGATAGTTCTAATATTTGTGAAATATAAAAGCATCAAATCATGACATTCTAAAATAGTCTGATAAAAATCACACATCCAAGGGCGTTAAAAGTTTATTATATAAAATAGACAAAAGTAAAGATCCTGATAAAGAATTGACGTCAGAAACAATAAAATATTTGCATAACTGTTTCACATATGCTATGGCTCAGCATCAGGGCAATGTCGCAAGAATGGCAGCGGCAATAAAAAATATTGCGTATCATGCTTTCAATATCCATGATAACTGCGGTCAATGGTGTGGATATGTACAAAGCAAAGAAAATTACGAACACGCAAAAGTAGTAGGTTTGAGAAACCAAATATTATTTGAAGCCTAAAAACCATTTTTTGTAAATTATCGGAAAATGCTGAAACTTTAGTATCTTGCGCTTCGACACAAGGAAACGAAAGTCTCAATAATATTATGAGTAGAAAAGCTCCAAAAGGCATACCGTAAGAATGCTCCGAGTCATATGACTACAGAGTAGCTTGCTCTATAGCTCAAAAGAACGGAGGAGAGCAGTATGTTCAAGACACATTGAAAAAATGGAGCTTGAGTCCTGGTTCACATCTATCAAAACATGTTGAGAGAATTACAAAATATGCCAAAATATGAGCTGAAAAAGCGAAAACCCCAGGATTCAAATTACATCGTCATACACTACAAAAAAATCGTACGCAATTAAAAAATAAACCTGAAGCCATAGAAGGGCAAACTTATCAAAGTAATATCGGATTGTTCAAACACCTACAGATACTCCGACTCTCAGCAATGAGATAAATGATCAAATTAGTGATAAACGTTTAGCAATAATTATATTCGATCTTGAAACTGGAGGATTTTCAATGACTGATAACATTTTGCAAATCGCTCTCAAATATAAAATCCGATGCAAAAATGACTTCTTTTTGTGACGTTTCAGCAACATTTCGGACATGCAAAACCGCCTTTCAACGTCTCTCGGCTTGAGTTCATGTGGAACCCAATTTCCTTGCTTTTGAATGTATCCGGCTGCAAAAATACTTTTTCAGGCACAAAGTTCGACATATTTGAGTGAAAAAAAATTATTCTTGTTTACGCTTCAAATGAATGACATATACTGAAAAAGACGCACAATGACAGTGCTTTCCAACGCATGTTCGGAATATTGGAACGATGGAATAATAATCAAGTTACGCCATCTCTTAGAAAACCGCACGAATTAAGTTATAGATCCAATACATTGCAAGTGCACATTTTTTTGTTTCAAAATATTCAGAAATATTCAGTTCCTGTTTAAAGTCGCGTACGACTCTTCCGTTATTCGTTCGCCCGGGACTTTTATCCGTGGCAACACCCCCGTTAGGCAAACCGACTAGCCGCGCCAGCCAGTGGAGAAATAAAAGGCATCCACTCCCGAACGACGCGGACAGCTGTCTTCCCGAGACGCAGGACCACAGGTGCAGGCCCCGATGCGATTTCTACTAGCCGTCCCTGTTAATAAACTCTCGACGCCCATCGAGCTTTCTCGTCTGGATCACAAGTGTGACGAATGACTCGATGAGCGTCTAGTTCCGCTCAGACTGGATCATGAGAGAGACCATCGTGTCAGGAGTGAGCTTGGCACCCACTGCCTGACTGAGCGCTTCCCTTGCCACACCCCATTTTGCGCAGACAAAGAGTGCGTGCTATGCATTATCCACAGGGAAATCGCAGTAGCAACACATCTCCTTGTCTCTCTTCTTAAAGCGCGTCAGGTACGCGTTAAAACAGCCATGGCCTGAGAAAGCTTGCGCCAAATAAAAGCCGACTTCCCCGTGCTCTCTGTTCAGCCAAGTGGCGAGCTCCGGGATCAGGCGGTTCATATTGCAACTTAGCTTCAAATGAGTTTATCATTTTTAACAAAAATATTGAATGGAGATTGATGGACTTCAGTTTTCTCCCATAAGAGCCCATGTATTAGACGACTATTTTGACATTATTTTTCTCGAAAATTGCATTGCCAATCCTTTTAAAATTTTTACGTGATTTTCCTTTAATATTAAATAGTGGATTGTGAAAGTTTCAAAAGTTTTTAATCATTTTCAGTCTACTACCCAATGTCCTTAATAAGTTCGTACTAAAAAAGAAGTAGAGTAATTCTAGTTACACCAAGTTGAAGATAGACTCAAAATCTATAGGAATCAATCGAAAACAGAAAATCAAATTTTCGGACGCTTAGTTAGGTTTCTCGTGCGGCGTCATATAAAGGGTTTCCCAATAAGGGTGATATGTTTTGAAATTGAAAAAAAACACTGAATATTCATTCGGAATTGATCGAAATCTTTTTTATTATATTCGATATTCTATGCCATTTATGATTTAAACAATATATCGGCCAAATGTCCCCCGAGACTTGAGCCAAAAATGCGCCTCATCAGAAAAGTTGATTTTTTGATGAAAATTGGGATCATTTTCAATTGATTCCAGAGCCCAATCCGCGAACTCCCGACGCAAACGATGGTCATTAGGCTTCAGTTCTTGGGCCAGAATCATCTTATAGGGATGCAGGCCAAGATCCAATCGCAAAATACGCCAGGTAGTCATCCTGGACAGGCCCAATTCCTGAGATCGGCGTGGCACGGACAATTCACGGTTTTCCTCGATACTGGCCTGTACGGCGGCTATATTCTGTTTAGAACGTGCGGTACGCATACGATTTTTAGGCTTAGTATCCAATAGAGTAAATTCACTCTCCAACTTATCGATTATTCGACGAATTTAGAGCGCGGATGGAGCAGAATGACGACCATATTTTGCACGATATGCTCTTTGAACACCGACAAAACTTCTCGAATTTTGATAAAATAATTGGACAATTTCCAAACGTTGTGGAAGCGTGAAACTACTCATGATTAAATGGAAAACCTTACTGATGACAACTGACAGCAGACGTCAAAAATTTCAGTTCAAATGAGCCCAATAGGGACATTCAAAATCATATCACCCCTATTGGGAAACCCTTTATATTCTCATTTCCCCGTTTTGGATATCGCATGGGAAGATAAGATTTCTTTGTTGACCCTAAGTCATTCCTGAGTAAAATTTCACCTTTCAACGTGAGATTCTAAACGGGTTTCTTTCTGGCTTCCCATGCCATAGTCCCACTTGAGTATCAATCAGCATATTTTTACCAAGGTCGTGTGTTATAGTTCTAAACATTAAATAATGTCCCTAATTATCAAAATTACTTTCTTGAAACACTTTCTTTTTATTTAACTATTTTAGGTAAATTCCCACTAAAAATCGAAAATTGAAGAAACTAGAAAGAAAGTATTTTAAAGAAGAAATTCAAGAAAAAGACAGCAGTCTCTAGATACAAGTGTAATGTAATTCCAGAAAATTTTTGAAAACAATACAAACAATAGCTCATGACACGGTAGCTGTTCACAAGTGTCAGAAGATAAGTAGACTACTTGAAAACTCATTTCAGACCAGAGAAAATCCAATATTCGACTGATGGTGCAGGGCAACATTTTAAGAATGAGAGTATCTTTGCTAATTTACAAGTCCTTGAAGAAGATTTCGGTATCCCAGCAGAATGGCACTTCCATAGTACATTAGACGTGTGCATTCTGTCGGATCAAATGTCGCAAATTCGATTCGATTCACCTCATTGTTGGATCGGATTTTTTCTATTCGATCGGCCGCACAGTCGAATGTCGAATATTCAACATCCGAAGCGTGTTCGATCGAATGTCGGATTTTCGACATTTGATCGGCCATCAGTCGAATGTCGAATAGTCGACATCCGAAGCGCGTCCGATCGAATGTCAGATTTTTAAGATTCGACCGGCGCAAGATGTAGTATGCAATTTTTAATCAGACATTACACAATATACATTGAATAATTGTATTTTAATTTTATATCGCCATATTGTATTTGAGGAATAAAAAAATATTAATTGAATTAATTATTTTAATTTGACACATTAATGTTAAATAATTTTAACTAATTTTTTAAAAATATATAATTATTCATTTTATTAAATTTCAATATAATATTAAATTAAAAATAATTGGTAAATACATTTTTCAAGTTATTATTATTACTTTATCATATCGGAATTGTGAGTCGAAATAATTTGTTTTTGCCTTATGCGATTTATACATATCATTTAAAGGAATTTGTATTAAAATTGTTTGAAGAATCAGGCAACGTAATTTGTCTTTAATGAAATAACTACAAAATTAAATTCTATACGGCTGAAAACTCGAGACAAATAATTATACGCACAGGGACTATACACAGATATATATACAGGGTGATCCGTTAATAGTCATAATTTTTTGAATTTCAAATTCTTTGTTAAAAACCAAACAACAAATTATATTGACAAAATGTTGTGCCAACAATAGTTTTCAAACTGTTAAGCATTGCAATTGGCCAATAGAAACTAACTATTTCCGCGCGCTCATAAGCTTCCTACGCGAATTTTATTACCAAGATTCACTTCAGATCAGTAGAAAAATATTTTCAGCCAGACAAGAGATAAACTGTTACCGAACCAACATGAAGTTGGAAACCATATCGCCGTCAATTGTTCATTGAGTTTCCCACGATTTAAATACGAATTACAACAATTGCTTTCTAAATAAAAAGATATTAAGATAACAAGAAACCTGATCAATTAAACCTGAATATAAAATCGGATTAAACGTCAATAAAATTGAATCGAGAGTAAGCACTGTAATTTAACACTTTTTTCTAAAAAATGTTGTTAGCGAATTTTTAGAATACTTTCTAGTATTAAGGAATGCAATTTTAAGAGTATAGTTCTGTCGCAGAAGTCATAATTTAGCCCCATAAAGATACAAAAAGTTGTAAACTGTTAAATTTGAAAGTACTAATGATATTACTTCCGGCTGAATCCTCGACAGGGTGAGACGAAAAATTAAAAATTTTGTTTAAATTATCACGATTCAGTGTGTTCTTGGCAACAAATAAAAAGGAAAATTTTAAATTAAGAGAATTCAATTTTTCATGAGTTTGGATTTTTCATACATAGGAACAAAAATTACGCCTTTTGACATTTAATTAATGGTACATACATAGGTCTGCTGACATTTTTTGTCCATATTTTAACCGCTCAAAAAAATACCTCAGTACGGTTTCATTTCAACGTCATGTCGCTTTTCCAAGTAATTAATTAATTATTCCAAAGGAACTTTTCTGTCTGTAACAAATTGTTAAGTAAATGAATGATTAAATAATAACTCTAACCCTCAGCAACTTTTAAAATGCTCGTTTGAAAAAATTAATTTTATGTTTGTTCTGGAGAAAAAAATTTTAAAAATGCACCTTACTGATATTAGCCACATTTCAAAAATTCACTTTCCTTTGTTCTCCTTGTGTACTTCGTAGTGTGAGATAAATTTATAATTACACTCGAGATTTCCTATAACGAGAAGCACGAACATCGGAGACCTCTCTGCATCGAGCGCGAGAGGGATCCCCTCCATATCCTACTTGTTGCTACGCACTATTATGCGCATTATATGATGCGCGCAGTCAGTATGTCAGTGATGCCATGTGAATAATTGTATTTACATAGTAAAAAGCGTATAAAAATGATTTTTGCGAGTATTGAACATGGAATTGACTTATTTGACGGTATTTACTCAAAATACTAAAAATATAATAATATAATACTAAAAATATCTATGCTGATCAGGTGTATTTGTGAATATTTACAGAAAAAAATAAAAGTCTTGACGATTAATAAAAAAATGGAAATTTTGACAAATTTGGAAAACGGGATGAAAAATTGGGAAATGTGCAAAAAATACAACGTTTCAAATTCGAGCGCGCTTCATTCCGTAGTAGTGGGGAAAGAGGGGTCGATCGTCTGTTCGTTATGGGGAGGCGTGACGCGCTCGTAAAAGGGAGGCCCTGTTACAGGGAATCTTGTTATAGGGAATCTCGAGTGTATAATGAATTATACGTCTCTGGAGTATTGTGAAATGCTGATAATGTATGGCCAATGTGGGTGGAATGCACGTCGAACCTGTGTAGAATATGCGATGCAGTTCTCGAATAGGAGACACCCTAACCCTCAGCAAGTTTTGAGTATGGTTAACAGAGCTAGAGAGACAAGTAACTTAGTTCCGGCCACAAGAGGTGATGGTAGAGGTGGTAGACGAAACCAGTTGCAGGCGCATACACTTATTGTATATGTATCAAATATTCTAAATAATAATTAATGAACTATTGTGATAATAATAGACATGTATTGAAAAATTGTTATATCGATTCAAGACTGTGAAAATAAGACAAATTTAGTACGTCATTGAGAAAGATTTTACGTACTACGTATTATGATATGTATGTAAATAAATTTGTTTGTATGTAGTTAGTTCGTTTATTTATTATACAAGTAATTGATATGTTATATTTCATTTATTAAAAACATGATTTTCATAACAAATTTTCATCACCAGTTGGTACGAGCTGCTGAACAAATATAACGCATATATTTAAAATTTCGTGCACATAACCTACGAATGCGATGTTGCCACATACCTAACCAAAGACAAAAATCACAGCAATTTCCAATCTTCATCGTATTTGTTATTACTTTTAGAACCCACTTTTAAATGTTATTAAAGTTAATAACTATCCCTGAATATCTTATTTTTCTACTTTTCAAATCCCGTTATAATTTGTTCTTCAGTTAAAAAGGTATCAATGATAATACACGATAAACTCCGTGATTTCTCATAAGAGCCCATGTTGAATCAACTAGAGAGGCGCAAAATAAAAATATGAATATCTCACTAAAAAACCCACCTCAGACCTTGAAATTTCGTGCGGATAATTTTTTAATTATATTCTAATGCTCTGCAAAGTTTAAGATTTTTCTGTTCGTTAATTCTTCATCCTGAATAACTCCCTTAATTTTATAACTCTTGAAGAAATTAAAGTGTGATTAGCGGAGTATCTAGTATAAGAATATTAGTTAATCTCTTTAAACTGTTTTATAAAAACGTTGATTTAATCAAAATAAAATAAACCCTTCCAAGACACCTCCTTCTACTCTAAAATTTTAAGCCGCAAATCAGTTTTAGTAATCTCTCTTGTACAGATTGGTCCGTTTGAGATTGAGGGATACGTGAATGGAGAAGCTTATGCTGCCTTTTTACAAAACGAACTGCCCCAACTTCTTGAGAATCTACCTCTTCATTTTAGGCAAAGGCTAATTTTTCAGCAAGACGGGGCTCCCGCACATAATAGGCGAGTTGCAAGAGGCTTTCTTGACCAAATGTTTCCAAATTTATGGATTGGAACATATGGACCGCTCGCTCGATTTCCTGCTAGATCTCCAGATCTAACAATCTTGGACTTTTTCCTATAGGGTGTTATTAAAGAAAAGGTGTACAAAACTCCACTTCATACTAGACAAGAACTTTAGAACCGTCTAAGAGAAGCTTCTGTGCAAATTACTCCGGAATTTACAATTTACAATTTACCGTGCTGAACTTTGCGTAGAGCACCAGGGACATTTTGAGCAATACCTCAGATAAATCTACCAAAAAAAAGTTAAAAAAAGATATTCCGTTAATGCGACCGTAAAGTAGTATCCTGTTTCGTTACAATTGTTCGACTTTTCAAAAATTCATTGAATTCATGTCTTTTTGAACATAGTTTTAACTTTAATATCAAGAAGTGAGATCATTACTGGTTCACGGTGAAATTTGACTGATTACACATTTAGAATAAAGTGTTTAATTACAGTGTTTACTCTCGATTCAATTTTATTGACGTAAAATCCGATTTTGTATTAAGGTTTAATTGATCAGGTGTCTTGTTATCTTATATTTTTTATTTAGAAAGCAATTTTTGTAATTCGCATTTGAATCTTGCGAAGCTCAATGAACAATTGACGGCGATATGGTTTCCCACTTCATATTGGTTCGGTAACAGTTTGTCTCTTGTCTGGCTGAAAATATTTTTCTACTGATCTGAAGTGAATCTTGGTAAACAACTTCGTGCAGGAAGCTAATGGGCGCGCGGAAATAGTGAGTTTCTTTTGGCCAATTGCAATGCTTAATAGTTTAAAACTCACCAAACTTAATCCCATACCATAATACTCTAAAACTGAAACAAGACATAATAATTTTGAATTTTGGAAATTCAAATAAACTTTACACAATAAAACTAAAACGCGACCATGGGTATGGTTCCAGAACAAGGATATTGGGTTCCGTAGAACTCAAGTCAAAAGACGCCGAACGCCGTTTTTTCAAGTGCGAACAACTGCTCCAAAGTCAAAATCGGAAGGGTTTTTTGTATCGAATAGTGACGAGCGACGAAAAGTGAATCCACTACGACAATCCAATCCCAAGTGGCCAGGAGGCGGGACCCAAAAAAAGGAAAGCTCATCGTGTCATTTATCACATTAGTGACGAGGACGAAGGATTTCGATGGGCCGCTCGTAAACTTCAAAGCCGAAAGGCGGTCCCGCGAGCGGCAATATGGTTCTAGAGAGGTGGTTTTTGGTTTTAACAGGCATGCTTAGATTCGTCTTAGGAGAGTCCTATACTACCATTTTCCCTCTTTAGAAAAAAAAAACAGTTGGAAATTATAATGTGAACTTTCATTACTAACAATCTGTGTTTAGTGGGGCTTTTATTTCCTTTTCTTTTTGTCAAAAATATTTTTATACAAATTAAACACATTTTTTTAAATACAAGGAATGAACTTTAATCAATGATATATTTTCTATTTTATTTGATGACCTTTTTCCACCTTTCTGGTAACTTCATGATTCCACGATCATAGAACTTCTGGTCTTTATCGGCAAAAAACTAAACCAAGTGCGATTTCACAGCTTCATCATCATTGAAAGTTTTACCTTTAAAGGAGATCTGCAAAGGTCGAAATAAATAGTTATGTGATGGTGTAAGGTCAGGTCTATATGGCGGATGTAACATCACTTCCCAACCAAGCCTTAATAATTTTTGGCCTTAATTTAATTTTTTAATTTAATTAAAATAATTTTTAATAATTTAATTTTTAATTAATTATTAATTTTTTTTGTGTGTGTGGTGTAGCGTTGTCATGGTGAAAAATTACACCTTTAAAATTGACGAGTTCTGGCCGTTTTTCTTTTACCGTTGCGTTCAATTCGTTCACCTCACGACAGTAGACATCCAAATTAATCGTTTGCTTCTTTGGAAGCAGCTCAAAAAATACCACACCTTTCTAATCCCACGAAACAGACAACATAATCTTCTTTTGGTGCAATTCAGCTTTCTATGTTGTATGTGGTGGTTCATTACGCTTGGACCATCATCGTTTTCAAACAACGTTATTTTGAACAATCTATTTTTCATCACCAGTGATAATTGGTTTCAAAAGAGGATCGAATTCATTGCGTTTAAAATGCAAATATGAATTGATTTCAATTCATGTGGAATCCAAATATCAAGTTTTTTAACGAGTCCAAGATGCTGTATATGACGGTCGATTATTGATTTTGGTATTTTTAACATTTCTTCAATCTGTCGCACAGTTACATGACGATCAGATTCGATTATGGCTTTGATTTGATCATCATCAACTTCATTTGGCCGACCTGAACGTTGGTTCAACACTGTCTGTTTTTTAAGGCATCCTCACAATACACATCACGTAACTTTTTAGCAGCCTGTGCTGCGTTTTTTCCTTTATGGAAATAAAAAAGCAAAATATGACGAAAATGTGTATTTTTACACCTCATCTTAAAATTGATGCCAAACTAACAAATGTAAACGAAATCAGCCACGGAGTAACTGTTCAAAGTGCTCTCCATTGGCTTGAAGACACAAACGTAGACGTCTTTTAAAACCGTCCATCGTTTTCAGCAAAGTTTCTCGAGAGATGGCTGCGCAAGCTCTCCGAATCCTTTCCATCACATCTTCTCTTGTTATGTGTCACTGAGCAAAAAATACATTTTTAATATAACCCCATAAAAAGAAATCAGGTGATGTTAGATCTGGTTAGAAGGGGGGCCATTCGAATGGACCTCCTCGTCCAATCCATCTGTCATTGAAATTTAAGTTCAAAAACTCACGTACGATGAGTGCAAATTGTGACGGAGCACTATTTTGTTGAAGCCAGATTCTTTGTCTTATTTCTAAGTCAACGTTCTCTAATATAATTTCTGGGTAATGCTCAAAGTAAGGGCAAAGTGTCTTTTTCTTTTGTAACTAGTCACAGAGAAGTGACATTGTCATAATTGTCACTTTTGTAACTACATAGTCACAGTCTTTACATCTTATCCGAAATGATTGTTACTGTCTGGGTGTGTTAGGGGTGGGGGGTGTTGTGATAACAATCCACAGCCTGAAGTCACCTTAGTATTTCATTGACTTTTGTGAAGCATCTTGAATGTTTGTTTACCCGAAAAACCAAGACAATTCAGAAAAAGGGCATCTATTCGTTTCTCAGACATTTGACCTTAATTTTTTACCTTTCCAAGGTCACAAAAGCCATTTTTCTACAGGTCATTTTTGACGTGAAATTTCCTGTTCTTTTCAAATCCGCAGTCTAAAATAGGGGTTCTCATTCAAGAAAAGGATCTTACCTCCAGTTGACTTTGAAAATTGACCTCAAGGTCAAAATTGGCGGTACAGTCAAATGTCCCCCTCGGTTCTGGTCATCTTTTGTCCGAACCATTTTTTCGTAGATAAAGTATTTTAGAAGATATTTGGGATTATCGATCAAAACGGGTCACCGTGTATATATGTATATATGTATATAATATATATATAAGATATATAATTTAAATAATAAAGATTCGATTATTTTTGATAAATATCATAGACATTAATGTAATAGCAAATAAAATTTTTATATGCAAATGTACTTTTACAAACTCACCTCTAATACCACCAGTTACTGCAAAGGTACACATGAGAGCAAAAAATATAATCTTCATTTTCTATGGCTTTTAAAACTGTTTTTCTGATGATTTCTAGACTGCGTTTGGTGTGTATAAAAAGTATGTTACAGTGATAAAGATATTTAAAATACTCATCCAATGACAGTACAAAACTTTATGTAAGTTAAGATTACACATATGTGAATGTAGTATCCCTATAATTTGATAGTTTATTCTCTTAGAATTAAACACTAGTAACTAAGTGTCGATAGCACACGTAAATTAAACTGATCAAATAATATTACTTTTCCTATTCTATTTGGTGAACAAATAACTGTTTAACTTATCTTCTTAAACCGAGTGAGTTACTACATAGACGTGAGGAAAGATTATAAGAAATTCCACTTTGATGTCTAGGGAAGAAAAAGATAAGAAGGTAAAGTCTCTGAAATATGTCCTTGGAAAACTTTATGTTATTATAAGCAGATAATGCTTTACTTTTTATGTCTAGTAGTTCTAAATAAGTATTTCTGTATTTAAAGAAACGCATGTCGTTTTTTGAAGTTCAAATTAGAACATTTTTTTTAATACGAATATTGAAGACGCAAAAATTAACAACAAATAATAATCTACAAAACCTCTTTTATTCTTGGTTGATTTCTATTTTTTATTTTAATTAGAATTCAAACGTGGTTATTTATAATATTATAAAATATAAATGACGATAAAATTTTACATTAACTTTATAAAGGTGATTTATAATATTTGTAGCTTATAACCGATTTAAGTCTAAAATAGTTTTCAGTAATATCACCCACTTATGAAGCTCCAACATTTCAGGATATTAAAAAAAATTCCTCAGTTATCAGAACATTACCTTTAAATTATGTGAGACTCTAAAAATATGCTTAAAACATTGCATTTTGTTGGAGACTTTTCAATCTTATTCTTATGAAAAATAATTTTTTATCATTTTCCTTCTGGCACGTAATTTTTAACAAAAATCTATTTACAGAACCATTCTTTCAACTCAGCAAACCCTTTCTATGCGAAAAATTTGTGAAAAAGTAAACAAAAACGTGCGATAACTACGATATTTAATTTATCCCCCTCACCCCTTTATGATAGATGAGATTCAAATGATATAAGAAAATAAGTTTTTGTATCTGAAATGAGAAATTTAGGTACACAATTTTTTTGGGAAATTCCGGATATTTTTTGAAGTGGTGCTCTAGTACCTACATCATTAAAATTTGTAGAAATTTTTCTATAATTTCTTCAAGATTATTTCCTCTTTTTGATAGAAAATCGTATTTTCATTAATTTTTTAAGAAATTTTCTTTAAAACTTTTGTAATTTACTATTTGGGGGATTCCCTCAAATTTAAGAAATTAAATAACGTGAACAATGTTTCAGGGAATTCAAAAAAAAGATTTTGGCGCTTTATGTGTGGAAAAATTTTGGGAATATTTCTTGAAACTTGAAAATTTTAGTGAATCTTCCCTAAAAAATTCTGTAGAAACTGAAGTCCCAGGATTTTTGGGGAAAATTCACCAAGAAATTTACAGCAGTGCAATATTTATAATAGACAAAATATAATCATAATTTTACAGTGCCATCGTTTCTTTAATACTTTTAAACTGCGAAACTGACATTTTTAGACGCAGCTAGAGTATAATTTACATTTTTGAATTGTGGAAATTTTTTGTGGTCAGACAAACATATTTCTATGGATATGTTAATATGTTAATTTGTCTAAAATGCAAAGAATGTATGATACACGCTTTACATATTAGAAAAATGTTACTTACGCGATGCATTTTTCGTTGCATTGTGCTGACTGTTACTAAATATAAAAAAAGGACAATCAGAATAGAAGGAAATTACATTGGTTATCAATATCCGTTTTTCCCAGTTCTTGTTTCCAATTTTGTATCCATGGAAGGCAATTTGAATACATTATTTGGCAATTTCCTCTTCTTTTGTGACCTGAATACAATTTTTTCCTTTGACGAATTGCGTCCCTTATAACAGGTGTAAATCTGTATATGTAAAAAGTTAAGAGGTAGAAAAAAGAGCAGAAAAGAATTTTGCAGCATTTGTGGCTCCATTCAGTTCATATTATATAATTTTCCTACAAGCGCTTTCAAAAATATTTCAAATAATCGTAATTATTTCCTTGAAGTCAGGGCGGATTAAAAAATTGTGTGTCTTATTCTAAAGCGTGAAAAACAAAGGAAAGAAAAAGGGGCGACCTCTTTTGACATGACTTAGAAAAGACACACGGTTTCTCAATTCAGCACTGCTTAAAGTATTTATTCTTTAGGAACCAGTTGTTGAAATTACAATCATTAAATTAATTTTTTTTTTAAATTGTAATTATACTGTGAAAAATATTTCAAAATTGTCTTCACGTACAATTCCTTATTTTTTCCTTTTTTTTATAAAGCCATACAAGCACTAATCACACGTGCTGAAGCACTAGAGCTTCTTGAAAATTTATAGCATTGGAGTGATCTATTCTCCTGAGTCCAGTCCACGTTCATGGTTTATGGTTGCACATGAATTTGTACACTCGTATAAATTGCAGATATACAAGACCGGAAACGATGCAACCCAACACTTGTGTCATATTGGGCATCTATCATTTCTCTCATATTATTATATATAAACTTGTATTGGAATATATTCCTCGGCTCAGTATAATTATCTTTCAAAATTAGGATAGATATTTGCGCCAATAATTAATAACATAAAATTCTTAACCGTAGCTTAAAAATCTTATTAACCTGAGTTTATTTCAAATTTTAATAAAAATATAAATTATATATGATTTCCATGTAAGCGTCACGTCACAACAACGTAAATACTTACTTTGATAGAATGTTCCTCGTTTTAAGTTAGGATCAAATGATCCGCGCTTAGGGATGAGGATAAGTCAGTGAAGAACACAATAATTAGTAAAGTAAGACAAATTGAATTTATTTGAAATAAGAAATTAATTAATATTATAAAATTATAAAGTTGATTATAAGAATCAATATAAATATCAAATCGATGCATACGATATGGCACGGGCAAATGATAAAAATAACAAACTAACAAAAGAGAGAAAGAAAGATAGGGGGGAGGAGGGAAGGAATTCTTTTCGTTAAAAAACTTATGTATATACGGAGAGCTCGGTACAGAGAGAATAACTGCTCGGCGCAGTATTGATCACTGTGCAAAGAAAAAAATATTTAAATACATCGAATTTTACTGTCCAGACATCAAACTTCAATGTCTGGACATGGATTTTCAATGTCTCGTGCATCGCTTTTCATTGTCTCGGACGTTGAATAAAGAAACATTAAAAAATCATGTCTTGCGCAGTAATAAACGCTGCGCAGACAGTGATGGACACTGTCCAGACGTTAATTTGTTCTATTTCGCGCATCGCCTAATGCCAAAAAGGGGCATTTTATTTATTTATTAAAATTTTTATTTCATTAATTGTGCATTATACCCTTTTTCTAACTTTTGTGTACTTTGACCTTTTTTTTAAAAAAAAATTTCTATATAAAAATCGAACAAAGGCAATAATTCCGCACGGTAAAAAAGGCTTATTGTTGAATGAGTGAGGCTTAACTATTCAATCCAAACAAGTAATTGAAATATTGTTTTGTATGTAAACCGAAATTTCTGAAGAAAAAGAAAAAAAGATGTGCGACGGATCGCAAACGAGTAATGAGCATTGATCTCAAAATTGTATTGTTTCGCGCTAGTTTGTTTCATGTGATTAGCGGTATTTAGGAAGGTTCGGAGCGTTGAAATTCGATGTCTTGAACATCGAAATTTGACGTACCAACATTAAAATCGATGTGCCTAAAAATTTAATTAAAATGCGCGTGATTGGCATTAGGCGATGTGTGAAAACAGTAAAAATTAACGCCTGGACAGTGTCCATCGCTGTCTGCGCAGCGTTTATTACTGCGCAAGACATGATTTTTTAATTTTCCTTTATTAAACGTCCGAGACAATGAAAAGCGATGCACGAGACATTGAAAATCCATGTCAAGACATTGAAGTTTGATGTCTGGACGGTAAAATTCGATGTATTTAAATATTTTTCTCTGCACAGCGATCAACACTGCGCCGAGTAGTTATTCTCTCTGTACCGCGCTCTCCGTATATTTGTAGGACAAGAACAATAGAGTAAGGAACTTAATCTAATATCATTATTTGTATTTTTTATTTCTTAACGGGTTTCGGCAGTTCGCAGCTAAATGACCGCGTTGGAAACACTTTTCGCATGCATTTGTCCACTTTTTCAGGATTTTTTTATTATTATTATCGTTGATTAGAAATATTTTTGGATTTTCCATTGAGGAAGACTGAAAATTCCTCTCAAAAAGTATACTGCTTAGAAAGCATTTCCAGCATTTCAGTTGATGCATTTTGCTTTGCAGACTTTTTTTAAGGAGCTGGTTCCCCCATACAAACAAAAGTTATTTGATTTTTAAATTTTTCGTAAGTTGCCTCGAACAGTGGCAGTCCTTGGTTCGGGGAAATCATATTCTATGCGTATCTCGCTCAAAACTTGTACAGTAGTACCTTTCGATAGGTCTCTTGTTTGCAAGGCCATTGTCCTGATCTGCAAAGAAATGTTAAGAACATTATTTATAAGTTTATTAAGAGAAATGTTGGTTTCATAAAAATAGTGTTTTACATTCAGTTTTTTATGTGGTCTTTATATTTTCAAATATGGTTTCTGTGCAGGTAGAACAATGGTCTGTTTGTTAATGTATAAAATTTAATTTACTATCGCAGTTTGAGATATGAGTTATATGGTTCTGGGCAACGAATGAAAAAAAAATAAAAATAAAAAAAGGAAAGTTATTCAATGAAAGTGATTTGACATTTTATCGTTATAATAAAAAAAAAAATATTTTTGAGAAAAAAGACAAATTTGCAAAAATATAGTTAAATATACATATATATTTTTATTTTATGCATTATATATATATATATATTTTTTTTTTTTTCATTCGTTGTTATAAATAATGGTTTTTGCTTCAGAATCGACATCGTTATACAATGCTTCTTGTTCGTGTAGATCTATTAAACGTTCGGCACAAATTACGCATAGATCTGCTCTTTGCCGCATGTAAAAAATTGTTGTATTGCAAAGGGAGCAGTCGAGGCTAGAGAGTTTTAAAGTATAGTATAAGTCTTTTGTGACGATGTGATCTATTTCGACGGGTAATGTTACCTCGGACTCAAAGAAGGTAACGTTCGTCCTATAACATTGTTACGTCCCGAGCAAAAGGCGAGGGTAGTTTGGATTTTTGGATGCAAGGGAGGCGGTTAGCTGATTCTATCAGGTTGGTAAGGCCTGTCAATTTATTTTTGTTTGTGGGTACGTTGTCACTTGTCAGGTCTATGGGCCCTGAGTTGTTCACAATGATAATAAAACACTGAATTTATAAATATGGGATAATTTATTATAAACAAATAAGCTTTTGTATAAGTTTACACAGAGAACGATACTCAAGTGGTAACTTACTTGACTACCTCTTGAATTAGAGGGCAAAAGAGAGAATTATCTTTAGTTACTCCTTGAGTTGCAAGTCAATGGCACAAATAGTGAATAGTTGGGTTTCGTTTGAGTCTCCGTGAGGTAGCAAAAAAGCGATAAATTTCGCAGGAAGTAGTTTGGTTTTCGTTTGAGTTTCCATGTGTAGCAAAACAACGATACATCTTGCAGAAGGTATGGTGTAAGGGATGCAAGTTCACCAACTGGTATGAAAATGATCTGCTTACGTATCTTGCCAAGTACACGAGAAATGAATCTGGCATGCACTTGTTAACAAGATAGGTTAGTTCGTTCCGATTTCAGAAATGAATCACTATTAATCTACACTACTTAATACGGCGATACACGTAATCCAAAGAAACTATATAGCACTACTGTTTTTGGCCATGCACCACTTAAGGACCAAGGATTTTATTTACCAAGTATCGAAGGAAGAATTGTGCTCAATTACACCAATGAGACTTACGTTCATCGAAGGGTCTGCTCACGACATTGACTTACTGGTCCGAAATGAATCGAGTTGACCGTACAACTGATCGGAACTTAATGACAAACCTCCGGAGATGAATCTGGAGTATATATATTATTGGATCTTCTAATAGTGACTGAAGTGGGAGTGAATCGTGCAAATTTGTATAAAGTCACGCGCGGTGCAATTCTGTATAAAGTCAAGTTTGTTCAATGACCTATGTTTCTCTCCCATTACCGTCTACTAATATTGGTCGATTTTGATTTGAGACTTGGATTTTATATCCCTTCTCTTCTCTCCTCTCTTTTGCCTATTCCTATTCCTAATCAACAAGTAGATCCAGGTATGACTAAGAATACCTGCATCTACTTAGTTGTAACTTATATTTTATATGTGGCAGCCTATGATTGATTAATTGATTGGTTTTCTATAATCAATCAATCTTTCTATTTATGATAGCATGTTTATCCTTATTTATGGATTGCTTACGATTAAATAACAAATTATTATTGATTGTTATTAATATCAAGAATAATTTTATGTTTAATAATAACTAGGACGGTATAATAATTCATAACTAGGACAATAATAAGTCAATGTTAATGAAGCCATGCCAGTAACCTGTTACCGTCTTACTAAGTTACTAACGCTGCATCACCATATTATCGACTCGGGGTGTGACACACTGATTCATTACCGTGTGGGTAATTACCAAATAGACCGAGCGGTGCTCTTCTTTATCACTTGTTACCAAGTGTCGCACCGATCTATCGATGTGAGTTAGTGCTTTGGTTTACCTCGGCAGAATAGTTACCCGTTTCAGATAGCAATTACCATAAGACTAATTTTAAGTAACGAATATTTACTACTTATTTACTCTGATGTATGACGTATTACTCATATGCAAGGACAATAACAAAAATTTAAAAATTTAATGTTACCGGGATGTAACAATGTTCCCCGCAAACAAGTTTTTTTCAATGACATTCATATAAAAATCTTCCATTAGGGTTGTACAACAATATTCCGACCATAAACGATGTTCAAAATACGGTTGAACATCTTGCTCGCTTGCTCAAACTTCTTCTGCTTCGATTGGTTCAAATTCTTGGGGCAGTATTTTTCTAAGGAGAAATTTACAATATTTAAAGAATTTGAAATATTTAATTTGAAAAAATTTACAATTTTTTAGTATTAATAATTATAAATCATGCAAGGATATTTTTTACTAATATTTCGTTTCCGTGGTTGATTTCTAGTTTGTTGTTCAAATATTGATCGATGCATCCCTTACAATTTGATGCTCTTTGTCGCGGACTAATTAATATTTCTTCGCAAACGTGACAGTTCATATATATACATTCTAATTTACAAATGGAATGTCACGAGGTCAAAAATTCACATTTATTTTGAATCTCCTGATCTAGTTTTTCGAAACAGAATTGACAGTATCTTTTTTTAATTTCATGATTATAATATAAACATAAGGTCGACGATTCAAAACTGGTCCAAGATTGACTACAATAGGTTCTGCTGGAGTTGGTATCATTTTTCTACAAACATTTTTTGAAAAGGATTAATTTTACTAAGGTTTGACGAAGAGTTTGAATAATTTTTTCTTCATACATTGTCTAATCATGCAAGGTGAAATTGGGTTCCAAGATTTTACTAAAAGTGTATTATATCTTTCGGTCAGAGAAACAACTTTTATATAACAATATGTATCTTTCTTTTTTAAAACATTAAAGGTATGATTGATTATTTGAAGAAATAGCGAGATAAGAAATTTGAAGTTTCATACAAACAGAGGAAATGACGTCAGTATTAAAATCGAGATATATTGAAATTGGGTGTGGTTTAAATAATTGAAATTCTTCAGTACATGCGATTGGTATAGTCATAGTAGAAATCAAGTACTTATTGAATAAAAAGTATTGTATTTTAGCAAAGGGAAGGACCATAGAAAAAAAGGGATGTTGATAGATATGGGTCTTCTTTGTTAGATTTGAAGTCCAGGAAGGTATCAGGAAATAACATAGGGTGCCATAAATTAGTTGCGGCATGGGTAATAGCTTCTGTATGTTGGTCAAGGAGTAAAAGAAAAGATTGAGAAATTTTTGGTGAAATGGATTAGGAAGTAGGAATAAATTTTCTTTGGGCCAGTAGAGAGATGTTTTCTGTCTCATTCTCAATTCTAAAAGTACTTTTTGTATCTATTGAAAGGATGGATCATTAGTTTTAGAAATATTTGTGATATTACGAGCTTGTGCTGAGCATAGCAATTCCGACGTTTTCATTCCTATGTAATAAAGATTGCGGTATGAATCGCCCTGTTAAAACTTTAGTCTACATGTTTGAGAAACTCGTCAAACTCTTAAGCAATCACACTATTGGTCAATGACTATTTCAATATTCTACTAATCTAATTCATGGGAGTCCAGCCCAAAAAGTTTTAAGGGGGTCACCAGTAACAAGATGGTCATTAAATTGAATTGAAATGACAAAATTTGGAAAGGAATGGAATCGAGAATAAAGCTTTTGAATGCATTATTTTGATGCCTCGGCATTGAAATGCATCCAAAAGTTTAATTCTTGACCCCGCTTCATTCCACATTTTAAAATATCAACGCCGTTCAATATCCACCTTTCCACTGGGTCGGTTCCCTATTGTATCCAACTTTTTATTAAATCGAACTTATTTGTAAATAGCAAATGTAAATATTTATTGTAAATAGTTTTTATATTGTAAATATTTATTATAAACAGTTCTTGCATTATACAATATATAAAATTCTAAAGTTCCTACTCTGTACGTACGTATGTTTATTTCTCTTGCACAATGTTAGTGAAACTTCTTTCTTGTAAATATTCCATTTAAATTAATTTCTTGTTATTTTGGCATGGGGTCAGTTTCATCTTTTTTTATTTGATTAAAAATATCACTATTAGATGTGAAAATGCCCAAAAAGAAAGAAAGGCAAACGTTTCGGCCACATATGGGGGCCCTCTTCAGTGCCATAAATTCAAAGATTAATTCAAAATTTCTGTAGAACATTAGAATATAGGAAATAATTAAATTAAGAATTATCATGGAATTCAAAAACTTATCTCATAGCTTGCAATTCAAAATGAAGTAGTCCAGTATGCAGCATCATGAATTGAAAAAATATCTAGAGTTCACTGTGAATAAAAAACCGGATAAATGAAAAAACATAAAAAATACTCTCACACGAATTCTGTGAGAGACTCCGGTAAGAAAGCCTTCACCGCAAAGTTTTCAAAAATGTAAAATATGTTCGCGTTTTGCCATTGATAACCAATTTGGCATCCTTCTTTAATAATACAATTTTCTAAAAAATTCCGGTCGGTTCGTGTGCAAAATTTTTTATGTTTTTTCATTTATCCGGTTTTTTATTCACAGTGAACTCTAGATATTTTTTCAATTCATGATGCTGCATACTGGACTACTTCATTTTGAATTGCAAGCTATGAGATAAGTTTTTTAATTCCATGATAATTCTTAATTTAATTATTTCCTATATTCTAATGTTCTACAGAAATTTTGAATTAATCTTTGAATTTATGGCACTGAAGAGGGCCCCCATATGTGGCCGAAACGTTTGCCTTTCTTTCTTTTTGCGCATTTTCACATCTAATAGTAATATTTTTAATCAAATAAAAAAAGATGAAACTGACCCTATGCCAAAATAACAAGAAGTTAACAAAAATTCTATGAATTTGGGTCAATATAATACTAGACATGTTATAAAGCATGTCACTTTAAAATTCCATTTAAAGTATATTCTTTTAAAAACAAATTGAAATTTTATTTGGAAATTGTTCAATATAATCTAAAAAATAGTCATTATGATAAGTAAAAGAAAAAAGGAGATTTTATTAAAATGATCGAGTTTGGTCCAATTAATTGTGAATTTTCGGACATAACCTTAAACCTAGTGATTTTATATGAAAACATTACCATCTATTTAAATCAGATCGATTTTGGTTCAATGAATGATGAATTTTCGATAATAACCTTGAAACTAGTCACTTTTTATAAAAACATTACCATCTGTTCAAATCAAGTCGACTTTGGTCCAATTAATGATGAATTTTCTATCATAGTATTAAACCTAGTGATTTCATATGAAAATATTACCATGTGTGCAAATCAAATCAAGTTTGGTGTAATTAATTGTGAATTTTCGATAATAATCTTAAAACTAGTCACTTTTTATAAAAAAAATTACCATTTATTTAAATCAGATCGAGTTTGGCTCAATGAATGATGAATTTTCGCACATAAACTTAAAACTAGTGATTTCATATGAAAACATTACCATCTCCCTAGCGGACCTGATTGAGAGAACGATCATAGAATACTCTGACCGTTCTCTGACCTCGCATTACTATGTCTAAGAACGATAAAAAAAACATTTAAAACATTGCAATTATGATTCTGCGATCAAATTTGAATTAGCAGGTGTAGGAATAAATACAATAATTTTATTATTCAGAGATAAAAACTAGAAAAACATCGTATACCTGTCATTGAAGGCTGTGCAGTGGTTCACAATTGGCGGAACGCCTTCACCGTGAAGGTATACTATTGGTGGAGACGTTCCGCAAATGGTGAACCACTGCACTGCCTTCAATGACAGGTACATGATGTTTTCCTAGTTTTTATCGCTGAAAATAAAATTGTTGTATTTATTCCTACGCCTTCTATTCCAAATTTTGCATCTTATAGATTATAAGCTGTTTTATAAAAAAAGAATGTTCTTTAATAAGAGTTACTTTAAGTAAATGTTACAAAATACAAAGACTTGAAAAAGTAGAAACTGTGTTATAATTATTATTAAAATATTTTCTGATTTTTCTAAATCATTTCAGTCGATTATGTCGATCATTAGAAGAGTGTATCACTGTACGTGATAACGGAACTCTACTATATCGACCTTATCAACCTATGATTCAGGATTAATTTAACGTTAATTAAAACTAAATGGTATTTTCCAATATAAATTGAAGAAAATTTTCTGTGAAAAAAGTGGAAGCGTTCCTTTTTTCACAGAAAAATTTCTTCAATATTATTAAAATAGTTTTGTTAAAACATTATTTTATTTTATTTATTAACAAAATGTTATTAACATTTTGTTTATGAAAAATATTAAACTTTGAATTATTTGAAGACATATGAATTTGAATTTCGCGCCGCGCATGCGTCTTGTAAACATGTACCATAGTGTACCATAATTTTAACATGCCGATTCCATAATTTCGCTCCGTGTGTATGGCAACGTTGATCACATTACAGTCGGGACATTGACTTGTCGGGATTTTGGCACACGTCCCTATTGTTATTATTGTTGAGCTCAGCAAATTGAATTCGTCAGTATAAGATAATTCGTTTGTTAAAGTTTGATCTTGATTACTAGATCCTGTTACAATGCTTGAATCTGGACAGAAACTTGTATGATACCCGCTAGTTTTACCGGAATTTTCACTTGATATACTTCGATTATTAAGGGGGGGGGGGAGACTCGTTTAGGACGCCTAAATTTAGGACAAATAGAAATTTTGCGTGTATGAGTATATTACAAATATCGATAAAGTAACTTTACAGGTACATTTCAGAGGATAAAGATCTATGAAAAAAAAATTGTTATTGTCAAATTATCATGCTTTATAACACAAAAGCATTGTTGTTTACAGCACTGCGCTGCCAGACGACCTCCATTGCGGGCGTGATAGCGGTCGCAATTTTGATCTGAAACACATAAACCAAAAAAAATCTGAAATAATATTTTTTATTCATTTATTTATTCATTATTAATAACCAATGTGTTCAATTTCAATTGACTTGTATTTCCCGGCCCATGCACCAGAAAAGAGGAAGTATGTTACGCCGCAAAGTTTAGGGATGAGGATAAGTCAGTAAAGAACACAATGATCTTAAAGTAAGACAAATTGAATTTATTTCAATTATGAAATTAATTAATATTATAAAATTATAAAGGTAATCATAAGAATCAATCTAAATATCAAATCGCTGCATACAATATGGCACGGGTAATTGGTAAAAATAACATACTAGCAAGAGAGAGAGAGAGAGAGAGGGGTTCGGTACCTTTACATATATCCTTCGAATTTCCCTTTCTGATAGTCCACGCAAGTATAAATCAGTATTTAAAAGAATCCCCACAGGTGTGACAAGGACAGAGGGTGTATTACACTGGTGCGACGAAGACACAACAGCTATTCTTTTGACACTGAGTCTACGATCCTTCCAAGGATTGTAAAATGGACCACGGTGAATTTATGACTGGTTAACTGAACTAAACGGGTACTTCACGCTGTGAAACCTTTGAAGTTTTTAGAAACTTGCCGCACTTATTTCTGCTCACAAGACTAGCTTTACCCTCGGCAGCATATTCTATTGCGCATTTACGAGTTTTTCTGCTTACACTCGAATCCAATCTGAAAAGGTCGCAATTGCCGTGATTATCGCCCATCTTACTTGATATTTCGTGAATACTTCCGGACATTTTGATTTACGCTGTACGGAGAAGAAGAAAAATATTATGTTCCGCCGTATTGTAATAGGCGCATGCGCAGTTCAATTTTTACATTATGTTCCTCTGTATCGTAATACACAACATTACGCTACTCTCAACTGTAGCATAAAAAGGCGTTAATGTGTTAGAGGCACATTGATATTTTTTCCAGAATACAGTTTCCAGAAAATTTTATATGCATTTCTATTTAAAAAAGTTTATTTACTTGCGACTACAAAATTGCATCTAATAAACGATTTTTTTCTTCATTCCAATCAGCGAGTGATTTTCAGGCATGCAATTTTTCTATTTTTACTGATTGTTTAATAAATTTAACTTAAAATAACTAATTGTATAGATAAACTCGGGTCACCGTTTGAAACTCATAAAAAAAGTTCTGGTTGAAATCAAGAGAATATGGATATTTTTTTTTCAGTCAAACCTTGTGTGCATACACTATTAAAAATGTTTCTAATTTTAAAGTACAATAATGAAATTTTATTAGCAAAATTTAATGTAAAATTAGATACAGTCAAGGTACTCCCGAGTAATTTTTCGGAATTTGCAATACGAGTGTTGTGAATTTTCTATAAAGCGGCGTTACTAGCCATTTGTAAAATTACAATACATCATGTGTCGTGAAACTACATTACATTTTGGTAATAAACTTCCATTATAGTATTGTGAAATTAGCACAGAAATTGTTTACAGTATATTTGTCCTAATCGAGTTCAAGGTTTTAGCAGTTCTAGAAATTTATTACATACAAACATTTGACGTTGATTAATATTTTACTATCATATGTTATCTTAATTAATATTGTAACGAACCGTACATACGCGCTACGCCACCGCGGCCCTACCGCGGCGTTCGGAGGGGCACTCCCACCGCTGAGCCGCGCGCGCAGCTACCCCACCACTCGCGGACAGTATATAAGGAGGGACAGAACACCGAAACGGGGCAGCTCGGCTGGAGTGATGATCCGGGTCATACCGGAGCGGCGCTATAGACGGACGGCATAAACTTCTCAGCTGGAAAAATTAAGCTGAATTTTTCAACTAAAGTTTACATTCGGAAAATCCAGATAAATTACCGCGCAATTCAAATGCACTTGAATTTTTAGCTGGTTTTACTAGTTGGTTTTTGCGATTGGTTTTTCCATCTGGTTTTAAGGAAGACATGTTTCAAAGTCTTCCAAAGGTGCCCTCATGTTTATAATTAAAAAGTAAGGCGCCTTAAAAAAAAATTAAACAATTTTTTTCCACAATCAGTTGAAAAAACCAGATGATAAAACCAACTGGAAATCCGACTGGAGAATTAAATCCAGTTGTGTTCAAAATATTAATTTTAATTTTAATCAACCCAAAAATAGTTAACCCAAAAACTATTAACCAAATTAATTATTTTAAATAATTTTATCAATTGGGTTGAGTATTTTTATTCTTGGGGTATTTTTACTTATGGGGAAAGTATTTATGGGTTGAGTATTTTTGGGTTAATCATTTTTGGGAAAAGTATTTTAGTCGTCTTATTGTTATTCGTATATGTTATTTACATGGCTTGTAAATAACGTAAATAAATTACGGGACATTTTTTATTTTTAAGAAAGTAGGAATCAATTTTTGCTATTAATGTTTTCCATGTAACCGAGGCGTTTTATATTCATGAAAAAAAGTTTTGCAATAGCATTTTCAACTTAATTTGAACATTGAGTAATAATAAAAGACAACGAAGCACAATGGTTAAATAACTGGTACCGTTACCTTTAGTAATAAAACGACACGAAAAACGGACTTGTTTGGTCGAGAATTGAGGGAATCAATTTAGAATCAGCTGGACTCAGGCGGACTCAGGCGGAATCAATCGTAGTGATGAAGCTCAATGCGCGCAACTGTCGAAATGATCCCTGTGCTTCTTCTGAGGTTGGATTCGATTATTTTTTTTCTAATTGTCAGAATAAAACCGGATCATTCTTCAAGTGTGGAATCACATGAATCGTGAGCTAGTTAACGGAATAATTATGCTCACGTAGAATCGATTTTTAGTAAACGGCCCCTCGAATTTTCTTGAAATACATAAGGTAAATGTACTAGTCCTCGGACATGTGCCAGAGTCCGGACAAAGTCAATCGTCTCCGACTTTTGTTAAATGAATAATTAATAAATTTTACTGAAATTTTTTTTTAAAGTAAGATGTAGCCAAGAAGTAAAGATGACACGAAACATTTTGTTTTCTTGAGCAATAGTTTAAAAAAAAATTAATATTGTGTAAGTCTATGTCAATTATTTCTCAGAAAATATTACGTGCTTACTGTTTTCGTTAGAAACAGATTGAATTTCATAAGGAAATATACACCTCAATTTTTACGATATGAAAGAAGTAATGCATGTATACTTTGTAAAAATGAATTTCGCATACAATGCATTTATTTTTTTAAAGATTTTATTATTCTTATGTTAATAAATAAACAATCCGGACACTGGATCACATAACCTGCCAATGTGCATAATGAGGGTTATTACGTGACGAGCGACAATCCTCGCAGGAGATCAAAGCCGAGGCGCGATCAGTCCAGCGAGCATTTTAAGCGAGTCTCGTAATTACCCGAATTGTTTGCATTGGCACATATTCTATTTTATGTGACTTCGGTGCGTATACGAGTTTTTATGCGTACACTCGAATCCAATCTGAAAAGGTCGAAATTGCCGTGATTTTCGCCCATCTCACTTGACATTCCGTGAATACTTCCGGCCATTTTGAATTTCTCGATTTTGTGTAGTAGTAGCGTATTGTAATAGACGCATGGGCAGTTCAAATGTACAAGGCTTTGTCAGTACGGTGCCAACACTGTACGAAGAAGAATAAGAAGAAGATTACGCCCCGCTGTATCGTAATAGGCGCATGCGTAGTTCAATTTTACATTACATTCCTCTGTATCGTAATACACAACATTATGCTACTCTCAACTGTAGTGTAAAAACTCGTATACACACCGAAGTCACATAAAATAAAATACGTGCCAATGCACACAATTTGGGAAATTAGGAGACTCGCGACAATGCTCGCAGGACGGATCACGCCTCGGATTCGTCTCGGCTTCGTCTCGGCTACGCCTTGGCTTCGATCTCCTGCGAGCATTGTCGCTCGTCGCGCAATAACCCTCATTGTGCGCCTAGGCACGTAATATACTATTGTTTGCCCTTCACTATCGCAAGCAACAAATAAGAAGGAAAAAGGTGACAAACATTCTCAACCGTACGCTGCAACGGGAGACGGTTGGATGGAATGGTATAGAGATCATGAGGAAAAGAAACTCGCAATTCAGCTTGAAAAAGAAGAAAGGGTAAAGCTGAGAAAACAGCAACATGAAGGAAAACCAGTGTTGGCAAAATTAAGAAGGAGAAAGCAATAGAATAAGCGAAGAAAAAGACGGAGGAACGTGCTGAGTTTGAGAGGATTAAGAAAGAGAAGCAGATTGAAAAAGCGAAACGAAAGCAAGGATCAAAAGAGAGGAAAAAGCTGAAAAGGACAAACGAAGACAAGAAAATCGAAAAGCAGAAGCAGTTGAGAATCAAATACTGACCAAAAGGAAGAAGACAGAAAAGGCCAAAGCAATCGACGAAGATATTAACGATGACAAGCGCTCGTATGCGTTGAAATTCAATAATGAAATAATTTTTGTTTAACACAAATATTGATTGATTGTATTAAAAAGTTCATTAAAAACAAAAATAAACGTGTTATATATTGTTTTAATTAATGAAATTTTAATAATTATCTTGTCCGGAGACTCGAGCATGCATTTCCGGCCACTCACGCAATCACATTTGACTTGTCCGGGGACTGGCACACGTGTATCAATCATCATAATTCTTTTATATTATCAAAATTGATGACTCAAAACCATTATCAAGTATATTTTGTGAAGAAAATGATATCCCTAATATTTCTACTATGATAAATGAACAATAGATTGCATTTTCATGGAAAGGTTTATTATAGTTTCCGCTCTGATGTCTTAACTGTCCGAGGACTGGTGCATTAACTTATCATAGCTTCAAATTTTATTTATCCAGGTATGGCATCGTTTATAATTGTGGTATTTATTTACTACACTGAGAAAAATGTATTATAAAATTGAATACCCAGGTCCGGTGACTATATGGTAATTTCAAGAATGACGTGAAGTGTTTTATTATTCTTAAAATTTTTATTTATTGTTCTCAAGAATCTACTTTGGAATTATCTCCTAATATATGGATCAATATAAATCATTTAATAAGCACAAATCTCAATCTTATGAAAATGAATGTAAGTTTATTACATACGTTCTTTATTAATATTTCGTAGAAACAGCGAGAATGAGGATTTAGGAAAAATGTCCTAATACATAGTAGGAAAATTTACCGATATTTTTTGCAGTGCAGATAATAATCGGGAATTATTTAAAATTTTTATCAAGCTAAAATGTAAGTTTAAACATGCTATACCAATAATAATGGCGAAATTGGCACAATGAAATGTAAAACATTTGATAATGTACTTCAGTTCTGACGTAACATTTTATAATCAAATAGTTAAAATTTCTATCACCTTTTATTGTGTCAATTTACATATTCAACATTTCGAAAGACTTGCTATCGATGTTAATCTGGTTTAGCAATTAAAACTTGACGTTTATTTACTTTTCCCAATTACACGGAGAAAAAAAGTTGGAATAATTTTACTCGACTCTGGCGGTTAAACTTTGGACATAAGGACATTTGAACATCTTTCAAGTCCTAGCCGAGTAAAATGAATTTGATAAATACTTAATTCACCAAGCATGAATAATAATGAGCGTTACATAGGGAAAAGTGAGGAGTACAGTCAAACGTGGTCTAGAGCAAAGCATCCATATGCGTCAGTGGGTTAACATGAATTGTATATAATAATATTCAATGAAATTTAAGGACGCTTTACAAAATCATTTTAAAAAAGGGCGATTGATAACCTTTCGATGCTTGAAAGCATAAAAAATTAATCAATTTATAATACTTCAATTCTCGGAAGCAATGAAAAATGAGGTTATGCTAGCCTTCAAATGTAATCATTTAATAGTTAAAGGACTTCTTTTCAGTCGAAAGAAATCGTTTCTAGGTAAAACTATTTTCGTTTTGCATTTTACAGATGAGTTTTTTAGCAGTGAAATGATTCTGTTGATAGACACAAGAAATATGCCTAATTTCAATGAATGCATTCTCAAAGGAACGCAATTTCACTCTCAATAGACTTTTTTTAGTGTGTAAAAACATTTATAAAAAGATTCTTTTAATTCCTATGTTGCATATTATCAAAAGATGTATTTCATAATTTTGAATTTCAAATTATTATGATGCCTAATAAATGTATGTGAATTCCAAATCCTGTGTAGATTTTATGTAATACAGTTATCAAGAGTTTTTCTGTTCAAATCTTCATAAAATCAATTTAATTTAAAAAACTTAAGTGAAAAATGAAGAAGTAATTATAAATGAATTAAGAAAAAATCATGAATCTAGAATTTATTAAACTTAAAGAAGAAATATATCTTTGTATTGAAGAAATGCCTAAAATAAATTATTACTTTGAATCAAAGCACGCGTTTCATGCTTCTAAAAAATATTTCATTGAGTTGGGTAACGAATTGTTTGATACAAAGAAATGGAATCAATTAAATACATCTCTTTGGATCTGAGAATCTTTTTTCTCAGTGTAGATCCAATTCATCATATAACCTAATATTTATATTTTCAAATAATTATGTATTCAAATTTTCATTTTTCCGAATCATTTTTTGACATAATTTGTATATTACAGAAATATCATTTAACTTTATTTTTATTCATCCGAATTATAATTTGCCATTACTTTTATATTTTCAAATTACTATTTCTCTTAATTCCCACTTTACCGAATTGCAATGTTACAGAAAAACCATTTGATTTGACTTTGACGCCGTTATTTTTCGGCTGGATGTGCCCTAGCGGTGATTTTTACTCTAATTTTAGATAATTTTTAATTTTACCCTAATGGATTTTTACTTGTGACCTTCTTGAAAATTGGAAAGATTACTAAAAAAGGAAATTATTAAATTCATTGGAGGTACGGTGTAATTTGAATTATTATAGTTAAATCGATTTAAAGTTGGATGCTAAGTTATAAAATTATTGGTACTGATATGATTGCTTCATTTTCTAAATGATCCCTAGATAAATATAATTTATATATGACATAATAAAAATTCAAATGATGAAATTATGAAAATAATGGATGGTTACACAAAGAAATATATTTATTACAGACAAATAATGGATGGCTTCTTCACAATTCCTCTATAAACATCTCAGCGCGGTTAAACGTTTTATTGGGAATAACAAACTAAATATTCAGAATGGTTCCATAAATAAATTGTTTTTTCACAGTCATTCTACTATATCTAAGGATTGAAAGTGAATTACGGAACATTTGAATACACTAAAAATTGCAAAATGACAAGGTCTGTATTTTGACCGTTTTATCAATGCGCTCGGATAAAATCTTAAATAAAACTCTTAAATAAATTATATAAAATGTTAGACTAATACATGATTTGTCATAAAAGTGTTAGATGGGTAAAATTACTTATTTTCACTGAATTAACTATAGTTTTCTTACATTAAAAATCAGGAAAGATCCAGATGGAATGGGAATAAACATTCTTATCATAGTCACTTGTCATCAACTTTTGAATAGGACAGAAAAAGTAAAAAAATTCATTGACGATTTCAATAATTTAAAACAGAAGGCTTTAGTATTTTCTTGATTGAATAGAAGATTGGTTTTTTATAATTGAGCACATCAGAGCAAAAGAGCCACAGGCAAAAAGTCTGCGCGTAAAAGAAACACAAATTTTATCAGCACAAAAGACAATTAAAAAATATCTGAGAGCAAAATGAATACAGAAAAACCGCGAGTGCAAAAACAAAATATAAGTTTTCTCACCGCAAAAGACGGATATCTTTTTTCGTGGGTGCACTTGGATGAGAATCGCTTCATATTATGTTTTAAATCTTAATAATTTTTGCATCAGAAACGTAACACTTCTCTTCTTTAAAGACTTCCTCCTTCTATGTGAGGATCGGAAGGATCCTCTCTAAAGGATGAGGAATAGTCAGTGAATAAGAAGGGTTGATCATATAAAATATATTTATTAACATAAAAATGATGCTAAGTAAGCACCATGGAAAAATGAAAATACATATATGATATCTCAAGTATTTAGTATTTACCCTGGGTTGGAAATAAGTCGGTAATGAATTGGGAATTTGCATACAAAAAAATTATGCTATTTCACATATGCAATCCAAAGTTTATGTTACATAAAAAATTATTACAATGTCGTTTTTTTTTTAATTCATTAATTGTTGATTATAAAAATGCCTCCTAAGGTGGATAGTAGCTTCGTAAAAGCAGACTCGGAAATCTTCCAAAAATTTCTATGTTTATGGTGTTGGAATATTTTACATCTAACTCTAAATATGCCGGACCAGAAATCCGTGGTGTGAAAGCCACTTTCTAAGTAAAATTTACAAATTATAATCAAATTAAGGTTAAAATTTGTTTTGAGCGCTATAAATATAAACAGAAATAAATATATATATTTTTTCAATTGAGGGGCCGGAAAGCATAACGACCTCTGCGCGCGGGAAACTTAGAGAATGAAGGAATGAGTGAACGGACCGAGCGCGACTAAACAAAAATTTTAATCCGTTTTTAAAAACTAAACTCGCGATGTCTCCGAAACTATTTATCCGATTTGCGCCAAATTTTGAGACGTATCGCTCCTTGCTTCAGCGCCGCCTCTAAAATAAACAAATTATTATTTATAATAAAAAATAAATAATAACAAAACAGCAATCTTCTCTTTGGCATATGATTGTTATTTATGAAAAAATCACTCATTCCTCCATTCTCTAAGTCTCCCGCGCGCAGAGGTCGTTATGCTTTCCGGCCCCTCAATTATAGTTTATTCACAGATAACAATATTATGATCAAGAAATAACAATACTTATGATACATCCAAATGATCTTGGCAGCAAAACATGTTATTAGTTCCCGGCTTATCTCGGCGTTGTGCACTTTTAAACCATTTATTTCACATAATCGGATTTACCGGAACCAGAAAAAAAATACACAACGACGTGACGTCACTTTATCATCGGAAACATTCGACTGTTTCCGGAACGTTTTTGGAAAATTTGAAATTAAACTTTTCTTATGCTCATTAATAAATTATTACTAACTAAAAAATTCAGAAAAAAATTTTGTATGCAAATGTCACGCCCAAATTTCATTTTTTGACCACTTTAAAAAAATTTGCGAATTCCCAATTATCATTACTGGAAAATTGCCGACGTCGTATTTTCACAACCTTTAACTTATCTATTTTTGACATATCCATTCAAAATGTATTTTTATAAATAATCTCATAATTATTTGTCGTTGAGTGTTCCATACATTATTTAGTATTTTTGCAAACGAACTGTATTTTTCAGTATAGAATGTGAAATTGAATTAAAATGTTTTTGATTCAATTTGTATAAATTTACTTTAAATAGTATTATAAAACTTAACGATTAATCTAGCTTTTAATATAGTTATACTAGAAGTTAAAATACTTTTGAAATTACAAAATTTCAACCGATAAAATCCAGTCAGTATCGGCTGCTATTACTCGACCAGTACTACTTTAAAGTACCAGCCCAGTACTGACTGACAACTCCCAGTCAAGTTATCATTACACTGAGAGAAATCTGCTTTGGTTCCTGTGCACATAGCACATAAATTTTTTGTACAGTAGTTGCCTTGACCAAAAAAGTTCAGAGAAGCTACTACTTTTATAGTTATCATGACAGTAATTTGGACTTTTTTGTGTATTCGGTTGTTGTGACCAAAATTGATGATTAGAATGAGCTTTATACGTACCCCAATGGTTAGTACACATACATTTTCTTTATATGTACTGCCAAGCTCCTTTGGTTACTACAACCGCAGCGTTCGCTGTTGCGCTAGACAAATCAAGTATAACTTTCATTTTTTACAACGAGGTAAGCCTGTCGTGACAACTATTAAATCTTGTGTAATAGTCACACAATCTAACTTGCACTGCACTGGAGATAAGTAATTACTTCTAAAAAGATATGCAGCCTAAGTTGAATCCTGCCGATTCTCGTTCTCGATTCCTGGACTATATTTCACCGTGCCAAGCATCATCAGGTAAATAGTTCTATTATAAATATAGTTTGACAATTCTTTCTAAATGATAAACGAATTTGTTCGGGGACAGTGCAATGCGTTCCAATGTTGCTGTCTCGTCGTATTTTGTGAAAACTATAATCAGTCAAAAAAAGTTTATGGTGAAGAAAAAAGTGACAATTTTTTAACTTAATCGACGAAAGTTACCATAAATATCATTATACCGGATTATTTTTCTAGATCTTTTCGGTGAAATTTTATTGTTTCTAATCAAATTGAATTCGTATTTTGATAACTAGGAGAACCATACCTATAACCTCAAAAATAATTTTGGCTGTGTATTTACTGTTCATAGACAATTCATTACTTGGTCATTTTAACTAAACTCTATGCGCGGCTTTACGATGGACTTTGGTTCCTATATAACCGCAGCGCTTACGGTATTTCAAGTACCAGAATCGTGATCTCAGTAACGTTCCTTGCAGTTGGAGTAAATACTTTTCCAAAGTATGACAGCCACCACCATGATTGTCATGACAACTTTAACATTTTCTGTAAAGACGATTTTAACAAAAAAACTTTGGTTCGTGAAACCCGAAATTTCTCTCAGTGTAGATATCTAGCTTGTACGGCACGGAGAAAAATAGTTCAAATAATTTTACTCAACTTTCGATCAAAGTTACGACATATGGACAAATTAGAAATTATTTAGTATCACTGTAATTATTTGTGATGTATTAAATGTTTGAGAATGAATCACAGTTGAGTAAAATTCAAAAGTGTATAGTAAAGTCTTAAATTGTAACTGACTTTTGGATATGACTAATTAATGAGAATTTCGACAACGTTTTTAGAAGCTTTCATTGAAAGGTGTATGAAATTGTAGAAATCGTAAATGAATTCTTTTACAGTTTCAGTCCTATCCAAAAGTTGATGACGAGTGACTACAATAAGAATTTATATTCCTATTTCATCTGAATCTTTCGTTAGTTTTAGGATATAAAAACTATAGTCAATTTAGCGAAAAAAATTTATTTTTCTCATCTCACACTTTTATGACAAATTCTGTTTTAGTCTAACAGTTTATGAAATCTTGATTTTTCGTATGGTTCATGTAGTAACTACCTAGCGTCATAAACAATTTACTATGTTAACTTCACGTTTCCTAGCGAGATTATTTTCGATGTCGGTAAATAGTGAATAAAAACATATGTTTGAATAGAATCTAAAGTATTAGACACAGGCGTTTGACATTTTTATCACTTATTCTTTGTTATATTATCAATATTTGTGAGCTTGGAAAGCACTTTAGCTAAAAGAAAGTAACTACAAATTTTTTAAAAAATATTTTGGGATATTTTTATTTATTTTTTTTTTCAGTTATATTACCTTATTTTCCAATATGGAAAAGTTTCTACACATAGTAAGGAACAAAATAAAAAAAGAATCATGACAACTGGTTAAAAAAGAAGAAATCTATTCAAAGTCAAAAAGTGTACAAACAATGCCCAAAAAATTATTTTTAGTTTAAAAATACATAAAGGTGCTAGATTTAAAAAAATCCTAAACCTTCCTAAATAAAAATACTAAACATAAAAAATTTTTTATGGAAGGTCTAAACTCAAAAAATAAAAATATTAAAGGTGGGGGATCCCCTTAAGCTGAATTATTGCGCCTAATGTGAAGGTACGTTTGAACCATCAATCGAAAAATGAATTTTGAACAAAGAGTCGATATTTTCATCAAGTCTCACTATCCACGAGCGGTTTAAATGATTTAAAAGAGGTCAGGATGACTTAGATGACGACGAAAGTTCGAGTCGGCTTTTATCTTGGAGTTATAAAGCGTTTGCTGGCGTGTATTAGTCGTGTGCGGCCAGAAAATCGTGAGAAAAGGAAGTTGGCGATTGTTGCTCAATAATGCACCAGCTCACCGATCAACGTTAATAACGGATTTTTTTTACCAAAAATGGCATTTTCATCATCAACTATTTCCTATGTCTACTTGATTTGGCTCCATGAAATTTCCATTTGTCTGGAAAGTTACATTCGGCCATGAATGGAAAGCGTTGTGCAGACATTAAGGTGGCTTCGGCGTTTATAAAAAAAATCACTGACGGCTCTGAAACTTAGAGACTATCTAAATAAAATATGCTAGATGCATTTGGAAAAAATAAATACCATGGTTGAAGATGTAATTTCCGAAAAAATCGCTACCGAAAAAGTGTCAGTTTAACACGTATTTTTATGAGACTCCTCATCAAAATCGGCGATACCCCGGAACAAAATCACGAGTCCCCAGAAATCAAATATACAGGGTGAGGCACATAAAGTGTTACAGAGCGATAGCACTCAAAGTATTGATCATATCCAAAAATGTTTCAGACAAAAGTTTCAGTGTTCGTGAAGGCCGTCATACTCAACCACCCTATTTTTTTATCGGTGGAGGCGCTGAAGCTAGGTCAAGGTCAACTCCACTTTTTTAGATAGAACCATGTATTTTTTTCGATGAAATAGTACCGATTCTAAGACAAATTCAGTGACCTACAACACAAGGTCATACCCATGATAATACGCATCGATAGGGTATATTCGACGTCGGCAGAAAGTAAGCTCTTTCGGTTGATATATCAGTTAGTCATGCATTACCTTCTAATGTGAGTACATCGGAACGCGAAAATGAACAGTTTTCGAGAATATTTTGATATGTTGATGATGCTGGGGCAATGCTGTAAACATAACAGAAACACCCAAGATTTGTATGCGGCTCGTTATGTGGATAGGCAACAAAAATCGCACATTGCTTTTAAGCGATTAGCTGACCGATTCTGTCGCTTCTCGGAGAGCATGAAGTCGAGTGGAAAACAAGCATTAAGTACCTGGGGGGTGCAGCTGGATCGTAGGCTTAGCTTTGGCGAACACCTAAAGATCGCAGCCGCCAAAGCCATCCAATGTGGAGCAAACTTGGCCCGGCTTATGCCAAACATTGGTGGACCCAGGGACAGTGTGCTCAGATCTGATACCGACGCAGTCACAACTACAGAAGCAGCTCCTGTCAGTGAGATCGGAGTAGGGAAAGGCGGTGGCGCGCGCTGCCTCTCTTTCTTCCTCGTCGCTCTTGCACGTGAGAACGGCTCGTCCCACTTCTCCTTTTTCTCCTCGCTACCTCCTTGCAATGCTATTTTTAGATTTCACGCTTTCGGTATTTCGGATATCGAGGCGAAATTGAGAATTGTATTTCTCTGGACTCCGCGCAAAAAAGGCGCGAAGCAGACGACAATTTCGAACTTCCAGTAAAATTTGATGCCAATAAATGTTCAATATTTAAATCAATATATATTTTTATATTTAAATTTCCATACTTCTAATCAATTTAGTACATTTAAAACATTTTCAGTAAGAAAGATATATTCTATTAAGAAAAGATTAACATAAAATTCAAGTTTAAAATTTACATTCTCAGTTTTATGTTAGAAATATTTTTATTTTACATTTTTTTAGCCTAAGCATAGACTTTTCATTCAAAAAATGAAATGCTCTACAGAAAGGAAAAATTTTGTAATAGAAGTGAATAAATTAAAAAACTAAAATATATGTTCATTGCTATCTTCACATGAACATGTAAATATTTACCGATATCAAATTTTACATGGAAATTTTTGTTCGAAGTGTTGAAATCTTGTTACAATTTTACAAGATCATATGGACGAGTTCAATCTTTTAAATGAAATATTTTATAATTTTTAATTTTTCTGCTCATCTGAAATCCTGTCAAAATTTGAACAGTAAACAAAAAAATTTCCAATGGAATTCAATGTTATTAAATGCTTAAAGTTGTAAATGAAGATTTTTCATAACAAAAGTTTGAAGCTTTTGAAATTATAATTGTAAATGAATACTTGATTTTAAATGCAATTCAGCTCTGTAGAACATTTTTATATTTGGAATTCAAAATCTGTGCTCAGGCCACAAAAAAAGGAAGATAAAAATTCTTTCACCATAAAACTAAAAATGTAGATTTAAAACATATTATGTCATATATTTTTTCTCTTCTTAATGGAAAATACTTAAAAAATAATTCTCTGTTTCAATATTTTTTAAATGTACGAATATTTAAGAAATTCATAAGTATTTAACCTTGTTATAAAAATTTCCAAATAACGCTTTTATTGACAAAGTTACAAATTTTTCAATAAATGATTTATCGTATTGTAAGTTTAAATATGAGACGACTTTAAATTTCACAATAACATTATTTTTCAATTACTTAAACCTTTCTTCAATTTTGCGAATTCTTCTCGAGGTTTATTTCAGGTGAGTGACTATTTCTTTTATTAATGAAAAACATTTGTAATTCTAAATATTCAATTTTTGAAATAGAAATATTAACTAAAAGATTTTCAAGTTCTGGGAACCAACTGCTTTAATAATACAATTTTTCTTCTCTGTAAAGCATCTCAATTTTCAAATTAAAAGTCTCCACAAAGGTTAAAAAAACTTAAGGTGATAATACTTTTATTTAAAAATTTTAAATACAGATTTCAAAATCAAAACTTATTTGCCTAAAATAAACGTCTTAAAGATCTTGTAGAAATAAAGTGAGATTTGAATACTTCAAAAATAAATTTTCAGTAATATGTTGAACTTAATAAATGTTCAAAGCTTAAATCAGGATATCAGTTGACAAATGTTTACTTGTGTAAATTGACGCTTCCAATTTGAAAATTACGTGAAAAAATATTTTATTTAAAAAATAAGGCACATTAAAGTACGGTTTAAACTCCACATTCATAAATTCATGATAAAAACAGGCCAAAATTTATTAATCTTACAAAATCTTATAAATCTTTATTTCATAGGCAAGTGGTTTTTAAAATATTAGAAAAATAAGTGCAATTATTTAAATAAAATATTTCGTAAAATTTTACACTTTTAATGTCATTTTTCTTAGGTGTAAAATGAAAATATTTTTACCATATTTGAATTTACATTTAAACCTAATTTTATGCGGCCTAAGCACAGATTTTTATTTCAAAAAAGTAAATGCTGTACAAAATTAATAGTATATTACATTACAAGGGGCGAAACAGAGCGATTGCATAAGTGTGAAGCTTGCTCTGCCCGAGTGAAACGAGGGCTGCAATCACACGAAATGCTTTCGCTGTGTTTTGTTTCGAGTAATGTATACTATTTTTCATAGCAACTCCTTTGAGAATCTGATTGGCTGTAACTGTGGAGCGGGTTGAAACAGCGACTTTCAACCTTTCAACCCGCTCTACAGGTACTGAAAATCGGATTTTCAAAGGAGGCGCTATGAAAAGTATTTTCTGAATCAAGTGATTCATTCATAAAACTCAAAAATGTTGTAATTAATATCTAAATAAAAAACTTTAAGCATTAATTGACCTTAAAATTCATTGAAAAATTCTTCATTCAGTGTTCAAATCTTCCTTCAATTTAACAAGAATAGAAATATTGAAAATGACAAAGTATTCCATTTAAAAAATCACTTTCGTTTTCTAGATATTTGGAAAAACATTTGCCTGAAAATCATCCATAACAAAAAATTTTGTGTAAAATTTGAAATCTATAAATATTCATATATTCATATGAAGATATCAATGAACACATTTTGTAGCTTCTTAATTTACGTAAATTTTCCACGGAATAGTTAATTTAGTCGTGCGCAATGTTTACTCTTGTATTTTATTAGTATTGAGTGTAATAATTTTCATAGCCATTTTTGTTTATTTTGCTTCAAATATTTTATTTTTCAGTTAACAATTTTTTGTTTGTGTGCCTTTTTGCTCAAAGTTAAATTCGATTGCTTCAAAACTTTTCAAATGATTGCAATTTTAGAATTTTCTATATTACATCATTAATTTATTTGTGAAATTCGTGGTTTTAAATTTAAGATATATGTAGTTAGAGAAATAACGCTTCTTTTTGTCGATATTTTGAGGACAATCTGCCCGAAATAAACATCTAAAGTACCCTGTAAGATTTTATAAGAATTTGAACTCTTTAAGAATAAAATTTCCGTGAAATTTGATGTCAATAAATAATTAAAATTTAAATCAATATAAAAAATGAAAAAATTTTTACCTTTTCAAATCAAAGCTTAAATTAGAAGTTTCAAATTTCAATACTTCTTACCAATTTCGAATATTTAAAAAAATTTTAATTAGAGAGTTATTTTCTATTAAGAAGAGATAAACATAAAATTCAAGTTTAAAATTTACATTCTCAGTTTTATGTTAGAAATATTTTCATCTTACATATTTGTAGCCTAAGCACAGAATTTTCATTGAAAACATGAGATGCTCTACAAAAAATCTTGTTACGACTTAAGAAAATCTTATGGATAATTTTCAGGCAAATGTTTTTCCAAATATCAAGAAAGCGATAGTGATTTTTTAAATGAAATACTTTGTCATTTTTAAATTTCCTATTCTTGCGAATTTTTAGGAAGGTTTGAGCACTAAATATAGAATTTTTCAATGAAATTTAAGGTGAATAAATGCTTAAAGTTTTATATGAAGATATTAATTACAACATTTTTAAGTTTTATAAATCAACCACTTGATTCAGAAAATACTTCAATTTTGTACAGCATTTAATTTTTTGATATAAAAATCTGTGCTTAGGCCACATAAAATCAGGTTAAAATTTAAATTCAAATCTAGTGCAAAATATTTAATATAATATTGTAATGTAATATACTATTAATTTTGTACAGCATTTACTTTTTTGAAATAAAAATCTGTGCTTAGGCCGCATAAAATTAGGTTTAAATGTAAATTCAAATATGGTAAAAATATTTTCATTTTACACCTAAGAAAAATGACATTAAAAGTGTAAAATTTTACGAAATATTTTATTTAAATAATTGCACTTATTTTTCTAATATTTTAAAAACCACTTGCCTATGAAATAAAGATTTATAAGATTTTGTAAGATTAATAAATTTTGGCCTGTTTTTATCATGAATTTATGAATGTGGAGTTTAAACCGTACTTTAATGTGCCTTATTTTTTAAATAAAATATTTTTTCACGTAATTTTCAAATTGGAAGCGTCAATTTACACAAGTAAACATTTGTCAACTGATATCCTGATTTAAGCTTTGAACATTTATTAAGTTCAACATATTACTGAAAATTTATTTTTGAAGTATTCAAATCTCACTTTATTTCTACAAGATCTTTAAGACGTTTATTTTAGGCAAATAAGTTTTGATTTTGAAATCTGTATTTAAAATTTTTAAATAAAAGTATTATCACCTTAAGTTTTTTTAACCTTTGTGGAGACTTTTAATTTGAAAATTGAGATGCTTTACAGAGAAGAAAAATTGTATTATTAAAGCAGTTGGTTCCCAGAACTTGAAAATCTTTTAGTTAATATTTCTATTTCAAAAATTGAATATTTAGAATTACAAATGTTTTTCATTAATAAAAGAAATAGTCACTCACCTGAAATAAACCTCGAGAAGAATTCGCAAAATTGAAGAAAGGTTTAAGTAATTGAAAAATAATGTTATTGTGAAATTTAAAGTCGTCTCATATTTAAACTTACAATACGATAAATCATTTATTGAAAAATTTGTAACTTTGTCAATAAAAGCGTTATTTGGAAATTTTTATAACAAGGTTAAATACTTATGAATTTCTTAAATATTCGTACATTTAAAAAATATTGAAACAGAGAATTATTTTTTAAGTATTTTCCATTAAGAAGAGAAAAATATATGACATAATATGTTTTAAATCTACATTTTTAGTTTTATGGTGAAAGAATTTTTATCTTCCTTTTTTTGTGGCCTGAGCACAGATTTTGAATTCCAAATATAAAAATGTTCTACAGAGCTGAATTGCATTTAAAATCAAGTATTCATTTACAATTATAATTTCAAAGCTTCAAACTTTTGTTATGAAAATCTTCATTTACAACTTTAAGCATTTAATGACATTGAATTCCATTGGAAATTTTTTTGTTTACTGTTCAAATTTTGACAGGATTTCAGATGAGCAGAAAAATTAAAAATTATAAAATATTTCATTTAAAAGATTGAACTCGTCCATATGATCTTGTAAAATTGTAACAAGATTTCAACACTTCGAACAAAAATTTCCATGTAAAATTTGATATCGGTAAATATTTACATGTTCATGTGAAGATAGCAATGAACATATATTTTAGTTTTTTAATTTATTCACTTCTATTACAAAATTTTTCCTTTCTGTAGAGCATTTCATTTTTTGAATGAAAAGTCTATGCTTAGGCTAAAAAAATGTAAAATAAAAATATTTCTAACATAAAACTGAGAATGTAAATTTTAAACTTGAATTTTATGTTAATCTTTTCTTAATAGAATATATCTTTCTTACTGAAAATGTTTTAAATGTACTAAATTGATTAGAAGTATGGAAATTTAAATATAAAAATATATATTGATTTAAATATTGAACATTTATTGGCATCAAATTTTACTGGAAGTTCGAAATTGTCGTCTGCTTCGCGCCTTTTTTGCGCGGAGTCCAGAGAAATACAATTCTCAATTTCGACTGGATATCCGAAATACCGAAAGCGTGAAATCTAAAAATAGCATTGCAAGGAGGAAGCGAGGAGAAAAAGGAGAAGTGGGACGAGCCGTTCTCACGTGCAAGAGCGACGAGGAAGAATGAGAGGCAGCGCGCGCCACCGCCTTTCCCTACTCCGATCTCACTGATAGGAGCTGCTTCTGTAGTTGTGACTGCGTCGGTATCAGATCTGAGCACACTGCCCAGGGAAGCGAAAAGAAGATTGGTGGAGAGCGTGGTCCATTCGAAGCTGCTTTATGCAGCTCCGGTCTAGGCCAATGCCTTACAAAACCATGCTATTCAGAAGAAGCTGTTCTAGGCGCAGAGACTTATCGCGCTGAGAATAGTTTCGGCATATAGAACTATCTCGACGAGCGCTGTGCTGGTCCTGGCGAGCGTCCCGCCAATAGATTTATTGGCCGAGGAAAGGCAGGCAACCTTTCAGCTTCGCAAGGAGCTTACCTGCGCCGACCTGCAGGAAATCGCTCGCGCGAAGGAGGCCATCCGCAAGGATGGAAGGCGCAGACTCGTCGAGAAATGGCAGATGAGATGGCATGGTTATCCTAGTGGGCGTGTGGCCGCGGGTGGAAGTTCCGAGCGAACGGATGACGGAAGAGTCGTACGCGACTTTAATGGAACCAACCACCCGTGAAGTTTAAAGCCGAAAGGCGGTTCTGCGGGTGGTGTATTGGTTCGAGAGAGGGGGTTTTCTGGTTTTAACAGGTATGCCTAGACCCGTCCTAGGAGAGTCCTGTACAACGTCTATAAAAGATTTTGCCATTTTTCTTCCTCACCAAAAAAAAAAAAAAAAAAAAAAAAATAAAAATAAAAATAAAAATAAATAAAATAAAAGTATTCGAATTCGTAAAAAAATAAAATTTCTTTGCTCACGATACGAATACTTACGTAGATACGAAAAGCATACATGTTATTACGTAATAAACCTTCAGTTTGTAAAGGTTTTAGCTATGCTCTGAAAAATAAAATATGACGCGATCTGAGAAGAGGGGGATGCATAAATATTTCCCAATTTCTATATTTCCTAAAATTTATTCCACTATGTATTCAAATTTTCATTTTTCCGAATCATTTTTTGACATAATTTGTATATTAACAATTCATTTAACTCTATTTTTATTCATCTGAATTATAATTTACCATGACTTTTATATTTTCAAATTACTATTTCTCTTAATTCCCACTTTACCGAATTGCCATGTGACAGAAAAACTATTTGACCTAAAGCACATCTGGCCGGAAAATAACAGCGCTAAAGTCAAATGCAGCCAATCAGAATTTATAATAATTTAGATGAAAAATATTTTCGGTCCAATGTGTCGCAGCGGTATGTTTATCCTAATTTTACGTCATATATAATTTTAGCCTAATGAATTTTTACTTCTGACCTTTTTAAGAATTGGAAACATTACTAAAAAAGGTGATTATTAAATCCATTGGAGGCACGATGTAATTTGAATTATTTGAGTTAAATTAATTCAAAGTTGGACGCTAAGTTATAAAATGATTGGTACTAATATTATTCCTTCATTTTCTAAATTATCTGTACATATATATAATTTATACATGACGTAATAATGATCCAAATGATGGAAATATGAAAATAATGGATGGTCACACAAAGAAGTATCGGCCAATTGTAATCGCCGTTTCGATGAATTACTCGGCCTGGGAACTTTTCACGCAAAAGACCGGTGATTTCGCAACTTGTGTCGTACGTAGCGCCGTCTTGTCGGAAATAAACATCGTCCGCACCCATATCTACCAATTCAGACCATAACAATTCATTAATCATGGTTGGATAACGCAATCCATTTATCGAAACAGCTGCTCCAACTTCATTTTCAAAAAAATATATAAGTGTAGTTATTAGGTTTATTGGCATGTGAGGTTGTATATTTAAGTGTATTTGTGATGAAAAATATGATCGGCTGTGACTGAATGATCTGAATGTATTTGGATGCTGTTTGAGTATGTATTGGATGACTAATAGCAGGCTGGAGGTAAGAATTTGTTTTTGTCTAAGAGAAATGTTGAACTGGCCCCCGTTGTTGCCGCGCTTTGCACGCCCATCAAGCTCCCTCGTCTTCATCACCGGGGTGACGAATGACTTGATAAGCATCCATATCTGTTCAGAGTGGAGCATGAGAGAGACCATCGTGTCAGGAGTCTCTTTTCTTGAAGCGCTTCAGGTACGCATTAAGGCAGCCATGGCCTGAAAGCGCTTGCGCCAGGTAAAAGCCGACTTGACCGTGCTTTCTATCCAGCCAGGTGGTGAGCTCCGGGATTAGACGGTGTGTCCATCTCCCGGATTGGTCACCATGCCATCTCGTCTGCAATTTCTGGACGAGTCTGCGCCTTTCATCCTTGCGGATTGCCTCCTTAGCGCGAGCGATTTCCCGGAGGTTTGTTAAGCAGGTGAGCTCCTTACGGAGCTGAAAGGTCTCCTTCCTTTCCTCCGCCAATAAATATATTGGTGGGACGCTCGCCAGGACCAGGACAGCGCTCGTCGACACAGTTCAGTATGCTGAGACAATTCTCATCACCACACCTCTCTGTGCCGAGAACAGCTTCTTCCGGATAGCATGGTTGTTAAGGGCACTTGTCCAGATCGGAGCTGCATAAAGCAGCTTCGAATGGGCTACGCTCGCCACCAGCCTTCTCTTAGCTTCCCTGGGTCCACCAATGTTGGGCATGAGCCGAGTCAGGGCGGCCTGACATTGGATGGCTTTGGCAGTCGCGATGTGCAGGTGTTCGCCGAAGCTAAGCCTTCGATCCAATTGCACACCCAGGTACTTAATGCTCTTTTCCCACTTGATTTCATGTTCTCCGAGAACGATCCTCGGGTATTTGAAGGATCTCCTGTCTGTGACCAGCAAAGCCTCGGTCTTTTCAGGGGCCATTTTCAGGCATCTGCTATCCAACCAACGCTTCACCCGCCACAGACTATCATTGATCCTCAGCTCCAGGATTTTGAAGTCGTCAGCGGCGCACACGACAAGTGCGTCATCCGCGAAGCCGATGATGCTCGATCCAGCAGGCAGGTCCATGCGCAGGAAATCGTCGTACATGACGTTCCAAACGAGTGGACCCACCCGTGACACTTGAGGGGCGCCACATGTCACCTCTTCCTTGAGAAACCATTTGTCGCTCTCGTATATCACCCACCTGTCGCTCAGATAGTCATCTATCATTCGCAACAGGTAGTCTGGAACCTTTTTCCGCACCATCGCCTCGATACAGATTTTCCATCTTGCGGTATTGAACGCATTGCGTATGTCAATGCTTACCAACGCGCAGAATCCCTTACGCTTGCCATTTCCTCTTCTTGCTTTAGTGGCGATGTCCACCACTGCCTGGATGGCGTCAACTGTGGACCTTCCTTCCGAAAGCCGAACTGGTTTTCCGAGAGACCATTCTCGCGGACCATGTGACCCTGTAGTCTTCGTAGGATCATTTCCTCTAGAAATTTCCCCATCGTATTCTTCCAGTCTGCGAAGAATCTCACCTTCTGAAGACAGGAGTTAAAGACTTCTAGGAGGATCTCTGGGTATACCCTGATCACCTCCTTGAGGATCTCGTTCGGCAACCCGTTGATCCCCGGTAGTGTGTTTGCCTTGAGCCTTCCACCCGTTCTCTTTAGTTCTTCAAGAGTGAAGAGTTCTTCCCGCCGGACCACGAAGGAACTTCGGTCATGTCTTTGAAACGGCTCTACATGCGGAAACAAGCTTCGCACGATGTACTTGACTCGATCGGCATTATCCAGGCCCGAGGTATTTCTTCTAGTCACCAATCTCTTAGTGACTATTTTCAAGGCGAGACCCCATGGGTCCTTCTCGACTACCCCGATCAAGTCTTTCCAGCACTGAAGTCGGCTTTTCTTTATGCCTCGCCTCAGAGCTGATTTTGCTCTTTTCGATGCCTCGCGCAGCAGAGGATCACTTTTTGAGCGGGTAAATCTCCGCCATGCTGTAAGGCATTTTCGACGCATGACAGACAACTGGTCGTTCCATCAGTACATCGAGTCCCCGGTACGCCCGTGCCCGCGGCGAGGCATGGAGTGGTCACATGCAGTCACCACTTTCCGCCTCGCCACCCGCACGGTATCCTCCAACGACCCAACATACCTTGCCCAACCAAGCTCATCCATGAGCCTGGTTTCTTCAAGATGTTCGCGAAGCTTGTCTTTTCAGAGTCGTTTTGTGTTCCAGGAGGAGCTCCTTACCTTGCCGCCCCTTCCCGTATTCACTGGGTGACTCCGTTCCCGGATGCTAAACTCAATGCACTGGTGGTCACTCGAGGTTATTACCTCGAGGGCGCACCAGTCACCTATCCTTGAGGCAAGACGGGGCGCGGAAATCGAGAGTTCGATAATCGACCCCCCCGCTCCTCGTCTGAACGTAAAATCCCTGCCCCGATTCGCCACCTCCACCCAAATGAATCCCGCGTCGGTCTCCAGGAAATCCGCGATGCTGAAATCAGGGCTGCAGACAAGGATCCCAGCCCTCTTTGATGCATCCTGGTACCAAGCAGAGTTTTCGAACCATTTGTGTTGCTCACTAATGAGCAACACATCGGCCCTCCTCTCCCTGGCAGTCTGCATCAGAAGGTTCTGGGCTTCCTTTCCTGTCCCAAGGTTGAGACGTAGGAACTTCACTTTCCACCCCTCAAACCTCCGGAGCTCTGCCCTGAATATTGGGCAGGAACCACTCCCCGAAACATGGGCGACATCTTTTTCGCCCCTATCAGCGCAAGTCAGGCACCGAGAGGGAGCCTTGCACTCCTTGGCCACATGTGCCGCGCTCCCACACTTCCAGCAGGCATCCTTCCTGCCTGGAATCGTGCAGCCACGCGACACATGGTCATATCCCTGGCACCTGAAGCACCGGGCAACCTCGACATGCTCCTGCATTTTGGGGATTACCTTCGCCTTCATAGCTTTCAGGATATCGGCGTATGACTCTCCATCCATCGCCGACACCCTGATAGCGTCGCCCGACTTGGCGGCCGGAGAGCGTCTCGGCAACTTCTTCTTTGTTTTAGCTTTGTTTGTTTCAGGTACCAAGTGATAGTGCTGGACCATTATTGTTTTTAAGTACCAGCTCAGTACTGGCTGCCAATTCCCAGCCGATTTATCATTAGGGGTCTAGTCAGTACTACGCCAGTATATATGCCGATATTGCACTAGTACCCTGCCAGTAGCAGAAATACAACGACGCTACTAGCATTGTACCGCGCCGGTAGTGAATTTCCACCTATGCCAGGATTCAGGCCCAGTTTCTTCGATTGCCGGTCGACTGCTCTAACCTACTGAGCTACACAGGCTTCCGACATCCCTTTCACCACAGAAAGACCTCGTTATATTGCGTAACGGCATTGGATAAGTTTATAATTTTGATAGTAGAGTTGAAATTTCACTGTCTATTTTATCAGAACACAACTCTCCGTAGCAGATAGAATAATTTTTCGACAGGTGTCCTCGCAGACCATTTCAAACTCTTAAATCGTGGAAACCAATTAATACTCTTCAAACAATTCAAAAATCTTTTTGTGGGAAAAGAGAGGCTTTCGACTGTACCGGGATTCGGGCCCGGGTCTTTCGATTGCATTGCTTGTCGGCATTCAATAACTTCATAATCCTACAGACAGTAGAGAATACATTTTCTTTAATTTGCCCATCCGTGGTTCGGAACAAGTAATTGGGCGGATGTGAATAATAACAAAATCTTCTGTCCGACAGAAGCCAAACGTGGGATCGTGCCACTAAGAGTATTCGAAAATACTCTTACTACCAAAAAGTGTGTTTTTCCTACATAGAAGCTCGGTGGTAGTCAATTGATCGCAAGTATCAATAATGTGTCGTGATCTGGAGCTGAAAATCTAATAAGTCAAATACTAACTAGCTAAGAAAATCTACATCTCGTCGAATCTCAGATCGACGAGGAGTTTATTTTCTTATAACCAGAAATAGGTTTATTGTAAAACAAGAGTGGCGAGGGGCAGGCAATTTAAAACTACTGCCTAACTATCAGGTTGAAGTAAAGAAAAAGGGTGTGTGCGCGGGTGAACCGCGTAAGGACAAGAGTGGTTCCTTTTTGGGACAACGGCAACACTAAATCAAGTTTGGCCCGGATAACCCAGGACTTCGGCAACAAGAACGTGTTTTCTGCCTTGCTTCTGCTTCTAGGACATCCGGTAGGATAAGGACCTAGAGTAAGAACCATAGGATGCGGTAAGGTACAAAACTCGAATATTGTATCATTCTCACTCATTTTTATTCCGCCTTTTAACTCCCCTACAAAAATGTTCACACCAGTTCGTTTGTTTTGTTTTCCTTACGAATGAATTGTCTTAATTTACGTGAATTTTAGCCGCTTGATTTGAACTTATTTAAAGCACCTTTCCCCTTGTATTTTTTAAAATTAAAAGTGATATGCGTAGGTGCGCGTAGAATATAATCTCAGTCCGAGAGTAGAAGACAAACGAGATCACATAATATTAAAACAATTTAGATATTCTCTGTATTTTACTTTTGTTTGGACGTTGAGAGGAATCCGGGTTGGTGGAGATACGGGTTCAGGTTTACAATTTGTAAATTCTCTCAACAGAGATGGTGATTGCTTTATGTACCTTGTGGATCGATTCATATTATATTATGCCTTGTAATTATTAATTAATTAATATAATATATATATTATAATATGTAATTAATTTATTATTATTTTTTCTGCATAGTTGGATCGTAGTTGCAATCTTCCAGAAGTGTCATTGCCAGGACCAACTAATGACTTTCAACAGGATCGAGTATCTATAATTATAGGGACGTATATGTACTCTAATGTAATGAAATGGGTTAGCTGTTTAAATACCCATGAATTGCATGATCTAAATAAAAAATCGTTTCATCATAAACTAAAAATTTTTGGAATCTTCATGAGGACAGCTAGAAAAGTACGTACGAGGTTCTCGAAATATTAATTTCTTTTTTATAGCAGTTTTAAAGAAAAATGCATTTTTTTGGTAGAAAATTTCGAGATAAATCTTTCATAAAAAACATAACTCATCAAAAAATCCGTACGTACTTCTCTAGATCAATAAAAACTCCCCACTCCGCGCCGCTTGCTGCTTGTTTAATGGGTTTTCAATATATTTCCGGGGTACATGACCAGCTGTATCATAAATAATACTGAGCTATTTGTAAGATTTATTGTCATCCATTGCAGCTTTGGAAGTTGAGCATCGAAAATTTATTTTGAGTGGGGACATTTTTTTCCTATATGATTCGAAATATTAATACTATCACAGAATGATTATCATATTTTAAGGCCATGGGCCAAGCAGATCACGTAACAAAAATCATATATTAATCTAACCATGTAAGATAACTTTTTTTATGTGCCATCGGCGCGAAAACTCGTTTTTTCGCTACAGTTAACAGTAGTGCAATGTAGTACATTGCGCTACAAAGGAATGAAATTTAAAAATTGAACTGCGCATGCGCCCATAGTCATGAAAAGAAGCTCAATCCTTCTTCTTATTCTTCTTCTTCTTCGTACAGCGTTAGCATCTTACTGGCAAAGCCTTGTACATTTGAACTGCGCAGGCGTCTACTAAAATCCATTACTACTACACAAGATCGATAAAATATAAAACATAAGTGTTAATCACAATTACAGCTCTTTAACTACATTTCCACGAAGAATGAAATATCTTCTTGAAATTTTGGAAAATGAATGGATTGGTTACATGACTTGATGTCCCATGCCTTAAAGCAATATTTTCATAGTTTATGATAAATATTTTGAATAAATCGGAAAAACATGGAAATTTATCAGATTGTAATGGTATTTCTTATTTCACCGAAATAGCACCCCGTCTGCGCCAGTATTTTCAAAATTTCGCAAAACTAGAAAAATCAGGGGCAAGTGACAGTTCACAAATATATTACAGGTGCCAGACCTACATGGCCAACTTAATTTTGAAAAATCCGTTGTAATAAATATACGAAACTTAGGGATTTAGTATCAATAATATATTTTGAATAGGAATTCAATCCTACTAGGGCCAACCCAAGAATCCGCACTGCTACGTGCCAAGAACCTCACTGTAAAGAGGGCTAAAACCTAAAGCATCAACTGGTTCGTTACGAAAAAATAGTCCCGAATGCGAACGAGGTTGTGCTATCACAAAACGAATCGAAGCTAACCGCGCGCTGTCAAGCTTACTGGTATGTTATGCGAGAGAAACCTTACCTTAAATTGGAGAAACATTGCTACCGCCAGGTAACGACAGTCCACGAAGGCTGACACCCACGAACAGCACACTGAATTCCGTAATTTTTATCCGTGATAACGCAAATTCACGCACAATGAGTTGTTAAATACTTGTAATAACTTGTAAATAACAAGGGTGGAACTCATACGAAGCCAGGTCCCCTTACCGGACTCCACCCGCTTGCGAAAACTAGCGCGCGTACAGCATTCAAATGTGTGCATAAACTAAAAATAATAATAATGCTACGCGGATACCTTCTCCATTGGAAGTTGACCGGCCCTGGCCTGGCCGCTACTGCTTCTACTCCGAACATAAATTCACTCACTCACAATCTGAATAAATTCTACATTGACTAGGAGCCAAAATGACGGACCCACACTCCTGCTTAATACAGTACCCTAGCTGAGATGATGCTGAAGCGTCTTGGTATTTCAGAGATGTATTGATGTGGAGCCAGCAGTACCCCAACATCAATACTCCCTTAAATAACTTTGCTCCTTCCAACTGGCGCCATCTTTCACTCGTCATATTTCCCCTCCGTATGAGTCCTTAATACAGCCAACTGGTCTACAATATCATCCATGAGAATCCCCATAAATTTTCAAGGTATCCAGCCCCAACGATACATATTCGGTCAAATAAATACCGGGAATATTCAATAAAACACAAAATATTGGTTTATTCATCCAAATTCATTTATTCGCCTCCAAAATAGGACCCATTTGTGACAGAAATTCTCTCTCAAACGCCTCATACGACCAGATAATATTGTGTATTGATTTTCATTACCATTTCGTTCAGTTTCTTGATTTTTTCGTCAGTCGAAAACCTTAATGTTCGACCGGAACGAGGCAAATCTTCAACCACTTTTCGGCCTTCTTTGAATGCTTTGTACCACTCGCACGCTCGTATTATTAATTGAGGTGACACTCCGTGGTATGTAGTTCTGAAGACAGAATGGGGTTTATTATAACCATATCTATTTCTGGAACCGGAAGGCTGCTGTCTTCAAAATTCGTTACACACTCATTCATGTTACGTTCTCCTGAGTCCTCGTGCAAGGAATCCAAAATGTCATTTGAAACTTCTGTGCCCCAGGCTGGGGAAATCGCCTTTCCCGCGAATCCTAATGGTAAGTGCTCATTACATTTGAACATTGTTGACCAGGTGGACCAATCTTGCGTGAGTCCATGTCTGGAAAATTTTCGGCTGCTTTAACTTGCGATTTACCTAACTTCAACTCTGGTTGAAATTTCTGCGTAGTTCTCGCAGTAATTGTTCAGTTCCCCATGTTGTTCTTGAGCAAAATGACTTCTCTTCGTTTACGACTGGAATCCTGATCCACACTTTGCAGCAACTGAATCGGGGACATAAGTCACCATTCCCTAGGTAGAGGTATTGTTTTTCCGAAGAGCAGGTAACTGGGTATGTTACCAGTGGCAGCGTTCTGACGGCGGCGGAGTACGAAAAGCAATTGTGGTAAGTATTGGTCACACGTACAGGTTATCTGGTCGTAGGCGTAATTTGAATCTCTTTTCCAGCTCTTGGTTCCTTCTTTCTGTAGGATTTACACGGGGATGGTAGACTGGCGTTGTCCACAACTCGCAGTCCCACCTCCGGCCTGCTTCTGTCCAAGTCAGAACCGTAACTTGGGTACCATTGTCACTAAGTATTCGGCGCGGATCACCCCAACGTGGAAAGACATTGCTTTCAAAAACTTCAATGAGATGTGGAGCTGTTGAATCACGCAATGGAAATACTTCTACCCACCTGGTGAACATGTCAGTCACTACCAGAATGAATCGGTTTCCTTGCCGAGTGCGCGGATAAGGGCCCATCAAATCCACAGCAATAGCCTCCCAGGCGGTGCGTGCTGATTTAGGGCGTTGACGATCTTCATGATTTCCTCGTGTTGGTTTACAGCATATGCACAGGTGGCAACCTGCGACGTATCTGTAAATCTTTCTGCTCATTTCAGACCAGATCAAAGTTTGACGAATAGAACGTAAGGTTTCCTCGGTTTCTGGATGGCCACAAAGTGGTGTGTCATAGTATTCGCGGATAATTCGGTGTCGCAGGAGTTTAGAAGCTAACAATAAACCATCCATCATTGTGATCCTCTTATTGAGCGCTGATAACATCCTCAAAGAGGGAGGGGACGTGGACCGTGTGCAAGGTAGAAACTGTCCCTCCTAAAGTCTTCTCGTTTTTATGTAGTAATGGCAAGCCGTTCTTTCTGGGTTTGGTTATCGTGCCTCGGCTGGAGAGAATTTGGCACTTGCATATGAAATGATACGGCGTTTTCCATCGGGTTCCTGCTGCATAAACACCGCTCCCATCCCCTTTTTTTTTTAAACGTCTTTAGTCGCTGCAAAATCTGTAATAGCCATCCTTTTTGCCAGCCATGAAGATGGCTGAGCTTTAGGGAGATCCTATGGACTCAATCATTGTGTCAATTAATAATTTCTTGACCTGCTCATCGATCCATAAACGTTTTTGTTCAGAATAACGTCTTGGTGGATTCTGGAACGGAGTTTGATTTGAAAGGTGGATCTCCTGTCGTACAGCCATGGTTTGTCGTAGGCGTCCTCTTTGATGGAACGTCAGAACGTGACGCTTCTTCAGTTCGCAGAAGGCGTTGACAAATTCATCAGGGAAGTTGTGGGAGAGCTTAACAAAATTGTCATAGGCCCAAGTGTCTAAAAGTGCGACCGTCTCAAAGTCTCCCAGTTTAATTCTCGATTCTGTGAGATTCCGGGAGTTGGTATGGATAATGTTTATTGTTGGCCTGATGGGCCAGGAACTTCTGCGGGTGGAGCGGATGAGCCGGGAACGTTTGCCACCTGGCCTCGCCAGTTCCCTTCGACGTTTGTTTTTTGCCGAGCGGTTAGGAATGGGCAATCTCAGTGGTAGTGATAATCCGGGCAGTATTCACACGGAGGCGCAGAACCTCTTGGTTCCAATTCATTACGGAGTCCTGATGGGCCGAAAGTTCTTGATTTTTCCACCTTTTTATGTCTCTTCGTGGTTGATCTTCCGCTTCGCCTGCTTCCGCCTCGACAGCTCGATTAAATAGGTATCAGCCGCAGGGTGATTTTTTTCTGCAAGAATACGGTGGTTGGCTCTTCATCCACCTGTTTTCTCGAGTATAGTTGTGCACGGAGGCGCATCAGAGATCTAGCGCAGGAATATCATTGTAGCATCACCTCTCGGAATTCGTACCATGTCAGAGAGAGTGATTTGTACATTTTCCACCACTTTGCAGCGGATTCTCCGAGTGCTTTTCATGCCAATCTTGTCCACTCTGCTGGTTCGGTTGCAGATTGGGTGAAATGCTCCTCGCACTCATGGAGAAATGCATTAGGATCCTCATGATCCTGGCCCGTGAATGTAGGCAATGCAGGCAGTCGCGAACGTATAGCTCTTATTAAGCTGGTCCAGTCTATTGGTAGACTATTTATTGCACGGTTTAATGGTCCTTCCAAGTTCGCTGGGGCCTGCTGAGCAGCAATTGTTCTAAAAGTTGTTGTAAAAAAACTACATGTGCCGTATTCTTATGGTTATTTGGAGTCGAACGGCTACGGTGGCCTAAGGGAAGTGATAGACTCCGTCTGGAAGAGGTGCGAGTTCTTCATCTCCTTCCTGGTTATGGGTAGTGTTGGACGCCACCGAATTTTGATTCGTTTTGACTTTTGTCAATAATGTCTGAAGAAAATTTTTCAGAGTGCCCCACGTTGGGGGCCAATTTGATGCCGGTGTTCCATGTGAATATTACGTTATTTTTCACTGCCCGATACAGATTAAAATATAGTGGAATCAACACGTGCTAATCTATCAATAATTTATCAAGCTGGAGCTTAAAATTCATTTTCCTCTAAATAAATTATACTCGTAGATTAGAATCACCATCAAGATGCTTATCCCCATTTGTACAGTAAATAACACACGAATTAATATTTACACATTTTAACAAAAGGAAACAAATGAACACAAAGTTACACACAGGCCATAAAAAATAATCTTCAATCAAATTTCATTAATATTGAAAGTTTTTATCGCTATATGGCCGGTGGCTAAAGTTTTTATATAAATGCTAAATGTTTCATAAATATCAGTTGAAGGTTGAAGCGTGGAAAGTCTACTCTAGGTAAGCGATACCTTTTCTGATAATAAATTTCAAATATTCTTAAGGGGGTATTCTGGTCTAGAGGCACAAATTTTGGACCGTTTTTTAAATTCGATAAAAAAAACAAAAAATGTTTTTACCATCTATTTTTTTACGAAATATTCATTGATATTTTAATAATACACAAAAAACATTTCAAAAGAAGAATTCAAAATTCCAAGAGTTACGGGCTGGTGAAGTGCGGGGTAGAAAAAGGTGCGTCCTGGTTGACACGATTTTAAAATTTTGTTAATTAGCGTTACAATAACCTTCGGTTGATCGATTTTATATTCTTGAAGGTATAAACTTTGAAATTATGCAACAAAAAAAAACGATTTTTTCAACATTCTAAACCGGAATAGCCCCTTAATATAGCCCATCATCACACCGTTCAGAAAAATGCGAAATCGTTTATAGCTTTTCTTAAATCTATTTTCGAAGGTAGGTAGGTTATTGAGCGTGCGAAAAAGTATTAATATTTGAATAAAAATTAAATAACATTACCAGCAGCCTAATTCTATGATATTTGATTCATATAATTTTGATCTGTCAAATAAAATGTTTTTAATAATAGGTTGCTTGTCTTCCATTTTCACGAACATTTCGGGTACATTTATCTTAAAAAATCTATTAGTCCTCAAAAATTCGACAAATTTTGAGCTAATGTTCAATATGTAACTACCAAACCTGTAATAACGATTATTTTGACGTATATTTAACGATAAATGATAAAACTTTGTTACATTATTGACAATATAAATATATCATTTCTTCCCATTCGTCTAGAGTGTTTTTAAATAATTTTTACAGAATAGATATAAATAAAGAAAACGAATTGGCAAAAATTATGTTGCAACTCTGTCGAATCGCCTGCTCTCGGCATGGGTGCATTTCTTTTTCTCCGCGTTCGATCGATAAATCTCTTAACGGTATCGGCGCGCTTGGACACAGTTAAAGAAATACCCATCCTGACCGCAGTTTTGGATTTAAAAATCTCAAAATATATTAAAAAACTGCCTGAAAGCCTGCTGAGCAACTTTCTCGCTGAAAGTTCTCTCAACTCTAAACTTCCTCGCATACTTTTTTTCTTTGAAGATGAAAAATGAGAATTTTGCCAGCTGCAACTGTTATAATAAAAATTATTAACAGATTGAGAATTTTGTTATATTGAACATAACTATCTGAAGCTCTAGGGTCTTTTGAATTTGTTGATAAAATTTCAGACTGTTCCGGACAAATTTGTACGAAAAACAGCAGGTTCATTGTAAAAAATCAATTGATTTCGTACATTCAAAAAATACGGTTTTCTTCGATTATAAAAAAAACTAGAGTTAAATTTATGAGAGAAAAATATGCGGAATGACATTTAACATATACTGTCACGTTTTTTGATCATTTTTCCGAATTTTTTATTCAAATGAAAAAAAAGTATGAGGAATAAAATGATGCTGCACGGCAAGAAGCAACAAAATTAAATTATTATACTCAATTATTAAAAACTCACAGAAAACTACAACAAATAAAAGCAATCTGAATCTGAATATATAAATATTGAATTGAAAAAATGCAAACGTTTCTTCGTCACCCTAGAAAAATTCATAAATGGGGCTTACCTCCTATAGGCTTTTTACCCTTCAGTTGTATTTCAGGGATCAATAGTGAAACAGTTTTTGGTATGGAAATGATAAGAATGGTTGTCATGTCATTCCTGTATATTTTTGCAGTGATCAATCATGCTATAGGTGAGTTTAAAAAAGAATTCACCTTTTTTAAAATTGCTTTATTATTACAATATGTATCAAAGTGACCTATGTTGTATGGCAACTAAAAATTTCTCTGCGTTAATAACTGAGCCCCAATTTAAAAAGAAAAAAAAAAACTGGCTCCAGAACAAATTATAAAAATAATGTATTTGCAGGAACAATGCGCATTTCCACCGCCAAACAGTTTTTGCAAGTTTCTTTAGAATCCTGATATACTTTTGATAGAAACTAGAAAAAATATAATACAAAAATAATTTTGAAAGATTATAAAAAATTCTATGAAAAATGAAGAAATTTTTTTTTAATTCTTTAAGGGCGTTAGGCAATAGGGTCTCAGAAATTTTCGGTGTGCCCCCAATTACAAATACGGCAATGTCTGCGTATATATTTTTTATCCAAAACATCCGAAGAAGGGTGTTTCGGATGTCGAATATTCGACATTCGACGGACGGCTGATCGAATGTCGAAAATCCGACATCCGAAGAAGGGTGCTTCGGATGTCGAATATTCGACTATGCGGCCGATCGAATTTCGTGTTTTGGACATCTTTTGTCGAATACAGTTCTTTTCAAACTGTGCATCTATTCAAGTATGTTCACACAGCATTGTTCTAATAAAATTCCATAATTTTTATTGTAAAATTAATACAGAGATTTTTATCAGTGTACTTAAACGCGTTTGAAATCTTTTTATATCTGTTGGTAAAGATTGTTTGGGAAAAAGGTTTCTGAACATGATCAGGTGTATTGTGAATTGTAGTTGTACTAGTAATCACCAATAAAGAGTAGATTTCTTAGTTCAATTATAAATTGAAATTATATATGTGAAGCGTTCTCGTACAAACAGACCACCTAGGAAGTGAAGCTAATAATATTCTAGCAACTACTCTCGGCTAAATGCTATTCCCGGCATTATTATACACACTTAATATTATCTGCTTCACAATATACGTATGTAAATATGTAATGAACGTTTATGTGTCGAATATTCGACATCCGAAGTGCGTCCGTCGAATGTGGAATAATCGACATCCGAAGTACGTCCGATCGAATGACAGATTTTTAACTTTCGACCGGCGCAGTATGTAGTTTGCAATTTTTAATCAGACATTACACAATAAACATTGAATAGTTGTATTTTAATTTTATATCGTCATATTTAAAGAATAAAAAAATATCAATTATTTTAATTTGTCACATTTGTTACCAGGCCAGATGATGACCTCCTTCCCCCAGGTTTAGTTATCCATATATGTAGAGGTTGATGACCTCCCCCTCCTAGGTTTAGCTGTCTATATATGTAGAGGTTCAGGCAGGCCTCGTCAGTTCTTCTCTAACATCTCTCAAGAATAAAGACATACAAAGTGATATCAGTTTGATGTCACTACCTTTAAAAATTAGAAAGTTTAGTTTTCACTATAACATTTTGGCGATCCTGCCACGATCCGCTTAAGTTCTCGGTTTTTAATTTCTACGAAAATCCACATAGAACGCGGACCTGTGCGAGACTTGGAATCCACGGACCCAAGAAGCTAAAGAAACTTTACGAAGTTTTAAAAATACGAAGAACTCCGGACTTCACTACGGTAAGCCCGAAAACAGGAATAAGTAGCTGATAATAAAAATTAGTTGGTGAATTTAGTAGCCACTATACCACGTAAATTATCAGTGAAAGATTCCATTAAAAATGAACGAGGCCCGCAATCAGGCGGAAGACGCATCTGCGTAAGTAAGCAGCCAACGCCCAGTCAGGCAACCGGTTCTCAACAGTAAGCTGACTCATCTCTTCGACACGTCAAGGAAGGCAGGCGGTCTACGGATCCCACATCAGGCCACGAGTAGCACAGTAAGCATTACTTCTAGAAAGTGAAAGTATTGTAAACATTTATCCATCGATCTTGGGCCTTAGAGTATAAATCCTCTTTACGTACGTTGCACGGCGACTGTACTACGGTACAGGTGAGGTAAAGTTGAGGCAAGATCGGGTTGGCTATACTCTGTGTGTTCACAAGCACTGGCCACCCTTAACAAATTAAGTATCACTACCTCAAAATCAGTAGCAGTTTGTAGCAACTTATACTGCATTTTGTTGTATTAAAAAATAAACATTTAAAATTTTACCGCGACATTCTACACCCGAGTCACAAACAATAGATAAGTAGGTACACTGGCGTTTGATAAACACCGAGATAGCACACTCTATCAAACTGACTCATCCTACGATACGGACTCATCCTCTTTAAATTTCCCAATCACAACCACTCTCATGTCTCGAGCACAATCTCCCGTCAGGGCCCAGTCCCCCTCTTACACCACTGACGAATTACTAGTAAGGGTTCTCAGCCAAATGGAAACTCTGACTATCTCATTCAACGCCCTGAAAAAAGAAAACGAAAATAGGATAGATGAAATTTCAAGATTATCAAAGATATTAGGAGGAGCAGGGACAGTAGAAACAGATAGTGAATCCCAGCAACGACCAGAAGCGACAGACGATCATTCTTCGGTCGAAGAAAAAACATTCCAAAGAAAAGAAACATTTAGACCAAGACAGGAAAATATTTACGGTCAATCACAATTTTTCCCAACAACTGTCCCAACAGCACCACACGAGGAACGGAAAATGGGAGCCAAGTTAGCAATTGAAACAATAAAGCCAATTAACGGTCAGGACGACATGGGAGTAGAAGATTTTATAAAAACGGTAAAGAGAGCTAGAATAAGATGCGAAGAACCAGAAATTCTTTTAGATTTAATTTTAGCAAAGAAAATTACACACGTGGCAGAAAAAGCCATTAGATATATGCAAATAAACTCCTATGAAGATTTATACGCGGCACTCAGACAAAATTTGAGACAAACCAGTTCATTAATTTCATTAAAATCTAAATTAGAAAGCTGCAAGCAAGGCTTAACAGAAACGGTTCAGAACTTCACGACGAGGTTTCGACAAATAACAAATGAAATAAATTACCTAGTCCAATCCCAGCACGTAAACCCCACTAAACGAAGACTTAAAATAGAATTGGAAGAAGAAGAAGCCGTTAACCGTTACTTATTAAATTTAAAAAGAGAAATTGGAATGCAGGTACGTCTGTTAAAACCGAACACAGTAAACGAGGCTCAAGCATTAGCCATCGAAACTGAAACATGGTTAAAAGACAGCCAACCTGTCAGACAAATTATCAAACCACCAGTAAAAATATGGGCCAAATCACCCGGACCACCTCGACTCAGTGCAAATACTACACCTAGAGCACAGAATAGTACCATACCACTGAGTGACAGATTTAAAATGAATTGCTTCAAGTGCGGCAAAATAGGTCATATATCTTCACAGTGCCAAGTGAAGCAGGGTTACCGGAGACCACCTCCGGTAAGAGCAATCCAAGAGGAAGAAACAGAAGCGGAAAACATGACAGAGGAAGAAATAACGGAGCAACTGATCTTCGAGGAATCAGCCGAATTTCTTCCATATGCGGAAGATTACGAACAATCGATGCCAGAAGAAAAACTGGAAGATACAGATTATTAGTAGACTCAGGAGCTGCTATAAACATAATCAAAGAAGAAATATTGGATGATAGAGACGAAAGGAAATCTACCCACAAAACATTCCTAATGGGTAACGATCGGCATATCTCTAAATATTCTACAAAATTAAACTTTTTTGGACAAGAACACGTTTTCTACATAGTACCCAACGATTTTCCCTTACCAGAAGGAGGTATAATTGGAATTAAATTCTTGGAAAAATATCCAAGATATGCGATCACGAACAGTCACCTCGTGCTAAATAAGGTAAAGCTACCTTTGCACCTAAGCAATGATTTCATACCAGGAAAATCCGAAAAGATATGTACCATTTCAACTGACGCAGAAGATCAAGATATTATCATTATAGATGATAAGGAAATCCCCGACGGACTCTACACTATACGAAACGGACAAATAAAAATCCCATTGAAAAATAATGAGGATTACCCTAAAGAAGTAAATCTCCAGATTAGCTACGAACCTATATTAAAAATAATCACAAATGAAAGTAATGGACCTCAAATGACATTTCGACTAAATGAATTATTGAAAGCTTCAAGATTAGATCATTTAGAAAAAGACCAGAGAGAATTCATCAAAAAAATGATAGCCAGATACTCGGAAGTTTTCACGTTAGAATCAGACCCACTTCCATGTACTAACCTTACCGAACATCAAATAGTACTTAAAAATGGAAAAATAATCAATCTAAGATCCCACAAATTACCCGAAAAACACCGACAGTTTGCCCTAGAAGAAACAGAAAAGTTATTAAAAAAGGGAATTATAAGAGAAAGCCAATCACCATACAACTCACCTTTATGGATAGTACCGAAAAAAGGAAATAAATTAAGAATGGTAATTGACTACAGAAAGATTAATGAAGACACGGATCAAGATGCTTACCCATTACCAATGATCGATGATATACTAGATCACTTAGGAAAAGCTAAGTTCTTTTCTGCCTTTGACCTCTCAGCTGGATTCCACCAAATCCCGATGAAGGAAGAAGACAAAAAGTACACTGCGTTTTCTACAACCCAAGGACATTTCGAATACAATCGCATGCCTTTCGGTTTAAAGAACGCACCAGCCACTTTCCAAAGAATGATGGATAATGCATTCAGAGGATTAATCGGAACAAAATGCTTTGCGTACATAGATGACATTGTGATATTCGGAAGCTCAATTCAGGAACATAATGAGAACTTAGTAGCAGTCATGGAAAGAATCTACCAGTTAGGACTAAGATTAGAACCGAGAAAGTGTAAATACCTTAAACCAGAACTAGAATACCTTGGACATATAATAACCAAAGAAGGAGTCAAACCCAACCCTGAAAAAATAAACTGCATAAAAGAATTCAGACCATTGAAAACTGTAAAAGATGTGCAATCATTTTTAGGACTTGCAGGTTACTATAGGAAATTCATCAAGAATTTCTCTACTATAGCGAGACCCTTAACAAAGCTAACTCAGAAAGAGACAATATTCGATTGGACCCCAGACTGCGAAAAAGCATTTTTCGATTTGAAGAACGCATTGGTAATCGCACCAGTTTTAAAATTCCCTGATTTTTCCAAACAATTTATACTGACTACGGACGCATCCAACTGTGGATTAGGAGCAGTATTGAGCCAAGACGGGCACCCTTGTCTTTTTATATCAAGAACATTGAACAAAGCCGAAGAAAAATACACCACCTCTGAAAAAGAACTTTTAGCAATTGTATGGGCTATGAAACGCCTCAGACAATATCTTCTCGGAAAGAAATTCAAAATTCAAACAGACCACCGTGCTTTAGTTTGGCTACACAATGTGAAAGACCCTAGCTCAAGACTTTTACGATGGAGACTTCGTATGGAAGAATACGAATACGAAATAGAATATGTAAAAGGAAAAGAAAATAAAGTAGCGGATTGTCTATCCAGACTTTTTCCCATCACTAAGGACACATTACAAGAAGCAATGGAAAAACCCGGAATTAGTACTGAAGAAGAAGAACCAAGCTTGGAAGACCAGTCACCGGAAATAGAAACATTCGACAAGCCGCGAATAACAAAAGACGAAATATTAAAAGAAAAAATTAAATTAACCGCAAGGCGAATGAGAGAACCGTCAGAAAATGAAACCACAGAAACGGAAGAAGAAATCACGGAAACACCAGGAGACAATACTAATTTATATACGGATTTTATAAATTGGAAACTACAACCAGTCAAAGGCAAAATTAAAACAAAGCCTAACCCTATCGGCAAACTTTGGAAAGAAGTAACTAAGGATGAAATGCCTATGTACAACGAAGAAGATTGGCTGTATAAATTAAGTTGGTTCATCGAAGAATTCGTTAACAGGAAACTTTCAATTGTTAGATTATCCTTTGGAGATCCTCTATTTACATTTCTGGAGCGAGAAGTAATTCAAGAAATAATGGAATTCCTATCAAACTATTATCCAGATAAGAATTTCCACATTTGTTTCTCTACAACCCGAGAATTAACTAAGGAAGAACGAAAACAAATTATTAAAGAAGCTCATAGGGATCACACTGGAGAACAAAATACTATCGAAAAAGCCAAGAGAATCGGAATTTGGACCAACATGGACCAAGACATTAAGGACTATGTCAAAAAATGCCCTATATGCCAACTACAAAAGACCACGCGAATTAAGAATCAATCAGAAAGTATAATACCCGACATACCACTCAATCCAAATGATAAAATAGCACTGGATATTTTTGGACCGTTACCCACTACACCTAGAGGTAACAAATACATACTTAGTATTCAGGATAGATTGACCAGATACACCACTTTAATACCGTTAGAAAGTGAAACCTCAACAGCAATAGTAGAAGCTCTGATAGAACAATATATTTACATTTATGGATCCCCTAAAACTATTCTCACTGATCAAGGGTCTAACTTTCTATCTGAGTTAATGGACCAATTTGAGAAAGCTTTGAAAATCAAACATATTAAAACTACAGCATTCCATCCACAATCCAACGGAAACATTGAAAGAATGCACTCAACCCTGAATAATCTGATCAAAACTAGCATAGCAGAAAACCAGAATAACTGGGACGAAAATCTAAAATATGTAACATTCGCAATAAATTCAACAGTAAATCAAACCACGGGATTCACACCCTTTGAACTCACGTTTGGAAGATTACCAAATATACCATCTCAAATTGAAAACTCACCCAATTTAACCCATCAAGATCTGATTAGAAAATGGAGGAAAAAACACGAGGAAAACATCAGAAAAGCTAGAGAGAGAATCCAAGTAGAATTAGAAAAAACTAAGAAAAGATTAGATGAAGGAATAATAAGAACACATCCTTTATACAAGCCTGGAAGCCTAGTCAAAATCCTTAACAACACCAAACAAAACAAATTAGAACAATCCTGGAAAGGTCCTTACGAAGTTATAGATTACCTAGATAATAATAATCTACGCATTAGGAACAAAGATAAAATACTGAGAGTACACATAGATCAGTGTATGCCTTATTTTTTAGATGAGGACTCTAGTACTTCTAATAGCGGCAATGGCCAACTGTAAAGCCAACTACACCTTACAACCGTCAAAATTCCCATTATAGAACAGGAAGAGGGTACCATCAAACATATTATACCTATCCCTTATCCTATCCAAAACCTATATTTTGCAGTAATTCCCGACCATGACTATTTAATAAAATTTAGAGACTCATATGTAATTACTGACAAGGAAACAATAAATAAATGTACGACGATAAGCGAATATAAAATTTGCGAAAGAAGCCAACCAAACCTTAGGCTGACTGACAGTGAAACATGCGAAGCTACGATATTCAAGCGATACTCAGAGAACAAATGTAAAACTTCAACTTTTGCTTTACACAAAGAAACCTTCATACCCGTACTCAACGGATACATAATAGTACTAATGAACGAGGTATATTTAGATATTAGCTGCTCCATATATGTAGAGGTTGATGACCTCCCCCTCCTAGGTTTAGCTGTCTATATATGTAGAGGTTCAGGCAGGCCTCGTCAGTTCTTCTCTAACATCTCTCAAGAATAAAGACATACAAAGTGATATCAGTTTGATGTCACTACCTTTAAAAATTAGAAAGTTTAGTTTTCACTATAACACATTAATGTTACATAATTTTAACTAATTTTTTAAAAATATATAATTATTAATTTTATTAAATGTAAATATAATATAAAATTTAAAATAATTTGTGAATACATTTTCAAGTTATTATTAATAGTTTATCATATCGGAATCGTGAGTCGAAAGAATTCGTTTTTTTCATATGCGATTTATTCATATCATTTAAAGGAATGTGCATTAAAACTGTTTGAAGAATCAGGCAACGTGATTTGTATTTAATAAAATAACTACAAAATCAAATTCTATGCGCCTGAAAACTCGAGAAAAATAATTATACGCAGAGGGACTATACACAGTTAAATATATTTAACAATTTTAATATTTTTAACCAACTCATCAAAATTTATCCTATACCATAAATCTCTACAACTGTAACAAGACATAATAATTTTAATTTTGGAAATTTGAATAAACTTTACACAATAAAACTCTGTACGATAAAAGAGTAAACCCTACTGAACATAATTTTATTAATAATTTTTTAAGCACAATGAAATTGTACACTAAATTATAGAAATTAAATTTTGTACATTTAAATAAACTCTATTAGAATCTACGAGAAAATATTATGCACCCGATTAAATACTTTTTTATTAGTTTAATTTCAAGGCTATGACACACTTACCCGATTATTACCTTACTTTTTTAAACCAACTTCCAGCCACACGAAATAAGATATCGGTTTGAAGTTTTGAGAACTTAAATGAAAGGCACTAAGAAATGTTTATGATTGAAAAATAATTTTTTTCCAATTTTTTTTTATCTAAATTGTTATTAGAATTGTAAAAATTTAGAAGTAAAAAAAGTCCCTTCGTGACTCTTATTCAAGAGCCTAAAATTTCAACTCGATATCTTATCTCGATTTCTGCAGATATTCGAAAAAAATGTTATATCTATACACTGCTGCTCAGCATTATGTACAAATTCCAGCAACATCCAGAAGTTCAGACAGATTGTTCACGAGTAAACAAACAATCTCTGAAGAGAAAAGAGGTCTGCAGCCACCCTCTTATGTAAAAGAGTATATTTATTTGTATGAAAATCATGAGTTCTTAAAGCAATTATAATAAAGTTAAGAGTTTCTTTACAATATTACTCGTATTTATTTTATACCTATACACTTTTATTATTAATAGACCAGCATACAAATTTCAAACTATGTTGCACACACTTTCTCAAATAATCAGTCTCAAAGAAAGTAGAATTTAAAAACAGTATCATTAAAGAAAAATCCGACTTTAGCTGAAAGAAAACAATCTGAATCGTGCATAAGACTAAAAATAATAAATTCTTTCGACTATGGCGATATAAAATTAAAATACAATTATACAATGTATGTATATTGTGTTGCGTTCATCGAATGTTCAATATCCGAATTGAGGCGCTTCGGATGTCGAATATACGACATTCAACGGAAGGCCGATCGAATGTCGATACTCCGACATCCGAAGAAGGGTGCTTCGGATGTCGAATATTCGACATTCGACTATACGGTCGATCGAATCGAAAAAATCCGATCCGAAGAAGGATGCTTCGGATGTCAAATATTCGACGAGCGACTGATCGAATGTCGAATATTCGACATTCGACTATGCGGCCGATCGAATGTCGCAAATCCGATCCGATAAATAAGGCAAATCGAATCGAATTTGCGACATTCGATCCGGCAGAATGCACACGTCTAATCGTTATATAAGCCCGCATTTCTATCTTATTTGAAGAAAGTGCATATTTTGTGCAATGATATTCATTTTCTGATAGGGAGAAATGCGGCGACTGGATGTCTGAGCCCTGAAATACTTATGCATATTTATTTTTTTGTGAACAAGTCTGACACTGGAAAAGCATTCCTAATAAATACAAAAAATTCTAAAACTCCTGACTTTTATAATGGTAAAACTGAATTTCGCCGATTATTTCGCTTAACGGAGTAAGAATGGGAGGAAAAATGAGAGATTCTACACTGTTAGAAATTTTTGTATTAACCCATAAGCGAAATCCAGGCTAGATAGCACCAAACTGACTATTGGATCACTGTCCAAATGAAAAAAAAATTTACCCGTGTTTTTTCTTTTTACGATTCCAATTGTTTATACGAAATTATTTAAACAAATTAACAAAAATTTTGCAATTTCAGGAAACTAATAATGCCAATCGATTCTACGGGAAAAAACAAGTCGAAAACCTTGGTACCATTTTTTTGTTAGATTCTATTTTGTTAGTGTATTATCATTAGAAAATAAAATACACAGGTTTATCCGGAAATCAAGATTTTATTCGAACCGATTGCACAAGATATTTAGGCATGATTGTTTCTGTGTTCTTTGCATAGAGGAATTTTACATAGTGAAAAATAACTTTCAGTGTACACTGAAAAAAAAATTTCAACGATACAGACATAATTGTGGTTCCTTGACCTATATTATATTGGAGATTTACCGAAAACCAAGGTTTGCTTGTATTAGTTCAGCCTGTATATGTATTCCAACCATATGAATTACTATTGCAGCAATATTTTTGATTAACTGTCAAATATTTTTTGTTGAATTACTTAAAAACATTCAGCTATATTCATATGGCTGATAAATCCCAAGCATTTCTTTCAGTGTATACAGAGCAGTTTTCTGCTTCGACATTGTTTATAACGATAATACACTAACAAAATAGAATCTGACAAAAAAATGGTACAAAGGTTTTTGACTTGTTTTTTCCCTTAGAATCGACTGGCATTATCAGTTTTTTGAAATTGCAAAATTTTTGTTAATTTGTTTGAATAATTTCGCATGAACAATTGGAATCGTAAAAAGAAAAAACACGGGTAAATTTTTAAATAGTTAGTTTGGTGCTATCTAGCCTGGATTTCGATTGGGTAATAATGGGTTGAACTTCCATTATATGTAATGAAACTTTTTTATCAGTAAGAAATATTAAATATGAAATACTTTCATCTTATAAACTAAAAACATTTATTTGAATTTTAATACACATGTGTATATAAAGGGTTTTCCAATAGGGACATAACAATTTCGTATCTTTATATGAACGCACCCTTAAACTTTTTTAATGTCAAAACCTTAGTTAAAGTCAACATTTTCATCATGGTAAAGTTCACGAACCAGCAACGATTGGAATCTATTACAAATTACTACCGAAATTCTGAGTCGGTGGTCGCAACTTTAAGAGCGCTTACTCCAATTTTCGGCCGTAATAATCGCCGCACCTGAAAGGCTGTGCGTGCTATAGTGGATAAATTCGAGACCAAATTTACACTATTGGACGTTATGGTGCCAAAAAGACGTTGTATTGTTCGAAGCGAAGAAATAATCGCAGCCGTAAGTCATCGATTCAAAATAATCCAAATCAGTCGATTCCACGTCGTTCTCAAGAATTGGGCATCGCTCAAACGACACTGTGGCGTATTATGCGAAAAGATCTTGGCCTACATGCTTTCAAGATTAAATTGACTCAAGAACTAAAGCCACTTGATCATTTGATACGCCGAAACTTCTCCAATTAGGCTCTGGCAAAGCTTGAAGAAAATGAAGAATTGCATCGAAAAATCATCTTCAGCGATGAAGCTCATTTCTGGCTCAATGGCTTTGTTAATAAGCAAAATATGCGTTATTGGTCAGCAACAAACCCAAATGTGCTTCTTGAGACACCATTGCATCCGCAAAAAGTGACTGTTTGGTACGGTTTTCATGCTATGTTGGAAGATTATTTGTGGCCAGAATTAGATGAACTTCACATCAACGATATGTGGTTTCAAAAAGACGGTGCCACTAGCCACACAGCACGCGTCTTAATCGATTTATTGAAAGGCAAATTCGGTGAACGTGTTATCTCTAGAAATGGTCTGGTCGAATGGTCGCCTCGTTCATGCGATCTAACACCATTGGATTTCTTTTTATGGGGCCATATAAAGTCACTGGTCTATGCCAACAAGCCAGCAACTTTAGATGACCTCAAAGACAACATCCAACGCGAAATTGCCAACGTTCCGGTCGAAATGTGTGCCAGAGTGGTGGAAAATTGGGTCCAAAGAATCGACCGCTGTAAGCGGGCTTGTGGTAGTCATATTACCGATATCGAATTTCATTCATAAAATGTAATGCTTGCACTACACCCATAATAAATTTGAACTCAATATCTCAAATATTTCTGTGTTTTATTCATAGATAAAACTGTTATGTCCCTATTGGAAAACCCTTTATTTTAATAATGTTTTTTAATTTTTTATATATTACCGTATTTCTAATTAGGGGCACCGAAAAAAATTTCAAAGACCGCATTGTCCAACGCACTTAGGAAGAAACACCCACTTTCAATATTCTTCAATAGTATTTTGTGCACCGAGAGCGAGAGCGGGTATTTGCGCACCACGTGAAAAGTTGAGCCCCGAGGCGAAGCCCAGGGGTTTTCAACTTTATACAAGGCAGAAACGCTCGTTTTTGCTTGAGGTTTACATACTATTTTGTCTGACAGCGGAACGAATGCGAGTTTTAGCGTTGAAAATATACAAAGCGGGTTTGAAGTAACTGACGTTCTGTTGGTTGCTATATGTTTTCATTTTTCTGAGCTAAATTGAGCTAAAAAATTATTATAAAATTAATCAATTGTTATATTTGATAGTTTATAAATTCGGCTATATGTGCCACCTCATCGTTTGTCGTGCCTCCAACGTTTTCGATCTTCCCCCCTTCACAGGCATGGAATCGCTTGATTTCGCTCCGCCGTCGGCCAAATATTTCTTAAAATTCTGAACATTAAATATTGCATTGGAGTAGTAGTTAAATAGGTTGACAAGTTATTGCTTCGTCAATTGTCAATTTAATTTCTTTCAACAATGTTAACGATATTTGCGGGATAACTTGAATATGTGTGAAGTTTCTTAGACTCTAATATGCAGTGAATTATTAGTCAATTAACGACTCTCTGATTGTCAATAAATTTTTTTATCTATTATAGCCTCAAAAAGTCAGTAAAAGTGAACTTAATCCATTATTTGGCATATGGCCATTTGTCTTTTGCTCCATAAAAAATTGATTACTGAATATTTACTGTTCTATCTTAATTATGTCACATTATTTTAGCATTATTATTATTATTATTTTCGAATGATTTTGAGAACTTTCCGTTTTTTGGTATCGTAAAACATTTGTGAAAAAATATAAATATTGTATATTTTCTAATTTTGTTGAGAAAAAAAGATCAGTGAAATGAGGCCAGTACATTCTGGTGAACAAATTATGTTATTAATGTATACAGAGGAAGGCTTCTGACTTGGAGTAGTAGCGACCAACTGACTAGCTTCGGTAATTCCGTTTAGTCTCAAAAACCCTAGTGTTTATTGACAAACTGATTCGCGTTCAAGTTGAAAACCTTCGCACATTCTCAACACCTCCCCTCGAAGTTACAAGCTTGAACTTTAGACAATATTGCCATTCGTTATCCCTAGGTTTGTTATACATTCGCGATGTTTTTTTACGCTTAACCCTTTGGTAAACACATCAGCGGGTATTTTATTAGTAGGCATATATTCTAAGTCAATTTTACCTTCGGAAAACGCATCTCTTATAAAATGATGCCGTACGTCTATACGTTTCGTTCACGAATGGTATTTATTTTGTTGTGCGAGCTTTATAGCACCCTGATTATCATTGAACAATTTTACTGAACTATCGCCTATTACTCCAACAAACTTAAAGATACTACGTAGATACAGGGCTTCTTTTGTTGCTTCAGATAATGCCATATATTCGACCTCTGTACTTGATAGGGCTACGGTTCTTTGTTTCCGTGCTTTCCAACTTATGGGCGCTCAAACCAATATAAAAGCGAAACCCGAATAAGATCTACGGTCTGATAGATTCGCACTCCAATCAGCGTCAACAACACCGAATAGTGATAAAACAGTCCTCTCGTACTCGAGTCCGCATTCCACAGTTCCTTTTAGATAGCGTAACACACGCTTCGCCGCTTTCCAATGCTCAACATTGTAATTATTGTTAAATTGACTTAAGAAATTTATCGAATAAACAATATCCGGTCTTGTGGATACCGCCAAAAACATTAAAGCTCTAATCAAACTCTGATACGGATATTGATTTATGGTTTCATCTTTCGCATGTTCTGGTCTCGATAATTTACAATTTGATTTTATTGGCGTTGACACAGGCTTGCAGTCCTTCTTACCGAAACGCTTTAATACGTTTTATATACAGGGTGTCTAAAAATTCCCGCGACGGTTGGATATTTCCTCAGGTAAAATATATTTTAAAAAAGTGAAGGTAATTCCTGGGGTATTTTTCAACGGGGAATTCAATGGCGACCTTCATTTTGACCTTGAAGTTGACATTCATGGCTTTTTCAAGATCAACTTTGTTTTTTTAAATGGAAACCCCCTTTTCTTACATCTGCAATCGATAGAACGGAAAATTCTACGTTCAGATACGTACCCAAGTCATAGGTCAATTGTAACGTTCAAGGTCAATTAGAGGTTATTTGAAATAAACAAAGTTTTTCAAGAGGTCAGTGCAATTCCTGGAGTATTTTTCAATGGGGAATTCATTGCTGAGCTCTGTATTGATCTTGGTGATGATATTCAAGGTTTTTTCAAGGTTTTTTCCAAGCAGTTTACGTTTACGTTTAGCATTACCCAAGAACAACGACGTGGATGTAGTAAATTCTGTTCCCTTTAGGGTGCTTGATTAGCGTGAGTCCCCTTGCCTCTCACGTTTCGGAGTGCTTGATTAGCGTGAGTCCCCTTGCTTCTCACGCTTCAATGAAGATGTTCGAACTGAAAACCTTGAGATTTTTGACAAAAAGCTATGCGATTGTAAAAATGAGTTACAGCATTACGAATCATCTCCCTATCAATCAAAGTAGCCTCTTGCAGAATCCGATTCTGCAATTCGTCTAAGCTTTGGGGTTGCGTTGAGTATACTTTGCTCTTTAAATAACCCCAAAGAAAATAGTCGAGAGGCGTCAGATCAGGAGATCTAGCAGGCCAGTCGATTTCACCCCTTCTTCCAATCCACCTATGAGAGAACTGAGTATCCAAATATGCTCGAACCTCCCTTCCGTAATGAGCCGCTGCTCCGTCCTGCTGGAACCAAATATTTTGAAAATTATCGCCTGTAATCTCCCTTATTCTTGGTACAATTTTTTTTTCTGAGAAGCTCTTCATATGCACGGGCATTGAGATTACCATCGATGAAGAAAGGGCCTATTTATGTATCATTCAAGATACCGGCCCAAACATTAATCTTTTGTGGATATTGTGTGTGACTCTCCAACATCCAATCAGGATTTGTGTGGGACCAATATCTACAATTTTGCCTGTTAACTTCACCTTTTAAAGTAAAAGTAGCTTCATCTGAAAATACTGTATTGTACAAGAAAAGAGGATCTCTATCAATTCTGACCATCATAATTTCACAAAATTCAACCCGACGATCAGGATCGTCTTCATTGAGCTCTTGTACCAGATGAACTTTTTAAGGATGGAAATTAATGCTCTTTAAAATATTTCGCACTGTCTCAGGAGCAACGTCACGCTCATCACTAGCTCGACGTAAACTAAGGTGTGGGTTTTCAACAAATGCTTGGGCTATGTCCATCTGCATCTCCTCAGATCCTGTAGATTTTGGCCGATCAGTTCTCTGAAGATCCTTGATAGATCCATGATTCATAAAGCGCCTTACAGTTTTTTCAATTGTTGATTTTGAGACAGGATTTAACCCTTCTCTATTACGAAAAGTGCGATTAAAAAGCAAATGAACTTGATCATAAGATCGAACTCGATCTCCCCAACCACGCATCGTTAATACAGATACCCTCTCTCGTTCCGAAAGTTTAGCTTGCGCCATAATAATCTTATAGCGAAAGATAGTAAGTATGTACTCGTAATACGTAAATTTAGTTTCGATTCGTAATATTCGTAAGGAGATAGAAAAACGGTATAGAACTTATGGTATCGCCTTAGGTATTGACTTGGGTATCGAAAAACGGTATAGGGCTTTTCGATATAACTCTTTGGGGAGGAACAGAACTCTCCTTAGAACTCCTGGAACTTTTAATGGAAAATTTCCTATACATATGATTTTACAATATTCAAAACGCTGTAACCAAGATCAATACAGAGCTCACCAATGAATTTCTCGTTGATATTTACTTCCAGGAATTACACTGACCTCTTGGAAAACTGTTAATTTCAAATAACCTCTAATTGACCTGGACAGTTACAATTGACCTATGACTTGGGTGTGTACTTGAACGTAGAATTTTCCGCTCTATCGATTGCAAATGCAAAAAAAGAGAATTTCCATTTAAAAAAACAAAGTTGACCTTAAAAAAGCCATGAATGTCAACTTCAAAGTCAAAATAAAGGTCACCATTGAATTCCTCGTTGAAATTTACTTCAGGAATGACCTTCACTTTTTTGAAAAATATTTTACCTGAGGAAATAGCCAACCGTCCCGGGACTTTTTAGACTCCCTGTATAATTGCACTGCTTAAGATATACCCTATTTTCTTCATCGCGAGAAAATTCTATTCCTAGACAATAATTATCGATACCTAGAACTTTAATTTCGAACGACTTCGAAAGTGTGTGCTTCACCTCTGATAGCCGTTTTTTAACTTTCATAGCAATTAATATATCATCTACATATATTGCGATCAACATGACATTATCTGTCTTCTGTGTGACGAACATGTGGGGCTAAATTCGTCAAGTGTACCCGCCTAAACACTTTTTCTCCGATTTCCTTGAAAGTCCGTGAAATTATTATCCTAGTGAACCTCTTTTAATTGCCCTAAGAGAACGTCTCTAGTACAACGGGTTGTCAGTATACAGGGGCTCGAATTTTCAACCTTTTACCACGCACGCTGATACTCAACTAACCATAGCTTTTACAAAAGTTATCCAAATTAATATTTTTTGTGGAGGTCATAGAAACGTTTTTTCATCAGTTTTACGCTAAAGACAATCGTTTTAGATTTAAAAAAATTATTTGAGCTTCATTTATCAATTTTAAACATATTTTTGAGTTTTTCTCCAAGTGCGGCCGTTAATTTTCTCGCTAAAATTATTTTTTAAAAAAAGCTTGATTTTTTCCGTTTAAAATGAGCCATGGTCGAAAGTGGGGCGAAAGAAATTGGTGGAGATATATAACACTTCTTGCGCACGGTTTCTGCCTTGCGAGCGCCCATGCTTCAAATTCAGAATGTTCGGTTTCTAGTTGACTACAAATAATCGACTACAATCTGCATTTTTTAACCAAATAATTATTATCGTTATAAATTATTTCACGGATAATAATTTTTATTACTTATTGGACAAGTAAAATTCACTTTTATGTGGATACTTCATTTTTAAAACTTTAGAGAGAATTTGAAAAACCTTCCGAAAAAATTAGTACAGATATTTGACCACTAGATGGATATCTTCGATATCTTTCTGGCAACAAAACTTGTTGTCAGTTATTATAATTGTCAATTATTTTTCGATCAGAAATTGCTTTTATGCGATTTAACTTCGGCTTATTTCGACGTCATAATACTGCAGGTTTGTACTTTCCCGTATATTATTTATTCTCATCTACTCTTCTCATTATTCAAAATACACATAGTATTACTTGAATACTATATTTCGAACACTTACCCACCTTCCGTGGTTGGACTTGCATTGTTATTCAATGCATCAACTTAGCTTTTTCTTCTGCTTAGTTTTCAATCATGCCAAGAAGAACCAGCTTGGGTCGTCGTTGTTACAATCCTTTTTCTAAGGAAAATCACAAGCGTGATCCGTGCAGTTTAAGAACAATTTCTGCAACTCTTCAAAAAAAGTATCCCAGTATACCCATCGATGCGAAACTGTGTGTAAATTGCAGAAAAGAAATTTCTCAACTTGCATTGCTATCCTCTTTGTATTCTCATACTAACCCAACAATTGAAGATGCTTCAGTGATCAACGATTATTCACCTCCTATTCACGAGAATGATATTTTAATGGAAGACAACGATATCTTCCCCGATCCTTCGACATCCAAGTTTGAAAAATCTAAAACTGATTGTTCTGATGAAAATCATTACGCTGGAATGGAGGCTCTTGAACAAATATAAGAAAAATTTAAAAAATCTGCAAGTAATTCAGAAAAAGTGTTACTTTTAACTCTCGCTCCGAAATCTTGGGGCCGCAGAAGATTGGCTAAAGAATTTGGTGCTTCTGAACGCCAAACTAGAAAGGCTGAGAAATTAGTAGCTGAGAATGGTATTTTAACTTCTCCTAATTTAAAAAAAGGTAAAACTTTAGATTCCGCAATTGAAAATTTGGTCATAAAATTTTACCTTGATGATGAGAATAGTCGTATGATGCCTGGCACGAAAGATTTCGTTTCCGTAAAAAAAGATCATGGCTCCCGTGAGCACGTTCAAAAAAAGTTAATTCTGTGCAATCTTTCTGAATTACATGCAAATTTTAAGGCTCAGCATCCTACAGTTAAAATTTGTTTATCAAAATTCTCTCAGCTTCGACCCCGAAATTGCATACTCGCTGGAGCCAGTGGTACGCATACTGTTTGTGTTTGTGTCCACCATGAAAACGTTAATCTAATGCTAGATGCTGTAGATTTAAAAGAACCAACCTGCGAAAATTTTTCCCCCATTAAGACTTATCATGATGCTATGAACAGGATTATGTGTAGCGTTCCGACTACAGAATGCTACTTGAATGAATGCACAGCGTGTCCTGGTACAAGCAAATACTATCATTTTTCGCGTTGAGTGCACTGTACCAGCGATTTGATTTTTTTTTGTGATACACTCCAATTTTTATATCCGACTAATGCCAATTTTGTCCTGATGAGGAAGTCGTACATGACTTCGAAACGTCGAATACAACGCATTATTTATTATAGTCTGAAGAAGTCGTTTTTCTACCCTTCAAACCTTCACACAATATGGATTCTCAGACGTTTTAAACATCATCTTCATGATCTATGGATTTTTTTTTACTATTTGTTCTTATATTATTTGATTGCACATCCCTACAGGTTTATTCGATTTGATTTGGCCTAGCACTTCACTCAGTTGTTCAGGTATTTCCATATACACCTCTACCTCCAGCTCTCCATTCAAGTAGGCCGTAACCACGTCCATGTGGTGTATCTCCAAGTTGTATTCCGCAGCCAATGCCGCTAACAGACGTACTGATGTTGATCTGACGACTGGTGAATAAGTTTTCTGGAAATCCTCCCCTGGCCTTTGGGAGCACCCTTTCGTGACGAGCCTCACCTTCTTTCTCTCTATTTTTCCTGTGTTTTTTGTACAAAAAACGAATCGACTTACCATGACTTTACGATCTCCTGGCCGTGGAACAATTTCCCACGTAGCGTTTCTTATCTGTGCCAAGTACTCGTCTTCTAGGGCAACTTTCCATGCATCTGCATTAATTCTCTTTTACCTGTCTCCGTGAAACTGGATCGTGCGTCAGCGTTAATTCTACGGTAAATACGTCGCCATCTTCCGAATTATTTGGTTCATTTACAATTTCATCATTGTGGTCAATCACTTCATTTGTATGCCCATATATTTTTCGTGGTCTACCAACCGAACAAGAACGCAATAACCTCGAGCGTCCTCTTCCACATTTGGGAGGTTGGACTAACTCTTCCCATGAAACGGTAGCACCTCTTTTTCTTGTGCGTCTCGGCTCTTCACATTTTTCTGTGACTACTTCGTGATCACTTTCTGCGTTGCTTTGTTTATCCATTTCAATGTCCATTTTATTGTTGCAATCTTCGTTTTCAAATATTTCTTTATATTCGTGTCCGCACCCGAATTCACTCATAAACTTCACATCAATACTCACTACAATTTTTCTTGATTTTGGTAGATATACAGGATATGCTTTACACTCTGTTGAATAACCTGTTAATATCCGTTGTTCAGAACGTGAATCAAATTTTCCATTTTGAGGGTTTTTATCCAGCACATATAACTTCGAGCCAAACACTTTTGTGTTTGTGTATGTTTTGTTGTGGTGTGTACGGCACTGCTAGTCTTCTTTTTATTCCTTGGGTTTTAGGGTACGCAACTTATTGTCTATTTATATATTCCTTTCCGTTATCAGATTGTATTTCACTTTTATTTTTCACAGAATAAACCTCGCACCATCGTGATTTATCATCTATAAATGTCACAAAATATTTCTTTCCTAAAAATGACGAATGCCTCATTGTGCCACATAAATCTGTATATACGATCTCAAGTAAATTTCCCGTACGCTTATTCATACTCTTTGGGAAACGGGTACTTGTTTGTTTTTCGCGGAGACACATCTCACATTGAGTTAATTTTTCATCACCCTTAATGTTCAACCCGTACACTCCACCACTTTTTGCCATCTGCTTCAGATCGTGTTCATTTAAATGCCCCAACTTTGCATGCCATTCATCTATTGATTTTTTCTCAGCCAGCTTTATTTCAGCATTACTTGTAGTATTTTGACTTTTCCTCACATAATACAGGTTTCCCACTCTATCTGCACGAAGTAATACATCTCTGTTTTTGCCTAACACGATTGCATCTCTCTCTCTCTCCCTCCCCCTCTCTCTCTCTCTCTCTCTCTCTCTCTCTCTCTCTCTCTCTCTCTCTCTCTCTCTCTCTCTCTCTCTCTCTCTCTCTCCCTCCCCCTCTCTCTCTCTCTCTCTCTCTCTCTCTCTGAATGTCACTTCAAATCCGCGATCTGTTATCATTGATACTAACAATAAATTCGTACGCAGATCTGACACATAAAATACCTTTTCGACATCAATTATGATTTCACAATCACCCGTGTCCACTGTTGAACTCACACTACCTTTTCCGGTAATTCTTGTGCTTTCATCATTTGCCAAATTCAAATCGCTGTCCAATCGCGTAAAGTTTTTTAACATATTTCTGTCGTTACATATATGACCGGTACATCCACTGTCTATACACCATCTGACATTATTATTGTCACTATTATTGCGGCTATACATTGTTTCATCATCTGTACTAAATGACGTGATTAGTTACGCATTTTTCTTGATTCCTTGTTAATTTTCAACCTCACTATCTTAGTCATCAAGTTGCTTAGCGCTTTGTTTTGATTTATTTGCCGGATATTTTGATCGACAATTCTTCGCTATGTGACTAACACGACCACATCTATAACACTCGACTTTATTTCTGTATCTTCGGCCGTCATTGTAATAATGATTAACAGGCTTTTGATTTTCACTTGTTTGGTTTCGCGTACCTTGTTGTTTCTTCACATACAGAGCACCTTGGTCCGTATTGACATCTCTTGATTTGCGCCCTTCGTAGTTCTCTATTATTTTGATTTTCAAAATTTCTGTTGAAGGCAATTCGTCCTGGGATTCCATCGCAGTACCTAACATACTGAATGAATCGGGAAGACTATATAATAATAATATGGCCAACAACTCGTCGATAACTACTAAATTTATCTCTTTTAACTTTTTTAACTGTATCAAAGAACTCTCCAAGATGCTTCTTCAAATCATTTTCTTCTTGCATACGAGTTAACACGAGTTCCTTCAATAGAGACGCTTTCCGCGCCGGTCCACTCGATTGATATAACAACTTTAATTTGTACCAAATTTATTTTGACCACTCGATTCCATCTAAAGCTATCAATTCCCTTGGACTTATAGCCAAAAAAATGTCTGACTCCGCTTTACCGTCAGATTTCCTCCATTTTGTTAATTCAGTTGTGCCAGAATCGGGTCTGGGGATATCCCTGGTTACCTAATCCCACAAATCATTTTTCTTCGAAATGACTCGCATATAAATCTCCCATGTATCATGTCATAATATTATTGCTTCGACACACTACACAAAAATTCCCCCAAAGGTTTTCCTACTTATTTAATTCACCATGTAATATTGTTAACGATCTAGCTTCGGTAATTCTGTTTAGTCACAAGAACCCTCGTGTTTATTGACAAACTGATTCGAGTTCAAGTTGAAAACCTTCGAAATTATTAATAAAGAAGTGATTGTTTCCATTAAAACATCATGTAAGTTTATATGAATCGTGGATAACATAGTAATTTCGAATAAAATTGAATGTTCACAAACTGGTACATCCATTGTTCACAAACTGGTGATGAAAAAAATCTAGTGTCCACAAACTGGTGCAGCGACACTGCTTGAGAAGAAAATTCATATTAAACAATAAAGGCCTTCAAAGAAGCATATAAAAGTATTTTTCACAACTTCAATGAACATGTATCACATGAAAATTCATTTGACATCTAAAACACACATGACATTTATTTTATTCCCTATCTATCATTCCTGCATATCTTGCATGTTCACAAACTGGTACGTTTACCTTAGTAGTACCTTCCTGATCAAAGTTTTAAAATAATTTCAAATTGCTCGTCACATTATTTTCAACCATCGTTTTGTCATCGAATCGCTGTCCTTTTAGTGGATTTTTGAGTTTTGGAAACAGCAAAAAGTCACAGGGGGCTATGCCGGGACTGTACAGAAGTTGTCGAAGCAATGCGATACTGTGTTTACTCAGAAACTGCTGCACAAGATTCGATGAATGCGCTGGCGCGTTATCGTAGTGAAGAAGCCGGTCACCGCACACACGCGAGTCATTGCTAAAATCATGTTCAAAATTTCCCAAACAGTAGTTTTCGGTATTCCGAGATCATTTTCTAGTTCACTAACAGTTAATCGACGATCAGCTTCAATCGCAAGTCGCATATGCTCAATATTATCCAATGTTTCCGTCGTCGAAGGTCGGCCACAACGAGAATCACTGTCAACAGAAGTGCGGCCTCCTTTGAAACGATTATACCACTCTTTTATTCGTGTTTTGCTCATACACTCATTCCCAAAGGCCTTCTGCATCATCTGAATAGTTTCCGAACTCGTTTTTCCGAGTTGAAAACAAAATTTAATGCAAATTCGTTGATCTTGTTTTTCAGTCATTTTTAACAATCACAAAATCCGCCGAACTCAAAAGTAGCTTTGTAAACACAGACACGCTGCGCATGAACTATACCTCTGGCAGATGTCAAGAAGCAACCGACAGGTTCGTGAGGCTTTACTGTTGACTTTAATGCCCCCCAGAGGTCGCTCGAACACTATAGCGCAGAGATATAAAGGTAGGCCCGATATTTTCCGGACAGCCTCGTATATAACGAGTTTCCATGACATCATAAAAGGTCTTAAGGAGGTTCTGTCGGTACATAACTAGTCAGAACAAAATATTTTGTGCAGTTGACTCACGAGGTAGTTGATGTGGCAACACCGCCTCGCTTTTTTTCGTGTCCCTTCTAAATTTGGCACCATAAGAGGCGTTTTGTTGAACTAGATTAAAAATCTAAGGCATTTAGGTGTGAATACTATGACAGGGCAAACGTGTATGTAGGCACAATGTTTCTTTTTGAATAGCACGCCATAACCTACCAACGTATACTCGGCTGCGGTGTTGCCATATCTACTACATTATCACTCAATATCATGATTTTTGTAACATTTATTTCCAATTTCATTGATTCTCAAGTACCCTTCTAACAATATTGTAAGCTAAAAATGTTTTTTACATATTTTTCTCACTATTATAAAAGATTTCATCGATATTCAACCGTTAATGAATGTGTGGTGGGTAATTGAAAACAAGAAAAAGGTAGTTGTCCATAACGGCACATGTTAAATGACGGAAAATATTTATTAAAATATCTTAGCTCACAGGTACCCTGGAGTTTTGAAAATTTGACTTATTGATTTCTATGCATTTAAATAACTATGTTTTAAGTTTCATCCTTTTCTTACCGCTAATTCGTTTTACGATAGAACCTCCTCAATAAATTCGTCTGGCATCATTTGTTTGCAAAGTTATACTTCAGGTTCAGCCCAATTTATTCGAATCCATGGTTTTAGCGATACTAAAAACCCATAAATATCAAGACTCGAAGAAATATGATTTTTTTCAAACTCATCTGTCATATTGGATCCGCTATTTTGAAAGATGTACTCCAGGTTCATTGTAAGCGACAAGAAAGACCCTTTTATTCAAAGTTTCCAAAAATTGACTACAGGTTTGATTTATTTTGTGTAGTATGTTTGATTGGTCAGGTTTTTTTGATGTTAGAAAAACGTCTCGAGGTGATGGAGCAAATCTTACCCTCATATTTGTTTTCAGTGGGCCAATATACGAGAAGATAAGGCACTGTAGTCTGCCGTGCATGACACTTTTTTTGAGGGTCTATGTTATCAAATAAAAGATATTCTATGATATATATGGTATATTTATTATATAGATAAAATGGGTGAATCATTCATGATCAAAATGTTAATTCTGAATACATAGACTTATTTTTACTATTTATTAAATGAATTATTGAAATTCGATTCTCTCTTTGCACAGGATTGAATTTGGCGTCATCACTTAAAGGTAAAATAACAGTAACTGGCATAAACACGCTGAGTCGTCAAATAGAAAATGATCTATTCAATTTTCGTAATTTGGCTGTGACAGAAGTACTACATAATGGTGAATTAATAAAGTGCACTGCAACAGTTATATCTCCAATTACTATTCTACTGCCAGCTTACTGTGTATTTGATATAGAAAATGAAGAATACTATGTAGGACTAGCCGCCCAAATTGCCACAGTTTTTTATACACCTTTAAAGTCAATAGCTCATACTAAATACAAAGAGGCGAGGAATGATTATGAATTTTACGACATTGCTGTCTCGATAGTAAGTCGTCTTGAAAATATTAACAGTCTCATTGCAAAAGAACCTGAAGGCAGAGTTAGCAACCGTAACATAATTATAGTACTCATAACATGATTCAAACATTTTTACTATTTGACATACAGAGCGTACTATAACCCCTAGGACTACCATAATATCACTGGTCGGGTATAATTTTTACCCCATTTACTTAACATTAATACTATGAAGACTAATTCCATGTAAACTTAGTTAATTTGCGTGCGATCGACGACTTAGTCCGTCTTTTTAACAAGGTGTGCAATTTGATTCAGTCAGTTAACACGTGGATCAATAAGTCTCGGGACTGACACATACATAGCGTTGCCAACAAAAGTTCTGTATGATTTTTCAAGAGTACCAGCCTTCAAAAGATACCTGTCAAAATTCCATGACATTCTGATGTTTATTCCACGAGTTACAGTGATTTAAGTGACGCTAGTCTTGATATTCTCAAAACAATGGATTCGAAACAATTTCGTGTGTTGATTTACCATTGCTTCTTGATGAAAAAAAACACAGTGCAAGCTCAGCAATGGCTTGAAAAGTGCTACGGGGACTCTGCTCCATCAAAAACAACCATTTGTCGGTGATAGCTGAGTTTAAACGTGGTCGTATTGTGTGAGATAGCTGACACCTTAAAGATATCATACGGCAGTGTGTACGCTATTTTGCATGAACATTTGTCTATGAGAAAGCTGTTGTCAAAGTGGGTGCCGCGTTTGCTCACGGTGGATCAAGAACGACAACGTGTCGTTGATTCCGAGCGCTGTTTGGAGTTGTTTCGCCGAAATAAACCGAATTTTTTGCGTCGGTATGTGACAATGGACGAAACGCAAATATGGGCTGGTAAGGTTATGGCCTCAGTATTTTGGGATGCTCATGGAGTTTTGTTCATCGACTATCTTGAAAAAGGTAAGACGATCAATAGCGAACGTTAGATTGGCCAATTTATACGTTTGAAGAACGAAATCGGTGAAAAACGTCTCCAAATGAAGAAGAAAAAAGTGCTCTTTCACCAAGACAATGCGCCGTGTCATAAGTCGCTCGCTACCATGGGGAAATTGAATGAATTGAGCTTCGAAATGCTTCCGCACCCACCATATTCACCGGATCTGGCCCCCAGCGACTACTACCTGTTTGCAGACCTGAAAAAAATGCTCCAAGGAAAGAGATTCTACTCCAACGAGGAAGTCATCACCGAATCGAACGTTTATTTCGAGGCCAAAGATAAATCGTTCTACAAGAAAGGTATTGAAATGTTAGAGAAGCGCTGGACTGATTGTGTTGCTTTTGCAGGTGACTATGTTGATAAATAAAGTCGAGTTTTGCCAAAAAAATGTGTTTTTTCTAGTTATTCCCTGGACTTATTGATCCACGTGTTATGATTCTTAAAATTTTACGATAAGATTTTTATTAAAGTTGTATAAACTTAATGTTTTTTGAGAATAATTATAAGAATGTGTAAAAAATTGATACTTTGTTACTCGAAAATTACTGTGATTATCATTTAAAGCACATTTTATTGCTTAAGGCCATGTCAGGGACGTGACTTCTTCCAATACTTTTCACCCTTCTAATTCTTAAACTAATAAATCAAATGGGTTTTTATAGCAGATAAACGTAAAAGAAACATCAAGGTATGTTTATCTGCTTCGGAAAATCTATTTGAGTTATTAATTCGAGAATTAGAAGAGAAAAAAAGAAAACCTGATTCTATAATTTCTATTTACGAGGTTGCTAACACTGCCTGAAGGTATTCCATGATATTGGAAACTTATAGATACCAATGTTATAAGTTTAATATAAAGTTCTATTTAGTGTAAAAGGTTTGATAATTTCCTGAAATATTGATGCATAGATTCAGTTATTTTACGATGCTACCATTCAATTTCACATATTCTCAAATTCTTAAAATTATTTTTTCTGCAAAGTTGGATCGTTGTTGCAATCTTCGAGAAGTGCCATTGCCAGGACCAACTAATGAATTTCAACAGCATCTAGTATCTACAATTATAGGGACGTATATGTACTCTAATGTAATTACATGGGTGAGTTATTCAAATACTTATAAATTGGACGATCTGAATAAAAAATCGTTACATCATAAACCAAAAATTTTTGGAATCTTCATGACGACGGCTAGGAAAGTACGTACAAGGTTTTGGAAATATTAATTCCTTTTTTATAGCAGTTCTAAAAAGAAATGCATTTTTTGGTGGAAAATTTCGGGATGAATTGTTTATAAAAAACTTAACTTATCAAAAAATCCGTACGTACTTCTCTAGATAATCTAATTACAAAAAAACCGGCCCTGACCTGGCCGCTACTGCTTCTACTCCAAGCCAGGTGCGCTGATTGGCTGGCCGCCCGTTGTGATAAGGTACTATATTAGATGGGATTTTGCATCCCGCTACTTGGACCCCTGATAGTTGGCACGCGTTTCAAAGACACCATTTTTCAAATATACAATTACATGAATTCACTCACTCACAATCTAAATAAATTCTACATTGACTAGGAGCGAAAATGACGGACCGACACTCCTGCTTAATACAGTACCCTAGCTGAGATGATGCTGAAGCGTCTAGGTATTTCAAAGATGTATTGATGTTTAGCCTGCAGTATCTCAACATGAATACTCCCTTTAATAACTTTGCTCCTTCCAACTGGGGCCATCTTTCACTCGTCATATTTCCTCTCCGGAGGAGTCCTTAAAACAGCCAACTGGTCTACGATATTATCCATGAGGATCCCCACAAATCTTCAAGGTATCCAGCCCCAATGATACATATTGTGTCAAACAAATACCGGGAATATTTAATAAAACACAAAATATTGGTTTATTCATCCAAATTCATTTATTAGCCTACAAAATAGGACCCCTTTGTGACAGACATTCTCTCTCAAACGCCTCATGCGACCAGATAATATTGCTTTTGGGCCTTCTTTGAATGCTTTGTACCAGTCGCACGCTTGTATTTTCGATAATGCTGACTCATTGTAAACCTTCTACAATTTCTTCAATGATTCAGCATGAGAAATTTTGTTGGCAATACAAAATTTGAGGCAAACTCGTTATTCGAGATTTTTAACCATTGTAGAAGTTACAAAGGGAATTTGATGTGGACTAACAACAGTTGTGAATAAACTGGTAGACAAATTGCTCTAAAACTCTACGTAATAATCATAATAGGTACACTGGTACATCAAGATTTTATTGACAGACTGTATGTTTACCTATACAGCCCTGGGCCTGGGCTATAGGGGCCCCACTAGCGGTGCTAGAGGTCGATAGCGAGTTTGCCTATGACTCGGTTTTCGTAATTCGGATGACGAAAGAGTCGTACGCGACTACAAGCCGGAACCAATCGCCTGTGGAGTTTAAAGCCGGAAGGTGGTTCGGCGGGCGGTGTATTGGTTCGAGAGAGGGGTTCTTTGCTTTTAACAGGTATGCCTACTCTCGTCCTAGGAGAGTCCTATACTATGAATGATTTCTCCATTTTTTCTCCTCACACAAAAAAATGAAAAAATAGCTGGCAAAAATTCAATGATCTTCCTATTTCTTTATAGTTATTGCGGTACCTTGAATCGATAGAGTCGCGGCACGTGACAGTGTTTTACACGCGAGATATACATTTTATAAAAATGACAGAATCGTTGAAAAATCCTTTAAATTGTTGACGCAACAGGGGTCCAAAGCGGACCTTCCACGAATGACAGTACTCGATTCTTGTCAGAATTGCATAAGTTGGTTTCGTTATAAAGAAATGGTGACTGATTAAAAAAAAATGTACGTTTTTCGACTTCTTCCTTGAAGTTCTTTATCGTTGAAAAATATTAAATATTATTGCATTACAATTGCTCTGCGTTGTCTTTTTTCTTAGGTTGCGAAAATCAATTTGATTATTCAATTATCGGATTATGTGAAACCGCTCTCGAGAACACTTACTAAGAAGCTGTGAAACCGTTGTTACGAGAAATACACATTGAAAGTTTTTCGAGACCGAGCGTGCAAGATGCATGGTTCAGTCAAAATGCGTATTTCTACGAAACTATTAGAGACTTTCTCTGTTACTCGTATTGTGAGAAATTTAATAAAAAAAATTTCGATGCTTTTAACCTTTTAAATCGAAATAGTCCCTTAAACGCAATAAACTTTCAAAGTAACAAAATTAAAATTCCAGCTCTTGGTGCCGGAGTACCGTGCGGCCTCTGGAATGTTATAAAACCGCGAAAAATTTAAATACTAAAAGTCCAAAAATCTAATACATCGCTTAATTTCGAACTTTAATTGAAATTGTGAGCTGGAAAATTTAGCAATATCACAAGATATTAGAAAAATTTTCTAAAATTATTTCTACAAGAGATACTAATGTAAAAATGATATTCTGTATGTCATGAAGAACATTTGCAATCTCATAAATTAAATAAATTATATAAAGTGAAATTGAAATTTTTATTGCAGGGGTTTCATGTTGACATATTGAATGATTCCAAGTGCTGGAACTTAATGCGTTTCATAATGTCAGCGGGGTTTTCTGATGTAGAAAAGTACTTATTCTGTGCATATCAAACAACAAATAATGAGCATGTTACGATAGTATGTACTTTTATATCAATATAGCGGCCAAAATTATTGAATAAAATCATTTTTCATTGAAATATATGAATGCAATATCAATTATTAATTTTTTTATTCTGAAACAGTTTTTTCAACTAATTTTTTAAATTTTAGAGTGATGTTGGAAGTCCCGTTATTCAAAATGGCGTGGTAGTAGGATTCATTGCTGGAGGGTTTTACGGCAAACTCGATAACGCTATCCTTTTAATTAAGCTTTCTGATCACGTGAGATTCATCGTAGAGAAATCTCAAGAGTTATACGATAAGTATTATTGCCAGTAGAATAATCGTAGAGCTCATTTTAGTCGAAGGACACTTTCAACGGATAGAAATGCATAGAAACGCTGTATATGATTAGATATAATAAGCAATGATAAAAAATATTATAATTTCTTGAATTTCCTAATTGTTTTATTTTGGGAAAGGGTTGTTCATTTCCTACTTGACTCATTATTCTCTGAATAAGTGTGTTTGGTTTTATTATTGTACATTTTTAAAAATTAATTGTTAATTGAATAAGTACATTAATATGCTTATATGATCATTCAATTTTAATAAATTATATTTTCTCATTCAGAGTGTTAAAAGATATTGATCTACATACCTAATATTTCCCATGTTTTTAGCATGCAGCATCCCAGTTTATTCTGAATCAAATGAAAGAGTTCCTGTAAATGAAGTACAAATAACTGTCTTCTATCTAAACGGAATATCTTACAAATATTCATTCAAATATTCTTTACTTTTGCAAATAAGAACAGACAATAAAGATAAAAGTCGAGTGGCTTATATGCAATGAAAAAAGTATTAATCACAATTGATAGTTGAATTACTTACGATTTTACAAAAAATCTCTAGCTGAAAGAGGGGTGTTGAGAAAGTAGCAATTTTCACATACAGAATAGAAGCTTTTTCTTCTACTTGTATATATAATACTTGTATTTTATTAACTGTTGAATCCTGAAATAACGATTACAGGACCGCTTTACATCTGAATAGTTTTTTAAATTAAAAGTGCTTTCTAAAGCTGAATTAGTCAAAAGTGATCCACTAATTCAATGTAGTGAAAATTCCAACAAATTATTAGTCATTTCTCTGCTAGTTATTTTTCAAAAATTTTATAACTACCTATGAAACTAGTATAAAATGACTAATATATAGTAAATACATTCACTGAAGTAAATTAGTGTCTTACTTTTTAATCATTTAGATTCAAAGAGTAGAGTTGTAAGCCCATGATTCCATAAACTGAAAGTTTCTCCCGATTTCTAAATGCTATTTCCCACTTAATTAGCAGAATTTTAATAAATTTGTTCGATAAATGGAAAAATTGAAAAAAAAAATTAACAAAAGTAGGGTAATAATTAGCTCAACAGCCATCTCGTCGCTGACCCTAGAAACTGGCTCAATGTATGGCTACACGGAAAAAATTTGTCGCTTAAAATTTAACAGGCTATTCGAAGAGTCGTGGACAGAAAGTAAAATCGGAGAAAGTCTTGTAAGGTTTCAATGACTTTTAGGAAATAGTAGAAAAAAGTCAAATAACTTTTAAAAAACAAGGTCGAAGAAAAAAAGTCGCGTATTTATTATTATAAAAGTATTTTAAACACTAACTAATCTTTTATAAGAAGTAATGAAAAGTTTCATAATCTTTGGATTCATTTGTCATAGATTTTAAAAGACCATCGAATAATTTGAAATGAAAGTATAATTCAAGCAAATAGTTTTGTAAATTGTATTCTAAAGTCCATCAGATTTTATATGCCGTCTTCTAAAATTTTCTCGACAGTCGCAAAAAGAGATGCTTAGAAACGTAATTCGTAGCATCGCGCAGCAGACAATGCGGCTCGGTTTTTTGTTTTTGCAATAATTTTGGTTAGATTTTGAGATCACGTGTCGTTTGGTTTCGTTTGAATCTGGATTGAAGCGTACATTGAAGAATTAGTTCCGAGTAAGTATCTGTTTACCTTGATTCAACAAATATTATCATTTAATAAGTTAAGTATCATTTAATATATTATACAGTTCTGTTATAGCTGTAAATATAAGTGACATGATAAAGTTAGAAGTTTATAGATTTTCCGTTTTGATAATTTTGTTTATTTTTACAAATAATATACCATTTTACCGATAGAAATGTTTAGTATGTGAATTAAAAAAAAAAAAAATGTTTTTAACAAGTGAAATATTAAAAGTAGAAATTATAGTTATTTTTTTACATTAACAAAGTTTTAACGAGTATTGAAATATAAAAAGAATTGCTCAAGTTGAAACTTTTTGAAAATGTAAGACATTTTAAAAATTTTGTTAATCGCACATTTTTCAGAATAAAGTGTATTATGTCAAATTTGAAATTTATCTATTGTTTTAGTTTTGCCTTCAAACTCTGAATGTGATCCAAAAATTTCGCACAAGTCTCCACGACCTGTATCGGCTATGCGGGTTAAGGCGTGCGATTAGACTTGGGTTAGGATGCGTGCGTGCGTTCGATTCTCGGTGCTGCGAAGTGTTTAAAAAAATTGCGCTTCTGTAATGTACAGTGTTAAATGTAATAGTAAGTTCATGTTAGGATTATATAGGTAATGTAAACGTGAAAAATAATTTACTACAAGTGCAGGATCATACCACAAAAATAATATTTTCCTTTTTACACTGTTCAACATTTTCTTCGACTGTCACTTAGACTTTCGATGCTTGGTTTAGAGAAAATAAAACCTACGGTGTTTTACATTTTCAGCGATTATCAAGAAGATTTTATATCGTTCACTTTTGAATTTTAGAATTGAAATTTTTCTCAACTTTTGTACATATTTCAGAATATTATATATAATATTCTTTAATAATGAATTTCATAATATCTAGTCTACTCTCTAACCTATCCACTAGTATTACACAAATTCGATGATTTTTTAAGCGACAAATTTTTTCCATGTAATGTTTTTTTCATGTCATTCACTGCAACAAGATATTTTCTACATGAATTCTTATTTGCTTATATCTACACAAAATGTCATACAAGTTAGTAGAACAATAACTCCTAATTGGGTGGCAAAACTTAATTTTGTGAAAAAACAATTTGAAGACGGGTGTTGATTGGGTTTTTGAATAGACTACTTTTGAAATTCAAAGGTGTACATAATAATAATTTTTAAATATATTTATTTTTCAAACATGTGTTAAAAATTAATTGGACACAACAAATTTCAGAATCATTTAATTTAGTTTTGTGATAAATTACTATTATCGAACAGATTTATCATTCATCATCTGAAATTTTAAGCATTACATAAGAAGTCAAGCCTTGGATAACATGCCTATCAAAGCCAACTACTAACGTAGATTGTAATCAGTACCCTATCAAGAATCAACTTAAATTCTCCATATTTCTTTAACATCTTTGAAAAACTTCTGGACCTATTACCCACATAATTATTTAATTTAAAAAAAAAAATTCATCTGGGAGATTCACAAACTATCATTTTTAGATTCTTTTATTAAATGTTGATTGTATTTTAAAATGTAAATAGATCCCCGGAGTTCAGTTACTATCTTTTTATGCAATAAAAAATGAGAAGGAGCTTATCTAACATTGGGAAATACTATTTTTACTCATTTTTACAAGGCAAAAGCTATCATAGCTAATTACTAAAAAACTAGATGACAAATTAGTAGAAACGATGTACATTTCAACCGCTTAACAGTTTTTTCTGGATTTGCTAGAATCGTGGGATACCCTCGATGCAGCGGTCACATCGGTTGCCCAGAGTTTTCACATAGGCAGCCAGCGCAACACCTGCCCTTCGCTGCAGGAGGCTCACAGGAATAACGCTACTTACAGCCTCCACGAGGCTCGAAGCGCGGCCTCTCCTGTAGTCGTCCCAAGTCCTAGAAGGCATAACTCCGGCGCACAGTGGTCCGAAATAGAAATTTACTGTTCATAATCGGCTACAGGTCGTATTTCTTAAGCGATCCTAAATTTTGTTTTCCAGAAATTCTCAGCATTAAATATTCAAAAGAACTGTTGATTGCGATTTTTCAATTATTTTCACAGAGCAACAATACATAAACAAAAATAGTGACGAAATTGTCCATTTCAGCTTTGTGAATTTTTAACTTGAGGAAAAACAGTGCTGAAATAAACTCACTATAGGCTAGAATTATTGCAATTGCTCTCATAAAACAAAAATAATTCTATTATTATTTCAGGTAATTATTATCAATAATTATTATAAACAAATTCTTGCATGTATTTCTCGTCGAAAATTTTTTTTGTTTGATTCTAATATCTAACATTTTACATATGGTTCATAATTCGTACCGGGAAATTCACGTAAGTTAACAATTACTATTGTTATAAACATTTTTATACACGAATTCTCATCTCATAAGTTTTTATCACAGATAGACTGATTTTTCGGAGCAGAAGTGATTCATAATTGCCTTAATCAATCACCCAATCAAAAGTTAAAAAATAATTAATATGAACAATTTGTGTGATTGTTAATAAAATTATCCATAAACAAATGTCACAATCTAACATTTCATGGTAAAAAAAAATGATTTTTTTGTCAATTATTGTTGAGATAAGCTCAATTATACTAAAACTTAATGAACAAAAATGTTGGCCAGTCGTAGTAAAATATTGGCTTTATCAGTTGTGACGTTGCAGTTTTCACGTCACAAATTATTATGAAATTCAGTAATTCTATTAACTTTAATCAGGCTTGTTGTTTATTTTTTATATGTATATTTCGACATCTGCTGAAAACGTTGGACGACGAGGGACGCTGACGAGCATGAGAAGACTCCAATCTACAGCGGGTCCACTCATATAGGAGAAAAGGGGAAAGAATTATAATGTTTGCTATCAACAAGTGGTGGCGCTATTGTCGCTACCGATGTTATTTTTAAACTGTTGTAACCATAGCAACCATATCATTGCCAGTTGAAATAATACAGCCGATGCTCATTTTACTCAACTACCGTTCGAAGCACCTAAGGAATCGGTGATATATTTATACATTTCAGGTTAACCCACTAACGCATTGTGATGCCCTATCGTCGACAACGTTTTACTCAACTCCTTACTATTTCCTATGTAACACTCATTGATGTTCACTTTGGGTGAATTAGGTATTTATCAAATTCATTTTACCCGACTAGAATTTAATAAATGTTCAAATGTCCTTAAGTCCCAAGTTTAATCGACAGAGTTGAGTAAAATTACTTCAACTATTTTTCTCCGTGTAATAGTATAGTATTTAACTATTCATTGTGATTCATATTTAAAAATTCTTGTTGCATTTTTATTCTTTCACAAATTATTTTCAACTTTAAATCATTTAAATTTATGAAATGGATTTCATACAATATATTTCAAAATTTTCCGCTTTTTAGAATACATCGGGTTGGGGGGACGGGGGTTTCGTTTGCATTGATATTTGTTCTTGCTATCAAAACTTGGTGGCGCTGATGCTCATTTTCACTTTTTTAAGTACCCTCCTAAAATACATGGTAGTGGCCGCACTGTGCTCCAATCAACTCCTTCAGAGAGCTGGCAGACGCGAAGACGCATTTAAAATTTGAAGGTAACCCCGCCCAGCGCAACAGAGCCGACGAACTGCGCAGTCGTATTCCGTCACGAATTTTTACGTAGGATGCCACCAGAATCAGAGGTAGCATTGATTATCTACTGTATGCTGGATGGACCTATCTACATGAAGTGGAACTTTAAAATATAAATCGTGTGAGACCTCTAGGCGCAGGCCCATAACATACCACATTTCATCTGCTGGCTCCCTGCAAGAATCCTAGCGTGTACAGATGAGCGCGGGAGGCCAGAAACTGACTTCGTGGATGCCAACGGAGAGGAAAGACGGCAAATTAACATCTTCCACATAAATAATTAATTACTATAAATAGATTAAATTACTATAAATACTAGGACTACTGTCATGATTAAATGAAGTAAACCAGAACTAGATACGCTCCTGCCTTCGAGTAAGTTACTACGTCTGCATGGTGGCTCCCTCTTTTTCACTAGTAGCGCGCGGATGACAACAGAAATGGTGACTGGAGCGCCACCTATAGAGAATTTTGATTTTTTTTTTTCGAGCTGGATGTGGCGAGACGTAATAGTGAGGAGTGGCGTTCGGCATTGGAACAGATTAAGTGATAGTGAGGTAGGTCTCTTTTGTCGTTGGCGAGAGGATCTGATTTGAGGTTAGACGCCACGTGCAGGCGTCAAGCAAATTTCGTTAAGAAAATAAAGTGTGGGAAATTTCATTAAGTCGCGTATTTTGTGGGGTTAATAGAGTTGGAGATTTTCTTTTTATCGATTGAGAACAGTGTCGCGTAAAATTAACGATTCCGAGTGGTAATAAGAATCTTACCTTTCAGGTTGGTACTTGCACGTGGCGATGCGGAATGGAATCCTCGGCCAATTAAAGGCGAGACCACGCGAGGAAGCTTACTGAGTTATCGCGATTTTGAGTGGTTGAATTCTTACACGTGCTCCGGAATTTTAGCGATCGGGTTTACGGAACTATGGTAAAGTAATTTCGAGATTTTGACGGATAGTGTACGCGTGAGGATGTAATAATTTTTTACTTTTTATACATCGAATTTTTGACCAAGTGTAGAGTGTGATTTGCGAACTTCGCTAGTAGGATTATCATTGTTAGTATTTATGGCATGTTATTATTGTTTATCTTGGAGTGCTATTGTTATTGTCATAGTAATAGCTTTAGATTAAGTTTTGGCTGTGGAATGAGAGGAGGGGAGGTCCTAACCTAGAAGTCGGGCTAGTTAAGAATACCGGAACCATTTATAGGTTAGGTTGATATCCTGAATGTCTATAGGAGTAACCGTTTTTTAAAAATATTTTAACGTAAATAAATTAAAAGGCAATTTCGACGGACTAATTCCCCTTGTGGCGGATTAGCAAACTAATGGCGTTTTTCCTAGCGATACATTGAGATCACGATTTCGCGTCAATTTTGAGGTTCAGAAGAACTCTTCCAGTTTTCTATGTACGACCGGGAATTTTCTTTTTCATGTAACGTAAGCTGGCGAAACAAAATGGCGTCCTTAAAGTAGGAAATCGAGCATGCGCGTTTGATTTTAGTTTTTTATTAATCTTATTGAGTGGGCTTTAACGGTGCGGATGAGGTTAGGATTAAGAAAAATTGTGTGTTTACTAGAATAAAATTGGTGAATCGAACCTTAATCGAACTTTAAGGTCGAACTATCGAATCTACCCCGGTGTCAAAGGCAGATTTTGCGAGCTATCGAAATAAGATGGCGCCGCAGACTCGATCAGAATTACTGAGATTATATTTCCATTTGAATTAGGATTAGTCACCTCTGTATCATTGGAATTTTTGAATGTCGCTGGACAGCAAATTTAATTATAAATAAATCGAATTTTAACACATTTTATTTCAGGTTCTTTATTTTTTTTGGGGTTGGAGCCTTTACTTTCCCCACCGTGCATGAACCCCGCGCTCCACTATTATCCTGAATTCGGGGCTGAGCAAAAAACAAAAAATTTATTCTGTAAAAGTATTGAGGGGAGAAATTTAAATGTTCAAATTTATTTATTTAAATGTGTTTAATACACACAGGCTGGGTATAGTAGAAATCTATGAGAAAATCGAAAGAGGGGAATCAGGAGTAGGGGGAAATAGGGAGAAGCAAAGGGGCCCTTCTCTTCTAAGAAAATATGACTACGTCACGAATTACGCTGACCGTCAATTTATTGTAATGAAAAATATAAAAAAGGGATACATTAAGAGCGAGCAGTTAGTCAGTTAATTCTTCGTATGGAAATTTTCTTTTGTTCGTATTTTGTATTTTGTTCCAGGTATGGCGCGGGACTTCACTAGACTCGCTCGGTAGACTCGTGCGCCAGACCTCATTTTTGGCTCAGTTCCCTTAAACACCCCAATGTATGACGTTTTTGCAAAGAGTAAAGGTCAAACAAATGAACACAATTATTTGCCCAAAAATAGTTTATTGGAGAATTGCGAGTGGCCCCGCATTAGCAAGGTCGACTTCCCAAATATTAAAGTCCAAAATGATATCTTTGTTCCAAAAATTACCTAGTTTAAGAATTTATAAAATTGCCTATTATTGGTCCATGTAGTTGTTTATACCGCTTTCTATAGACCTTACTGAATTTTCATATTTCAATACATCTTGAAAACCTTGTAATGTCTTGTTCTTGTACAATCTCGCCCATTTTTCTGATTGTATTTTTTCTGTTTCGATAAAGTTTAAGTGCGCCAAAAGATTGATCAATATGATAACACGTTCGACCTTGTTCAAAAAGCTATGAGCAACCATTCCTATTACCCCTTGTAGATGTAAGACGGGACTCCCACTATCTTCCTAAAATAATAGAAGCTTGTTTTAAAATACTGCTTAAAAGTTCCCGCATTTAAACCTTTGTTCAAGTAAAAATCAGGAAAATGTTTTTGAATCGACAAATTATGATTAATGTATTATATTTACTGGCGTAATGATGAAGTCACCCTTGTTTTTATATACACAGATTAAGGTATCCTCTAGTCCGGTTCTGCAGGATTTTTTTTTCAGAATTTTTCTGCAAGTTTCTGGAGCAAGAGTGTTAACAGAAACAGCCTTAAACATATATTTTCATTCAATTTAATATCATTTGATTTACTCGCTAGCGATATTTGTGCCATCAAGGTCGCTTAAGGTAAATAGTACCGAAAACTTCAAAATAACCAACTTTTGGAAGTATTTATTTCACGGATTTTATATTACTTTATGATTTTATGAGTACTATAATTCAAGAAAATTTGCTCGGTTGAAAACGACAAAACATAGTTTATCATTCTCAACAAATTAAAATTTATTATTAAAACTTAATGTAAATTTTTTAATAACTCATTCTTGATTCATTGTTATCCATATTTTGTTATAAAATTCTTAAAAAAACTTCATCCAAAATTTATCGATTTTAAAGTTTTCCGCCCTTAAGTACTTGTAACCCCTAGCAATCTAAATTAATAACACATCACTCAATAAGTTTTCGGCCTGACACATAGATGGCACCACTGTTGCTAAATCCATATGATTTCTGGATAGTACCAACCTTCAAACGTTAAGTGTTAAAATTTTATGATAATATGATGTTTATTTACCGACACTACAGAGGTTTTGATGAAGCAATTTTTGTCATTTTCAAAACACTGAATAAGAAAGAGTTTCGATTATTAATCAAACATTACTTTTTAATGGGAAAAAATACTGTTGAAGCAAAGCAGTGGCTTGATAAGCGTTATAGGGACTCTGCAACAGGGAAATCAACAATCATCGACTGGTATATTAAATTTAAACGCGGTCTTACAAACGCCGATGATGCAAAACGCCCTGATCGTTCAAAATCAGCAGTTGTTCCGACAAACATAACAAAAGTCCACAAAATAGTTTTGGGCGATCGTGAATAAAACTTGCGTGAGATAGCTCATACCTTAATTTTATGAGGAAGTAATGTGTTTACAACTTTGCACGAATATTTGGAAATGCGTAATAGTCCAGTGCATTTAGGAAATTTTTATAGGGGTGACCCACCATTTTTGTATACATTTTTTCTTTTACCCTTCGTTTGAAAGGGTCTCTCTCGATGAGTTTAACCCCAAGTTTGCGCACCCCTAAAACTAACCCTTTCGTCGCCATCTTGGATTTTGTGTTTTTTTTTAAATTTTCATATCTCGCGTTGTAATTATCGCACAGTCATAATCTTGGTGTCTTTGAATTTGTTTTGAGTTATATTTTTAATGATGTTGAATGACAAAAAACTGTGCGTTTAACGGGTAAAAAGTTATTGCCCTTCAAAGTCGACAGAACGACATAGAAAAAAAGTTTTTTTTTTCTTTTCGGCTCCTATCTTTTTTCCAGTCCACCTGACGCTTTTTCGTAAGAGAACTTTATCAAAGATGAAGTAATTCCTAGCATTTAAAAAAAAAATCCCAATACAACCATTTCTCGCCCGTCAATTCACGCGCAAAGTTGCTATGTTCCGCGTGGGCCTTCGATACACGCTGGATAATGCTCGCGCTCCGCGCTGCATTTCGTCGCAATACGACTTGTCCCTCGTTCATTAATTAAAATAAACAATTGTTCTGCATCATACGTTGTTGAAATATGCTCATTTGTTTAATAAAAATTTTGTTGGAGTGGATTTTTATTTAAAAATTCATCATTTCGATGGTCTTAATGATAACTTTTCATTCTTTCCGAATTTTATTCAATTACACAATTTCAATTGGTTTAAAATTCATTGGTACAGTAAGAAATTTCTTTTTCTGAACGTAGAACTGTATTTACATTGAAACAATCAATATTTCAACGGGTTTTACCTTCAAAAACATATTTTTTTCTGCTTTTTCTGAACTTAATTCCACACCACCCTTGAGCTTGAGTTCACGGACTAGTTATTAACCATTCTTTTCAAATACTATTCGATTAGACGACTGCGTTTTGTTAGTAGTTTATTAGTACATCAAATAATTCCTTATTTTGTACTCGGATTATGACAAAACCGTTATCTTATTCATAACAGTATTTGGAATCGAATTTCGGGATGAGATACTGTGTCTGCGATTTGTGGAACGGGCAAAAAAAAAAATTGATGTGATTAAAAAGAACGTTTACCTTCAAAAAAGATTCAAACTATTTGGAAAAAGCAACCCTGGACAAAACAGCATCGCTGCAGTAGGAGAATCGGTATTTATTGCGCTGTATGGAGGAAATGAAAGCGACTCTTCCATCGATCAGTTGCGCTACAAAATGTTTTCGCGAGCTGGCCTGAAAACCAAAACCGACTTATCGCGTTTACCTCCCACGAGCTCAGCAGCGAGGCAACATTCCCTTCGAACATATCATCAAATACAGCAGTGGATCGGTGAAGAGAAAAATGCACTTAACTGGGGATGGAAAGAACGGAACGGAGTTTTGGAGCCAATGACAACCGATCAGGAACCGATACCACGCATACTTCTGGACATTGTATCCTGTGGATGTACAACCAACTGTAGCAGGACTTGTGGATGTCGAAATGCAGGTTTGAAATGTTCTGTTTTGTGCAAGATTTGCTGTGGAGAAACCTGCACGAACGCGAAAGAAGATGTAGAGGATTCGAATGACGAAGATTACGAAGTTGATGACGAATTTCCAACGATGGTACCTTTACCCAGATTAAGTGCTTCGTTGAAAAGAAAAGCAAGCCTGTGAGAAGTGAAAAAGAAAAGAAAAAGAAAAGCAAACCTGTGTGAATGAGAATGGCGGTTGTTATATTATCATGGCAGAGTGAGAAATTCACTAAAGAAAAAGTAAAAACTGTGGAGTAGGCCTATCGGGGAAACCACATAAAAAAACGCGCCGTGAATTGACGGGCGAGAAATGGTTGTATTGGGATTTTTTTTTAAATGCTAGGAATTACTTCATCTTTGATAAAGTTCTCTTACGAAAAAGCGTCAGGTGGACTGGAAAAAAGATAGGAGCCGAAAAGAAAAAAAAAACTTTTTTTCTATGTCGTTCTGTCGACTTTGAAGGGCAATAACTTTTTACCCGTTAAACGCACAGTTTTTTGTCATTCAACATCATTAAAAATATAACTCAAAACAAATCCAAAGACACTAAGTTTATGACTGTGCGATAATTACAACGCGAGATATGAAAATTAAAAAAAAAACAAAAAATCCAAGATGGCGGCGAAAGGGTTAGTTTTAGGGGTGCGCAAACTTGGGGTTAAACTCACCGAGAAATACCCTTTCGAACGGGGGGTAAGAGAAAAAATGTATACAAAAATGGTGGGTCAATTTCTAAATGCACTGGACTATAAGTTGTTTTCGAAGTGGGTGCCGGGTTTGCTCATACCCGACCAAAAACAAAAACGCGTCGAGGATTCAGAGCGCTGTTCGTAGTTATTCAAGCGAGGTGAAAAGGGTTTTCTGCGTCGACACGTGACAATGGATAAAACATGGATCCACCACTACACACCTGAAACAAAAAGATCGTCAGCTAAGTGGATAGCAGCTGGTAAAAGTCGTCCAAAGCGACCAAAAAGTCAACAGTGGGCTGGCAAGGTTATGGCATCTGTATTTTGGGACGCGAATAGTATTTTGTTTATCGACTATCTTGAGAAAGGTAAAACCATTAACAGCGACTATTACATGGCATTACTGGATCGATTCAGCGCAGAAATCAAGAAAAAACGGCCTCAGATGCAGAAGAACAAAGTGCTGTTTCACCAAGGCCATGCGCCATGCTACAAATTCATGAAAACGATAATCAAATTGAATGAATTAAGCTTCGAATTGCTTTCTCACCTACTACATTCTCCAGATCTGGCCTCCAGCTACTAGTGGCTCTTTTCTGACCTGAAAAAAATGCTCCAGGGGAAGAGATTTGGCTCAAATGAAGAAGTGATTGCCGAAACTGAGGTATATTTGGAGAGTAAAGACGAATCATTCTACAAAAAAGGCTTGTTGACGAATAAAGTCGAATAACTCGAACAAACTGTGTTTTTCGTAGTTAGAACGGAAACTTATTGAATGATGTGTTATTTAGTATAATAGTATTTCTAGTTATCACAAATACAGAAAAAGTTTTATTTTTCATTAATTTTCAAAATCAAGAGAGCGTCTTTATGTTTCATTTATTATTTATTAACATTGGTCAATGTTCAAGGTCAAATAGAGGTAAGACCCTTTTCTTAAATGAGAACCCCTATTTTTGACTGCGGATTTGAAAAGAGCGGGAAGTTTCACGTCAGAAATGACCTGTGGAAAAATGGTTCTTATAACTTTGGAAAGGTAAAAAATTCAGGTCAAATGTCTGTGAAACGACTAGATGCCCTTTTTCTGAATTTTCTTGGTTTTTCGGGGTAAAAAACGTCACTTCTCTGTGACTAGTTATAAAAAAAAGACACTTTGTCCTTACCTTTAGCGGTACCCAGAAACAACGGCCTGAACGTTATAAGTTCTGTTTCTTTTGGGATGCTTTCTTGTCGTGAGTTCCCCTTACCTCTCATGTTTCGGGTGGTTGATTAACGTGAGTCCCATTGCCTCTCACCATTGCTACCAGTGTTACAATCAGCTACGGAGTAACTGTTCAAAGTGCTTTCCATTGGCTTGAAGACACAAACGTAGACGCCTTTCAAAACATAGTGACAGTCTTTACACCTTATCCGAAATGATTGTTACTGTCTGGGTGTGTTTGGGGGGGGGGGGGGGTGATAACAATCCACAGCCTAAATGCTACAAACAAAATTAAGCCGGGCGCACAGTTCAATCTAAGAAAAATTGTCTTGACTGTCAAGTCACTTTGAAAATTGACCTGGAGGGCATGATGGTGAAGGTGATGTACACCTTAACATTTCATCGACTTTTGTGAAGCATCTTGAACGTTTGTTTACCCCGAAAAACCAAGACAATTCAGAAAAAGGGCATCTAGTCGTTTCTTCTACATTTGACCTTAATTTTTTACCTTTTCGAGGTACAAAATCCAATTTTCCACAGGTCATTTTTGACGTAAAATTCCCCGTTCTTTTCAAATCCGCAGTCAAAAATAGGGGTTCTCATTTAAGAAAAGCGTCTTACCTCCATTTGACCTTCAAAAATGATCTCAAAGTCAAAATTGATGGTACAGTCAACTGTCCCCCTCGGTCCTGGTCAACCTTTGTTGGAACCATTTTTTCGTAGATAAAGTATTTTAGAAGATAGTTGGGATTATAGATTGAAATGGGTTACCGTATAAAGTCACAAATTCAATGAATATAAAGTCAGTTGAAGAAATAAATATTTAAGGTTATGAATCAATCAAATCGTTACGTCGGTAATTGCAATTGCGTTATGCAAGGCTATTCAGAAATTATTAACTAAAATGGATTTTTGGTACCGGAAAGACCTTTGTGCTTTTCTCCACGTCTGTCTGGTATCAAAAATTCATTTAATTTATTAATTGTTGCAAAACCTTAGATACTGTAATTTGAATTACTGATGTAACGGGATTCAGTTGATCCATAGCCGTAATCGACTTAATTCAGAATTTCCATGAAAGACTTTTTTTAAATACAAATAATAGACACCGTGAGGTAACCTAATATTGTCAAACATCATTCTTATTTAAATCTGGTAAATTAAGTGTATAAAAATTACATACATGCGTGTGTTTGTAATAAGGCGACGCCCATCCTATTAGTGGTACACCTCGTGATGGAGTAAATGAATAATCTATTGTTGGTATTGTAACGGTTTTTGTGCCAACAGGAGAAGACAGCTTTAAAGAAAAAAATAACTTTACCGAAGAATCTTTCTACAATGCATCCCAAGTGCGAATTGTCGAAGCTGATAATGCGGCCCAATATTGGCTCAATTTTGGCAGCCAACAGTCGGCTATTGTTATTGTGCCAGCGTCACGGATTGCGTCGGTGAAGTACTGAATCAATGGCCACGGCCTTTGTCGACTGTTTAAATGTACCGACCTTCAGCCGAAACTTGGCCCAGTATCGGCTCTATACCAAGCCGATTGTCACTTTTACTATGACATACAGTCCCGTCAATTTTTCCGCGGTAAACTATTCTGGAAGTGGAAAAACCAGAGTTCGGCACAGCATCAGCCCGTTGTTGTGCCAAAAACAAGTGTTGGTGGCCAGAGTTTGGGCTAGAATTAGCCGCCAAGTGCATACCGCAGTTATCATTCGAACAATGGCACGATATTGGCAACCCATCTTCGGCAACATTTTTGCCGATGCTGGGCCGGTGTTGGGCCGTATCTATTTTCGCACTTGGGATAGACCTTAACGTCTAACTTAAGACTTTGACCATATATCAATTGTAGATTCCAATATTACAGGCATTTTTCCGTGCGTAAACTCACATTCATGCGAAATGAGATGTTGCATTGAAAATTTATGAAATAATTTTTTTTGACATTGTAAACATTTAGAATCAGACAAATCTCCTCTAGTATCTTTTATTTAATTTTACAAATGAAAAATTTGATATTTTATTTTGTATAGATGGTATCTGGTAACAAAGGAATCTGCAGACGATACACCACTTTGAGAATGACGATTTTAAAGTATATAATCCATAAGTCGTTTTGGGATATCACTTCATAAAATTTTCTAAACTACTCACTGTTGCGATAGCAATATCATGATATTTAGATTCTGAATCTCCTATCACGTATAAATTATTACATACTGAATGTATGATACTATTACGATTTGATGAAATTTCCACTTTGAGATTTTTATAATCCTCCAGTAATTCATAAGATTTTATAAAAAAGGCTGGTACTACAATTGTGGACGGAGCTATAAGGAATCCAGTGCATTGGTTAGGTCGTGGGCCGAATTTATTAATTTCTGATACTAAAGCCAAGTATGGAATTTTATCGAGATTATTCTTCCATTTCTTATCAAAGGTTTGTTTAACACGTTGAGTTGGAAGATCTATTTTACCATCCAATGGCGACGTTAAATTAAATACTGCAAAAAGAGAAAATAATATTAGTATATATTGTAACAAGTAATTTACACCAAAGGGCAAATCTAAAATAAGAATAGCAAATACAGGGCCTTCCAACAGGAAATTCGTTTCTAAATTTTTATCATAACATATTTTGGATAAAAGTTCTCTATTCCTTTATTGATATATAATACAGTGAATCTACAATTTATGAATGAAAATTAATATCGTACAAATGTCCAACACGACCATTTTTACAGAAGTCGATCCTTCTGTTGAAATGTTCGATTACATTTTTGCATAATTGCGCCTCTATCCCACTAATTACGCGTAGAATGTTGATTTTCAAAGATTTAATGGATTGTCAATTATCTGCATAACGCATCGTTCAATGAATCCCGGGACTAACTAAGAAAACAACATTTTTTTTGCAAAATTAATTTTTATTCATTAATATAATCACCTGCAAGTGCGATACAATCATTCCAACGCTTTTATAACTTTTCAATACCATGCTTGTGAAATGATTTGTCCTTTGCCTTAAAATAAGCTTCAGTTTCAGCGATTACTTCCTCATTCGAGCCAAATCTCTTTCCCTGGAGCATCTTTTTAAGATCAGCAAAGATCCAGTAATGGCTGAGGGCTAGATCTGGAGAGTATGGTGGGTGGGGAAGCAATTCGTAGCCTAATTCAGACAATTTTGCCATCGTTTTCATTGACTTGTGGCACGATGCATTGTCTTGATGAAAGATGATTTTTTTGTTCTTCATGTGCGGTCGTTTTTTTGCGATTTCGTCCTTCAAACGCACCAATAACTCAATGTAATAGTCGCTGTTCATGCCCAATTTTTCGTTTAAAATCGTAGACACACTTCCAGTTCATATGTTCACCATCTTAGCAATCTCACGGATTTTCAGTTTGCGGTCGTCCATTACGATTTTCAATACTTGCTTAATATTTTCCGGAGTTACTGCTTCATTTGGCCTACCTGAGCGTTCCGCATCATTTGTATCAGTGCGACCGCGTTTGAAATCAGCATACCACCGGCAAATCGTTCTTATCGATGGAGCACAGTCTGGATAACATTTTTTAAGCCATTGTTAAGCTTGCACGGTATTTTTCCCCATTAAATAGCAATGTTTTATCAACACACGAAATTCGTTTTTGTCCATTTTATACACAAATTGAAAAGTAGCGTCATTTTCACCACAGTAGTTTTGCTGTTTATGCTCTGATTGACATGAAAGTCAGACCAGTGTCATTTAAAGGTTAGTTCTTTTGAAAAACGAAGTGTATTTGATATTACTAACGCCATCTGTGGGTTAGTCCCGGGACTTATTGAACGATGTGTTAGATTTGATCTTTCACATGGCCTCACAAGAAATAACCTGATGGCGTTAGAGCACAAGATCTAGATGACCAATTGACTGTAGAATTATGCGAAATTATCCGATATGCAAACTTCTTTCGCAATACACGAAATTCACTTTTTTCCATCTTTGCAAAAAATTCGGAGACTGGATGCTTTCAGACACTGCAGCTTGTAAACTAATGGATGGATCTGGCTAAAATTTTGACAGAAGAAGTTTAAATGATGGAAACTTTCAACAATAATAACCGTTTGTTATTAGTGGTGACCGCTCATAGAAATATCACGTCAATATTAAGGGGGTATTCTAGTCTAGAAACCCGAATTTCGAGCGTTTTTTGACGGTCAATAAAAAAAAGCAATCAAGTTTTTAACTATCCATTTTTTCATCATTTATTTATTTATATTTTAAAAATTCACAAAAAAATTAAAAAAAAAATGTATATCTCGCAAAGTTACACGCTGATGAAGAAGAAGATGAAGTCAAATCAGCCAAATCAACGGCAAAGCCGAATATCCGTGTCGCGAAGGTAATGCTCTGTATTTGGTGGGATCAGAAGGGTGTGCTGTATTATGAGCTATTAAAACCGGGTGAAACCATCTATGAAGAACGCTACCGAACACAATTAATCCGTTTGAAGAGGGCAATAGCCGAAAAACGCCCGGAATATGCGACCAGACACAAGGCAATAATTTTCCATCATGACAACGCTTGGCCCCATGTTGCTATTCCAGTTAAGAACTATTTGGAAAACAGTGAATGGGAAGTTTTACCCCACCCGCCTTATAGCCCAGACCTTGTCCCTTCTGACTAGCATTTGTTCCGGTCGATGCAGAACGCCCTCACTGGAATACGGTTCACATCAGAACAGGGTATCAAAAATTGGCTTGACTCATTCTTGGCCGTCAAGCCGGCGCAGTTCTTTTGAGAAGGAATCCACAAATTGCCAGAAAGATGGGAAAAAGTCATAGCTTCAGATGGGCAATACTTTCAATAATACTATTGTACATGTTTTTCTTAAATAAACGTTCAAATTGAAAAAAAAGCCGCACGAATTAAGTTATAGATCCAATATTAAAAAGAGCGTACTGTTTTCTATCGGAATCGACAGAAAAGTGGAAAGCGAACGATGGGTCCCTCTTAACTGTCCCGGTCACATATACCAAAAAATAGAATGACTAAAGTGTCACCACTTCCAAAATTTTCCCTGCTGAAAAAATGTAATAAACTTATTTCAACTAGCGCGCCAACCATGGCTAATGATGGTGCTGTGCTAACGCAAGCACAGTTTTCTGAGGCGCCCTGATTATGATCACTGAATGGCGACAAGAATCCGTGTTGCCAGATCAGTGGTTTTCCCACTAGATTAAGGGGTTTTTGGACGTCTAGTTGGAATTTTCGTGGGAAGTATTTCAGCGGGACAACTTAGTCGATTTTTTGCTTCAGGGTTTTTTTAGTGATTTCGATTGCATCCCAATATATCTTCCCATTCTGTTTTAAGGATTTATACTTACTTGAGTTCGGGAAATTAAGAGATTTTCATGATTTTTTCAAGCCACGTTTGCAAAATTTTATTACATAAACTAAAGAGTATCGATTAGTACGTGTTGGGGTACGTGTATTTACTTTTCAATGAGACAATCTTGACAACGAAGGAAAATTGTATCTTTGCCCCAAAATACGTTTTTTTCTGCGCTATTCATGATAACTCTTGAACGGCTCATCTGAAATCGAAAAACGAAAAATATTTCATTAGTGTATTCTTGTAAGGAGCTCATGGACGAAGGGATTTTAATTTTACATCAAAGTTTCTACTTTTTTGGGCCAAGATACCGAATTTATGAAACATCGAAAATTGTTTTTTCGGGAAAATCGTAGCCATTTTTTTTTTAATCAAAATTTCGCTGGACCCTTCGTTTACTAGCTCCGCATAGGCAATCCCAATGAAATATTTTTGATTTTTCGTTTCCAGATGAGCCGTTTTAGAGTTGTTATGCTCACCGCAAGTGATGATAAAAAAGGTGTTTTGGGGTGAAGGACATATTTTCCCCACTTGTTAAGATTTTCTTATTGAAAAATGTATACAAGTGCCGCGAACCATATACTAATGTACTAAACCTCTCAAAACGAGCCAAGTGACAGCTTTTTTCTATGCCTGGAGATTCTCTAAGTCAAAGTAAATACTTAATCTCCATTAGTCTATAGTAAACAGTAGTCGTGGGAACGTAAACAGTTACCATGGAAACGGCTAAGACTTTTAGATGTCAGGAATAAATTTGGAGTTGTCTATATATATATATATATATATATATATATATATATTGGTCATCCCCACCATCAACCTATGCAGCATCTATGCTATAATGTCTTTGCTACTGTGCATGCTTTAACACAGCATGCTTATTAGCTGCATTTGGCGCGCTATTGGAAATAAGGGAAAGAATTAATCTTAAAAATAAAAATAAATAATAATTTTTTTTGCAAAATAGTGGAAAGAACATTATTTAACATTCATGATGTCAACAAAACTTAATATATTTTGTTTTGTAAAAAACTGCACATCACTCTTAATGTCCTCTAAAGATAATGTGGGGTTTCTTAGAAAAACAAAAATATACTCAATTTTCTTTGACATCACAAACATCAAATTATGTACATTTTACAACTTTGCAAGAAAAAATTTAATATTGATTTTAATATTAAGACCTGATTTTTTTTTTCATCACAAATAACGCGAAAATCACAGGTATTAGGCGTGCTGTGCTAATGCAAGCGCCACAGCTCAAGGTGCTTGGTTACGATTGATGACTTAGGTGGAAAAAAGACTATAATCAACAGAGTAAGTTTCTTGAGATTTTAGAGGTCTTTGAATTTGAATGTAACGTAAAAATTTGAATATTCAATATGTCGAATAGAATACGGTAGGCTATATTTTACAAAAAAATAGAAACCGGTTTCTTCCACTTTCAGGAGAAATTTCGGAAATCTAGAAACGGATTCGCATTCAGTAATTGAAAAGTCTGAGGCCACAATATAATAAGTCGATTGCAACAGTGGCAAAATTGCACGAATTGCACTTTGAATTTCTTCAGCATCCACCCTATTCTTGGATTTGGCTCCCAGCGACTACTACCCATTTGCAGACTTGAAAGAATGCTCCAGGGAAAGAAATTTGGCTCCTTGTAGAAGTGATTGCCGCAACTGAAGCGTATTTTGGAGCAAAGATTAATCGTTCTACGAAAAAGTCATCGAAATGTGAGAGAAGCCTTGAAATGAATTTATCACCCTTGGAGAAGACTATGTTGAAGAATGAAGTCGAATTTTAATCAAAGGTTGTTGTTTTATTAGTTATCCTACGAACTTATTAAGTGATATCTTATTCTACACGCAGAGAAAATTTTAAAAGCTACATCTTGTGCATTTTGTGCTAAGTATTTAAAATTGATGTAACATCATTTAACATTGCGTCAAACTAACCGATGGATTAGGTAATTTAGATAAACAATGATATTTCAAAGTGATGATTAAATTATTTCTAAACTCACTTGTAGCACTACTCATAATTGCAAAGGTATACAGGATAGCCACGAAGATAAGTTTCATTTTCTGCGACTTAAGTAACTGTATTACTAATGATTTTTAAACTAAAACTAATTGTACCAGATGTATCTTTCATTCACGTAGACATTTAAGTTCTTAAGTAAATAACTACAGTAATTTCTATCTTGCCAAATATTAGTAAAGATAATTCATCCGCGTATTAAGATAAGATTCTTATCCTACTCTTATCTTATTCTTATCATTTTTTAATTTTATGTTAAAATTATTATTAACTTCGTGACGCTACAATTTTGATACCGCAAACAACGCATACTTTGGTATCGCATTTTGAAAAAAGAAAAATTAAAAATTTCAAGCATTCAAAACTGTTCGAACCCTCATAATATAAAAAACGACCAAATTTGAACGAAAAAAATTTCTTAAAATAAACCATTATGAGAAACCAGCAATAAATGAGGAACGAAAAAAGAAGGCAATCTTCCAAAAGTCCTTCCTTCTTTTTCTTTCTTCCGTCCTTTTTTGTCTTTGTTACCCACAATCATCTACATAAAAAATAATATGACGACGTTTCGGTGTTCTTCTAGCACCCTCTCCAAAGCTAAGACCGAAAGGGTCATTCAATAAAATTTTAATTATTTTAAATATAATCTATCATGCTGTCACAACAACCGTTGTACTTTCCTAAATCTGTTTTCAAATTTGAAGATCATGTTCCCCCTCTTATTATACATATTATAACATTTCCATAAATTTTCTTTTTTCCTTATGATTTTTAGAGTGCAAAATCTCAACATTATTCCAGTCATGTTCAGCATATTTCTTTCTATGATTCGATGAAATATTATCGTATTACACTTTTTCTCAAGATTCTTTTTGTGTGCTTCTACTCTAGTAGAGGAAAAGCTAAATGAATTAAATAACAATTAATTTTAACAAGAGTAGTTTATTTGAAAATTGAAATATTGATCTAGACCCAAGTGACTTTTGTTTATAGAGAAAAAGAGAGTTGGTGGCAGCCCGGTTTTTCTTCGGTTGGTAGGGTCTGATTTGTCCAACCTTAAGGAATAACACACTGTGAGCCTAAGTGTGTGAGAGAGTGAAGAGAAGCATTATAAATAAAATGTTTTTGACTTACTGGTTTGTTTTGATGTAAATGCCTATTAAGTAGGATAATCCTTTCATTTGGTAATCTCTTTGTGTGGATGATCCCTTGTCGATCCAACTCCTGGTCAGGTAATTTAATTCATGTCTGGTGGTAATTACAGGTACCTCTCCCAATTATTAGTAAGTAATCCTTTGCGTTGCTGTCTGGCCTATACTGTCACCTGTAGTTTCGATCTATAGGACGAAAGCATGGGAGTTCGAGTTCATGGTTTCAATAGCTTTTTCGAAGTTCATTACAATCATAGGTGTGAGTGTGTTGAATTAAAAGTATGGGCCAGCTTGCTAATGCGCTGCGTTGGTAAGCTTAGAGAATCACACCGACTTTCCAAGTTCGTGTGGGTCTCTGTTACGTCCCGAGCAAAAGGCGAGGGTAGTTTGGATTTTTGGTTGTAAAAGAGGCGCTTCACTGATTATATCAGGTTTGTAAGGCCTGATAATTTATTATTATTTGTGGGTACGTTGTCACTTGTTAGGTCTATGGGCCCTGAGTTAATCGCAATGATAATAAAACACTGAATTTATAATTGTATGTGATAATTTCTTATAAAAAAATAAGACTTTGGATAAGTTTATACAAACTCTGTCTTAGATTAGAGTAAGGAACTAGATAGCGCTACTGTTTCCGGACAGGCACCATTCAAGGACCAGGGATTTTATGTACCAAGTACCGAAGGTAGAATTGTGCTCAAAGAAACCGATGAGTTTTACGTTTATCGAAGGGTCTGCTGACGACGTTGACTTACTGGTCCGAAATGAATCAAATTGACCGTACAACTAATCGGAACTTAATGAGAAACCTCCAGAGATGAATATGGGGTATATATATATTATTGGATTTTCCAATAGTGACTGAAGTGGGAGTGGATTGCGCAAACTTGTATGCTAAATTGTATAAAGTCACGCACGGTGCAATTCTGTATAAAGTCACGTCTGTTCAATGATCTACGATCCTCTCCCATCACTGTCTATTAATATTGGTCAACGTTGTTTTGGAACTTGGATTTTATATCCCTTTTATATCACTATATTATCGATGCTCGGTTTGACTCACTGACTCATTACCGTGTGGGTAATTACCATATAGACTGAGGGATGCTCTTCTTTATCACTTTTTTGCCGAGTGTCAAACCGATCTAACGATGTGAGGCAGTGCGTTAGTTTACCTCTCTACAACAGTTACCTGGTCTAGGGTGCTTGGCGCGTTGTCCTTGTACAGGAGTATACAGAATATTTTAAAGGTTACTGGAATTTAACATGGTGACTTGATGATGTCGGTGGCACTCAATTTTCTCAAGAGGTTGTGTAAACACGTGCCACCAGGTTTAGGTAGACAGTCGCAAGGGCCAAATACATTATTTATATACATAGGTTATAGGGTAATAATGACCATACAATTATAGTACATTGACGAAAATATAATTGTATTGTATGATTTCATAATAATCTTAATAATAATAATAATGATAATGATAATTATAATGATAATAATAATTTCCATAGTTATTAACAAATGTAATTTATAGTTAACTATTGATAATTGATTCATAAATAACATCAAATTGCATATGATAAGAATGATAATTATAATGATAACTATCCCAGCGCAGTCGAAAGTGTCTTTTTTCCACAGAAAGATTTTCAAAATTCTTTAAATTATAAATACAATTATTATAAAAATTGAAATAACATTGTTGTTATATAATATTTGTTGCAGTTTGTTAATCGTTTCATAGGTAAATTGAATTCTCGGGTGATAGTAGTTGAAAGTATCTATAAATGTTTGCAGTTTATCCAAAGGTACACAAAATAAAGTATAATCAACATACCGAAAATGAAAAGGCACAACAAACCCTAAACTCTTAAAGATATACTCTTCTAAGTCTTCCATGGTTATTTCAGCTAACATTGAAGAAATAAAAGAACTTATTGGGGAACCAAACTTTTGTTTATATAATTTACAATTAAATTTAAATTTAAATTTAGTAGAATTTATGATGAAATCTAATCCTTTAAAAAATTCTTTTTCATCTAACTTTGTATGTGATTTGATTTTATTCCATCTATCTGAAACAGCTTTTTTTACTAACTCTGACGGAATATTTGGAAACATTGCAACATCTAAAGAAGCCATCACATAACTAGCTCCTACTTTACTGCTCCTGAAAATATTCTCTTCCTGTTTTGATTCGACAAAGTCATAGCTCTTACATGAAGCTCTTGCCACTACATAATACGTTTTTGATCAGTGTGATTACCATTTTCCTCCAACCTTTAGAAGAGACTTTCAACGCAAGTTGCTCCTCATGCGCTTTTCACGCTCCTCCAACAGCACGAATTTCTCTTGTTTAAACGCTATGTAATCTTTTTCCGTCTCTGCTCTACCGTCCATCTCATCCACGTCTTCACCACGGGACCTATTCTCGCCGCAACCTTAAGCTACATCTTCATGGTTACTGTTGTAACGGAGTTACACCAGTGCCCCGTGGGGACACAGCCCTTCGACCGGAATTCGGGGAACCCGGCCCGGCATGCTCCGCGGTCGCGTGCCGTCACCGTCTTCTACGATTTCTTGCCCGGTGGTGTTAAGAGAAGTACCTCGTGCCGCTGAAGAGAAATTGTAGAAATTCTACGACGCCACACAACAAATAAAAAGGAAAAGTTAAAATGAAGAGAACTGCATTTGCCATGAGTTTGGATTTTTCATACGTAGGAAAAAAATGTCGCCTTTTGAGATTTAATTAGTGGTACTTACAATTAAAAATTTGTTTACTTTAGTGCTTCCAACTTCATGTTGGTTCGGTAACAGTTTGTCTCTTGTCTGGCTGAGAATATTTTTCTACTGATCTGAAGTGAATCTTGGTGAAAAATTTGCGCAAGAAGCTTATGGGCGCGCGGAAATAGTAAGTTTCTGTTGGCCAATTATAATGCTTAATAGTTTGAAAACTATTGTTGGTACAACATTTTGTCAAAATGATTTCTTGTTTGGTTTTTTACAAAGAATTGACATTCAAAATTTTATGACTATTGGCGGATCACCCTGTATACTTATCATGAAACTCGAGCTCGATGTTTAAATCGAAAACGTGGACCTAGGATTTGTGATTTAAAGGAAAAAATCACTATAAGCCTATACTGTAACTTTAATTTTGGTTCTAGTGAAAAATTGTATAAGGGCAATTTGCCTACATTTCAGAGCACAACAAGAAATTAGAATCAGAAATTAAAATTTTGGATTTTCCCAAAATGAAACTTTCAAAATAAATAACGACAGGTATTTGAAAATTTAAAATACGTTATTAAAAATAATAATAATAATAAAACACGAAATTCTGAGCCTTTTCTGGTTTAGAACTATACAGTCTGTATAATGACGTAGTGCAAGCTTAATATGATATATGGAAAATAAAAGATCAAATATTACTCATAATGCTCATTGAGAACATCATATGGAACATAACAAGACCAAGTTTGTGCATTAAGTAAAATTCAAATTCTCGACAAAATTACGCAAGCTGTTCGTTAAACAAATAAACGATGGGGTTTACATTACAAAAGCGACTGTAATTTGAAATACTGTCATCATAAGAAGCATGATAACTGTTGTTCAGAGGCAGCTAAACGTCAGTAAGGACGTGAAAAATGGTTTTTACCTTGCATTTGACTTTAAAGTTTATAGGTTGAAGCTTTGTATAGAGGTTTCTCCCTCTTTCTGATTGGGACCAACTTCTGCTTCTTTCAGTCACCAAATATCTTTTCCTCCCGAAAACAGGAGTTAAAAGCTCAACAAAATCTCCGGATATACCATGAGAACCTCTTTAAGGATCTCGTTCAGTACACCGTTGATCCTTAGTACCGTTTCGACATTGCACCTTCAACTCTTTATCTTTATTTCCTCAAAAGTGAAGAGCTTCTCGCACCAGACTGTGCAGGTATTTTCACGATGTGCCTGTCCCGATGGGGATTGCTTAGGCTAGGTGCTTGTAAAACATCTTTAAGGATATAGAACTAACGCTTCTTTCATGCCGAAACGAATCAATAAAGGAATACTAATTCTGTGAAGGGTTAAAAGCATTCCTGAAACAGCTAGAATGCAAAAAACTTTAGCTAAGGACGTAAAAGCGCATTTCTGGACTATACTCCTACTATTTAGATAATATGCGGAAATCGATTGGGCATTTAGTGCAACAGTATATTAGGTAATATGCAGGGAAGGTGTGGGTCATGGTGTTCCGAGCATGATCGTAGAGTGGATGCGAGAAATGCTTTGCCGAAGGAACCTCGTGATTAACTACAAGAGAGTTAGGGTAGAGGGTTGAATATCCAGAGGTTGTCCAAAAGTGGGTATGTATATGCATACACTGATGATATTGTTTTCTTCCTCCGGGAAATACGTCTTGAAAAGCTTCAATGGATTCACTGATAGCTGTCAGTAAATCTATTGAAGACCGAATGTGTGGTCTTCACAAGAAGCTATAAGTTGGGTCGGATAGAAGGCCAAAGCCAAAGTATTAAGGGAACAGCCAAGATTGCATGCCAGCTGATATGCTCAGACTGTTGGAAATGAAGGGCCAGGCACACTTGGCTAACCGAGAACACCAAACAGCCACAAGTTAGGCTGTTTGCCAAGTATGGCTTCAACTCTCTCTTGCAAGTTCCTAAACCAGAGTGAGAGAAGCCTGTCTGAAGGGTGTTGAATGGGATTCGTGAAAAATATACTAATTGCAATCAAACAGCAACCAGTATTGAATTCAGACATAAGTATTTTCAATAAAAAATATAATATTTTGTAATTAAAGAAAGATTACACAATCATCTCAATTTTCTTATTTATTAAACACTTTCTTAAACTTCAATTAGTAATTTCTTTCTAGTAATTTCAATCAGTAACTAAATCCAACACATGTTTTCAATTGATTTTGATTAATTTTTTGTGAACATGTTTCAAAACTATGCAACACTTTCTTCACTTTTTACTGAATCTGTATCACAGTCAGGTTTAGCAATATTCATCAGAATCTTTGCCATCACCTCTATTGATTTTTGTCTCTCACCCTCTATAAAATCTAAATGTTCAAAAATGTTTGTAAGAATGATGATATTTGGCACTTTATCGTAAAATTCTCCAGAAATAAATCCTATAATTATGTACCGTTGAGCAACTGGAGATCCAACGTCGCTCTAAAATGTAATAAGTAAATTTTTTATTGTTCCTTAGAAATTAAAAATAAACAGCTCGTTCTTCATTTACGAGGTCTGTCCGGAAAGTATCGGGCCTACCTTTATATCTTCGCGCCATAGTGTTCAAGCGATCTCTGCGGGCCTTCAACGTCAACAGTAAAGCCTCCCGAACCTATCGGTTGCTTGCTGACATTTGACGGACGTAAAGTTCATGCGCAGCGTGTCTTTGTTTACACAGCTATTTTTGAGTTCGGCGGGGTTTGTGTTTGTTAAAAATGACTGAAAAACAAGATTAACGAATTTGCATCAAATTTTGTTTTCAACCCGGAAAAACGAGTTCAGAAATTATTCAGATGATGCACAAGGCCTTTGGGAATGAGTGTATGACCAAAACACGAATAAAAGAGTGGTATAATCGTTTCAAAGGAGGCCGCACTTCTGTTGATAGTAATTCTCGTTGTGGCCGACCTTCGACGCCAAAAACATTGGATAATATTGAGCGGGTGCGACTTGCGATTGTAGATGATCATCGATTAACTGTTCGTGAACTAGAAAATGATCTCGGAATACTGAAAACTACTGTTTGGGAAATTTTGAACAAGATTTTAGAAATGACTCGCGTGTGCGCGGTGACTGACTTCTTCACCACGATAACGCGCCAGTGCATTCATCGAATCTTGTCCAGTGTACAGTGATTCGATGACAAAACGACGGTTGAAAATAATGCGACGAGCGTACTCAAGGCCATTCCTAAAAGTGAGTTCCAGGACTGTTTCGAGAAGTGGAAACATCGCTGGAACCGTGTTGTTCAATCAAGTGGGGATTACTTTGAAGGATGCCACCCGCCCCATGATGAAAAATAATGCCAACGCGGAGATATAAAGGTAGGACCGATACTTTCCGGACAGACCTCGTATATATTTGAGAAACAGAAGCAATATGATATAATTGACAATTAAAAAAGTACCTCTGTGAGCGTAACTCCTAAAGTGACTTTCTCTGCACAGATAAAGTTCTTCTTATGCTCGAGCTTTAAGTTTGTTGCATTATTTAAGCGATCAAAGCATTCTTGTACGTCGAGCGTATTTACACGAATAACCTGTAATTAAAATTTTAATTCAGTTTGATACATTTCACCTTCTTTAATAGTCTCTTTTACCAAATTAACATGAATGTTGATAAAATTTCACTTCTAATGATTTCAAGTTAAAGGAAAAATATTAATTTTATCAAAAAATATGACAAAAAGCGTCAAATTTCGATATTTTTGAAAAATGTTGATAATTCTAAAAATAATTAATATTTTTGAAAGTTTTCGGTCTCGCTTCAAAAATAAGTCTTCAGAGTAATTCACTAACTGATCAAGATATTCACCTTTAAAACGAAACTAAAAACTTTTATAAATGTTAATTATTTTTAGAGTTATTACCATTTCTCGAAAGTATTGATATTTGACGTTTTTTGTCAATTTTGACCTTGAGGTCTATTTTCAAGGTCAAATGGATGTAAGACCTTTTTATTAAAGAGAACCCCTATTTTTTACTGCTGATTTGAAAAGAGCGGGAAATTTCACGTCAAGAATGACCTGTGGAAAAATAGTTTTTGCGACCTTGGAAAGGTTAAAAATTGAGGTCAAATGTCTGATAAACGACCAGATGCCCTTTTTCTGAATTGTCTTGGTTTTTCAGGGTGATTAAACGTTCAAGATGCTTCACAAAGGTCGATGAAATGTTAAGGTGTACATCACCTTGACCATCATGACCTACAGGTCAATTTTCAAGGTGACTTGAAGGTCAGGACGATTTTTCTTAGATTGAACTCTATGCCCGGATAAATTTTTTTCGTAGACTACAGGCTGTGGATTGTCACAGAGAAGCGACATTTTCAAGATTGTCACGTTTGTAACAATTCAGAAAAAGGGCATCTGGTCGTTTCTCAGACATTTGACCTTAGTTTTTTACCTTTCCAAGGTCACAAAAACTATTTTCCCACAGGTCATTCTTGACGTGAAATTTCCCGCTCTTTTCAAATCCGCAGTCAAAAATAGAGGTTCTCATTTAATGAAAAGGTCTTACCACCATTTGACCTTGAAAACAGACCTCAAGCTCAAAACTGATGGTACAGTCAAATGTCCCCCTCGGTCCTGGTCAACTTTTGTTCACAACCATTTTTTTGTAGATAAAGTATTTTAGAAGATATTTGGGATTATAAATTAAAATGGGTCACCATGTAAATATACATGGTTTTTCCTTAGATTTATTTTTATGACAAAGAGAACGTTTCAAATTTTATTCATGTACATATTTCAAAATTCATTAGGGGAGTAGATTATGATAATTTATAAAAAAACGTAAATTTAGTCAAAATGCAAAGTATTATGCACATAGGTGAAGTTCGTAAGATTGATTATATTCAAAATTCACGGTGGTAATTAATATTAAATGTTTGCTCAAACTAAGTGTTATATTCACCCGCATTTTGGAGCTAAATTTAGGGTACAATGTAGACCCAAGATAAGAATCAGGGTGAATATAGCATCCGGGTTTCTCTGTAAAAGGACCACTGAGTTAAAGATTTCTTGCTTAAATATGTCAACTTGTGTGTATAAAATTACAAACCAAATTGTTTATGTGATTACTTGAAGTCATTCCAAACAATAGAGCCCCATTTTGTGGCCAAAATACTCTATGTGGTTGCGGCAAAACAGCGCCTCCTAGTTTAGTATCATCAAATAACTTCAAAGCAAAAAATTAAACAAATTAAAAATTTAATACATTACCATATATTATTATAAAATACTTGATATCGTTAAAATTATCGTTATACATTATAATTTCCCTTTCACAGAATATCAAATGTATAGCATTCGTGGGCAAAGTTTGAAAATTAATGTAAAAATAATGATTAAAAAGTTACATTGATTGAAAAATTCAAACGTGTTAGATAAATGTAATTAATAATAGGATTGATGTAAAAAATATGCAATTGTATAAAATGTGCATGAAGGTTTCAAAATTTTGTTCGAAATATTTGAATTCTAAAATTTTATATTCAGGAGAATGCAACTTTACCGACTGCGGTGACACCGCATATCAGAAGTTCTTCATTTTAACGGAAATAATAAAATTTTCAGGAACGATGTTGTATTGTATGTTATAAAAATTAAAAATTGAAGTTTTTGAAAAATATTATTCATGAAATATATCAATACTGCTTTGGCAACTGCTCGAACCATTGATTGTTATCATTATTAATATAAATAACTCAAAAGTGTGTCTCATAAACCATATCATTAAATAGTTTATCATCTTGTCCTAATTTTGAAGAGTTGTCTTTCTTATTTATCAAGAAATATCAATATTTCTTTTTCACTAAAGATATACTTTGACTCGCTAGAAAAAAACAAATGGTTTTCCGTGCAACAATAAGGAAAATAATTATTTCCCTATCAGTGGAACCATGCTCTTCTTCATAATAATACCATAAAACAAAAAACAGTAAACGGAATACACACTAATATTGATATTTTCTTTGATTGATAATGAAACCGACTCTATGAAATTAGCACGAAATGATAAACATTTGCTTATATGCTTTATAAGACACACTTTTGATTTATTTATATTTATTATGATAAAAATAAATAGTACGAGTAGTTTCCAGAGCAGTAATGATAAATTTTATGGATAATATTTTTTAAGAACTTCATTTAAAATTTTTTGTAACATACAATATCAGTAATATCGAATTTTATTCAGTATATGTCATGATTTCAACTTTATTACTATATAATTTTCAAACTTTGCATGCAAAATTTATTCAGTTAACTGCGATGTCACGAAAATGCTAATCAAGTGTGACCGAAATGAGAAAAAAATAAAAAATAATAATTTCAAAATAAAGAATAAAATTTTTTTTTTCAAATTGTAGTTGAAAGTATGAAAGTGGATTGTTTTATTATGGCTCAAGAAAAAATAATTTTAAACATGAATGTGTAAATCTTTTTCATGAATAAAATTATGTAAAATCATATGCACTAAGACCTGTATCGCCCAGGGTAAGAACCAGTGGACAAAATAGAAAATGATTCAGACTTTTCATTATCACCAAATTACAATGACAAATGTAAGGATGATTATGGCGCAGCAGACGTCAAAGTTCTCAATCAAATAAAAAAGTTGGCGGAAACTACTGACCCCTCGGAAAAGACTTTGTTTCCAATTCTTGCACCTAAATCATGGGTTCGTGAGAAATAAATGAAGGAATTTGATGCATCCGAACGGCAAGCTCAAAAAGCCAAGAGTACTATGCAATCTTTTTGAATTATTTCAGCGTTTTTAAACAGCTTCCATGCATGCATGCATTCGGTTTGTGTTTGTGTCCACCACGGAAACGTTAATTTTATGTTGGATGCAATAGGTCTAGAACCATTAACTCAAAACTGTATTATAGTTTTAAAAGATTATCATGACTGTTTCAAGTTAATTACTTGAAAAACTCTTTCAGAGGCCTGATTTTTGAAGGAATTTACCCTTGTTACAAGTTAGACGCACTGAAAGAATATCTAACTTAAACTTTTGTTGAAAATCGTATCATAGAAGTTACATTCACATCTTGGATACACACTGATAGACTTTCATCAAAAACCCAAGAAGCTGAAACTAATGATTTCCTAGAAGACTTCTGTAACAAATTTTTTACGCTGAGACCCCATTCATTTATTGCAAAACAGAAATCATGGTCTATAGAAGAACTTAAAGAGACTCTACAAGAGGCTGATTCTTGATTTTATTTGATTTTGCAGAGAACTTTGCTTTCATTGAGCAAAATGCTATCCAATCCAAACATGGGAATAATGATTAGACAACCATACTTACCATATTTATAGTCAGAACTTTCACCTTTGCGTATGTGCAAAGAAATAGTTCGATGTACCTACATTTTGGTATAGGGCATTCTATCCAATAGGACAATTAATTGAGCCAATTTTACCCGCTCTGAATGCTTAAAATTTTTGGGTGGTGTCATTTCAGAAATAATGCCCTATATGTAGTTTCCTATATGGTTTCTCATGTGATTTCTTATGCCCAATGTTTTTGGTGAATGTTTTAGAATTGTAAAATATCAAAATTTTGAACGTTAAAATGGTATCTCAAGCAATGGATTATTTACAATATACCAGGTCTAGAAGTATGAAACCGGAATTTTTTTGCAAAAGTTACACGTCTGTTGCATGAAAATGGTCAAAAATATTTTATTCAAAGTAATCTCCATTGCTATTTACAGATTTCTCTCATCTCTCCGGAAGGTGATGAATCCCACGCCAATAAAACTGTTCGTCTTTTAAATCAAATCAGTTATCCAGCCATCCTCGTACATTTTCGTATGAAGTGAAGCGTTGTTAAGGGGAGCGTGCCCCAGTGATGCGAACAGATAGTAATCCGACGGAGCCAAGTCTAGAGAATGAGCGTCATGTGCCAGTATTTCCCAACTGAACATCTTGATCGTTTCCTTGACCCGTTTCGCTGTGTGTGATGGGGCATTATCGTGAAGAAAAATGGCTTTGTGTTGCCTTCTCCGATAATCCGGTCGTTTTTCTTGTAAAGCTCGATTTAAATCGATCATTTGCTGTTGGTAACAATTCGTGTTGACAGTTTCACCCGGTTTTAGCAGCTCATAATAGATAACACCCTTCTAATCCCACCAAACGCACTTTTTCGGTGGTTCTCCGCGATCTTCGTTTCTCACATCAAAATTACTACTTTTGAGTTTTTTAATTCACTCGAAACACTGTGTTTTGCCAAGAGCATGTTCACCGTAAGCTTCGACAAGCATTCGATGCGATTCTGCAGCAATTTTATTCAAGTGATAACAAAAAACCAGTGCTGTCCCCAAATCGTTGTTCGTAGGCACAAAACTCGACATGTTGATGCTTGTAGTAAATACACTGGTATATCGAACTTGGATTGTTGTCTACTGAAAATCTTTCTCAGCTGATAGAGGGAGAAGATGGCACTGCAGAAGCGGTCATACGGTTCCTAAACTGATGGCAAGCACCATCAATAGGGAAATTCCGGTTTCATACTTCTAGACCTGGTATACAATATATAATTTACACGGTATAAAAAGACTCGCTTAGGATAAGAATGGATTGAGAACTGCATTAACCTTTTAGCTGTGGGGAAATTTCAGTACAAATCAACCTCTTATAAAATGCAAAATTTATACATAAAATCACTGGATATCTCAGGTAGAGTCCCCGACCTAACTGCTGGTTGATATATCGGCCAGCCCCACAGGCAACGTAAAGTGCAATGTAAAAAATTTGTCTCATTTGTCATGAAGGTTTAAGACGATATTTCTATGTTATTTCAGGCTCTGAATATAAAAAAAGTAGTTGAGAAATTCCCGCAGACACCCTTCACCTTGGAAATCGCCAATTCAAGGTCAAATTTTATTTCTAATATAAGCCAAGTTTTTAGAAGGTTTTTGTGTGTAGTTTGATGCGCTGAATACGTAAAAAATAGTTTAAAAATTCCCGCAGACACCCTTGACCTTGAAAATCTCTATTTCAAGGTCAAGGATACCTCAGTAATTTTTTTCGTATTCAGTCCATCAAATTACGTAGGAAAACACTCTATAATCCTCGCTTCTACTAAAACTGAAATTTGACCTTGAAATCCTGATTTTCAAGGTCAAAAATGTTTCGAGGATTTTTAAAACTATTTTTTACGTATTCAAAACATCAAATTTGACCTAAAAACATTAAATATTTTGTGCCTCTTTAGTGGTCGATATATCGACCACCCCTGCAGCTAAAAGGTTAAACAAGTCCCAGTACCGTTGACTATAAGAACAACTAGCATCAGTATTACCACTGAAAAATCTAAAACCCCGGTTCAATGTTTCTCAGGAACAAATAAACTCTATCGCGCTCAACAAAATTTCATATTTTTATACTCAATAATACCCTCTGCACCGGAAGCATCCGGGACAAAGTCAAGAAATGAAGGGCTTTAGATAAACCCTCTCTATCTGACCACATGCAGATTACTGTACGAGCTGGAATTACACGAATCTTCGGGTCCTAGATGGACAAGAAACATGATAAAAACAAATTGGAAATGCTATTCTACAGATCTACAAGCTTCAATTCAAGAGATAACCATGGAAATTAGAGATGCAGACACCCTTGAAAAGGCGACCTTACTTCCTTCGTAATAAAAACGGTGGAACGGCTCGTGGATAGATACATTCAAGACAAGATCCTGACTGTGAAAGCGCTGCACTGTGATCAGCATGCTTACAGGATTGGTCGCTCGACTAAAAAAGCTCTGAGCAAAGCGGTGAACCTGATTGAGGACCAACTGAACCTTAAAGGATTCACTATTGGAACATTCATTGATCCCCTTCGAGGGATCGTTGACTCGGGGTGCCCGCAGGAAGGAGTACTATTTCCTCAGCTGTGGAGTCTAGTGATGGATGAGCTATTGCATCACCGAAACTGAGAGGGTAACGACTAGGAATTTCCAAACGCGCTAAATATCTAGAAGTCATTATTGGAAAGATCTTTTCGAAAACAAGTGCAATAAATTTACAGCAACCCTATGGCTATGCAGAAGAGCCATTGGAAGCAACTGGGGCCTAAAACCCGACATACTGCTGGGGATCTTCAAGGCGTTTCTGCGACCCAGAATAATCTATGCATCGGTGGTCTGGTGGAGCAGATTCAAGCAGAAGACTGCTTGAATCTGCTTGAGTTTGGAAAGGCTCAGAGGGCTGATTCTTAGAGGGATCACTGGTGCTTCGAAGTCTTCACCCACAACGGCGTTAGGAACACTAATGGGATTAAAGACCCTGTACCATACCATCACAGCCAAGGCTGGTAAAGCGACCTGGAGAATTGGTGAAAACACTGGTACAGTGTTATCCAAAAAGCTGAAAATCACTGCCAGCATTGCGAGGAGACCGATCATGAAAATGGTGAGAGACAGAACATCTCCGCGGTACCTCTTCGACAAAGATAAACTTGTCAATTATGGAAGCTTGGAAGGAGGGTCGCGCACATCTTCCAGGTGATGGAGACAACTGGTTTGTAGATGGCTCTAAGAACAGGGAAGGCGCGGGGGTTGATGTCTATAGAAAAAACAGCGACATGAGCTTCACGGACCCCTTAGAGTTCCACTCCTCAGTTCTACAAGCCGTGATCTCGGACATACTCCAATGCGTACGCAAAGCGCAGGATTATGGCCGCAGCAGGAACATCCGCATCTGCTCATATAATAGAGCTGCCATCACGACATTAGACGAGTCAGTGACCATCTCGATGCTGGTTTGGGAATGCTTCGAGGCATTAAATAAATAAGCGGAAGAAAACCAAGTTACAGTTCTTTCAATCCCTGGACACAGGAGTATCAAGGGCAACGTGATAGCAGATTGACTAGCAAGGGACCAACGCCAGACTCTCACCAGGTACTTCTTCATAGACGTAGCCGTTATTCAGGCCAAAAGCGTGGCCCAGATTTTTGCGCCTTAGCACGGGCTGTGGGATCGTGCCTAAGGTTTTCAAATGGTGATGCAATGGGAATACCCAAGCACCAGGGGCTCTTCTGGGTCCCAGACATAGTAGCAAATAATAATAATACTTATTTATATGATTTTTGAAGAGTGTGAGTCGTTTTGCGATCATGAGATCAAAAAGCTTTTAGAGAACTTACTGATGCAACAGCAATATCAAAGTATTTAGCATCTGGATTCCCTCGAAAATATTCAGGATGTTTTCTACACCGTAAGATAGAATAGTCTTTTGAATTAATTTCCGCTTTTATTAGTTTATAGGGTGTTTTTTGCTCCAAATTATAAACACAATAAGCTGGTAGTACAATAGTAACTGGAGAAATAATTATTCCAATGCAACGAGGCAATATTTCACCTGTTCCTCTATCTTGTCTTATAATTGAAGCCAACCATCGGAATTCATTGCTCAATTTTAAATGATAACGTAGGTAGCCAGCGGCAATATGAGAATCCATATTTAACTTGCTTTCTAGTGATGATGTCAAATTCAATGCTGTGGAAAGAAAGAATCATATTTTTACAATACATGTATTACATAGTCAGTTTAGACTGGGTATTTAAAATTTACATCTCAATGATCAACTACCTAAGATATTTCGTGATAATAACTAGATATTTATACTTAATATGTGATATATGTTTTTTTATTTGCGTCAGTGTAGTTATTTTGTCAATAACTCATAGAGCGACTAATACATAAAAAAATGATTCTAACCATCAATACGAAAATTTTACGGGGATTTCAAATACTAAATGTGGTCGGCATTTACATATTTCAAGTCTATCTTTATGTGTCCAGTAAACGAATATATGAACTGGGCAGGACTGGGTTACAAAATAGGGAATAAAATTTGGAGTAGTTTAGTATATGAAATACCGACCAACATGCATATTTGCTATTTGAAAATATCATTTTCAGTCGTGTTTTTTTTAATGCGCACCGGTTTATATGGGTTTGCGCATGTCTGATCGCTATTTTCTAGGTCGATAATGGTGAAACCTGTCTATATTTAATATTAAATATGGTACAGGTTAGGTATTCAAGTGCCACTAGAATAAAAAAAATAAAAATATTAAAACTACAGGTGTTTCATGATATGAAAATAGTGTTAAAGTGCTGCAAAATTTCAAACAATACATAAGTAAATTTATTATTCAGATACACAAGTTTTTTGTTTTCAGTTTCAATAATATGGTTTAAATTTTCAGCAAAAATATTCATCCACTTTAAAGAAAATTGAAAATGAATCTTACAAGCTTTCAATCTAAAGGAATATTTAGATACACTACCGTTGGAAATTGTGCGCACGGTGCTTGTCATCGCTATCAAAAATCACTGCTGACTTTGAACCACGATATCTCGGTGAAAAAAGAGATAGGGCATTTTTAAAAATACAGTTGGAAAGCTTATGAAATTCCACGTCTAGTGATGCTCAATAAATATTTTTTTGACTTTCTGAAAATAATACAGCTCGTGAGGAGTTAAAAAAAAAATTCAAGATTTTTTCAAATTCTCTACCTCAACTTCAACTTTTTGCATGACCTAGGAAAATTTTTTTCAATATCTGAAAATTATACAACATAAAGTCTAAAATCTCATCTTTAATTTAAGCCAAGAAAACTTAAAAAATATTCATGGGTACCCGAGATACGATTAAAAATGTTCAATCATATCTGAGTTGAATTTTAATCGACGATCAAATTTTATAGCTAAAGTATAATATATACATTATCATGCTAACAATAACTTAAAAATAATAACTAATGTTTCAGGATCATCACACCATCATACACGCATTTTAGTTCCGTTCAACGGTTTTCATAGTAATTTGACATTCATACAGATACAGTTATGATTTTCAGATTTTTTATATAATAATTTAATGTAACTGTTTTCTGTAAGGGCTGATTAAGTACATGACTTGACACTCCTGTGTCACTTTGCAGAAATGAAAACCCATTATTCTTCTTTCGGGACTATTTTCAAAATAGTGTCGGTGTATCAAGGTGTGATGAACCTGAAACATTAGTTATAATTTTTTAGTTATTGTTAACATGAGTATGATGTCCTCGAAATAACTAATGTTTCAGGATCACCACACCATCATACACGTATACTATTTTGAAAATAGTTCCCAAAGAAGAGTAATGGGTTTTAATTTCTGGAAAGTGGCTCAAGAGTGTCAAGTCATTTACTTTTTCAGAACTTGTAGTAAAAAGTTGCAAAAAATAATTTTTTTAAAATTTCGATATTCATAGCTGTCGCTGCAGGATGGTCAACTTCCAAATGCACAAAAGTTAATATGGATTTTTAAATTTTTTTAGTTACGTAAATGGTGGTGGGTAATAAAGACAAAAGAAGACGAAAGGAAGAAAGAGAAGGAAGGGGTTTTCGAAGGTTGCCTTCTTTTTTCTTTCCTCCTGTTTTGTTTATTAAAATGTTGTGATTTTGGTTCAAATTTGGTCGTGTTTTTTGTATTTTGAGGATTCGAACGATTTCGAATTCTTGAAATTTTGAACTGTAGATAGCTATTCATGTCTCCTATCAGTTTCTACTTATCAGTTTCATACTTTATCATTCTAACAAAAATATTAAAATATTAAGGGGGGCACTCTATCTGGAGCCTAAAAAAATGGTCGTTTTTCTTAATTTTTTTTTAACAAGAAAGCGATGCGGCAGCTTTGTGGCCATTTGCGTATATTTAGATACATGTCTCAACTACAATTTTTCATTTTTTATGTATGCAATTTTTTCAAAATGGCGGCTGTAGCAGCCATCTTCCGAAAAATCGATTTTTGCGGTATTCATCCTACAGCCCAAACCAATCATCTGAATCACATGAAATTTTTGTTGTTGTAAAGACAAGGCTTGTCTTAAGTGCGTGAACCTCTAAAACGTTGATAAATGTTGAAATTTAGTAACAATATCATACGATTGAAAAGAAATCAAATTTTTTCCGTGTTGTCGTTGTATCATCAGTATCAAGGTGTGATGAATCTGAAACATTAGTTATTATTTTTCACTTATTGTTAGCATGGTGATGTATGAACTTAAGCTATAAAAACTGATAAGAAGCATAAATACCTATCTGTAAACTAAGTAAGAAAATTTTAAGTTATTATTTTAGTTTCAGTCAACAATTTTCAAATGGTCATGTGGGAATCTTGCACTTGTCTACTTAACAGCGATAGAAATTAACTTTCTAATAATGTTAAAATCCATGTAGTATAATTTTTTACTGTGAGCGCTTGTAAAGTCCATGAATTTATACTTCGACGCTGCACCTCCTTCATTTTTCCCCCTTCTTTATCTCTGAAAGCTTCTGAAAAAGAAAAGAACATTTTACAAAGTAAAAGTCTATTAAAAAAGAATCAATAAAAGTGGAAGAAGTAATACTGATCTGAATATTCCTTTAGATTGAAAATTTGTAAGATTTATTTTCAACTTTCATCAAAGTGGGTGAATATTTTTGCTGAAAACCAAAATCATATTACTGAAACTGAAAATATTCATGCCAAAAGTATTAAATATTTTTTATAGAAGAAATTTGAAAACTTACCATTCCTAATGCCATAAATTATTCCTAATTGATCTTATTAATTGATTGTATCAATTAACCTTTTTATTTGTTTTAAAGGGCGTAGCCGGATAAGCATGGTTGGGCTGTCCCTATTTGGATTTGATTTATATGTGGTGGATAAGTTTGTTTTTGTGATATAACTAATTTACCTCAAATAATAACTTAAAAAATTTTTTTCATAAAAGTTATAAACAAATTTTGAAAAATAAAGAAGATCGATTTTCTCAAAATCAACATCATTTGAACAATGAACTTCACTCTAATATGATATACACCTAATCTTCGTCACTGCCTTTCTCTGTCACGGGATTCATATTGTTTTGTGTAAACAATTTACTGACAATTTCAGCAGGTCTTACGATTCTCGACAAGTATTTCGCGTGTGATGCATAATAAATAATACAATTATTTTTTACACTCCCTTCCTGTTGAAGGAATTAAGTGACAATTTTTTTTTGATTACCTTGAAACCCTCTACAATATATATTTGAGGCATTAAAATCAGTTCAGTCAATTTTGAGAAAATCAAGCTTTTTTATTTGTTAACATTTGTTTATAACTTTTGTAAAAAAAATGTTTTGAAGTTATTATTTGTGGTAAATTAGTTTTATCACAAAAACAAACTTATCCACCACATATAAATGAAATCCAAGCGGGGGCAGCCCAAGCATGCTTATCCGGCTACGTCTTTTATATTTTTCATCGAATACTTTTAAGTTGAGTCCCCAGCTGTCACTGTCAATTCCAAGTTTCGATTAAATGAGCATGGACGTTTAAATAAAAAATTCACTTATTGTTTGAAATTCTGCCACACTTTTAACACTATTTTCATATCATGACATAATTTTAGTTTGATTATTTTTATTATTATTTAACCCTCCGTTACCAAACATATGAGGGATTCCCTCAGTGGGGTCAGTTTTTTCGAAATAACTTCTAATTTACGCTTCACACAGTGTGGTCCGTTTGAATACCTTTCCACGAATTATTCCTGAACCTTTTTGTAGCAATAAAAAATGTTCAAGTAGAATACTCATTCAATAATCACTTTTCCAAACCAAAGGTGACGTGAATTCTGAGGGAATCCCTCCATAGTTTGGCTTTCATGCAATGGAAATAGCTTGAGTTCTTGAGTGCGGTGTTGCCACATTTTGATGTTACATGTTCAACCAAGTAGTCGCAACATTTGGTAATACTGCAGATGTTCTAAAACGCAGAGGGAAATCCTCTAGGGTTTGGTAACCGTGTAACAATTTTTAAGTTTGGTAACGGAGGGTTTAAATTTAACACTTACCTAACCTTTACCATATTTAACTTTAAATATGGACGAGTTTTATTATTACCCATCTAGCAAAAAGCGAACAGACATGTGCAAACTCATTTAAGCTGGCGCTAATTTTAAAAAAGGCGCCTGAAAATGATCTTTTTGGATAGTAAATGTGCATGTTGGGCGTTATTTCATATACTAAAATACTCCTAATTATATCCCTTATTCTGCAACCCACTCGTTCCCACTCTGTATATATATATATGGGTGATTTCACGTCAAATTTATAACCAAATTGTTGATTGCGCTGAAAAGTTTTTTCCTCGTTCTATAGACGATAAAAAAGGACACGTATTTTTTTCAATATGATATTTATATTTTTCGAGATATCGATTTTTGAATTTTTCTGTAAAAAAAACAGTTTTTCTTCAAATGCTTTACAAATTGTCCGTTTTTTGTACAACGGTATGGCGTTTTGTAAAGAAATGTGCAATAGTGTCCACTTCAAAATGCACGTTTGAACCCTCAAAAATGTATTTGTTGAGTAATTTTTACAAAGCAATTTTTTAAACAATTTGAAATATTTCGAAAAAGCCCTCTCCGATTTGAATAATATTTTCTGTAATTTGCTATTATAGTATCTAGAATATTGTCTCAAATTTTGAAAGTAGACGGTTCAATACTTTATTGAATATGATTTATAATATTTTATCTCGCACGACCAGTTGGCAGCCCTACGTCGAGAATGCCTCGCAGCGCGGCGAAAATTCACCCGTTCAAAGGGGGATGCTATGCTGCACGAGGCATGGAAAGGGGCAAAAACAGATTTGAGGCGAGGCATAAAGAAAAGCCGACTTCAATGCTGGAAAGACTTGATCGGTGAGGTGGAGAAGGACCCATGGGGTCTCGCCTTCAAAATAGTCACCAAGAGATTGGTGGCTAGAAGAAAAACCCCAGGCCTGGATAATCCCGATCGAGTCAAGTACATTGTGCGAAGCTTGTTTCCACACGTGGAGCCGTTCCAAAGACAGGACCGAAGTTCCTGCGTGGTCCGGCACGAAGAACTCTTCACCCTCGAAGAACTAAAGAGAGCGGGTGGAAGGCTTAAGGCAAATACAGCGCCGGGTATCGACGGGGTGCCGAACGAGATCCTCAAAGGGGTGATCGGGGTATACCCGGAGATCCTCCTAGAAGCCTTTAACGCCTGTCTTCGGGAGGGCAGGTTCTTCGCAGATTGGAAGAAGCAGAGGTTGGTCCTGCTGAAGAAGGGCAACAAACCTCTAGGGGTTGCCTCGTCGTATAGACCAATATGCTTATTGGAAACGATGGGGAAGCTTCTGGAGGAGTTGATTCTACAACGGCATCAGGCTCTCTTGGAAAACCAGTTCGGATTCAGGAAAGGCAGGTCCACTGTGGAAGCCATCCAAGCTGTGGTTAACATCGCCACAAATGCAAGAAAAGGAACTGGTAAGCGTAAGGGATTCTGTGCGTTGATTAGCATTGATATACGCAATGCGTTCAATACCGCGAGATGGGACATCTGCATCGAGGCGATGATGCGGAAAAAGGTTCCTGACTACCTGTTGTGAATGATAGATGACTATCTGAGCGACAGGTGGGTGATATATGAGGGCGACAAATGGTCTCTTAAAGAAGAGATGACATGTGGCGTTCCTCAAGGGTCGCGAGTGGGTCCACTAATTTGGAACGTCATGTACGATGACTTCCTGCGCATAGACCTACCTGCTGGGACGAGCATCGTCGGCTTCGCGGATGACGCACTTGTCGTGTGCGCCGCTGACGACGTCAGAATCCTAGAGCTCAGGATCAATGAAAGTCTGTGGCGAGCAAAGCGCTGCTTGGATAGCAGAGGCCTTAAAATGGCCCCTGAGAAAAGCGAGGCTTTGCTCGTTACGGACAGGAGATCCGTCCAATACCCGAGGATCGTTCTCGGAGAGCATGAGGTCGAGTGGAAAACAAGCATTAAGTACCTGGGGGTGCAGCTGGATCGTAGGCTTAGCTTTGGCGAGCACCTAAAGATCGCAGCTGCCAAAGCCATCCAATGTGGAGCGAACTTGGCCCGGCTTACGCCAAACATTGGTGGACCCAGGGAAGCGAAAAGAAGATTGGTGGCGAGCGTGGTCCATTCGAAGCTGCTTTATGCAGCTCCGGTCTGGACCAATGCCTTGCAAAACCATGCTATCCAGAAGAAGCTGTTATCGGCGCAGAGACTTGTCGCGCTGAGAATAGTTTCAGCATATAGAACTAACTCGACGAGCGCTGTGTTGGTCCTGGCGAGCGTCCCGCCAATAGATTTATTGGCGGAGGAAAGGCAGGAGACATTCGTCAAACTTGTGACGAAGACGAGGGAGCTTGATGGGCTTCGAGAGCATAACAACTGGGAGGGCCAGTAGAAATCGCATCGGGGCCTGCACCCGCGGTCCTGCGTCTTGGACGGACTTGGCTGTCCGCGTCGTCCGGGGGAGGAATCGCTTTATTCCTCCCCTGACTGGCGCGGCTAGTCGTTCTGCCTAACGGGCGTGTGACCGCGGATGGGAGTCCCGGGCGAACGGATGACAGAAGAGTCGCACGCGACTTTAAGCTGGAACCAATCGCTCGTGAAGTTTAAAGCCGAAAGGCGGTTCCGCGGGCGGTGTATTGGTTCGAGAGAGGGGGTTTTTTAGTTTTAACTGGTATGCCTAGCCCCGTCCTAGGAGAGTCCTGTACAACGTCTATAAAAGATTTCACCATTTTTCCTCCTCACCAAAAAAAAGAAAAAAAAAATTTCATCTCGCGCGCAGGTCAGCTGTATGGCGCGCATGCCGGGTGGTGCGGGCGAATAACGGAGCCGAGCATGTTTTGTTTTGAACATGTTACAGTCTGTCTATAATCCTTTGATAGGTTTTTCAGGCAGTTTATATGAATCAAGGTCGAGGAAATAATAATAGATTCCAACAAAACTTTGTTCAATTCAAAAATAGGCAACTTCATTACAATCATTATTAATTTATTAATATATTAATAAAAACTGTTTTTTTGGACGGAAAAATTTAAAAATTGATATCTCGAAAAATATAAATATCATATTGGACAAAAAAATACGTGTCCTTTTTTATCGTCTATAGAACGAGAAAAAAATTTCAGCGCAATAAAAAATTCGGTTATAAATTTAACGTGGAATCACCCATATGGTTCTTAGAATGTATCAACTAATATTTTAAAACACATTGAACAATTTGAAAAAATGTATCATATAGGATACTTAAAAACAAGGATATTTAAAGACAAGTTACTTTTGGGTCCCAGAAGAAGAAAATAATGTTTTTGTAGTTTTAAAAAAAAAATTTTTCAAATATGTATTTTATTTTTATTTCAAAATCCGAAAAATATGCAAATTTCGTGACAAAAAAATTTTTGATTCCACATTGATGAGGGCACACCTTCAAAAAAGTACGTAAGTTCTAAAAAGAAATAAAACATTGAATCTTAACTAATGTTTAATTTTAGTTGATTTTAGTCGAAAATATTCATTGCTCTAGAAAAATTTTGGGGAAAATTAGAATTGTTTTCTTCATCACGTAACTTACCTATTCCATGTCCTTTAAAGAAATGTTACATTTTTGTATAAAAAGATTCTGTTTCTGAAAAATATGTAGACCGTTTTTACCTTAAGAGTGATGACGGTTCTCAAATTTCCATATACTGAATTAATAATTATGTCCCCTTGCAATGCGTGATAGATATAAATGAATGCAACATCAATCTATACATTGAGACATTGAAACAACCAAGCATGAAGCATTTAATTATTTGTCGTAACTACTCAATTTGTTAAAGTGAAAATTTGAATAGCTGCATCAAGTAACTATCAAAAGTTTGCGGGGAAGGTTTAATAAAATAAAGAAACTGTGATAATCACTCATTTTCTAAATGTGCGACTATAGACCAGTTAATGACATACTTGTAGGTAACTTCAACAAGAATGACATTAAAATTTTAGGATAAAATAGTTTTTTCTAACTCACTCGCACCACCACCAGTCACTGCAAAGAATTGTAGTAGAGCAATTAAGATCATTTTCATTTTTTATTCCTCAAAAAACTGTTTAACTTATGATTTCTCAATCGAAACTAGTATATATAAGAAGTATGTGTCATTTATAAAGACATTTCATTACATCAGTAAATAGCTATAAAATTATTTTCTTGTCAAAATGAAAGTATGGATAGTATCTTCTAATGTTAGCACATGCTTCTTATCATTTATATTATAAATTAGTGGACGAATTTCAATTAACCACCTTAATATATTTGTTATAGAATAATTGAAAACATTTAACCTTGGATATATTGTATCCTAAGGCGCAAACTATAATTAATATAATGGTACATATAAAGGATATATTGTATTCTTATAAAGAAAACCATGAGAGAAGCGGTATCTTATCTACTCATTTATATTTTAAAATAAAAATGCAAATAATTTGAATTAATTAATTAATTTTATTATTGTCGACCAAGCCATTTGACATAAATTCATAGAAAGTTCTTCCCATGATTGAGCCATTCTCACTGAAGCCGAAAGTAAATTCAGCTGGTGTCATTTCTGCACTCTTTTTTGGTGATGATTTTCCATAGCAAAGAGTGTTTTTGCATTTATAAGAAGTTTTTAAGTTGTTCTTTTCAATGGACGAATCCAAAAAATTCTAACTAATTTACTTTGTCCGTGATGAGGTTGCAGAGTAACCGGAAAATAGCGTTCTTTGTTGCTAGCTTCTATTTCAAACCCTCGCCCTGTAAAATCTTGTCTTGAAGCCTTAGGTCCCTTTCCTCGTGATAGGCCACTTATTTTCTTTTTCATTAATGCCCTCTACATTATAAATAATAATTCGGAACCTTTTGGGGCTAGATTAAATGGCAGTCTTGCATGTGGTAAGGTATCATTTGCTCAAAACCTATGAAAGTCAACACTATGAAATTTTTTACAGGATATTTCGGATAGCATAACTAATATGGTACACTAGAATCATCCTTGCAAAGTAATTTTAAAAAAGGATTTTTGTATTTAAAATATTCGCATTGTTACATTCTCATCATATGAGAAGGTATTGGTTTTATGTGAAAATCACTCTCAAAATGTTCATCAAATCTTTACGGTTTGAGAACCCCTAAGTCAGAAAAACGGTTTTTACGAAAGTGTCTATTTGTCCAGCATTTGTGAACACGATAAGATATATATATTTTTTTTAATTGAAAAAATACTATTGATAGTCGAAAATTCAATTTTTCAACCAGAATATGTGAAATACGGAAAAAACGTAAGAATGCAAAAATGTTCACTTCAATAAGGTCTAAAAATTTTCTGGGTCTTTTCTGATTAAAAAAGAAGCAGAATATTTCAAGAACAAAAAAAATGTCAGTTTCTTGTCCGAAAAAAGTGGGCATCTCCCCTCAAAAGAATATATTAGTTTTTAATCTAACAGGCGTAAAAAAATATACTTATTAATCATACTTTATTTGCTGTTATTATTACTTTTTTAGTCACGATTAAAAATTTTATTTGGCTCAATTGATAAGAGATTGTTGAAAGTGAAATATTCCGAGACTTTATCAAACCATTTATATAAACTTTCTTCTATTACCTTGGCTCTACTTATGCAAACGTTTTCAGATAATCTTTTTGGCATATCAGGATGACGTTTTAAAAGAAATTCATACCATCTTTTGCCTGGTTTACAGTCAGTTAATAGAGTATTTCTTTTTATATTTTCATAAATTACCTCAACACTTTCAATCAATTGATTCTTGGTAACAAGAAAGCCTTTTTCACAAGAGTGAAAGATCTATTCAACAAGCTCAGTAGTGAGAACCGTGTCACGGCAAGGCTTCTTGTCTCCATATTTGTTCGAATTGGCAACTCCAGTACATTACATTTTTTGACATTGTAGCAACACAATTCCCTTTTTTAACTCCTACCACAACTAATATCACATTCTATCAGGAAAGCTAGATTTCTGTTTTTTCAGAACCCTTCTTAGCATTTGTAGCTTCAATCTTGGCATTCACAGTTTTTCCAATTCTTTTATTTGAAAACGGTTTAATATTTAAATGATCAACTATCTGAATACCATAACAATTCATTAATACAGTGAAACACTGTCCCACGTACTACGATGGTAATCAATATTAACAAATACACAGAGATAATATACAACATCATTCTTTGAACAAGTAATGTTCACTTTGTCTAAAAGCAATATTGAATATGAATATTTAACTGGTAGAAATTAAAATGTAAACTTTTTTTGAATAGGTGTTCACGAGTCGTCAGCAAATCATAGCAGCAAAAATTACGCGTTCTCAAATACATAAGTTTCAAATTGTAATCAAATGAATGAAACTGAATTTGCTATAGGAAATTTATATTACTTCTCATTATTGAATGTTATAATCATTTTATAGTTCATTTTAAAGGCATTATATACTTTCAAAAGTGCCTTTTTATTAATTTCTTACAAAATCGCAGTAATTGGTGCACCCGTAGTAACTGGCACACTCACGCTAGACATTGAGTTATATTTTTAGCTGAAACAAAGGATAACCAATTATATTAGAATTAAACAAAGGGAATTCTGACAAAGCATTATTTTATTTTCAGAAACTAAATGAATGTGCATAGCAAATTGAATGGATTGTAAGAAAATGTCTACACTCAGAAAAAAAATTTAATTGAATCAAAAGAAATGATTTGTTTGAACGGCTTTCTTTGATTTAAAGAAATGATTTGTTCAAATGAAATAAAATTTGTTTGATTCAAACAAAATATCTTTGAACCAAATAAATATCTGCTTAAATCAAATTAATTTTTCTTCAAAACAAAGAAATTAATGCATTGATATATGGTCAAAGATATAATTTGTTTGATTTAAGGCAGAAATTTATTTGATTCGAACAAATATTTATTTGTTCCAAAGATATTTTGTTTGAATCAAACAAGTTTTGTTTCATTAAAACAAAACATTTCTTTACCTCGAAGAAAGTGTTTCAAATAAATAATTTTTTTGATTCAATCAAATATTTTTTCTGAGTGTATGTATTTTATTTCAATGAAATAGTATATTACGTGCCTAGGCGCACAATGAGGGTTATTGCGTGACGAGCGCTAATGCTCGCAGGAGATCGAAGCCGAGGCGCGATCAGTCCTGCGAGCATTGTCGCGAGTCTCGCAATTTCTCGAATTGTGTGCATTGCCACGTATTCTATTTTATTTGACTTTGGTGCGGATACGAGTTTTTATGCGTACACTGGAATCTAATCTAGTATCGTAGTTGTTTGCGGCGCTAGTCATTACACTTGATATGTCACGACTAGTCCCGGCCATTTTGATTTTATCGATCTTGTGTAGTAGTAATGGATTTCAATAGACGCATGCGCAGTTCAAATATACAAGGCTTTGCCAGTAAGGTGCTAATGCTGTATGAAGAAGAAGTGAGAAGAAGAAGAAGTGAGAAAAAGAAGGATAAGAAAAATATTGTGTCCCGCTGTAAGACTATATGCGCATGCGCAGTTCAATTTTTACATTGTATTCCTCTGTAACGGAATACACAAAATTCCGTTACTCTCAGCTGTAACGGAAAAATGAGTTTCCGTGCCTGAGGCACATAAAAACTTAATAAAACGTTGTTTACAATAAAATGAACAGATAAGTGGAACGTAAATTTTATATTGTAAGATTGAAGAAATATCTATTTTAATAAAATATCTATTTATATTATTTTAATGGAATATTTCATTCGTAAAATTGAATATTTGTTTGAATTGATTAATATAAGATTATTTATTAAAAAAACGATTTTTTTTATTAACCCTCTGCCTGTCTAAGCATATCCCCACACAGGGAGTGGTATCATGTGGGCACATAGCATACTTCCTTGGCTAATCGTGGGAATGGAGTGGAGTATGAAAATTCAAATAAAAGTTTGGACGAAGAAATGTTTGGAGGAGAGTTAGACGTGACGGAGTATTCTGGGGTCGAAAAGTCTCAAGCCAGGCAATACAAAGATTACCTATGCGAGATGCCTGCGAAGGTGGGCAAAATGATCCAGAGAATCACACAGATCTTCGAAGGGATGGAGGATTTGTGCCGATCTAAGAAGAATATGTTCCACCCTATTTGTGAGGGCATAACCGAAGTGAAAGGGGAGCTTTGTAGGCGGTCCTGTAGTAATAGTACCAAGAAAGCTTCCTCCTATCGCCGGAGTACTTCCTTGGCGTGCAGGTCGTCAAGGACAAGGGAATGGAGACGGAGATGAAGAGGGTGAAGAGGCAGGCGAACTTCGTGAGGGAGCGATGACTTCGGACTTGCGGAAGCAGCCGAGGGAGACGACAGAGAGTCCGCAGGAGAAGCGGCGCTGATCATGTCCGCCGAAGGGGTGAGCTACGCCTCAATCTTAAAGGACCTAAAGAAACGGGTAAGACCTGAGGAACTAGTCCTCATTAGGGAGATCTACTCCAAAGATCTAGCATTGGAACTCAAATGCTCCGCTCAGAACAGAGGGTGACTCAACTCAGCCTTCTCTGAAGTTGTTGTTGCGAGCGGATCTGTCTGCCATCTCATCCCCAGGATTTATTATTATAATTATTCACAGTTGAAGGTAACGGGCCTTAATCCAAGTATCCAGACCGAGGATGTTAAAGGCGACTCATATTAAGATTAGGTGGGTCCCCTGCAGATTTTTTAGAGCAAATGCTATAGAATTAACGTCAACTAAAACAATATTTCGTCACTCACTGTGGCTATTATTTCACTTAGGAAATCTAATCGGTATGTATGTGAATGTCTTTTACCATTTTTACGCTCGAAAATTGACTCCAGTTCTTCCACAAGTGCACAATAAAGTGATATTTTTCATTTGATGCTTGTGTTAAGTGATCTATTCAAACATTTTTTTCTAAAATCTATTGGATCTAAAACTTAATTCGTACGGTTTGCTAAGATATGGCGTAACTTGATGATTATTCCATCGTTCTAATATTCCGAACATGCGTTGGAAAGCTACTGTCATTGTGCGTCTTTTTCAGTATATGTCATTCATTTGAAGCGTAAACAACAATAATTTTTGTTCACTCAAATATGTCGAACTTTGTGCCTGAAAAAGTGTTTTTGCGGGAGTTCTTCTTCATTACTTTAATATGAAGAAAACTGCTGCCGAAAGTCATCGTATTTTGGTGGAAGTTTATGGTGAACATGCTCTAGTTGAGCGAACGTGCCAAAACTGGTTTGCACGTTTTAAAAGTGGTTATTTTGGCTTGGAAGACTAAGAACGTCCTGGGCAGCCAGAAAAGTTTGAAGATAAAGAACTGGAAGCATTACTCGATGAAGATTGTTGCCAAACACAAGAAGAGCTCGCAGAAACTTTGGGAGTCACTCAAGTAGCCATTTTAAAACGTTTAAAAACAGCCGGATACATTCAAAAGCAAGGAAATAAGGTTCCACCTGAACTCAAGCCGAGAGACGTTGAAAGGCGGTTTTGCATGTCCGAAATGCTGCTGGAACGCCACAAAAAGAAGTCATTTTTGTATCGGATTGTTACTGGTGATGAAAAATGGATCTATTACGATAACTCCAAGCACAAAAAATCATATGTGAAACCCGGCCAACCAGCCAAATCAATGACAAAGCTGAATATCCATTGCGCGAAGGTAATGCTCTGTATTTGGTGGGATCAGAAGGGTGTGCTGTATTATGAGCTGCTAAAACCGGGTGAAACCATCAATGGAGAACGCTACCGAACACAATAAATCCGTTTAAAGAGAGCAATAGCCGAAAAACGCCCGGAATATGCGACCAGACACGAGGCAATAATTTGTCATCATGACAACGCTCGGCCCCATGTTGCTATTTCGGTTAGGAACTATTTGGAAAACAGTGGATGGGAAGTTTTACCCCACTTGCCTTATAGCCCAGACCTTGCCCCTTCTGACTACCATTTGTTCCGGTCGATGCAGAACGCCCTCACTGGAATACGGTTCACATCAGAACAGGGTATCAAAAATTGGCTTGATTCATTCTTGGTAGCCAAGCCGGCGCAGTTCTTTTGGGATGGAATCCACAAATTGCCAGAAACATGGGAAAAATTATAGCTTCAGATGGGCAATACTTTGAATAATACTATTGTACACGTTTTTCTTAAATAAACGTTCAAATTTTGAAAAAAACCGCACGAATTCAGTTATAGATCCAATATTTTATCCAATGTGACATTCCATTTCTGGATTATGCTGCTCATACCAACTTTCTTAACATACATTTCATATTTTTCATAGGGTTAGCGTTTAATTGAGTTCTGTTAATCCATTTCAGTACTGATAAATGATTTTGAGAGTATTAGAAGAGTAATAAAGTTATTATTCTAAATATTTCAATAAAGGAGGATCTTTTGCAGTTCATATAGTTTTGTGTTACAGCACGAATAATTTCGAACTCATTCCAATTTTCTATTTTATACGTCTCATTTGATAATTATCGACAATAACCGTCATTTGGGGATGCAAAAGGTTATAGTGTGTAATTGTTCAACTTGAAAAACCTGTTCTTAAATTGAAATAATTATTTTTTTGCAATAATTGCGTGAATCATTAGCCTTTATAATATATACCTATATATTTTCTAATGGAATAATATACACTTATTCCGACAAAATATTTTATTCAGTTGAACAAACCTCATTTACTTGATAATAATAAATTTTACATCCACTGCCAAGAAATAAATAGCCACATATGAAAGACGGACATCTATTATTTTCAGAGAGTTGAGAAAAACCTATTTTTTTTACAGCGAGAGAAAGCCTATACGAATTTACTGCTAACTCGGTTTTAATTTTGTGGAAGTTATCCGTCTTTGATATAAGTCTACTCAAATATTTGCTTTGTAACTATGATGTCTGTCCGAAAAGTATTGGGCCTACCTTTATATCTCCGCGCTGGCCTTATTCTTCATCATTGGGCAGGTGGCATCCTTCAAAGTGATTCCCACTTGATTGAACAACACGGTTCCAGCAATGTTCCCACTTCTCGAAACAGTCCTGGAACTCACTTTTAGGGATGGCCTTGAGTACGCTCGTCGCATTATTTTCAACCGTCGTTTTTTCATCGAAACGCTGTCCTTTGAGTGGTTTTTTGAGTTTTGGAAACAGCCAAAAGTCTCAGGGGGCTATGTCGGGACTGTACGGAGGTTGTCGAAGTAATGCGATACTGTGTTTACTCAGAAACTGCTGCACGCGAGTCATTCCTAAAATCTTGTTCAAAATGTCCCAAACAGTAGTTTTCGGTATTCCAAGATCATTTTCTAGTTCTAAAACAGTTCATCGACAATCACCTTCAATCGCAAGTCGCACTCGCTCAATATTATCCAATGTTTTTGTCGTCGAAGGTCGGCCAGAACGAGAATCAGTATCAACAGAAGTGCGGCCTCCTTTGAAACGATTATACCACTCTTTTATTCGTGTTTTGGTCATACACCTCGTATATTTTCATTTCTTTATTATATTTCATTAAATTCAACATGAAATGAAATGTTAGGTAATTTATTTTTTAATAATCATATGTATTATAGTAACATCTGAGTATAAGGGTAAGAAATCGCGGAAATGTCCCCAGAAAAAAGCGATGGTAAAAATTTATTAGCTCCACCTCGAGGCAATTTTTATATGCTGCACTTTTCTCGCAATTTTCTCTTGATTGAAGTCGTCAACCCTTTGTTTTTATAATACTAATAGATTTCTTGAAATCGAAAGTACTAGTATATATTTTATTTGTGGGTACTCGTGATTTTGTTCCGGAGTTTCGCCGATTTTGATGAGGAATCCCATAAGACTACGCGTTAAACTGAAATTTTTTCGGTAGCGATTTTTTCGGCAATGACATCGTCAACCATGGTATTTCTTTTTTCCAAATGAATCTAGCATATTTTATTAAGGTATCTCTAAGTTTCAGAGCAGTCTGTAATTTTTTTCAAAAACGCCGAAGCCACCTTAAACACTTGCATTTCGACAATCAACTAAGTGTAAATTGCGGGTCTATTTGAGTTCTTGGATTTGATTGAACTACAATACATACTTGTTGATATTATTGTAAAATGGTAATTGGTAAATGGTAAGTACTATTTGGAAAAAGAGGTAAAAAGAAACGAGGATCGTACAATAATTCCTTAGAAAAAGATTTTAAAAAAATTATTTTATACTTAAAAGTATAGTAAAGCTTAAAAGTAGTCATTTAAGCACCCCCCCCCCCCACTCCCTATTTTACGCCCGCACGACTTATATAACAAACTTTACGCCCGTAAAACAAACGTCAAAAAGCGAGAAAAACATGCTTTTGTGACTTAAAGTACCGTGTACAACACGGGGGTAAGATCATTTAAAATCTCGCGCGATGTTTACATTTCGAGGCGAAGGCGAGCACGCACAAAGCGAAGCCTTTCAACTTTACCCCCTTGTCGTACAATGTACTATTGTGTAAACTTTTTTTTTATTTTTCAACATAATCTCCTTTTGAGTCTATATAGTTTTCCAAGAGTTTATCCAACTTTTTTGAGCCGTCCATAAAGTAGGATTTCGGAAGGACCTTAAAATAGGCATCTGTTTGGGCGATGACTTCCTAGTTCGACGTGAACCGTTGTCTGCCGATACATTTATTCAAGTTTTCATTCCATAATTTTGGCCATCGAAACTGCGCAGGTGTGCACCCGCGTATTATCTTGATGGTAGAAAATCTTTTCCAAATGAGGACGTTTTTTCTTGCTTTCTTCGCTCAACCGAAGCAATAACGACGCATAATACGCTCCAGTTATCGTTTGTTCTTTTTGCAAGTGATCGGTGTAGATGATTCCGCGTGCATCACAAAACACCGTGGTCATCATCTTGCCGGCCGATTTCACTGTCTTCGCCTTCTTCGGAGCTCGTTCGCTTTCAAAAACCCACTGTTTTGACTGTTCCACAGTTATCATATGTACCAACGTAGAATCTCGTCAGGATTGCGACGGAAAAGCGCCAAGACAGCCTCAGGGTCGACCACACGATTGCGTTTATTCTCTTCTGAGAGCAAACGCAGCACCCATCTTGCCGAGATGTTTTTCACACCCAATTTTTCGTGCTAAATTGAAGACACTGTACCTTGCGATATACCTATGGCCTAAACTATTTCGCGCACTTTGATTCATCGATCAGTCAAAACCATATCGGGGATTTTGTCAATCATTTCGGGGGTAGTCACTTACACTGGACGTCCCGAACGATATTCATCTTTTGTGGATGTGCGGCTTCATTTAAATTCATTTACTCAATTATAAACAGTAGCAAACACAGGAACATATGTATCATGAACTTCATCCAACTCAGCTTTGATGTCTTTCGGTGTTAAGCCTTTTAAATATAAGTGTTTAATCACCGTTCGAAACTCACTGTTTTTCATTTTTCTAAATACACAAGAGTTTTTGTGTCCAAACGGGCGGAAAAAGTCGCATTGCATGCTTGTGCGTAGAGCGGCATGCAGTCAATTGTGCCCCGGCGTCAAAATCGGGCGAAATGTTCATACCGCCCGCTTCAAAGGGCGATAATGTTCATACCGCCCGTTTCAACGGGAAAAATGTTCATACCGCCAATTTGGACACAGAACGTCGTGTGTACTTACTGAAACTAAACCATTTTCGATACTACGAGCGCCATTTCTTGAATTTTCTAATGACTTATTAGACGACCCTCGTACTTGTTAAGGAATTCAGTTGTGTACCCTATTTTAAATTGGTAGCACTGGCCGTATTTTGAAAAATCCTTTTTAAGATTGTTTTCTCAATTACTCTTTTCTCATATGTCACGAAAAAAGTACTTACAAAATGAAACAATTTTTTTTATGAGGATCTTATATTAAAATTATATACAATACAATAAAATATTTTAATTTTTAGATGAAAAATGCTTTTATTTTTTCACACTCAGTGAAGATTGCATTTCAATCATTAACTTTACATGCTTATTAAGTAACAAAAAATTGAAAATAAATCTTGCACAGGCAGCTTTTTAGAACTTTTTCTGACCGTTGCCGGTCAAGCTTTCAACAATTACTTTTCTGAATGTTCGTTTGTGATATTTCCAGACAAACGGATATTTTCGTACTTGCGGGTAGCTTGCCTGAACATGGAAACGCAATTTTCAGACAACTTTTAGGAAAGGTGGGTTATCCAGGACATGTAATTTAAAACCGCTTAGCAAATAAATTCCCTTAGTTTGGATACTTGTTTGTTATTGCGAGAGATCAAAGAAGATCTTGACATTTCAAAAATTACAGTTTTTTTGACCCAAAAATTACTGATTGGAAGTCTTTCAGGGCAATTTTGGAACAACCCAGAATCATTCACAAAGGTCATCATTGGTGACAACGAAGGGCGCCAGAATCGGAGCAAAATCAAGGCAACGCTCACTGTTTTTTACATTCTCATCATGGATGAGAAGGTATTGGTTTTATGTGAAAAATGACTTTCGAAATTTTCATCAAATCTTTACGTTTTGAGACCCCCTGAGTCAGAAAAAATGGTTTGTACGAAAGTGTCTGTCTGTCTGTCTGTCTGTCTGTCTGTAGGTCGTGTGCAGCATAACTCTCGATAGAATTATCAGATTGAATTGAGCTTTGGTACACTTTATCGGAGCCGAAAAAGTAAGGACAAGTTCGTTAACCAGCCACATCCAATCAAAATTGAGGGATTGAGCACTACTTTTGTGTTTTTGAAAATAATTTTTTGAAAAAATCAAAAATTTCAATACTGGTTTTTGAGAGTGCCCATAAATCTCTACAAATTATCCTGATAACATTTTTTGATTAAATCAAAATTAGAAATATTACAGCATATTTAAATTCGAAAAAAGTCAATTTCAAAATTCCATTTTCCAGTTAAATTATACGAGATACAAAAAAACGTTATGATACAATATTATTAAATAAATAAAGGCCTACAAATTTTAATTGTAACATTTTTTCATAAGATGCATATTTTTCTTTTTAATTCAAAAAAAAACTATTGAAAATCCAAAATTCAATTTTTTAACAATAATATTCGAAATACGAAAAACGTAAGAATACAAAGTTTGTCGCTTCAAAAAGATCTACAAATTTTGTTTCACTCAGGTTCTTATAAAAGATATATTTTTCTTTTCAATTCCAAAATATACGATTAAAATTCGAAAATTCCATTTTTTAGACAAAATATGTGAGATGCAAAAAAAACGTTTAGATGGAAAATTGTTTGCCTAAATGAGGTCTACAAATTCTCATTAAGACATTTCGGGACAGGATTTATATTTTATGTTTTGATTTTTAATATTAAAAAAATTCGATTTTTTCACCAAAATATGTGAGATACGAAATGAGCGTTGTTCTGCAAAATCGTTTCCTTAAATTAAGTCTACAATTGTTTTTCCTTTTTGAGAGATTTGGAAGAAAATAAATTATTTTAACCATGTAATTTATTAAAAAGTTACTGACAATCGAGCGCGAAGCGCGAGCTTCATGATGAGAATGTGTTCCTTAAGGCTGATAGAGCCTTAAGTAAATTGAATTTCCTGTTTTACTTAAATTCAAAAAGAAATTGAGAGACTTTGAGAAAATGTGTAATTCACATCATCTGTAATGTTATTATAAAATTGGTTTGAGCTTCACTATCAAATTATAATAAATAAACTTGAATGTATGCGAAGAGCACAAGACCGAGCACGAAGCGCGAGGCCCAGAAAGAACGGAGCGCGAAGCGCGACGGTCAAATCGCTCGCCCTAGGTGCGCTCAAACTTGCGAGCGAAGCGCGCCATGAGAATGTGCCCGCGAAGCGGGCAGATTTTTTCGAACAGTAAGAAGTGAAAAGTGTAGTTTTATTAATATTTTAAGCTTCTAGTAAAGAATATCTGAAATATAGGTGGCCTGTTTTATAGACGATGCCTCGATCTTGCCTTCACAGGATGAATCATCTTCGGATCTTGCCTGCACTGGCTGGATCATCTTCTGATCCTGTTGTCACGTATCCATGACAGTTATATTATATATTATAATCATATAAAACTATTATGATATTATATCATATAAAACGTTTTATTGTTGCTATAAATATTGTTGCTAGATACATGTAATTGTTTTTATAAATAATTTCACCATTACTATTAACTAAAATATCAATAAACAATTGATTTTATTGATAAAATACTCATTACAACAAATATTACCTTTTATTATTATTAACTATTATTATTACTATTTTTAAAAAAAAAAATTCGCCAAATCCAACAAATGTTATATAACAACAATATTACTTCAACCTTTATATTTAAAATTATTATTAATCACTATTATTATTAATATTTAATATTGTTATTAACAGTAATTGTCAAAAAGCAACAAATATTAAATAATAACAATGTTACTCCAATTTCTTGATTTGCAATAATTATCAATCACTTTCATTATAATTATTTCATGTTGTTACTAAAATTTGCAACAAATATTATAATAATGTTACTTCAAATTTTTTAATAATAATATTTATAATAATTATCATTATTGTTAATATTCTTATTTTGATGTTAATCAACAATCAGCAATTAATTATAAAATACGTTCTTTTAATAACAATTACTATTGTGTTATTTTATAAACAAAAGCAATGTTTAAATATAAAGATTAATAGAATTATAAACAAATCATAATCACCATTTATGTACAACAATTGTATTATAGTTACTCTATTACTTACCTATGTATACAAATAATGTCATTGACCCTTGCGACTAAATCTACCTAAAAACCTGATGGTACGGGTTTACACAGCCCTTGAGAAGATGTGAGTACACCCACACCACAAAAGCATGACCCACACGGACTTGGGAAATCGGTGTGAGTTCCTAAGCTCAGTAACGCAGCACACCAGCAAAGTGGCCCATAGTCTCAACTCACCACACTGACACCTAAGATTCTAATGGACTTCGAAAAAGCTATTGAAACCATGGAACTCAAATTCCCATACTTTCTACCTACGAGTTAAAATTACAGACGACAATATAAACCAGGCTGCAAGGCCTAAACACGAGTCTAAGCGCGTCGGAGTCTGAGTCTGAGTCTAAGCGAGTCAGTGTCTCCAGAACGTGGGATTTTTCGGCCCCCACCACGTTCCCATCGGGGAGAAACACATGCAAACGTGGCGTGTCAGTGTGTCGGCTCTGCTACACGCTGCGGTCACCAGCTTCGTGTAAAGCCGAAGGTGCACGAAGACGGACTTCGTTACAATGCTTGAGTTTTCAAGTTATTTTTAGATTTCACGCTTTCGTTTATCGAGTCGAAATTAAGAATTGTATTTTTCTCGAGTACGTGCAAAAGAAGCGCGAAGCAGACGACGAATTTGAATTTACGAAGTATATAGTTCAAGAAATAACACTTTCCTTCAATTTCTTGAAGAAAGTCTGCATGAAATAAACATCAGGATGATCTTGGAAAATTTCATGAGGATTTCAACACTTCAAAAATAAACTTTCAGTGACATTTAGTGACAATAAATGTATAAAATTTGAATCAATATATAATTTTCCATTCAAATTTATATACTTCTTACTAATTTTGTACATTTAACAATTTTTCATTTAGAACAATATTTTCTATCAAGATAAAATGAACATAAAATTCAAGTTCATAATTTATATTTTCAGCTATATGTTAGAAATATTTTCACCTCACATTTTTGTAGCCTAAGCACAAACTTTTCATTCCAAAACTTAAAATCTCTACGGAAATGGAAAATTGTCTAATAGCAGTAGATAAATTAAAAAGCTAAAATATGTGTTTATTGGTATTTCCATATTAACATATAAATATCAATCAACTTTAAATTTTACATAAAAATGTTCGTTCGAAGTGTTCAAATCTTGTTACAATTTGACAAGATTTTATGGAGGAGTGCAATCTTTTGGATGAAATATTTTGTAGTTCTTAATTTGTCTGTCCGTCTGAAATCGTAGTACGATTTGAACAGTAAACAACAAATTTTCCAATAGAATTCAGGATTAATAATAATTGATTCAGGAAATACTTCAACTCTGTAGAGCATTTTTGTATTTCGAATTCAAAATGTGTGCTTAAGCCACAAAAAAGTAAGCTGAAAATGTAGATATAAAACTAATTATGTCATGTTTATGTCTTCTTAATGGAAAATACTTTGCATATAATTCTCTAATTCGATATTTTTTAATGTATGAACATTCAAGAAATTGATAAATATTCCATCTTTTTATAGGAACTAAAAATTTCCGGATAATGCTTTGAATGAGAAAGCTAAAAATTTGTCAAATATTGATATAAATTGCAATTTTACAATTGCATTATTTTTCAAATATTTTAACATCTCTTCAATCTTGATAATTCTTACAGAAGCTTATTTCATGTGAGTGACTTTTTCTTTTTCTAATGAAAGATTTCGTAATTCTAAATTCGGCCCAATTCGTAACATTGTAAAAAGATTTTAAAACTCCATAAAAATTTTTTTTCTGTTTTATTCAAAGTCAATAAATATTCAATGTTTGGAATCGAAATATTAAGTAAACGATTTCTAATTTCTGGGAATAAACTGCTTTAATAAGACAATCTTTCTTCTTTGTGAGAAATCTCAATTTTAAAATTAAAATTCTACGCATAGGTTACAAAAACATAATATGAAAATACTTTTATTACAGAATTTTGAAATATACAAGTTGACCAATTTTTAATCGAGTAAATCGGCTACTTTAAGCAAAAAATTATGTTAAAAATATTTTATCAAAAAAAATAAGACACATTAAATTACGGTTTAAAATCCACATTCATAGATTGATGGTAAAAGCAGTTTAAAGTTTTTTAATCTTACGTTTTAGTGACGTATGCACAGACTTTTAATCAGATAAATGAAATGCTTTATAGAAAGTCAAAATTTTCTTATTACTGCACTTAATCAAATTTATAAAGTAAAAATATTTTTTAATTGATGCTTTCACTCAATTCTTTAAACATTCATTAATTGAAAATTGTACTCAAAATTTAATCTTGCAGCGTTCCAATATTCCCACAATGTTACAAAATCTTATTAATCATTATTTTAGTCGAATTATTTTCAAAATATTTAAAAAATAAATGTAAATATTTTGATTAAATACTCTGTCAAATTTTGCATTTGACTGATCTTGCAAAATTGTTGAAAGTTTTGAATACCGATAGAAGAAACTTTAAATGAAATTTTATGTCCATAAATGCTTAAAGTTCTATATAGAAATATCAACTACAACATTCTCAAATTTTATAAATAAACTACTAAATTCAAAAAGTTTCGGATTTTTTTAAAAACTGTACAAATTTCAAATATGAATCAGTCAAAATCTACAGATTATCAGTGAAATTTGACTGATTTAAATAACTAAAAACAGGTTACTGTGAATCAGTCAAATTTCACTGATTACTTCAGTGTAAAGTAACTGATTTAACAGTGAAAAATATTGTTTCCACTGATGATTCAGTGAAAAGGCAAATCACTGATTCAGATTTAGCGTGTATACAAATTTCAAATATAAAGTATACTCTGTACATTAATAAAACAAATTTAGAAGATGAATATTTTAATAAATATTCCTAAATATTATTGGAATATGATACATATCGATTTAGAAAAACTTCTTCAAAGTACTCAGACATTTTATCAATCGGTTGCATAGATTCTGCTCTAATCTTGGACGCAATTAGAGAAATAGGTTTTTTTGCTTTTTTTAGATCTAGTTTTTGCCTTAAACATAAAAGAAAGAAAACACATTTGAAATATTAAAATAAAAAAATCTGGTTCATTCTTAGAGAATCCCAAATATTCTGAAATAAAACTCCTTTACACACCACCACGGAGGTAGAGTTTAAGTCTCGTTTTTTTTACGTGGTATCCCCTGTAGGCCTAGTCCACGTCCTACGAAACGAAAAGGGTTTTTGCTTTCAAGCAAAAAGAAAAAAGGAAAATAATGAAGCAAAGTGGTGAAAAAAGCTACAAATGTAGCCCGTACTTCAGGCTTGCCTCTATCAAATGCCAGTATACGTCGAACAAAAATGTTTTGTTTTAAATCAAATAATGAAGAAGTTTGATTAATTCGGGATGATTTGGGGTGCTTGATTATTGTGAGTCCCCTTGCCTCTCACTTATGCCCAAAGCGTGATATTACTCAATTTCAGTATGTTTTCTTACTCACAAAATAATAATTAAAACTAAACAATTTCCATACCCGAGGCACGCGAAGAAAGGAATAAAGAACGTATCTCTGATATAAGAAATAAAATGTCATTATTTTGTGAGTAAGAAAGGGGTTTGAAATTGATTAACGCCATGCCTTGGCCATTAGAATTAATCCTCTCCTTCGTGAGCGAAGAGCGACAAACCACTTTCCCTATCACTTTCTGCCATCTCATACAGATTTTCGGTCATTAATTGCAAATGCTTCGAAGTGATGCTCGTTGTTCTGGCTGTTTCAGCTCTCGCCTTTAGGGCTGATCGAGTAACACAAATTGAGTTGACCGTCCTGTTTCCTAAGCGATTTCTTTTTGGAGTTTTCGCGTCCGTGAGCATGGAGAAACCTCGCTCCGCCTCAGCATTTGAATGAGGAAGACTCCGAACATGATTCAATACTGAGGTCAAATTTGGAAAAAGTTTTTCTCCTGTACTCGTCGAAGATACACCGATACTAGACCACATTTCGTCAAAAGATAAATTCGACCACTTTTCTTTGAGTTCCTGTCTGATTTTGAGTAAAGAATCCCACTCTTTTTGTACACCTATTCCATCAAACGACCCTAAATCTTGACAAACTTTCCAGACCCTAGGAAAAGTTTCGCTTCGATCAGCATAGAAAGCTACTTGAGGCCGGAAAACAGCAACGCAAGACAAAAAGATGTCATCAAAAGGAAGTCGATTGCGAATTTCTTCGCTTGCTGTGACATAAAATTTCAAGCAATTACGAAGAAATAGATCAACTTCTACTATTTGCAATTTCTTGTTTGTAAGTTGCTGCTGGAAATATTCTCGCGTTTCCTTACCAACGTCAATGTCTTGAAGCGGCTTTTGATTACTAGGATCTGCAAAGTTAACATTTCTAATGATTTGAAAGAATAAATTCGGTTGAAGAAGACCCTCTTTCAAATAACTGCTAAGAATCCATACGAAGAATTTAGCCGAGTTTGGCTGAAGTTCCTGAACCATTGTTTCGCGACTTTGAAATTTCGCATTGTATACGTTGAACCTATTCAAAGTAAATTTCAAGAATAGGAAATATGCGAGTGTCAAAGGATTCTGCATTTTTCCTAACAAGTCTTTGGCCTTCTCTACCTTTTCAGATACGAGGACCATAAGATACTGAAGAATAACTTCCCAATTCTTTACTATAATATCTATGCATCCATAGCGGACAAGCCAGCGAGTTTCAGAATGACTAGGAATTTTTTGATAGTCATTTCCTAATTCCAAAACAATCGATCGAAAAATAGCCGTTCGCTTGGAGCTAGCATTAAGAAAAGCTGGCAAATCTTTGATTAAATCCTCTACATCTGGGATTGTGGCACAAGCATATTTTGCTACAATTGCTGACGAATGCGAGACACACGGGAAAACAATTAAACGGGGACTTTTTTCCTTTAATTTTGTTTTAAATGAGGACCTATTGCCGACCATCACCTGTGCATTATCACAAGCTAAAGCACAGATATTAGATAAAGGGATTTTCTGCCCGGACAATGCTTTTTCGAACGCATCAAAAATTTTAGAGGCAGAACAATCCGAAGCATTTACATTAATAAGCTGGAGCAATTCGACCCTGACAGAAAATGTCGTTGGCTCCACATATCGAACCATTAATGACAGCAACTTTTCTAGAGTCCTGTCGGTCGTTTCGTCTTCGTACACTGAAAATGATTGCTTACGCAAAATATTTGCCATGCGATCAGTTTCAGCAGCACATACGACGTTATTTACAACTAGGACCATTTTAGTGTGGCTCAATCTAACGTCTTTTAAAACCGAAGGTTCCATATCTTGGAAAAGTCCTATCAATTCTGATGAAATCGCGAATGGTAAATTATGCTCTACGATAAATGTACTAGTCCTAATCTCTGCTTCTTGTACTTTCTGTTTGAAAGTAACACTTTCCGGAATCGTGGAATTTGTGAATTCTGAAGCAGAAGAACTTGCTACACAAGGTTCAACACTGTAAGAATTGGCAGTTACATTAGAAGAATTTTCACTTACTACTCCATAACATTCTAATTTATTTGAAAACTCTTGCTTCTTTCTGTGTGATAAAGATGCTTCATGCTTTTCAATTTCCGATTTGCCACATAGCAACGTTTTGTTGCAAATTTTGCAATGAAATCTTGTTTCATCTGCTAATGTAACCACCCACTCTCTCCACGACGGAAATTCCTCAAACCATCCCAACTGAAAGTTTTTTGAATTTTTCATGACTTTTCTAGCGGGTTGACATTCGTTTGAACCAGAGTTCAAACGGTGGTCAACCTTCGTTTGAACCTGGCTGTCCTTCAAAACACTCGAATTTGGGTCAACCGGATTACTCATTGTGAACAATAAATTATACGACGAAGGAAAACAGAATTATTTGAAAAGAATTAATAAGATGAAAAGTCGATAAAATTGAGCGAATGTGAATAATTTGTAATCTGCACACAAATTAAGTTTCACAAAATAAACTTACCCACAAGCATCAAACAATAACGTACGTAAGAGCACTCACGTATCACCAAATAATAATATAATATTCTTACTATTGCCGTTTTCAATAAGGAATTACGATAAAAATATGAAGAATCCACACTCTTGCCTTCTCAAATAACGCATAAAGCGAGAATCAAGTATATCTTAGAAGAAAGCAAACGAAGGTTGCTATTATTATTTGTTTTCGTCTCCAATTTGACCTCTATACCGTTCGTTTGCGATTTAAAACATTGGTAACTTTTTGGCTATTAATCTGATTGAACTACAACTTTTCAGAAAACTTTCTTTACAAAAGTATTAAAATTTTTTTTTTAAATGTACTTCTCCCAATTACTTTCAAAATTAGAAGTTTTAAAAATTTTTGCAAAAGGAAAAACGATGTGCCTTGAAAGTGTGTACAAGTCCTTGAAATTCAAATTCGAACGATTTTTATAATTAATTATCCTGTACATTTAAAGATACAATTTTTGTATTTGGAATAAGTTTTCTGCAATTACGAAAAAATTTATTTAGAGTACATAAAATTTATTGAACTATTACTAGTAAACTCTACCTCCGTGGTGGTGTGGAAAGGAGTTTTATTTCAGAATATTTGGGATTCTCTAAGAATGAACCAGCTTTTTTATTTTAATATTTCAAATGTGTTTTCTTTCTTTTATGTTTAAGGCAAAAACTAGATCTAAAAAAAGCAAAAAAACCTATTTCTCTAATTGCGTCCAAGATTAGAGCAGAATCTATGCAACCGATTGTTAAAGGTTTTAAAAGTTTTCGCTTTAATTTAAAAAGCAAGTCTTCATAGTATTTTACTAAGTAATGAAAGTATGTCTACAATTGTTTTCTTGAATCCTACCCAAAGGCCAAGCATGGTGCAAAAATGTCGTAAAATAAGAAAAATGTCTGAGTACTTTGAAGAAGTTTTTCTAAATCGATATGTATCATATTCCAATAATATTTAGGAATATTTATTAAAATATTCATCTTCTAAATTTGTTTGATTAATGTACAGAGTACACTTTATATTTGAAATTTGTATACACTCTAAATCTGAATCAGTCAAATTTTCACTGATTGAATCAGTGATTTGCCTTTTCACTGAATCATCAGTGAAAACAATATTTTTCACTGTTAAATCAGTTACTTTACACTGAAGTAATCAGTGAAATTTGACTGATTCACAGTAACCTGTTTTTAGTTATTTAAATCAGTCAAATTTCACTGATAATCTGTAGATTTTGACTGATTCATATTTGAAATTTGTACAGTTTTTAAAAAATCCGAAACTTTTTGAATTTAGTAGTTTATTTATAAAATTTGAGAATGTTGTAGTTGATATTTCTATATAGAACTTTAAGCATTTATGGACATAAAATTTCATTTAAAGTTTCTTCTATCGGTATTCAAAACTTTCAACAATTTTGCAAGATCAGTCAAATGCAAAATTTGACAGAGTATTTAATCAAAATATTTACATTTATTTTTTAAATATTTTGAAAATAATTCGACTAAAATAATGATTAATAAGATTTTGTAACATTGTAGGAATATTGGAACGCTGCAAGATTAAATTTTGAGTACAATTTTCAATTAATGAATGTTTAAAGAATTGAGTGAAAGCATCAATTAAAAAATATTTTTACTTTATAAATTTGATTAAGTGCAGTAATAAGAAAATTTTGACTTTCTATAAAGCATTTCATTTATCTGATTAAAAGTCTGTGCATACGTCACTAAAACGTAAGATTAAAAAACTTCAAACTGCTTTTACCATCAATCTATGAATGTGGATTTTAATCCGTAATTTAATGTGTCTTATTTTTTTTGATAAAATATTTTTAACATAATTTTTTGCTTAAAATAGCCGATTTACTCGATTAAACATTGGTCAACTTGTATATTTCAAAATTCTGTAATAAAAGTATTTTCATATTATGTTTTTGTAACCTATGCGTAGAATTTTAATTTTAAAATTGAGATTTCTCACAAAGAAGAAAGATTGTCTTATTAAAGCAGTTTATTCCCAGAAATTAGAAATCGTTTACTTAATATTTCGATTCCAAACTTTGAATATTTATTGACTTTGAATAAAACAGAAAAAAAATTTTTATGGAGTTTTAAAATCTTTTTACAATGTTACGAATTGGGCCGAATTTAGAATTACGAAATCTTTCATTAGAAAAAGAAAAAGTCACTCACATGAAATAAGCTTCTGTAAGAATTATCAAGATTGAAGAGATGTTAAAATATTTGAAAAATAATGCAATTGTAAAATTGCAATTTATATCAATATTTGACAAATTTTTAGCTTTCTCATTCAAAGCATTATCCGGAAATTTTTAGTTCCTATAAAAAGATGGAATATTTATCAATTTCTTGAATGTTCATACATTAAAAAAATATCGAATTAGAGAATTATATGCAAAGTATTTTCCATTAAGAAGACATAAACATGACATAATTAGTTTTATATCTACATTTTCAGCTTACTTTTTTGTGGCTTAAGCACACATTTTGAATTCGAAATACAAAAATGCTCTACAGAGTTGAAGTATTTCCTGAATCAATTATTATTAATCCTGAATTCTATTGGAAAATTTGTTGTTTACTGTTCAAATCGTACTACGATTTCAGACGGACAGACAAATTAAGAACTACAAAATATTCCATCCAAAAGATTGCACTCCTCCATAAAATCTTGTCAAATTGTAACAAGATTTGAACACTTCGAACGAACATTTTTATGTAAAATTTAAAGTTGATTGATATTTATATGTTAATATGGAAATACCAATAAACACATATTTTAGCTTTTTAATTTATCTACTGTTATTAGACAATTTTCCATTTCCGTAGAGATTTTAAGTTTTGGAATGAAAAGTTTGTGCTTAGGCTACAAAAATGTGAGATGAAAATATTTCTAACATATAGCTGAAAATATAAATTATGAACTTGAATTTTATGTTCATTTTATCTTGATAGAAAATATTGTTCTAAATGAAAAATTGTTAAATGTACAAAATTAGTAAGAAGTATATAAATTTGAATGGAAAATTATATATTGATTCAAATTTTATACATTTATTGTCACTAAATGTCACTGAAAGTTTATTTTTGAAGTGTTGAAATCCTCATGAAATTTTCCAAGATCATCCTGATGTTTATTTCATGCAGACTTTCTTCAAGAAATTGAAGGAAAGTGTTATTTCTTGAACTATATACTTCGTAAATTCAAATTCGTCGTCTGCTTCGCGCTTCTTTTGCACGTACTCGAGAAAAATACAATTCTTAATTTCGACTCGATAAACGAAAGCTTGAAATCTAAAAATAACTTGAAAACTCAAGCATTGTAACGAAGTCCGTCTTCGTGCACCTTCGGCTTTACACGAAGCTGGTGACCGCAGCGTGTAGCAGAGCCGACACACTGACACGCCACGTTTGCATGTGTTTCTCCCCGATGGGAACGTGGTGGGGGCCGAAAAATCCCACGTTCTGGAGACACTGAAGCGAGTCTAAGGGAGCGTACGATCAAGCAGCATCGTTAGAACCGGTTTTCGTCGCCGTACCGCAATAAATCTAAGTGGCCGTAATTTCCACGTGTTCGGGAAAACCAATATAATAACAACGGAGTGAATTTCAATAAAACTGGATTTAGTGTCATTGTAATCGAGGCATCAAAATAAGGATACCTGTTAAACAAAGGATTGACCTGCCACTGTTGGTCAACAAGGATAATTAGGGGAGGTACCCGATTAGCAGAGGATAAATAGAACTTAAGGGATTATCGCTTTCAAGAGGCCACCTCATCAAAAAAACACCCGGTAAATCAAATAACTTTGTTTTTATTAAAATTCTCTTTTCTCTTTTCTTTTGAGCCCTTTAGACTCACGGTGTGTTTTCTTTAAGGTTGGACCAATCAGACTCGACCAACCAAAGGAAAACAGGCTGCAACCAACAACTAAAAAGTCGCATGGGTTAAAATAAATTTGTATTTTTATAATAAATTATTATTAACTATAATTGTAATTTGATTCATTTGGCTTGTCCTCTACCCGGTTAATTGTTAATTTTAACAATAAACAGAGGAACATAGTCAGGGTAATTGGCTCTAGACTTTAGGTAGGAAATATTTATATTAATTTAAAACTTAGGACGTCACACTGTCTTTAATGGCACGGTTTTGTTATATTGGCTCGCTGGATCTCTAACATATCCGGTGTTATAAGTTCAAACTTGCATATCTCAGTGAAAATAAATCGCGCATAGGCAAAAAAGGATTTTAAACTTGAAGACTAGTACAATATAATGCTGTAGATAAGAATACAAAAATGCAAACGTATTTATTTATAAATATACGGTTGATACATCTCTATTACTTATTCTATTACTTTTATTATTCGTCCTTGGTTGCAAACAGAAATATAATTTACATAAATATTCGTGAATTATTTCCTAAAGAACTTCCGAAACTGTTGGGTTTTTTCTCTTTTCCTTGAAGGGTTTTCCAGAGCGACACATACTGTCCACCAAACTAACATAATTCTAACTTCGTACAGTGAGTTTGGTGGATATTTGTGCGTTGTTAACAGAGCAACATTTTTTTATGAAAATTAAGACAGATTGGGATCTTGAACACTGTAACCTTGAAGGAATGGTCTATTTAATTTGATACCTGGTATTCTGGATACACAAATAAATCTTTTGAAATAAAAAAATTATCATAAAATTAGTCTCATATTCTTATTATTTAATGAATAATTTTCGACATATTCATAGAAACAAATAAAAGTATTTTTCAAAGTTGCTTCCTTTTTTGGAACTCCTTATTGGAACTTTCCTGGCTTCTTCCTCTTAATTAGCACGATACATAAAACAGGTCTGCAAGGTTTTGTTGTTGAAAAGCTATGGGTCATTTTCGGAGTAATTTTTGACGTAGAATCCAAATCCGGAATCAGAATCAGCCTATCACGTCAGGATTTTGAGATATTTGAGGTTATGTGCTCGAAAAATGGGGATTTTCGCACCTTTTGAGGTTATGTACAGGGCGCAAGAAATTTTCTTGGTTTTTTTCTCCAATGTTATCATTTAGCACTACTCTTTCCCTTCAAAATGAGCTATTAATCAGTCACGAGCGACTTTTTTAATACTTGACTCTTTGGTGCATACCATTCTGCATTCGAAAATTTATCTTGAAAATTTGTGCTTGCGGGTTTTGATGGTCTGTGAATAAGAATTTACAGTCAGAAAATTGACATTAGAGAGCGAAACCGGTTAATTTCGTAAATTTCGATCTGCCATCTTAGAAATGGAAATGTCATATTTCTGATTGTAAATTCTTATTCACAGACCATCAAAACCCGCAAGCACAAATTTTCAAGATAAATTTTCGAATGCAAAATGGTATGCACCAAAGAGTCAATGTGAATGCTCATAAGGTTGTTCGGATAAATGTCAAAACTTGATATGGCCGTATCTTTGTGAAAAAAAGTCGCTCGTGACTGTTCAATAGCTCATTTTGAAGGGAAAGAGTAGTGCTAAATAAGGAAATTTGAGAAAAAAACCAAAAAAATTTCTTGCGTCCTGTACATAACCTCAAAAGTAGCGAAAACCCCATTTTTTGAGCACATAACCTCAAATATCTCAAAATCCTGACGTGATAGGCTAATTCTGATTTCGGATTTGGATTCTACGTCAAGAATTACCCCGGAAATAATCTTTCGTTTTCCAACAACAAATACAAACCCATTATTTGCAGATCTGTGTAATCCATAAAAATGGGAAGAAAACGGCCCTACACCATAGTGAAATTATAAGATTTTCTACAACTTAGGATCGAAATATATTCTTGCAACAGTGTCGAATTAAAAAGGCTATTGAAATTGTTTATGTTTCATCCTAATATGTAGCGCTTTCTTCACTACTTGCTGAATGTGCATCATAGTCAGATACACCAATATTATGCAGTTGATATGTCATTACTTCTCCTAGTTTCTGTTTTATTCCTTCAATGAAATCTAAGTGTTCAAAAAGGTTTGTCAGCACAATCGTGTTTGGAACTTTATTGTAAAATTCTCCTGAAACAAATCCTACAATTTGGCACTCTTGAGCAACGGGAGATCCAACATCGCTCTAAAATTAAAAGGGTAAGCTTTAAAACACTTTTTAAAACTCGAAAATAAACACTTGGTTCTGCATTTAGATATTTCTGGAAAAAGTAAGGAAAAATAAATATTTTACTTCAAACATGATGATAAATGTATATACCTCTGTAAGAGTTACTACTTGTGTGACTTTTTCTGCACAAAGAAAGTTTCTCCTGTTTTCATGTTTCAAGTTTATTGCATTTCTCAAGCGTCTATAGCATTCTATTCTGTCAAGCAAAATAACTTGAATGGCCTATAATAATAATTTCAGTTTAATGTTATATGTTTCTGTTCAAGTATTACTTACAGATTAAATAAGTACTAAAATTACAGACCAATTTCTGTACGTGATTTTGTGTAGTCATTACAAACATCAGAGCTCTGAATCCTGGATAAAATACATCACGTGGTTTTGGCAATGGAGCGTTTTCTATTCTGGTATCAGCAGATATCTTTCAAGAAAAAAATTTAACGAACTTATAAATAATAACATCTTCACAAGATCACAAAAGAGCCTTCAGAAATGCGCAGATCAATAATATTCAAAAACGAATAAATCTTACAACATTGAACAGAACTTTGCATCAAATTTAATATTCAACACAAAATGTCTATCCTTCTTTCGAGACAACTTACTGATGCAACAGCAATGTCAAAATATTTGGCATCTGGGTTCGATGAAGAATATTCAGGATGCTTTCTTGGCCGTATAACATAATATGCTCTGAAGTTAATTTCTGCCATAACTGGCTTATAGAAAATTCTATTTTTCAAACTATATATGCAGTAAGCTGGTAATACTATAGTCATCGGAGATATAATTAATCCAGTGCAACGGGGTTCCTTAATATGACCTATTCGTTGGTCATATCTTATTATCGAAGCCAACCAACGAAATTGGCTGATCATATTATGGAGAGCAGAAATATTGTCCGCTGGAACCACAGGATCAACATCGACTTTTCCCTCCAGTGATGATGTCAAATTCAATGCTATATAAAGGCAAAATCATGTTTTAATGATGTATCATCAGATAGTAAAGATAAAACTGGATATTAAAAAATAGCACTTGGATATTAAATTACTGGACTACTCTTGGGTTGGCAACAAAGTCATTTAGTTCTTTTTTCGTGATTTTCAGAGCAAGATTATTAATATTAGGTGCGCAACTAAGTCCCCGCTGTTTATGAATAGATGGCTCCAGCAGTAAGTGCTGGTCGATTTTGACATGTCCAAAACGTCAAAAACAAAGCTTAGACATATGTTAAACAAACTCATTTTTGACACCCTCATTTGAATCGAATGTTTTTCCATTCAAATGGCTTTGAAGTGAACGGAATAAATGATAATCGGACTATGCGGTGGAAGAGGCATCACTTCCCAGCCTAACTCCAATAATTTTTTGCGAGTGACCAAAGATGTATGTGTCTGGCGTTATCTTGATGGAAGATGACGCATTCACGAGTTGCTAGTTCTGGCCGCTTTTCCTTGATTTATTTGTCCAATTTCATTAGCTGGCGACAGTAGACATTCGAATTGATAGTTTGGTTCCTTGGGAGCAGCTCAAAATAAACAATACCCTTGAAATTCCACCAAACACTGAGCATAACCTTCTTTTGATGAATATCGGCTTTCGATGTCGATTGTGCAGGCTCATCTCGCTTGCTCTATAATCTTTTTCGTACGACGTTATCGTAAACAACCCATTTCTCATCGCCCGTTATGATTCAGTTTAAAAATGGATCGGTTTCGTTACGCTTCAGCAGTGAATTGCAAATGGAAATTCGTTTGGAGAGTTGAATTTCGTTCAATTTGTGAGGAACCCAAATATCGAGCTTATTAACGTAACCAAGTTGTTTTAAATGTCTTTCAACGCATGTATGTGATATGTCAAGCTTTTCTGCGACCTTTTGTGTCGTATTTCGCCGGTTATTTTCTACCATTGCTTTTATTTTGTCGTCGTCAACTTCAGTTGGGCGTCCAGAGCGTGGTGCATCTTTGAGGTCAAAGTCTCCGGAACGAAAACGAGCAAACCATTCTGACACTGGCGTTCTGTTAATGATTTTCCACCATAAACATCATACAACTTTTTCCGAGCTTACATTGCGTGTTTACTCTTTCGAAAGTAATCAAGTAAAGTGTGACGAAAATTTATTAAAAAGTTATTAACATTTTAAATAAGCAATTGAGATTTTCACCAAAAGGGGCACGTTTTATTTGAAAAATTCAAATTGCAATCGATTCCTTGGAACATTTCACATAAGAATTCGTCTTAAAATTTTCATGATATTGATTAGGGGCTCGATAATGAACGTACAAAGTGAGCGCTCCGTCCGACGCTAGAGCGAACACAGCGCGTAGGTGACGCAGTCAGTGGTACCCCGCTGCACATCGGAAAAATTTAGGAGTCAGGATATTCGGCCACTGATTGATGCCGTGAACAATGTATCAAAGGTACATTAGGTTTTCACGCATTTATTCCAGTTAATAAAGACAACAAAAAACAATGAAGCGTTAAAAGAACATCGTGGTCGGCAAATTCTCAAATAAAATATGTAGTAAAAAATGTAGATAAAGTAACAAAATAGAGTAAGTATTTTTAAAAGATATTGGTAATAAAATATTTTATTGATTATTCTGATGAATACAATTTTCCCCGAAGCTATTTGTCGGTAATGTGTAACTCGATATGGCATTAAAATGCATTTTTAAATGTGCCAAGCTCGCTCGAGCGCCAGGCGACGCGCTCTCTTTGTACGTTCATTATCGAGCCCCTAATCAATATTATGAAAGTTTTAAGACGAATTCTTATCTAAAATTGTCCAAGGAATCGATTGCTATTTGAATTTTTCAAATAAAACGTGCCCCTTTTGGTGAAAATCGCAATTGTTTATTTAAAACGTTAATAACTTTTTAATAAATAAATAACTTGGTATTTTGTTTACATATATTTAAAGTACAAGCTTTTCCGTGTATTTAAAAGAAAAAACGTCTCGATCCGATCAATAGTTTTTATTGTATAAATTGAAAACATGCGTCAGGGAAGTCATTTCATAATTGCTTATGAAATCCCGATGTCGTGGTGGTACGTCCTGAGTCTTAGTGACAAAAAAATGTTTATTTTCTTGTTTTGAAGTGAAATAATTATTAAACGTTGATAAAAAAATGTGTAATAAGACTAAAATTTGTTCGTGACAAAGTTCTTTTCGTCATATAGTTGAAACTCTGTTTGAAATGTTTCTTTTTACCTTTATCAAGATAAAAGGATAGGATAGGACCCACTAACAACACACGTTCTGGATAGTCCAGTCTTTGAGTCCAGACTGGCCTGAGAATGCAGGAACATACTAGGCAGTCTGAGTCTCGGGACACTCCGGGATCCACAATAATGTAAAAGTTGACTGGCTGGTCAGGACTGGTTCAGAGACCCGACTCAACGAACCAGAGCTGGCAGTGAGAGTCTCCCATAGTAGAGCCACAGCCACAGTACTTTAGTGGATCCAGGAGGAACATGAAAGTTGCTGTTTCAAAATTGAGGGGTGCAAACAATCAATGACCCTCCTGAACTTTAAACTCAGGAGGAACAGAGCTGACTTAATCCTCGAACAAAGCAGGCCAAAGCCAACGAAACACAGGTTAATAAACTTCCACCGTCATAAGATGGGTTTACATCCCAACACGGAGTGTAGGCTCTGTGGCAAACATAATGTATCATCTCTACGCTTACTGAGTGAATGTCCCGCCTTAGTGCCGGCTAAACCATCCACCTGCAAACATTTTTTGACACAGAGGAAATCAGTGCTCTCCCCATTCAGGATATCCGAGATTGCTAGGAAAGGATAAGTCTTCAATGGTCAAGTAAGAGAATATGTATGGGTCATAATTTCTTAAGTGAAATCATCCCAAAAAACGAAGTCGTCCGATCGGGCTTAAAGTTTGGCTGATTAGCGTCCTATTTGATGATACTTCTTACAAAAAAAATTTTTTCGTTTTGACAAATATTTGCTAAAATAGGGGGGGGGGGGGGGGTAATTTTCAGACTTTTGATGGGAAGTCTCTTCTTCAAACGAATATAGCTTATTTCTTTTTGCATAAAGCAGAATTTTACTTTATGTGTTTTCTTCAGTCTTTTTCGTGATTTAATTTTTTTAAATCATCTAGTTAAAAAGCTGAAATTTTTTCCTATAAAATAGCAAAATTTCAGGATGGCGTTTTTTTTGTTTTCGAGCCACTGTGCGATGAATAACTGGATAGTCCGCTGGAGCTGAGGCCGCGCGACCGTTTGCTACCGTCTTCACGCCGAGAAATCCGTAGAACACCCTCAAGATAATTTTTTTCATCACATAATAGCATCCGCGGTTAGTGTAACTGCTCTTTGCATTTACAGAGTTGGGACTGTCGTTGTTAAGTTCCAAGTTACAATGCCTGAATTACGGTTAGTGTTAGATTAATTTTGAATATGTTTTGAGAATTAAATCTATTGAATTTATATCTAGTTATTGAATGTGTAGGAAAGTGATGTTTCTGTTTATCTGGGGGAATAATTTGAATGTGAGTTTGATGGATTTTTTTTTGAACCTCCTGTCTTTTTATGCATAGCTTATTTCGTAGAATTGTGTTTCTTCGCGATTTTTTGCGCTTTTGGAGGCAATTTTGCGGGCCTTTTTCTGCGGTTTCTTCTTTTTTTCACCTGCTTCACGAAACTCCTCTCAGATAAAATCCGGGAACAAAGAAGGTTGAAAAATGTAAATTTCTCAATTTAGTCAACAAATTTTACGGCGGTTAACGACCCCAAAAGAAGTTATGATTTTACAAGAGAATTTTCTCGAATGTAGTGCCGACAAACGTGTTGCTCATAGACTCTTGGACTGGACATTGACGAGAAGTTGTATGTTAAGCAACACCTGCTGAAAAGAATATAATTCCTATGATTATACCAAAAGGCACTACTGGAAAAGTTTAGCCCTTTGACGTTTACGGATTTCACATATGAAAAAATTATGTGCGACATTTTTCAGATTCAGTCGTACTGTTAGACTATGATTTAAATCTGCATATACGAAATAATTTTATGAAGTTACAGTCTTTAGTACATAATCAATTATCTTCACCAAGGTATCACAGTCTTTTTAAGAGAGTTACTCACCTACCCACCTAGTCAAGACAGAGTTAAACACGCAGGTTGACTACAGTAGTACTTGATGTGGCAACGTCGCATTTTGTTTGTTCATGTGCTATGGTTATCAATGCATACAAAAAACATGGTTTTGATGGATAATCTCGTTTGTTTGGTGCTGATAAAAACGGGAAAATTCGTGTGACAAATAATAGGAAAGTTAAAAATAAAATCTGTGATTATCTGAAAACAAAATACTAATTTACTTCAGTTTAGTTGGTAAATATTTATTGTATATGTATCAAATATTCTGAATAATAATTAATAAACGATTGTGATAATAGATATGTATTAAAAAATTGTTATATCGATTCAAAACTGTGAAAATAAGACAAATTTAGTATGTCATTGAGAGAAATGTTACGTACTGCGTATTATGATATGTATGTAAATAAAGTTGTTTGTATGTACTTAATTCGTTTATTTATTATTCGGATAATAATTATGTTATATTTCATTTATTAAAAACATGATTTTCATAAAAAATTTTAATCACCAGTTAGTACAAGCTGCTGAACAGATATAACGCATACATGCCAAATTTCGCGCACATAACCTACGAATGCGACGTTGCCACATACCTAACCAAAGACCAAAATCACAGCAATTTCTCATCTTCATCGTATTTGTTATTACTTTTAGAACCCACCTTTGAATGTTATTAAAGTTGATAACTATTCCTGAACATCTTATCTTTCTAGTGTTCAAATCCCGTTATGATCTGTTCGTCAGTTAAAAAGATATCAATGATAATGCACGATAAACACCGCGATTTCTCATAAGAGCCCATGTTGAATCAACTAGAGAGGCGCAAAATAGACATACGAATATCTCACTAAAAAAACCCACCTCCGACCTTGAAATTTCGTACGGATAATTTTTTTATTATATTCTAACGCTCTGCAAAGTTTAAGATTTTTCGGTTCGTTAATTCTTCATCCTGAGTAAATCCCTTAAGTACTCCTGCTGTAAAACCATTTTGGGCACGTAAGAAAAAATACGTTTCGCTTAGTTTTTCGAGTACTACAACATACGTGAGACCGAAGGAAATCGGAGGGGGACACCTACCTAATGTTCCTTGTGAGTCAAAGTATTTTCTCTTATGGGAAACGAAAATAGTGGAACTCTAATGGTAGAAGTGGCGAAGCAACGAAACAAATGAAGACAAATGAAAAAACAAATGGACAAAGAAACAAACTCTGTCACATGATTCTGATGTTACGTGATGAAAAATCATATATTTAAATTTTGAGGTTAGGTTTCTAAATTTCCCACATGTATTTCACAGAGAGTAGTTACTCTAACCGCGTATGATATTTTGTGATGTAAAAAATTAGCTTGAGGATGTTCTACGCCCGATCGGAAGACTTCGTTTTTTGGGGTAGTATCACTTAAGAAATTATGCCCCATATGTGTTAAAATGTATCATCTGAGATATCAAACAATATAAATCAATGCAATAAAATGTGTTGTTCCAAATATTCAAAGAAAAACGATTTCTTCTTGGCATCCTTAGCAGACCCGGTCCAGTGGACGGTCAGCTAATCCGCTCACCATTCACTGATCGTGTACGACCGTTTTTGTATTTTCTAACTCCAAACTATGATTTTTTCTCACATTTAGGCGCTTAAAATATTGGTAGTTCTGTAAAATCATATTATGTTCATTGTTCATGAAAAGGAAAGCATGCGTAATTTAAGTATGTTAATGAGATATAATAAATGTTATTTTCAGTTCATAAATTTCTTGTAAGTTCAGAAATTTCTTTTTGTATGTACGTCCGACATTAGTTAAAGAGATTTTTAATCAACCCTTTTAAACCCGGTGTTATTTCTAATAGATATTCGCCAAATGGGATTTTTCGAAATTATTGGATAAATAAACAAACTTTGTGATAAATTCCTTTCCGGAAAACCTTCTTTAGTATGCATTAACTGGCACATTTATGGCAAATTTTCTAAGAAATTTTAGAATAATATAAAGTGAGTTATTTAAAAAAATTCCATTCAGCCAATGAACACCAGATTGGTGCCAGGTCTTAAAGGGTTAACAGTCTTAATAAATATCGCATTCTAATATTTAATAATTAATGATAAATAATTATTCTGAACTTTATAATTTAGATATTTATATTTTTTTACATCAGAAATATATATAAACTTTCTTTAACCAAATATTGAAATAAAATTAGAAACAGTTCCGTGACGTGATTGGTTTTTTTTCTTTTTTGGTGAGGAGGAAAAATGGCCAAATATTTTAAAGACGTTGTACAGGAATCTCCTAGGACGGGTCTAGGCATACCTGTTAAAACCAAAAAACCCCTCTCTCGAACCAATACACCGCCCACGCAACCGCTTTACGGCTTTAAAGTTCGCAAGCGGTTGGTTTCAGCTTAAAGTCGCGCACGACTCCTCCGTCATTCGTTCGCCAGGGACTCCCATCCGCGGCTACACGCCCGTTAGGCAAAACCGACTAGCCGCGCCAATCCTTTTATTCCTCCCCCGCACGACGCGGACAGCCAAGTCCGCCCCGAGACGCAGGACCGCGGGTGCAAGCCCTGATGCGATTTCTACTGGCCCTCGTAGTCGCCCCGCTCCGCACGCCCATCGAGCTCCCTTGTCTTTATCACCAGGGTGACGAATGACTCGATAAGCATCCATTTTTGTTCAGGTTGGAGCATGAGAGAGACCATCGTGTCAGGAGTGAGTTGTGCGCCCACTGCCAAACCGACAGCCTCCCTTGACACGTCCCACCTGGCACAGAAAAAGATTGTGTGCTCTGCATTGTCCACAAGGGATCCGCAGTAGCGACACGACTCATCGTCTCTTTTCTTGAAGCGCTTCAGGTACGCATTAAAGCAACCATGGCCCGACAGGGCTTGGGCCAGGTAAAAGCCGACTTGAACGTGCTTTCTATCCAGCCAGGTGGTGAGCTCCGGGATTAGACGGTGTGTCCATTTCCCGGATTGGTCGCCATGTCATCTCGTCTGCCATTTCTCGACGAGTCTGCGCCTTCCATCCTTGCGGATGGCCTCCTTCGCGCGAGCGAAGGTTTCCTGCAGGTTGGTTACTCAGGTGAGCTCCTTACGGAGACAGTGTGCTCAGATCGGATATGCCAACCAAGCGCACACAATTACAGGGTACGTCCGTGTGAAGAAAGTAGGAGCTGAGTATGGTTGCGTGTGCAACCGACTTCTCCTCTTCTGAATTCGAAAACTCGGAGATGCTCGAAAATCTTCGGGAAACTTCGACTCTCTCCTTATTTCGTCTATATATAATATATTCGAAATAAAGTAAAAGTAAAATATTCAAATATGTAAATTACATATTTTATAAAATTTTATTGAAATGTTTTTTTCTTTACTTTTTAGCAGCTTTTCGCCAATAAAAGTATAAAATAAACATATATATTTTATCTATATACATATAAAAATATAATTTCTTTAATTTTAACAGTTTGTCTAATAAATACCTGTTAGAAAATAGAATGCGAGATTTTAATTTTTGAATCACGCAACTTTAGTCGTTTGCTTTTTATAACCTCAAATTTTCCTTTGAATTTAAAAAATATTTATCTATTTATTCAAATTTTTTCATCAACTTTGAAACATAATCTTACGTTTAATAATAGTCATACTAATAGTTATCAACAAGCTGACAAATCAAAAACTTTTATTATTTTCAAGCTTGTATTAGTTTTGATTTGGACTTATTTGTCTATAAAATTGCATGCAAATTGATTAATAAGTCACTATTTAATAAGTTCACCTCTAAAAATGACTTTTATCAATTTTAACCTAAATTAGTCAATATTTTTTTGTCAAACTAATTGCACGTTATTAGGCTAATTCATGCAATTGATTTAAGACGAGAATATTTTCTAGTTTACGTTAAAATTGATAAAAGTCAATTTTAGGGTTGAACTTCAGGGGTTGTTATTACCCCTTGAAAATATTTTTCGACCGATAAAAAAAATACGGATTGCTTGCTTTTTGATGACCACCAATATATACAAGTATAAATTTTATCAAAATCCGAGAACCTTCAGAGTTGTAAATGTATGCAAAAGTTTTAACAGTTTTGTCCAATAAAATATTATACGTTTTAGGGAAAAAAATGCGGGATTTCAATTTTTTACTCGTGACATTTTAGTGCTTTTTGTTTTTCATAACCTCAAATTTTCCTTTACATATAAAATAGCATTACTGTATTTATTTACATTTCAATAGTCGGTTGTCGAAAATCCGACATTCGACTCAGCGCTTGCTCGTATTCGAATGTCGGAAAATGACTCACGTTTGAATCGGCTGTCGAAAATCCGACATTCGACTCAGCAGTTGCTCGTATTCCAATGCCGGAAAGCGACTCACGTGTGAATCCGTTGTCGAAAATCCGACATTCGACTCAGCGCTTGCTCGTATTCAAATGTCGGAAAGCGACTCACGCTTGAGTCAGTTGACGAAAAATCCGACATTCGACTCAGCAGTTGCTCGTATTCGAATGCCGGAAAGCGACTCACGTGTGAATCGGTTGTCGAAAAACCGACTCGAGTCGAATTATTTTGCACATCACTGCTTATTAATAAAATTAATGAATACATATAAAATATAATATATAAAATATATAGTATATTAACTCTAAAATTATGCACCTTTTAGTACCTTTAGCTTACAATTGTTTCATTTGAAATATTTCATTAATTGCAATTTGAAATGATTTTCATGAATAAATGTCCTAGTTTTCTAAACTCCGAAGATTATTTCAATTTTTTCGATATATAAATAAAATTACTCTAAATTATATATATTTAGTTTGAAAACGCTTAAAAATCCAGGACATTTTACAATTGGAATTGTTTGCAATTTAAATTTTTGTAAAGAGAAACCATTATAATTATACACTGAGAGAAATTTCGGGTTTCACGAACCAAAGTTTTTTTGTTAAAATCGTCTTTACAAAAAGATGTTAAAGTTGTCATGACAATCATGGTGGTGGCTGTCATACTTTGGAAAAGTGTTTACTCCAACTGCAAGGAACATTACTGAGATCACGATTCTGGTACTTGAAATATCGTAAGCGCTGCGGTTATAGGAACCAAAGTCCATCGAAAAGCCGCACATAGAGTTTAGTTAAAATGACCAAGTAATGAATTGTCTATGGACAGTAAATACGCAGCCAAAATTATTTTTGAGGTTATAGGTATGGTTCTCCTAGTTATCAAAATACGAATTCAATTTGACTAGAAACAATAAAGTTTCACCGAAAAGATCTAGAAAAATAATCCGGTATAATGATATTTATGATAACTTTCGTCGATTAAGTTAAAAAATTGTCACTTTTTTCATCACCATAAACTTTTTTTGACTGATTATAGTTTTCACAAAATACGACGAGACAGCAACATTGGAACGCATTGCATTGTCCCCGAACTATATTTATAATAGAATTATTTACCTGATGATGCTTGGCACGGTGAAATATAGTCCAGGAATCGAGAACGAGAATCGGCAGGATTTAACTTAGGCTGCATATCTTTTTGGAAGTAATTACTTATCTCCAGTGCAGTGCAAGTTAGATTGTGTGACTATTACAAGATTTAATAGTTGTCACGACAGGCTTACCTCGTTGTAAAAAATGAAAGTTATACTTGATTTGTCTAGCGCAACCAAGCGCACTGCGCAACAGCGAACGTTGCGGTTGTAGTAACCAAAGGAGCTTGGCAGTACATATAAAGAGAATGTATGTGTACTAACCATTGAGGTACGTATAAAGCTCATTTTAATCATCAACTTTGGTCACAACAACCAAATACACAAAAAAGTCCAAATTACTGTCATGATAACTATACAAGTAGTAGCTTCTCTGAACTTTTTTGGTCAAGGCAACTACTGTACAAAAAATTTATGTGCTATGTTTAATTTTCATTTGCAAAATTGTAAGATTATTGCATCTAAATTCTAAACTCCGAATTCCAATTTCGACCAAAAATATTGACAGTAACAATTTTTCCCTTTATAGATTTCCTGTAAGTAATTATTTACAAGAAAGGTAATGATGACAGAATGTATTAAGTAAAAATGATTATTATTTTAAAAATTTACAAAAAAATACAATTAATTAACATTCTAAGTTTACAATATTCAATATCAATTGAGTGGAATCAAAGAAAGTTAAAAAATAAAACTACATAAATACAACAGGTTATTAACCTAACCTCAAATTCTACATTTAAACTCTGCAAATAAATAGTTTAAAATAAATAGTCCTTGCAGATTACACACTCGAAAGAATTATTTATTATTTCCTGAAATTCATAAAAATGATGCCACGTCTTCAATCTTATTAAACACTTTTTACAAAATTTGTTAGCTGTAAAATTTTGTAAAAAGAAGTCGCCGGACGAGCAGATGTCGAGATACACGTGACATAGAATTGAAGAAATCGCAGAAGTTCCGAAAGTTAGAGAACGCTTTCCTTTTACTTTAGTTCGGATATACTATATATAGACGAAATCAGGAGAGAGCCGAAGTTTCCGGAAGATTTTCGAGCATCTCCGAGTTTTCGAATTCAGAAGAGGAGAATATTATAACACTATTGAAAAACTTGACGTAAAAAACGACGTAAAAAATGGCGTAAAAAAACGTCGTCAAAAATGACGTAAAAAACGACGTCAAAAATGGCGTAAAAAACGACGTCAAGAATTGGGATAGTTTTTACGTCATTTTTTACGTCATTTTTTTACGTCATTTTTGACGACGTTTTTTTACGTCATTTTTGACGACGTTTTTTACGTCATTTTTTACGTCGTTTTTTACGTCATTTTTTACGTCAAGAATCTGTTGTCTTGACAAGTGATATTGAAAAATTGTGCGTGCATGTTGTAAATAATGGCACTGAGTATTTGTGTGTGGTACCTAATTTATACTCTTATTAGAAAAATATAGTCGATCCATTATATTTAATTGAATATACTCTTATAGAATCAATAAACTAAAGTTAGCCATCAAATATTGTACTATTTATTTTCCTCTTACATTTTTATGTCACTCCTTTACGGTAGTCGATTAAATATAAATTGTTTAGGCTTCTTAAAGAAAAACTTTACATAAGAAATTACGTAAAAGTGACGTAAAAAATGACGTAACAAATGACGTAAAAAATGACGTAAAAAGCGACGTAAAAAATGGCGTAAAAAACGACGTAAAAAATTACGTAAAAAATGACGTAAAAAACTATCCCAATTCTTGACGTCGTTTTTTACGCCATTTTTGACGTCGTTTTTACATCATTTTTGACGTTGTTTTTACGCCAATTTTTACGTCATTTTTTACGTCATTTTTTACGTCAACTTTTTCAATAGGGAACATTTTTTTAAAAATCTCCCGAATTTTCATTAATCACCCGACAAGTTTACGAATCTCCCGATAGTTATTTTTCGTCGGTAACAAAACTGTGAAAGAAGTGCAATGGTCCAGCAGTGTCTAACTATTACCACTGCACTGACCTCAATGACAGCTATTACGTTTTTGTGGTTTTTAGCGCTGGAAAATAAAATTATTGTATCAATTTCGATACTCTTAAACTTGAAATGTACCGAAGAATCATAATTGGTGAGCGGATTCTCTGACCGTTCACTGGACCAGGTCCGCTAAAGTTCAGAAGTGAAAAATAATGTTCTTGCAATTTTCTTCTTAAACGTTGCTTACACATGTGAATTTCAGTTTAACTTTTGGTTTCAGAATACAAGCCGATATTGTAAGAACATTTCTGATCCTTGTCCACTAACAAGTCTTAAATAAAGTAAGTAAAGTTAAAATATAAATGAAACTTAGCACTTTGAACATTGCTCAAATAAACATTGATTACAAGAAAGATATCTCCTATGTCTTTGTGATTTCTCCAGAGGGTCAATGGCCAAAGAAAATGCTGAGACTAACTTTTAAAGTCATTTTTGTTAAATTTAAGTAAGAAAGTAAGAGTGAAATTTTCATTAAACTCACCTGTAGCAGCATGAATCACTGCAAAGGTACAAAATAAAGCAGATACTATGATCTTCATTTACTATGACTGAAAAAAATGATACACTGTTAATTTTTAAATTGAAACTGATATTTGTAAGAGGTACGTCACAGTTATAAATAAATTAAAGTTGTTCAGTAAATAGCTATAAAAACTCTTTCTCCTTGAAATGTAAGCAAAAGTAATCTTTTCTGATGTCAGCATAAGTTTCTTATCATTCTTTGCCTTCACAGAGAAAAGTAGACATTGACCTGCAAAAATTTATTTATAGAATCATTATATCTGTAACATTTAACTATGTGACAAAGATCTAGATATTGCGCTCTATGATCTACAGATATCGAAGAAAAGTTATTAGACTTGACTAATTTGAAAATTTCATTCTTTTATATCTCAAAGACAATAAGAGGTTATGAACTTTTAAAATTTACTGAAATCCGTTAAAGATATAAGAAAGTTATCATTTAAGGGGTTCCCAAAATCCTGTAAAACAATTTTCAAACTCTCAATACTCATCAAAATTTCTAAATATCTCGAAAATGGCGAGGAAAGATAATTTCAAAAATGTCCCCCAATTAAAATATAGAATGACATTAAAAATGTTCATCATTCCTCTTCACCTTCGAAATTACTAACCGAGCTTGGGTAATAATATTTCTATTTTTTAAAGTATGGATCTTTCATAAGGGAATATGTTGAACTCAACTTCAAACAGTAAGAAGTAATAAGAGGAACAATTATCATGAAGCAAAGAAAAAAATGTAAATAGAACAAATAACAATAATAAAAAAATTAACTACGTCACACAGTTTATTAATTTTGAAGTAAGAGAAAGATCAATAAATTAAAAACACTCATTCTGACCAACTTAAACTTGGCTACGCAGAGTAAATATTGATTGACGAGTTAAATTTGAATTTTTACGTAATATTGCTTGTTTACATGATCAAATTTTTACATTTAGCTGCGTTTCATGAATCCACGTAATTATACATAATTTTTAATTTTCGTTTATTGAATAAATAATTCATTGATCAGTGATATGTTTTTTAGAAGAAATACAACTGTTTTCCTTATATTTTTCGGAGTTCACTATTTTCAAATAGTAACAAGAAGTTTTGAATACTAGACGTTCCAAATGAAAAAGCGGTACACGGAAACAAGGTTGGGTAAGTAGTTCGCTCGTAGTGTAAATGATTCTGAAATTTTGGCCATATTAAAAGGAAGAGATTCAATTTGTTTTGAAATATAATTTTTACTAAGGTATTATGGCACAAAATTTTATTCAAAATCAAAACATTGTCATTGAAAAAATGGATATTGATAATGTTTTAGAGCAATTTTGATTATGATATGTTGATTTTAAGGTAGTTCAGTAGCGATCAAATGAGCAACTATAACCATTTTTCGAAAATGTTTCATGCGCGTTGCAAAATTCTGGATATTGTACGAAAAATGTTTTTCTGTTATAATTTACTATTACTACCTAAAACAATTAGAAATTTTTTTTTTTCCATTAATTCGCAATCTTTATTTGACTTTAGGAGTATTTCTTTCGGTGAATTCCGGCAATCACAGCTGATGCTCTCTCCTCCGTTTCCCTAACCTGTAATCGTCGCGCTGCGCCAATCATTCGGGAAAATGTTTGAACATTAGAATAAAATCTAAATAATGGGTTTCCGCGCGAAAAAATGTAGACAGTTCATATCGAAAACTGAAGCGACGCGCAAAAAAAGGCACTTGCACAAATCCTGCGGTTAAAAGATAAGATGAGCAGTAATAGTGATAACATTGTAAGCGGCAAAAGGATCATCGATGTTGATTTGTTGTCAAAAAAATGTGTTGTTCGAAATGTAATTGCCTGTTGCACTTCAGTTACATACAAAAAGAAGTCATTCATGGATTGGGTTCGCGATTTTATATGCGTTGTCCTTCGTGCACGCATCTCATTTCGCCTGGAAATTAAAATCATCGTATTATCAGTAACTTATCTTATTTACTAAAAGAATCCCTACTCACTTAATTGCACTATTCACTCAATCGCGCGTCATTGATTCATTTTTTGACTTTTGTTAAAAAAAGTTGTTAAATCATTTATTTAATTTTCACTGGTATTAATTTTTACTCTAAATAACAACAGAAATAAAGCAAAAAATCGCGGCGTCAGCTTCGAGAAATCTGAAGGAATAGAAATTGACGAAAAAACTGAACATATGGGAATAGTTTGCGAATATGACTTCGGATGGGATAAATGTGGAAATGGCTTCTCTGACGACAGTCGCAGTGGTACTCAAATTTACATTTTTATATTAGTAGGAATATCATCAACATTTCATGTTACTACCAGGACGAGGATCTGTTTTTGGCCTCGAAACAGGTAAAGTTGTGGCCTGGGAAGTGAAATCCGCAGCTTGTGCAAAATGCGATAGAGAGGACCCTTCAGATTATCATGTCTGCAGAGAAAACCACTCTGAAAGATCGAAATTGATGGAGCCTGCTTCCGATGTTTCATTGTTGGTTGCGAACAAAAACTTCGAAGGATGCAAGGTTCGAAAGGACGTTTTAATTGGAGACGAGGATGCTGCTACCGTTGCCCGTGTAAAAAAAATCTTCTCACATCTCATCAAGAAGTGGAGTGACAAAAATCACGTCTTAGAAGAATTCTCATCGAAATCGTACACTGTTGCAAAATGCCAGAGCTGTTTGACGAAATCACAGACAATAAAGTATCTCAAATCATTATTTTATTTTTTCATCACTCATCATCACTCCAAGTCATGTATTCAAACATTTGCCTGGTGGAAAGCCATTTGAGAGTCAAGTTTGGAAAGTAGAATTCGAGGAGATACTTGAAACATACGTAAAAAAAGCGGAAAAAATAGCACCATGTGGTTCATCACAGCGCAACGAATCGTTCAACCATATGATCAATACTAGCGCACTGAAAAGTCGCTTTTATGCTAGTACTTCTGCTGTTACGTACCGACTTACTGCAGCAGTTCCCAGAAAAATGAGGGGGCAAAACAAATTCCAAAAGTGAATGAAAGACTAGAATTGTCACCTCGAAAATTGGCGATGAAGTACCAGGGAATGATCGAGGAGAAACGACAGAAGAAAGCAGAAAGACAGAGGACTGAAAATTTTAAGAGACGAAGATTGTTCAACAAAAACATAAATGAATCAAATCGTAGGAAAGACGCTCGAAGGGCTACTCATATTTCAGCGGAATGGGAGAAACAATGGAAGGTGCGATTGGTGCAACTTTTGAAATAATTCCAAGGTTTCCAATTCCCCGGTCCTGCATTGGTCTCTTCGGAAACCGATCAGGGGGCCCTAGAACAGGCCACTGGGCGCGTCCTCAGGTTGCAGATATAGGGGCCCTGTACCGAGGGTCACTGCTGAATACGGATACATATCTAAATAAGCAGTCGCGGACAATGTTCCAGGGAAGGTCGCGAAGGAATAACCCCCAAGCCGAGGCGTTAACTACCGTGCCGAGGGCAGCATAGCACCAGGGGGTGGTGTCTCACTTGGTATCTCTAGGAAACCAGGCCACCTCCTAGAGTATTGAGGCCTTACCCCTGCATGCGGGGCTCTGCAGAGGCGGACCGAATACTTCCCTAGCTACCAGGTGTACAAGTATGAAACCGGTAATTTTTTTGAGAAAATACACGTTTATTTAATAAAAATGGTTATGCATTCAATCTTCAAAGTAATGGCCATTGCTAGCCACACATTTTTCCCATCTCTCTGGCAATTTGTGTATGCCTCGCCAAAAAAATTGTTCGTTTTTTGAGTCAAACCAGTCATCGAGCCATTTTTTCACATTTTGGTACGAATCGAAGCGCTGTTCAGCAAGTGCGTGCCCCATTGATGAAAATAAGTGGTAGTCAGATGGAGCCAAGTCTGGTGAATAAGCCGTATGAGGGAGGGCTTCCCAGCTGTACGAATTTCCCAATTCCCGAATCCTTTTGTTCGATGTGCTGGTGCATTGTCTTTCAGTCAATTCATGCGGCACCCATCTTCCCACCTTCAAAATCAATCCCATGGCTTTTAAACGTTGAGAAATGCATTGTTGGGTCACATTTAATTGTTCTGCAAGTTGTTGTTGCGTTTGACCATCATCTTCATTCAATAATGCTTGCAATTCGGCATCTTCAAACTTTTTCGGTGGTTTTCCACGTTCTTCGTTTCTCACATCGAAATCGCCACTTTTAAACTTATTTAACCACTCGTTGCACTGTGTTTTGCCTAGAGCATGCTGGCCGTAAGCTTTCACAAGCATTCAATGGGCTTCCAAAGCAGATTTCTTCAATTGGTAACAGAAAATCAATGATGTCCGCAAATCGTAGTTTGAAGGCACAAAAATCGACATTTTTACTAGCGAAAAAAAATTCGTTTTTGTATGAAACTTGATTGTTTATGAAGTGAATATTGTTGACAGAACTCAATGCGAAGAAATGGCGTCAATGATTTGGTTTGACAGAGCGTATAGTTTTACCTAGCGACACATAGATGTCATTACCGGTTTCATACTTGTACACCTGGTACTCGTGGGATAAATATGGAGAATAAAAATTTAAACAAAAGCTTCTGTGAGGAGTTGTTTGGAGGTAAATTGAAGGTGACGGAGATGCCCGTGGGTGGGAAGTCGGAGGCCAAACTATATCAGGCCTCACTCCGGAGAATTTCAGCGGATGAGTGCAAAATGATCCAGAGGATGACACAGATCCTGGAGGAGATGGAAGAGTTTTGCCACACCAAGAAGAACATGTTCTCCCCATAAGGGGAGGCATAGCTGCAGCAAACAAGGAGATCCAGAAGTTGAGCGCCAGTAATAAAAAACATGGAAGCTTGCTTATATCCCTGGAGTATTTCCTCGGCCTGCAGGTTGCTAAAAACAAATCGCAGCCCTATGCAATGGCATCGAATTCCCTGTCCTCATGATGCCACAACAAGACAATTTGACGTAAATACGCTACACGATAGAGGAACGCCAATCGCAACTGTCTCGTCTGCTGATGGAGCTGTGAAATTCATATCCTACATTCAACAATTCAAGTGCCAAATTATTTTTTTTTGGGCACAACATAATTAATTTCAATTCTCCAAAATATTGACGTGGTTGAAAAATCACAATTTGGACAAAGAATTGATCAAAATTTGGTACGGATTGACAGATACTGTGTCTTTGCTCCAAGAAGGAAGGATGGCTAAACTGGAGACATTGGCAAAGGAATACCTAACGACGCGAGAATGGAAATCCCAAATTGATAAAGCTCACGATGCTTTGGCTGATTGTCTCCTGTTGGAAGGGTTGCTGCGACATTTGAACATTGGTGAGGCTGACTTGAAGAAGAAAGCTGTTTCATTGGAGACATTCTTCGAGAACCGAACAAAACTTGCTAGGAAGCGATCAGATTTCCTACTTTTGTAACCACTGAAAGGCTGCATTCCAAAAACGATGCTCAATAGAATGGCCATGTAAGGAGTAACTGTAAACGAGTGAACAGAAGAACTAAAATTGCATGGCCCTAAAGAAATTTCGATTTGCTTTGAAAGTCTCCATCGATAAAAAGCCACGAATAACTAAAAACCAAAAAATCGTTAATGGCATCGTTAAGCGTGTGCAAGAACTCGTCAATTCAATGCATCGATAATTTGCATCAGTGTTTAATCATCGTTTTAGTTTGCAAATGTTATCTTTTGTTTGTAAGTTTTTATGAAAATTATCGCCTGTGTGAAACTTGCTATGATTACACTTGACATATGTTATTAAAAGCATCGTGTTTCGAACTATAAGGCAATAAATAGTATAAGTATTTCGCATGTATAAAATTTATTATTGCATCTCCCACTGTTTCCCGGTTTTTATGAAAATATTTATCGAAAAAATTAGATATAATTTCAAACATGCCCTCATAATTGAAATTAATTTATTTTATTATAATTAATTAATTCTAAATTTTCTTATTTTACTGCATTTATTAGCACGATAATTACTTTACAGTTTGTAAATATAACAGAAATGATAATTATATACGGGTCATTTCATGGGAGATTTAAAGTCAAAATTTTTTTTTCGTCGAAACATTTTTTTTGCCTTTTTACTTCGAAAATAATCGACACCTATTTTTTTTCAATGTGATATTTGAAAATTTCGAGATATAATTTTTTTAAGTTTGGCACTCGGGAAATTTTTTTTTTTTTTCAACAGCTCACTGTAAAGGCAGTTTTGAATATAAAATGTAACCCTTGCACTTAAAATGCGCGGAAGAGTACGAGCTTTCAAAAAAGTTATAGCACACATTTCGTTGTTTTTTTTGTAATAACAATATAGTACATTTTTATAAACAATTGAATTTTTTTTCATTTGGAACCAATTTTTTTTCGATTTTTTTATTTCTAAATTTTTGTTGAAGTTTTTTCAATATGCAGGCAAAATTTTGGAATGGAAAAATGAAAACTGCAGATGTAATTAATTTATAAAATATGTCCCGCGTGTTGCAACGAGCGAGCTCGCACGCTGCAACTACGCTTAAGCTTGTTTAGGCATGCTCGGACTCGAAGCACGTGTGGCAGTGAATGCAGTGACCGCTGTTTTAGTTTTCTGTAAATGTTCCTCAAGTGTTCACCTATTTCAAATTAATACAGAAATTCCAAGCTCTCGATTTAGAAATGTCTGCTGGAATCCGTTTAATAAAAAAAATCATAGTGGAAAAAAGCAACAAAAAAATTTGCGTTTTAAGTGTATCATTTAGAGTAATTTTATCGTAAAACTTCACTCATCAATACATCATTATAACTAATGATTCGTTTTGAAATAGTCTACGCACAAGTTTGAATGTACTTACAACAAAAATCTTCCATCTCCATTCCATTTGCTTCTATTCTGCATTGTGTACACAAAACATCATCCGGTTTGAAAAGTTTCAATTTTTCAAGTATCGAGGACGAAACGCGACGCAAATTTTTTTTTCCCTTTTTTCCACTATGATTTTTTTTTTTAAAGGGATTCCAGCAGACATTTTTAAATCGAGAGCTTGGAATTTCTGTATTAATCTGAAATAGGTGAATACTTGAGGATCATTTACAGAAAACTAAAACAGCGGGCACTGCATTCACTGCCACACGGGCTTCGAGTCCGAGCATGCCTAATCAAGCTTAAGTATAGTTGCAGCGGGCGAGCTCGCTCGTTGAAAAGCGCGGGACAGATTTTATAAATTAATTACACCTACAGTTTTCATTTTTCCATTCCAAAATTTTGCCTGCATATTCAAAAAACTTCAACAAAAATTTAGAAACAAAATAATCGAAAAAAAAATTAGTTCCAAATTAAAAAAAATTCAATTGTTTATAAAAATGTACTTTATTGTTAATACAAAAAAACAACGAAATGTGTGCTATAACTTTTTTGAAAGCTCGTACTCTTTCGCGCATTTTAAGTCCAAGGGTTACATTTTAATGTAAACTGCTTTTACAGTGAGTTGTTAAAAAAAAAAAAATTCCCGAGTGCCAAACTTAAAAAAATTATATCTCGAAATTTTCAAGTAACACATTGATAAAAAAAAATACGTGTCGATTATTTTCGAAGTAAAAAGGCAAAAAAAATGTTTCGTCGAAAATAAAATTTTGACTGTAAATCTCCCATGAAATGACCCATACATATAATGAAAATTTTATTTGTAATCGCTAAGTATATTAACTTAAAAAGTTATACAATGATGATTATTTCTTCTTTTTCAAATTCAAGATTTTAAAATTGATTTTGTTCATTAGTAAAGTTTTCCAATTACATACTACATATTGAAACATTCTGCAAGCATTCAAAACGATATTTGAAATCAATTCGTTTATCATTACGTCACAGAAATATGAATTTCAAAAATGCGAGAAAAGATAAGATTTGAATTCCATGCCTTTCCCGGACTCACCCAACGAGATGATAGAACCGTCAGCTGAGCGGAAATCACAAAAAATTATACAAAAATTAATATTCTTATGAAATTTCCCAACGGTTCAATAGTTTTCCTCAACACCGACACCAGAAAATTTGTCTCAAATTCGTGATATTATGCGCCCGCGAAATGACTTTCCATAAGAGCTCATGCTAAAATTCCATATTTCGAGACGTGATAATTCAAAATTTAATACGGTAAGGCCCAAAATGGCAGGGGACTTTCCGATCTGGAGGAGTCTAATCTATCAATATATGAAATAAAAAGGAGACTTAACCACCCCCTTCCCACTACCAGACTACCTTAAACTGTTCAAATGATTCTTTAGCACAAATTGAAACGAATAGAATCGAAAATTCAGGTACCTCTACAGTTGTTGTAAAGTTAGAAAAACGTCAAATTGAATTACAAATTGGAAATTATCTGACTTTTATTTTCTGCTGAGTATTCAGACTTAAGTAAACTACAAATATCCCTCTTGTATGATCCAAACTTTTGCAATTCATTCTTTTTTTGCTGCGCTTTATTGTATTGACATCTTATTTTTAGGTGTGTTTACTTATACGGAGAATGAATTCTTTAAACTTTTGAACTGTACTTTACAAGGTCAAATCGTACATAGGAAACATAAAAATTCAAAGCATTTTGATTATAAAAAATTGAAGGATATAGTAATATTCGATAGAATCAAAGAAGATAACGTGAATTACACGTAAGTTTCATTATGATTGGCAAATAAAACAGAACAAAATTAAAAGCAATAAATGTTTATTTCCATGCCAGTATTATAGTATTTGCATGATAATAGGTATATGGTTACTAATGTTGCAGTTGTTTTTTGAACAAAATAATTACTCATTTGTAATTGCTAAAGCAAGTTAAGCTGCCATATTTAACTAATAATTATACACCAAGTTAAGTAATTGTTAGTCAATTAAAAATCATTCTAATATAGCCAGTTGCTTCAAAATGAGGGCTATGAATTAGTTATCTGTAAATATATTTAAAAATAACACTACGATATCTATACAATAACCTTAATAGATAAAAGCATTATATTTTTTCAAACCTAGAATATTTTTTACTTCATATTTCTCTATACTTTGTAGAATCAAAACAGAAGATTATTTTACGTTCCGTTTTATCAAACTGTGGGCAGGGAAAATATAGGCATTCATGGAAGCCTATATAACCATTACAAATACCTCAGGAAGCTATTAAGAGAAGCTCGTATCTTAATAACCCCCGTGGATGGTGACTATGAAAATATTGAATTGGATAAAAATCAGGAAGGTTAATAAAGAAAAAAAAGATTTAAGACTGTATCATTCAAATAATTCACTTGTTTGCTGACGTCAATGTCTTTTATTTTGCTTTTTCTATAACAGTTAACCATTGCACTTTGGAGTGTCTCATGGATCCAAATAGAGAAAAATATTCAGCGGGAGATGTGATTTGAGAATGGGAAAATTTGTATGAAGAAAGACCTAGAATACTTCCTAGAACTAACAAGAAAGTGGACTTGATATTGTAAAAGTATTTACAAAGTTTTCCATGTTTAAATCCACCGCTCGGAACAACATTGGTATACATCATTTTCGTATACATATATTATACTACTACGAAAATTCTATACGATTCCAGAATTCTGAAAACTATTATTTCGATTGTGCCGGAAATAATATGTCCAAAAATACTATTTTTGCAAACATTCGTTTTCGCACTATGCAGAAACCTTTCGTCTTTATAGAAAAACAGTGAAAAATGTATGTCCTTTTTATGGTTTAAGATGTCTGCCGTCTGCTGTTTTGCTGTCTTGTAATTGTAAATTTTGTGTTCTAATGCGCGTGGCAACGTAAATAGAGAACGAAAACAATTGCATCAAGAATCGGTTGGGCTCTAGAGTGTGGGAACATCGTTTCCACGAAAATAACTTCCTCATGGTCCCGAACGCAGCAAAGTGAATACAGGCGATTGTATTTGAAGCTGAATATGAGTTTCAAATTTAATTTGAATATTTTCTCAGTCTTAGAGTTAAATCAGGAGAGTGCACGAAAGAGTGGTACTTTTCTGTTCCAGGCACCGTTTTTGCTGATGAAAATCTACTTTGAAGTACTGCAGAAGTTGTTATGTGATTTTATTTATTATTAAGAATACTTAGGTTTCAATTAGATTCCTTTTCGCCTACTGTTAAAGGGCATCTGCAGTTAAAACTTGATCTTTTGATGATGCATGAAGTCTAGCACTCGCGGCAAATCTTGTTATGTTACCACTGATGCCATCACACGGGTCTTCCATGTACCGTAGCGTGAAAGTGCAACTTGGCAGAAATACAAAAAACCGTTTCGTGGTGAAGCAGATTAATGAAATTATACCTATTCTTAAAGTGTTGACACTTGAATGATTTAGCTCGTTGACTTCCTTGTAATCAATGACGGCAGTGAAAATAGTAGCAAAGGCGTTCTGCATAAACTTCTGCGTCCATTATTTCTGTACGTAATGTACCCCTGTCAGTTTGTTGCCAAATTTGGAATTCTATTCCGCCAATGCATTGATCTGAGAGAACTGATGTTATGAAGTCTTTAAGAGCGCTTGTGCCAGGACACGCTGAACATTTATAAAGGTAGCACACAGGAGTCAGATCACCACACACAATTTTCATTATAGCACCATAATGAGTTTTAATGGGAGCATCAATGCGAGCGGAATAGGATTCTTTTAAGTTTATGACATTTAGCATAAGGTTCATTTTTTCGTGATGGACACAAACGCATACCGAATGCGTACCACTGGCTCCATCGAAAACACAATTTTGGGGTCTGAGCTGTGAGAATTTTGAGAAGCTAGTGTCTACTGTTGGGTTCTGGGATTTGAAATGTTCATATAGTTCAGAAAGGTTACACAGAATTAATCTCTTTTGAGCGTGAATAAATGGTAGTGTCACCCTCCATAATAATATTTTAAAAGATGCTGGTTTGCGATCGATGAGGGTAAAATATGAAGAAGAAAACTCCTTATAATGTCAAAATTGTAGGACGTTACGTTGGCTATGGGTTTGCCAACCTAATCAGGTTTTGTAAAAGAAGGTTAACTTCGGTTCCTTTCGAGAATACCTTATTTATATTCACATATTTAAGTACACAATGACACATTATTTGTAATTGCACTCTTGAATTATTATTTATTATTATTTATTATTATTATCGAAAAGTTATTTTGAATTTTTTTTCATACATAACAATTTTACATGACAAATTTGAATGAGTATATGTGAGTGGGAAGTTTTAGATATTCGAAAAAGTACATAAGTTATATTTTTTGGGATAGAAATACCAAAGGGTGTCTTGGTGTAAGACGACCTTGATTGAAAGAAATATTTCATTCTAGGTTGTATTACACCAAGACACTCTTTGGTATAAGTCCGTCTACAAACGTAGGTAGAATAATTGATGTTTTGTTCAAATATTAAAACCTTGCATCCGAGAGACCATTCTCGCGAACCATGTGACCCGGCAGTCTGCACCCGCTCTCTTTAGTTCTTCGAGAGTGAAGAGTTCTTCGCGCCGAACCAGGCAGGAGCTTCGGTCCTGTCTTTGGAACGGCTCTACATGCGGAAACAAGCTTCGCACGATGTACTTGACTCGACCGGGATTATCCAGGCCCGGGGTCTTTCTTCTAGTCACTAATCTCTTGGTGACTATTTTGAAGGCAAGACCCCATGGGTCCTTCTCGACCTCACCCATCAAGTCTTTCCAGCACTGAAGTCGGCTTTTCTTTATGCCTTACCTCAGAGCTGATTTTGCTTTTTTCCATGCCTCGTGCAGCAGAGGATCACCCATTGAGCGGGTGAATCTCCGCCACGCTGCGAGGCATTCCCGACGCAGGACAGACAACTGGTCGTTCTGTTACGTACCGAGCTAAGGTGAGGGTAGGTTGGGAAAATTAAGAAAAGGGAGGAAAGTTTGTTGATTAAATCAGAGTGATAAATTCTGATTATTTATATTTTTGTGGGATCGTGGTCACTAGGCAAACCTATGCGGCTCGAGTTGTTCACAATAATAACAAATTTGATTATATTGCGGTGTACAAGCTTTATTAATTAAAAGATAGATATACAATAAGTTTTGAGATGCTTATGTGTATGACTTATACTACTTCTCAGGATGAGAAGGCAATATTAAGGATTTTATGCGTTTATGAGTTAATAATACAGGTTTTGAGATGCCTATATATGTAACTCACGCATTAAAAGTGTGCGTCTATATAAGTCAATAATACAGGTTTTGAAATGCCTATATATGTGACTTCCGCGTTTAAGTGTGTGCGTCTACAAGTAATTAATACAGGTTTTGAGATGCCTATATATGTAACTTGTACGTTTTATGCTAATATACTAGGTTTTGAGATTCCTAGGTATACAACTCACGCACTACAATTGGCGTTATAGTTAATATAATAAGTTTTGAGATGCTTATATATATAATTTACGCTTTTTCCTTGCTTGAGAAGGCAAGAGAGAGTTTTGTCGTATATTTCTCCTTGTTGATAGCTGGATAACGGCACAACCCTGGCTGGAGTTAAGTAGTGCTAGTCAAGTAGTACAGGAAGCGTATCAGACAATCCAACTTGCTTGCTAAACACTGGTTAAGTTCGTTTTCTGTAGATTTAACTCTCAGAACTCGAATTAATACGACGATACACGTATTTAACGGCACTTATTAATTCACGACAATCGCGTAAATGCATGAACTCGCGGCGCGTTCCCGCACAGGTCATACTATCGGGATCAAAGTTCATTTACGCTCAATGCGGTACATCTTTCTCCCGTCTTTTCAGCTATGTTACTTAATATGTATATGTTGACAGGTCGGTGCAATTGTACTAAGTTACAAATGGACTGACTCATCTATTATTTTATACATTAGTTTTTAATCTTATTTCCTTATAGTATTTATGTAATACATAATCTTTTAGTGTCTATATTTTGAAATATTATTTACGTTATCTTGCGAATCCCCAATAATGTGATTGATGTTATTGATTATCCATTATTGGTCCTTGATGATTATTCTGTACTAGTGTTTGATAATTATTATTAAGTATTTAACAACAATAATGAATTTTATTGTTATTTATTTTCGTTAAATAATTATTAATGTTTACTTATCTGATTTCCGACATTACCGACGGCAAGGCAGTGTTCTTGTTTTATGCAACTCGACTGCCTTGTCGATCTCAGATAATTTCTGACAGGTGTTTCCTACTATCAGTGTTGTAATGAGGAGACATGTATCAGTTATATCCCTGAGCGTTTACTGGGTTGCCTAGGCACAGGCGAAAGGAATTAAAATTTTAAAATATCAGGGATGTAACAGTTCCACCAATACATTGAGTCCCCGGTACGCCCGTGCCGCCGTCAAAGCATCGAGTGGTCACATGCTGCGACCATTTTCCGCCTCGCAGCCCGCACGGTGTCCTCCAACGACCCAGCAGACTTAGCCCAACCAAGCTCCAGTGTCTCCAGAACGTGGGATTTTTCGGCCCCCACCACGTTCCCATCTGGGAGAAACACATGCAAACGTGGCGTGTCAGTGTGTCGGCTCTGCTACACGCTGCGGTCACCAGCTTCGTGTAAAGCCGAAGGTGCACGAAGACGGACTTCGTTACAATGCTTGAGTTTTCAAGTTATTTTTAGATTTCACGCTTTCGTTTATCGAGTCGAAATTAAGAACTGTATTTTTCTCGAGTACGTGCAAAAGAGGCGCGAAGCAGACGACGAATTTGAATTTACGAAGTATATAGTTCAAGAAATAACACTTTTCTTCAATTTCTTGAAGAAAGTCTGCATGAAATAAACATCAGTATGATCTTTGAAAATTTCATGAGGATTTCAACACTTCAAAAATAAACTTTCAGTGAAATTTAGTGACAATAAATGTATAAAATTTGAATCAATATATAATTTTCCATTCAAATTTATATACTTCTTACTAATTTTGTACATTTAATAATTTTTCAATTAGAACAATATTTTTTATCAAGATAAAATGAACATAAAATTCAAGTTCATAATTTATATTTTCAGTTATATGTTAGAAATATTTTCATCTCACATTTTTGTAGCCTAAGCACAAACTTTTCATTCCAAAACTTAAAATCTCTACGGAAATGGAAAATTGTCTAATAACAGTAGATAAATTAAAAAGCTAAAATATGTGTTTATTGGTATTTCCATATTAACATATAAATATCAATCAACTTTAAATTTTACATAAAAATGTTCGTTCGAAGTGTTCAAATCTTGTTACAATTTGACAAGAGTTTATGGAGGAGTGCAATCTTTTGGATGAAATATTTTGTAGTTCTTAATTTGTCTGTCCGTCTGAAATCGTAGTAAGATTTGAACAGTAAACAACAAATTTTCCAATAGAATTCAGGATCAATAATAATTGATTCAGGAAATACTTCAACTCTGTAGAGCATTTTTGTATTTCGAATTCAAAATGTGTGCTTAAGCCACAAAAAAGTAAGCTGAAAATGTAGATATAAAACTAATTATGTCATGTTTATGTCTTCTTAATGGAAAATACTTTGCATATAATTCTCTAATTCGATATTTTTTTAATGTATGAACATTCAAGAAATTGATAAATATTCCATCTTTTTATAGGAACTAAAAATTTCCGGATAATGCTTTGATTGAGAAAGCTAAAAATTTGTCAAATATTGATATAAATTGCAATTTTACAATTGCATTATTTTTCAAATATTTTAACATCTCTTCAATCTTGATAATTCTTACAGAAGTTTATTTCATGTGAGTGACTTTTTCTTTTTCTAATGAAAGATTTCGTAATTCTAAATTCGGCCCAATTCGTAACATTGTAAAAAGATTTTAAAACTTCATAAAAATTTTTTTTCTGTTTTATTAAGCAAAAAATTATATTAAAAATATTTTATCAAAAAAAAATAAGACACATTAAATTACGGTTTAAAATCCACATTCATAGATTGATGGTAAAAGCAGTTTAAATTTTTTTAATCTTACGTTTTAGTGACGTATGCACAGACATTTAAGCAGATAAATGAAATGCTTTATAGAAAGTCAAAATTTTCTTATTACTGCACTTAATCAAATTTATAAAGTAAAAATATTTTTTAATTGATGCTTTCACTCAATTCTTTAAACATTCATTAATTGAAAATTGTACTCAAAATTTAATCTTGCAGCGTTCCAATATTCCCACAATGTTACAAAATCTTATTAATCATTATTTTAGTCGAATTATTTTCAAAATATTTAAAAAATAAATGTAAATATTTTGATTAAATACTCTGTCAAATTTTGCATTTGACTGATCTTGCAAAATTGTTGAAAGTTTTGAATACCGATAGAAGAAACTTTAAATGAAATTTTATGTTCATAAATGCTTAAAGTTCTATATAGAAATATCAACTACAACATTCTCAAATTTTATAAATAAACTACTAAATTCAAAAAGTTTCGGATTTTTTTAAAAACTGTACAAATTTCAAATATGAATCAGTCAAAATCTACAGATTATCAGTGAAATTTGACTGATTTAAATAACTAAAAACAGGTTACTGTGAATCAGTCAAATTTCACTGATTACTTCAGTGAAAAGTAACTGATTTAACAGTGAAAAATATTGTTTCCACTGATGATTCAGTGAAAAGGCAAATCACTGATTCAATCAGTGAAAATTTGACTGATTCAGATTTAGAGTGTATACAAATTTCAAATATAAAGTGTACTCTGTACATTAATCAAACAAATTTAGAAGATGAATATTTTAATAAATATTCCTAAATATTATTGGAATATGATACATATCGATTTAGAAAAACTTCTTCAAAGTACTCAGACATTTTTCTTATTTCACGACATTTTTGCACCATGTTTGACCTTTGGGTAGGACTCAAGAAAACAATTGTAGACATACTTTCATTACTTAGTAAAATACTATGAAGACTTGGTTTTTAAATTAAAGCGAAAACTTTTAAAACCTTTAACAATCGGTTGCATAGATTCTGCTCTAATCTTGGACGCAATTAGAGAAATAGGTTTTTTTGCTTTTTTTAGATCTAGTTTTTGCCTTAAACATAAAAGAAAGAAAACTCCTTTCCACACCACCACGGAGGTAGAGTTTAAGGCTCGTTTCTTTACGTGGTATCCCCTGTAGGCCTATTCCACGTCCTACGAAACGAAAAGGGTTTTTGCTTTCAAGCAAAAAGAAAAAAGGAAAAAAATGAAGCAAAGTGGTAAAAAACGCTACAAATGTAGCCCGTACTTCAGGCTTGCCTCTATCAAATGCCAGTAGGAAAGAAGACTTGTTAGGCAAAATGCAGAATCCTTTGACACTCGCATATTTCCTATTCTTGAAATTTACTTTGAATAGGTTCAACGTATACAATGCGAAATTTCAAAGTCGCGAAACAATGGTTCAGGAACTTCAGCCAAACTCGGCTAAATTCTTCGTATGGATTCTTAGCAGTTATTTGAAAGAGGGTCTTCTTCAACCGAATTTATTCTTTCAAATCATTAGAAATGTTAACTTTGCAGATCCTAGTAATCAAAAGCCGCTTCAAGACATTGACGTTGGTAAGGAAACGCGAGAATATTTCCAGCAGCAACTTACAAACAAGAAATTGCAAATAGTAGAAGTTGATCTATTTCTTCGTAATTGCTTGAAATTTTATGTCACAGCAAGCGAAGAAATTCGCAATCGACTTCCTTTTGATGACATCTTTTTGTCTTGCGTTGCTGTTTTCCGGCCTCAAGTAGCTTTCTATGCTGATCGAAGCGAAACTTTTCCTAGGGTCTGGAAAGTTTGTCAAGATTTAGGGTCGTTTGATGGAATAGGTGTACAAAAAGAGTGGGATTCTTTACTCAAAATCAGACAGGAACTCAAAGAAAAGTGGTCGAATTTATCTTTTGACGAAATGTGGTCTAGTATCGGTGTATCTTCGACGAGTACAGGAGAAAAACTTTTTCCAAATTTGACCTCAGTATTGAATCATGTTCGGAGTCTTCCTCATTCAAATGCTGAGGCGGAGCGAGGTTTCTCCATGCTCACGGACGCGAAAACTCCAAAAAGAAATCGCTTAGGAAACAGGACGGTCAACTCAATTTGTGTTACTCGATCAGCCCTAAAGGCGAGAGCTGAAACAGCCAGAACAACGAGCATCACTTCGAAGCATTTGCAAATAATGACCGAAAATCTATATGAGATGGCAGAAAGTGATAGGGAAAGTGGTTTGTCGCTCTTCCCTCACGAAGGAGAGGATTAATTCTAATGGCCAAGGCATGGCGTTAATCAATTTCAAACCCCTTTCTTACTCACAAAATAATGACATTTTATTTCTTATATCAGAGATACGTTCTTAATTCCTTTCTTCGCGTGCCTCGGGTATGGAAATTGTTTAGTTTTAATTATTATTTTGTGAGTAAGAAAACATACTGAAATTGAGTAATATCACGCTTTGGGCATAAGTGAGAGGCAAGGGGACTCACAATAATCAAGCACCCCAAATCATCCCGAATTAATCAAACATCTTCAATATTTGATTTAAAACAAAACATTTTTGTTCGACGTATACTGGCATTTGATAGAGGCAAGCCTGAAGTACGGGCTACATTTGTAGCTTTTTTCACCACTTTGCTTCATTATTTTCCTTTTTTCTTTTTGCTTGAAAGCAAAAACCCTTTTCGTTTCGTAGGACGTGGACTAGGCCTACAGGGGATACCACGTAAAAAAAACGAGACTTAAACTCTACCTCCGTGGTGGTGTGGAAAGGAGTTTTATTTCAGAATATTTGGGATTCTCTAAGAATGAACCAGCTTTTTTTATTTTAATATTTCAAATGTGTTTTCTTTCTTTTATGTTTAAGGCAAAAACTAGATCTAAAAAAAGCAAAAAAACCTATTTCTCTAATTGCGTCCAAGATTAGAGCAGAATCTATGCAACCGATTGTTAAAGGTTTTAAAAGTTTTCGCTTTAATTTAAAAAGCAAGTCTTCATAGTATTTTACTAAGTAATGAAAGTATGTCTACAATTGTTTTCTTGAATCCTACCCAAAGGTCAAACATGGTGCAAAAATGTCGTAAAATAAGAAAAATGTCTGAGTACTTTGAAGAAGTTTTTCTAAATCGATATGTATCATATTCCAATAATATTTAGGAATATTTATTAAAATATTCATCTTCTAAATTTGTTTGATTAATGTACAGAGTACACTTTATATTTGAAATTTGTATACACTCTAAATCTGAATCAGTCAAATTTTCACTGATTGAATCAGTGATTTGCCTTTTCACTGAATCATCAGTGGAAACAATATTTTTCACTGTTAAATCAGTTACTTTTCACTGAAGTAATCAGTGAAATTTGACTGATTCACAGTAACCTGTTTTTAGTTATTTAAATCAGTCAAATTTCACTGATAATCAGTAGATTTTGACTGATTCATATTTGAAATTTGTACAGTTTTTAAAAAAATCCGAAACTTTTTGAATTTAGTAGTTTATTTATAAAATTTGAGAATGTTGTAGTTGATATTTCTATATAGAACTTTAAGCATTTATGGACATAAAATTTCATTTAAAGTTTCTTCTATCGGTATTCAAAACTTTCAACAATTTTGCAAGATCAGTCAAATGCAAAATTTGACAGAGTATTTAATCAAAATATTTACATTTATTTTTTAAATATTTTGAAAATAATTCGACTAAAATAATGATTAATAAGATTTTGTAACATTGTGGGAATATTGGAACGCTGCAAGATTAAATTTTGAGTACAATTTTCAATTAATGAATGTTTAAAGAATTGAGTGAAAGCATCAATTAAAAAATATTTTTACTTTATAAATTTGATTAAGTGCAGTAATAAGAAAATTTTGACTTTCTATAAAGCATTTCATTTATCTGATTAAAAGTCTGTGCATACGTCACTAAAACGTAAGATTAAAAAACTTTAAACTGCTTTTACCATCAATCTATGAATGTGGATTTTAAACCGTAATTTAATGTGTCTTATTTTTTGATAAAATATTTTTAACATAATTTTTTGCTTAATAAAACAGAAAAAAAATTTTTATGGAGTTTTAAAATCTTTTTACAATGTTACGAATTGGGCCGAATTTAGAATTGCGAAATCTTTCATTAGAAAAAGAAAAAGTCACTCACATGAAATAAACTTCTGTAAGAATTATCAAGATTGAAGAGATGTTAAAATATTTGAAAAATAATGCAATTGTAAAATTGCAATTTATATCAATATTTGACAAATTTTTAGCTTTCTCAATCAAAGTATTATCCGGAAATTTTTAGTTCCTATAAAAAGATGGAATATTTATCAATTTCTTGAATGTTCATACATTAAAAAAATATCGAATGTGAGAATTATATGCAAAGTATTTTCCATTAAGAAGACATAAACATGACATAATTAGTTTTATATCTACATTTTCAGCTTACTTTTTTGTGGCTTAAGCACACATTTTGAATTCGAAATACAAAAATGCTCTACAGAGTTGAAGTATTTCCTGAATCAATTATTATTGATCCTGAATTCTATTGGAAAATTTGTTGTTTACTGTTCAAATCTTACTACGATTTCAGACGGACAGACAAATTAAGAACTACAAAATATTTCATCCAAAAGATTGCACTCCTCCATAAAATCTTGTCAAATTGTAACAAGATTTGAACACTTCGAACGAACATTTTTATGTAAAATTTAAAGTTGATTGATATTTATATGTTAATATGGAAATACCAATAAACACATATTTTAGCTTTTTAATTTATCTACTGTTATTAGACAATTTTCCATTTCCGTAGAGATTTTAAGTTTTGGAATGAAAAGTTTGTGCTTAGGCTACAAAAATGTGAGATGAAAATATTTCTAACATATAACTGAAAATATAAATTATGAACTTGAATTTTATGTTCATTTTATCTTGATAGAAAATATTGTTCTAATTGAAAAATTATTAAATGTACAAAATTAGTAAGGAGTATATAAATTTGAATGGAAAATTACATATTGATTCAAATTTTATACATTTATTGTCACTAAATTTCACTGAAAGTTTATTTTTGAAGTGTTGAAATCCTCATGAAATTTTCAAAGATCATACTGATGTTTATTTCATGCAGACTTTCTTCAAGAAATTGAAGAAAAGTGTTATTTCTTGAACTATATACTTCGTAAATTCAAATTCGTCGTCTGCTTCGCGCCTCTTTTGCACGTACTCGAGAAAAATACAATTCTTAATTTCGACTCGATAAACGAAAGCGTTGTAACGAAGTCCGTCTTCGTGCACCTTCGGCTTTACACGAAGCTGGTGACCGCAGTGTGTAGCAGAGCCGACACACTGACACGCCACGTTTGCATTGTGTTTCTCCCAAATGGGAACGTGGTGGGGGCCGAAAAATCCCACGTTCTGGAGACACTGCCAAGCTCATCTATGTGCCTGGTTTCATCAAGATGTTTTTGTAGCTTGTCTTTGCTGAGTCTTCTTGTGTTCCAGGAGGGGCTTCTTCCTTTGCCGCCCCTTCCCGAATTCACTGGGTGACTCCGTTCCTGGATGCTAAACTCAATGCGCTGGTGGTCACTCAAGGTTATTACATGGAGGATGCACCAGTCGACTATCCTTGAGGCAAGACGGCGCGGCAAACGTGAGGTCGATAATCGACCCCCCTGCTCCTCGTCTGAACGTAAAATCCCTGCCCTGATTTAACACAATCAGGTCATTCCTAACGGCCATCTCACCGACCAAGATTCCCCTCCTATCCAGATGGGCTTCGCCCCACTCGGCGACTTACTATTAAAGTCGCCCGCGATAAGGGACCGCCCACTAGCCTCTCTGAGGCTTTCCTCAAGGAGGAGGATCTGGGTCTCGTGGTCCCGAGGTTGAGCTGTAGAAACTTCACTTTCCACCCCTCAACCTCCGGAGCTCCGCCCTAAATATTTGGCAAGAGCCGCTCCCCGAAGCATAGGCGACATCTTTTTCGCCCCTATCAGCACATGTCAGGCACCTAGGCGGAGCCTTGCACTCCTTGGCCACGTGCGACGCGCCCCCATACCTCCAGCAGGCGTCCTTTCTGCCTGGAAGCGTGCAGCCGCGCGACATGTGGCCATAACCCTGGTACCTGAAGCACCGAAAGGAGACGTCTAGAATCAGAATACTTCAGATAATCGTCCATACAATCGACCACAGTATATTTAATCAGCGGACGTATTTTCAACCGTAAATTACAGTCCTTATATCTAGCACATGCTGGTGAAATCAGAATCTCTTGCTGTACATAATTTTTGTTTAGTTCACCCGAATTTTTTTCGAAGCGAGCACCTACATCCGATGATATGCAGACCTCATTCACCTTTTTTTACAGATGAAGTCAGCTTCTAAAATATTTTGATCATCAGACGCAGTAAATCGCATATCAACTCTTTCAACTTCCGCATTTACTTCTTCGAACGCTACTTTAACTCTGTTGAAGTATCTTCTAAAAATGTCAAAACAGTGCCTTTGTTGTTTTTCCAAAGTATCTTCGCGGGGCCAAAACGGTAAAAAATGACGACATACTTCGTCAAATGGAGAGTTTTCTTTGTAAAACTGTCTCCACGTACCTGCTTCCTTAAAATCTTCAATGCTATCAATTTTTAACTCTCCGAAAAGTTTAGAAAGAACTCTTCCTAATTTTTCAGGAGTCATTTTTAATTTTTTCTCATTTAGTTTAAAAGAATTTTTTGATGATAAATTTTTCATTTTTAAGCAAGAGTGAAGTTTTATTTATCTTGAAATCAAGGAATAACTGGTTTTTCTAACACTTCTAAGAAGCAAAGTAAAATTTGAATATACTGATACACAAAATTAGTGCTTTTTAACCTTTTTCAACGCAGACAGATTCGTAAAGAGAAATCAGTTTACAGTTATTTCAGACGTACTCACTGATAATCATAAACGTTACTATGCTATACTATAGTACATTACGTGCCCAGGCGCAGAATGAGGGTAATTGCGGGACGAGCGACAATGCGCGCAGGAGATCGAAGCTAAGGCGTAGTCGAGGCAAAGCCGAGACGAAGCCGAAGCGCGATCAGTCCTGCGAGCATTGTCGCGAGTCTCGGAATTACCCGAATTGTGTGCATTGGCACGTATTCTATTTTATGTGACTTCGGTGCGTATACGAGTTTTTATGCGTACACTGGAATCTAAACTAGTATTGTAGTTGTTTGCGGCGCCAGTCATTACACTTGATATGTCACGACTAGTCCCGGCCATTTTGATTTTATCGATCTTGTGTAGTAGTAATGGATTTTAGTAGACGCATGCGCAGTTCAAATGTACAAGGCTTTGCCAGTAAGATGCTAACGCTGTACGAAGAAGAAGAAGAATAAGAAAGATTGAGCTTCGTTTCATGGCTATGGGCGCATGCGCAGTTCAATTTCTACATTTCATTCCTTTCTGGCGAAATGTACTACATTGCGCTACTGTTAACTGTAGCGAAAAAACGAGTTTGCGCGCCGGTGGCACATAAAATAATTATCTTCAATCAACGATTTTTTACTTTTATCATGTTTTGCTTAGAAAATCGTAATTTTTACAGGTATTCTTTATTCCGAAACAACTTTCACTCTTGTTTGTGCATTATTTCTGTGTTCTAATTATTGTAATCTGATAAAGATATTTTTAATTCGTACTTCACATAAAATATTTTAAAAACATTTATTTCTTGGTTTTATTGGCAAATATAAATAGAACAAAGTTTTTCAGAACACAGAATCACAATAAATATTAAATTTAAGAGAAACCCAAAAGATTTCACTTATCCAGGCTAAGATCCCACAGTATTTAAAAATTAATGCGGTAAGTAAATACCATGCAAAATATAATTTAGAATTTGCAAATGTATCCTTAATGAGTCGACTTTAATTACACTCCAATACATTTTTTTTGCAATATCGATTGTAGGGAAATAGAAGGCTCTGGGAAACCGATGTGACCGTTTCAAAATTTCTTTTCACGCTGTATCGAGGGTATCCCATGATGCTAGCAAATCCAGCATAAATTTTTAAGAGGTTGAAATGTACATCGTTTCTACTCATTTGTTATCATTATGACCTGTGCTTAGGCCACTTTTTTTATACCAAAAGATTGGTGATCTTATTCTAACTCAGGAGAATCTCTAGTTTCGAAACCTGTCTGTAGCATCTCTATAGTCACTGCAAAGATACAAAAATATACAAGGATACCACGGAGATCATTCTTATCATCTTTATCACAAAAAATTATTTAGCTGATGATTGTTTTCTAATTTTTTAGTAAATAGTTATAAAAGCATTTACCTTGTAAGAATTAGTAAAAATAGTATTTCCTAATTTTAGCTCAAGCTTCTTCTCATTTTTTTTTGCGTGAGAAGGTAGTAACTGAACTTTAGGGATCTATTTACATTTCAAATTACAATTAACGTTTAATGGAAGGATCTAAAAATTATAGTTTGTGAATCTCCATGATAAATATTTTCCTTCAATTAAATAATTATGTGGGTGATGGGTCCAGAAATTGTTTGAAGGTGTTAAAAAAATGTGAAAAATTTAATTTTAATCTTAATAGGTTACTGGCTAGAATCTATGTTAATTGTTGGCTTTGATAGGCATGTTATCCAAGGCTTGACTTCTTGTGTAACGCTTAAAATTTCAGATGATGAATGATAAATCTGTTCGAGAATAGTAATTTATCACAGAATTAAATTAAATGATTCAGAAATTTTTTGTGTCCAATTAATTTTTAGCACGTGTATAAAGAAATATATATCTTAAAATTATTATTATGAACACCTTTGAATTTCAAAAATACTCTATTCAAAACCCAATCAACGCCCGTCTTCAAATTATTCCTTCACAAAATTATGTTTCGCCACCCAATTAGGAGTTGTTGTTCTATTAACTTGTATGACATTTTTTTCAGATATAAGCAAATTAGCCATACATTGAATTGCCATTTTCCAGGGTGAGCAAAAAGAAGGCTGTTGAGCTAATTATTACTTTACTTTTGTTTATTTATTTATTTTCATTTTTCCAATTATCTGGAAAAATCTTATTAATATTCTTGTATTTAATTGCGAAATGGCATTTAAAAATCGGGAAAAACTATAATAATAATGATACAAGTAAGAAATGAAAAACCCTTTACTAAAATAGAACAATTAGTATATTCAAGAAATTATAACATTTGTTATCATTGGTTATTATATCTAACCATATACAGCGCTTCTAGGCATTTCCATCCGTTGAAGCTGGTCCTCGACAAAAATGAGCTCTACGATTATTCTACCGACAGAATATCATATTGTGTAACTCTAGTTTTTTTTCTTTGATGAATTCCATGTGATCAAAAAGCTTAATCAGAAGGATAGTGTTATCGAATTTGCCGTAAAGACTTCCAGCAATAAATCCTACCACCACGCTCTTTTGAATAACGGGACTTCCAACATCACTCTAAAATTTAAAAAGTTAGTTGAAAAAACTGCTCCAGAATAAAAAAACTAACAATTCATATTACATTCTTCTATACGGAGAAAACTAGTTGAGGTAATTTTACTCAACTCTGATGATTAAAGTTGGGACATAAGGACATTTGAACATTTATTAAATCCTAGGCGGGTAAAATGAATTTGATAAATCCCTAATTCACCCGAAGTGGATAACAATAAGCGTTACATAAGAAATAGTAAGGAGTTGAGTAAAACGTTATCGACGACAGGGCATCAACATGCGTCAGTGGACGCTTGAGGAGCTTTAAACCGTAGTTGAGTAAAATGAACATCGGGCGTATTATTTCAACTGGAAATGGTATGGTTCTCTTAAATAAAAAAAAATTCTTACCTCGATCCTGCCATTAGTCATCCGATACATACATACATATATAAACAGCATACAAATACATTCACACCATTTAGTCGTAGTCAATCATTTTTTAATCACAAATAGACTTAAACATATAACCTTACATATATAAACCTAATAACTACACATATATACAAGGTGAGGCACATCAAGCATTACAAGTGTTAAACTATTGATCATATCCAAAAATGTTTCAGACAAAAGTTTCAGTGTTCGATAAGGCCGTCATACTGAATCACCCTACTTTTTTTATCGGTGGAGGCGTTGAAGCTACGTCAAGCTCAACTCTACTTTTTTAAATGAAACAATGTTTTTTTTTTTCGATGACATTATTACCGATTTTAAGACGAATTCAGCGACCTACAACACAAGGTCATTCTAGTATAGCAAAGTATCAAAATAGTCAAAAAATCGAAAAGATGCTCGAAGTGATGACCCTCAACTTGTAAACACTTGTTAATTCGCTGATGAAAAGACCGTCTAACTTCAGCCAACATTTGTGGTGTAATTTCGGTACATGCTCGGCGTATTATTTCTTTCATGTCGTCACGCGTGGTAGGTGCTACCGCTATTACACGTTCTTTGACAAAACCCCATAAAAAGTAATCTGGTGATGTTAGATCTGGCGAACGAGGCGGCGAAGCTACAGGGCCGCCTCATCCTATCCACTTTTCGTAAAAAATCTCATTCATTAGTTTTCTTGAACACAGAGCATAATGGGGTGGTGCGCCGTCGTGTTGCATCCACATGTTCATGCGAACATGCAAGGGCACGTCTTCCATTAATTGAGGCAGTACGTGTTGTAGAAATTTTGCGTAAACTTGTCCAGTCAAGCGACCTTCAAAAAAATATGGACCAATGACGTGATCGCCGACAATGCCGCACCAACATTTACCGAACCATGGATGTTGAAATGGCACAGTTCTCATCCATCGAGGATTCTCATTTGCCCAATAACGCATATTATGCCTATTCACATTTCCAGTATTTGCAAAGTTAGCTTCATCAGCAAAAAGCACATGATTCAAAAATGAGACATCTGTGTGCATTTTTCTACGAATCCAATTACAGAAATTGACGCGTTTTAGGAAATCAATGCCGTACAAATCCTGATGCGATGACATACGATACGGATGGAACTTGTGTTGATGTAAGATTCTTAATGCAGATTGCTGACTAATTCCACTCTTTTTTCCATTTTCCTGCTGCTCGCATGTAGATTTAGTGCAGCAAGACCTAAGATAGGAGCCGCATTATTTTCATCGACAATTGGTTGACGTTTGACTCGTGTTTGTTTCAATATACCGAAGCGACAGAAACGGTCAGCTAATCGCTTAAGAGCCATGTGCGATTTTTATTGCCTATCCGGATAACGAGCCGCATATAAATCTTGGGCGTTTCTGTAATGTTTAGGTCATTCCCCTAGCATCATCAACATATCAAATTATTCTTGAAAATCGTTCATTTTCGCGTTCCGATGTACTCACATTAGAAGGTAATGCCTGACTAACTGATATGTCAACAGAAAATGCTTACTTTCTGCCGATGTCAACAATTCCCTATCGATGTGTATTATCATGGGTATCGTAAGAAATGAAAAAAAAATGAAAATAATTTTTCGACTATTTTCATAATTTGCGTAATTAGAATGACCTTATGTTGATATTTAGTATACATTTTTATTATAACTACGTATGCAGTTTAATGAAACTAAATTTTCAAATGTATATTAAAAAATTGCATTATTATCAAAAAATTTCTTATGTGGAAAACATTTAAAAGAAGGTTTTTTTATTTTCTGTGTTGTGTATTTTCAAAATATGGATTTTACAATTGCGAATTCCAAATTATCATTGTGCTTAAGAAATTTATGTGAAATCCAAATCAAACTTACAGTATCTATATAACTAGATTATGTGAAACTTTTAAATAAATTATATAAACTAGTGGATAATCATTAAAATGAATAGAAGTTAATTCTGCGGAGCATATACGAAAGCTTCGTGACGAACAGATAAAACACGACTGCAGTACGATGAATTTTTAAAATCGCTAGCTTATAAGTATGTAGAATCCACTATCAAGTAAGTGGTTCATTACGCACTAGATAAAACAGTACCTATTCCACTATTTTGAATTTAGCGAGTACTAAAATAAATTGTATTTTTTATGTTGTTAATTAATTTTGATTATTAAATATAATAACGTGGAACACCAGTATTTATGTTGAAAATTCAACACGTTTCTGAAATTAAAAAATGTTTATGTGTGCCCAATAAGGCGCAGATTACTTTAATTCATTCCTGCGTGAATAGATATAGCTGGTGGAATAAATCTTGCGATTCGCGATTTACTCAACTCGATTGAAGCGTAGATTAGAATGAAGGAAAAGCTCTACTATTTTTGTGATTTAATAAAAGACTGGTTTTTTATAATCAAACTACGAGTAATAATATATATATATATATATATATTTAGAAACTTTTGATGCACGCTTTCAAACTTCACCCTACATTTCTGAATTTGACTCAACTTTTATCCATTTTTAAAAAATTTAATATATTACAAACAATTACAGTGATTCTAAATAACTTCTAACTTGTCCTTATATCCCAAATTTAATCGGAAGTTGAATAAGATTACTTCAACTATTTTTCCCTGTGTATTGCAATGAAAAATGATTCTATTAGATAATTTTGGCCGCTATATTGTTATAAAAGTACTTACTATCGTAACTTGCTCAGTATCTGTTATCTGATGTGCACAGAATATGTACTTTTTTATATCCGAAGACGTCGGCGACTCAATGAAACGCATATGGTTCCAGCACTGCGAATCAGTCATCATCTGAACATGAAACCCCTATAATAAAAATTTTAATTTCACTTGATGTGATTTATTTAATTTTCGAGATTGCAAATGTTCTTCATGACATACAGAATATCATTATTACATCGGTAACTCTTGTAGAAATAACTTTAGTAAGTTTTTCTAATATCTTGTGATATTGCTAAATTTTGCAACTTACAATTTTAATTAAAGTTCGAAATTAAGCGATGTTTTAGATTTTTGGGCATTTAGTTTTCAAATTTTCCGCGGTCATAGGGGATTCCAAAGGCCGTACGGTACTCCGGCACTAAGAGCTGGAATTTTAATTTTATTAATTTGAAAATTTATTGTATTTAAAGGACTATTACTGTTTAAAAGTGTAGAAATATCGAAACTGTTTTTATTAATTTTCTTACTGTGCTACTAGCAGAGAACATCTCTAATAGTTTCGTAGATATACGTATTTTGAATGGACTATGCACTTTGCGCTCTTGATCTCGGAAAATTTTCAACGTGTATTTCTCGGAATCACGGTTTCACAGCTTTTTGGCAAGTTTTCTCGAGAACGGTTTCACATAATCCGATAATTCTCTAATTAATACTCAAATTATTGTCGCAACCTAAGAAAAAAGGTCACGCAGAGTAATTGTAATGCAATAATATTTAATATTTTTTAACGGTAAAAAACTTCAAGGAAAGAGCCGAAAAGCAAACATTTTTTAAAAATCAGTCACCATGTGTTTATAACAAAACTAACTAATGCAATTTTGTCAAGAATCGAGTACTCTCATCCGTGCAAGGTTCGCTTTGGACTCCTGTTGCCTCGACAATTTTAAGGATTTTTCAACGATCTTATCGTTTTTACAAAATGTATATCTCGCGTGTAAAAGATTGTCACGTCCTGCGACTCTATCGACTCAAGATACAGCAATAACTATAAATATATAGGAAGATCATTGAAATCGAAAAGCAGATTTAAATAGAATTGATATTTCTAACTGTGACATTAATGTCAGGTAATAAATTTCATCAGAGAGTGACTCGTCAAAGATGCTCATCCGATCTTGAGCTTCAATACCACCCTAGCGAACTGGCTGAACGGTAGCTTTACGCTGTACCGTAAAGCTATCGTAGAGCTATCGTAAAGTAGCATTATAACTCATGAATGAGGCAAAATAAACATTCAAAATGTTTTTATCCTTATTCTACGTTGAAAATAACGTTAACTGGTAATTGAAATATACAATAATTTTATTTATTTACGCTAAAAATTAAAAAAACATAATACCTGTCATTGAAGACAGTGCAGTGATTCATCACTTTCCATGTCTTCACCGTCAGGATTGAATATTTGTTAGAGTGAGATGAAAGTATAGTTGTGTCTCACTCCAACCAATGGTCAACTTTAACGGAGAAGTTCCACAAAAGGTGAACCACTGCACTGCCTTCAATGACAGGTATTATGTTTTTTTTAAATTTTTAGCGTAAATAAATAAAATTATTGGATATTTCAATTACCAGTTAACGTTATTTTCAACGTAGAATAAGGATGAAAACATTTTGAATGTTTATTTTGCCTCATTCATGAGTTATAATGCTACTTTACGATAGCTTTACGGTACAGCGTAAAGCTACCGTTCAGCCAGTTCGCTAGGGCATATATGGAAAAGGTGGCTCATCTTGCTTTTTACCCCTACCACAATTAACATACTTTAAGTTTATAAAAAGGGAAGCCCCAATGCTAAAGCGCAGTCAACATCCGAGTTCTACAATGTAACCAACACGCACCAGTCTAGTCTCACCATCTTTCATACTATAACCTCAGTCCAGTCTTAGCATATTCTATACCGCGAGTTCAGTGACAATTCAAAAGTGAGAGGCAAGTCTAGCCAAAATGATTCCAAGTGCCGAGAATTCGACCACCTATAAATCATGTTTTCACCATATTAACACAAATTAGACAACCTACAACCCTTGAAAGGGGCTGAGCTCCAATTTCAGCATAAGATATACGATATACGAACTTAACAGATTATATTCAAGACAACTCACCGATAGACCATCCAGTGGTAAATACTACAATCGTTAATTCAACAATTACTGCCAATATCCATGGTGCTTATTGACCATCAATATCGTATTATAATAAACGTTTTTGATCTAATCATTCTCATTTATTCACTGACTTTATCATCTTCCCTTAGAGAGGACCCTTCTGATCCTAACATAAAAGAGGAAATTCTTTATAAGAGAATCGTTAAGTTCCTGTCGCCGAAAGACAATAAAACCATAATAGTGGTATTGTTCTTTTTCTATTAGAAGGAAAAACCTTAAAAAATGTACAATTTCGTCTTCAAAAAGCTTATTTATTTATTATTATTATTTATTGAATTGGTTATTTTATGTACTACCACCAAGACCACGTTGGGTCATTAAGGAACTACGAGAACTATGAGAATCGAGAGGAAGATGTGAGATGTTTGTTGTACCGACTCTATACCATTTGAATTTTACCGCCTAGTACTAACCATCATATGCCGTCATCAACTGATACATTTGCCACCATTCGAAGATGCCACCAGGAAATGCGCTGCGTTTCCTGACACAGACTTCCCCAATGACTTCTACACATGGCGTGGAATTACGAAAAATACGAGCGTGCGAGTGGTACAAAGCATTCAAAGAAGGCTGAAAAGTGGTTGAAGACTCGCTCCGTTCCGGGCGAACATTAAGGTCTTCGACTGACAAAAATATCAAACAGCTGAATGAAATGGTAATGAAAATCAATTAACAATATTATTTGTTCGTTATGAGGCGTTTGAGAGAGAATATCTGTCACGAATGGGTCCTACTTTGAAGGCGAAAAAATGAATTTGGATGATTGAACTAATGTTTTGTGTTTTATTGAATATTCCCGATATTTATTTGACAGAATATGTATTGTTGGGGCTGGGTATCTTGAAGATTTGTGAGAAATCTCACGGATGAGAGTCTGGCACCTGTAATGTTTTTTTGAACTGTCACTGTCACGTGACAAATCCATTTATTTCCCAAAATTTCAAGACGATGTTGCATTCTCCGTGAAAATGTAGTTACAGAGCTGTAATTGTAGAGAACAACTAAGTTTTATATTTCAGAACCAAAAAGTGCAGAATTTGTACGAAACCAAAATTAACAGACGTTCCTTATTATCTCATGGTACATTTCTCAAATTTTAAGCAAGATATTTTATAAAGAAAAAAAGTTATCTTACATGGTTAGTTCAACATATAATTTTTGTCATGTGATCTGCTTCGCCCATGGCCTTAAAATATGATTATGGTTTTGTAATAATATTGAAATTTCGAAACATATGGAAAAATAAATGTCTCCACTCAAAATAAATTTTCGATGCTCAACTTTCAGAGCTGTAAAGGATGCCAGTAAATTATTCAAATAGCTCAGTGTTATTTAAGGGATAACGCCACTGTATTATTTTTAAAAAATTCAATTTTTTTCGATTTAAATAATGCCTTAGGGTCTTAAAAATAAGATACACCCGGTCATGTACCCGGGAAATATATTCGAAGTCCATTAAACAAGACGCAAATGGCGCACAGTGGGGCGTTTATTCTCAACAGTTAAAACTTTAAACGCGTTTTCCTCAAAACAACATTTTTTAAATTGGCCGAAAATATTACTTGGTCATTTTTTATCGATTCACTTTAAATCCTCACAGTTTCTTTGTAATTAGATTATCTAGAGAAGTACGTACGGATTTTTTGATAAGTTATGTTTTTTGTTTTTATGAACAATTCAAAATTTGCCACATAAAAATTAATTTTTTTTCAAAACTGCTATAAAAAAGAAATTAATATTCCCAAAACCTTGTACGTACTTTTCTAGCTGTCGTCATGAAGATTCCAAAAATTTTTGGTCAATGATGAAACGATTTTTTATTCAGATCATCCAAGCCAAAGGTATTTAAAAAACTAACCCATTTCATTACATTGGAGTTCATATACGTCCCTATAATTGTAGATACTAGATCCTGTTGAAATTCATTAGCTGATGCATCCAATGGCACTCCTGGAAGATTGCAAGTACGATCCAACTTTGCAAAAAACATAATTTTAAAAATGTGAGAATGTGTGGAATTGAATGGTGGCTCCACAAAATAACTTAATCTGTGCATCAATATTTTACGAAATTATCAAACCTTTCACACTAAATAGAACTTTCTATTAAACTTATAACATTGATATCTATATGCTTCCAATATCATGGAATACCTTCAGGCAGTGTTAGCAACTCCGTAAATAGAATTTATAAAATTAGGTTTGTAAAATTATAAAACGGAAGTGGAAATTATCGTACGTTTAAATAATTTAATAAATTAATAATTAAGGTCCTGTCTTAGATGTGAGTCCAGCCAATTCTTTTTACTCTCCCCATTCTCGAATTAATAAATCAAATGGATTTTCCACAGCAGATAAACATACCTTGATCTTTCTTTTACGTTTATCTGCTATGAAAAACCCATTTGATTTATTAGTTTAAGAATGAGAAGGATGAAAAGTATTGAAAGAAGTCATGTCCGTGACATGGCCTTAAGCAATAAAATGTGCTGTAAATGATAATCACAGTAATTTTGTCGTAAAATTTTAAGAATCATAACTGATTAAATTGAATTGCAACACACCTTGTGCAAATATAGGAACAAAATTTCCAGCGAGCTCTCAGGTAACTGCAAAAATTCATCCAATGTATCGTTATGTTACGTTTACGATGGGGATCTCAACTGATTAAAAATGTGCCTTAACCACTAAGTGTGCCACACTTTGTTAAAAAGACGCACTAAATCATCGATGGCACGCAAATGTACTAAGTTTACATGGAATTAATTTTCATAGTATTGGTGTTAAGTAAATAAGGGGGGAAATTTAGCCGGACTAGCGAAATTATAGTAGATCTAGAAGTTCTAGTACGCTCTCCATGTTAAATAGTAAAAATGTCTGAATTATGTGATGAGCACTATAATTATGTTATGGTTGCTGACTTTGCCTTCAGATTCGTTTGCAATGATACTATCATCAATTTTCTAGACAACTTACCCTCAAGACAGCAATGTCGTAACATTTATAATCATGCTTCTTCTCTTTGTATTTAGGATGAACTCTTGTCGCTACAGCTCTATAAAATTGTTTGGCAATTTGTACGGCCAGTCCCTGATAGATTATCCCTTTTTCTACATCATATATACAGTAAGCTGGCAGTAGAATAATAGTCGGAGATATAACTACTGCAGCGCACTTTATCAATTCACCATTCTGTAGTACTTCTGTCACAGCAAAATTATGGAAACTGTCTACTTCATGCTGCAAATACTGACTCAGTATTTGCTGGCTAGCTACTCTTATTTTACCTTCAAGTGATGACGTCAAATTCAATGCTGTGGAAAAGGAGAAGCGAATATTAATAATTTATGTATTGTAATAAATAGTGAAAATAAATCTAGGTATTTAGAATTAACATTTTGATCATTAATGATTCACCTATTTTATCTATAAGGTAAATATCTCATAGAACTTCTTCTATTTGATAACATAGCCCCACAAAAAAGTATCATGCACGGCAGACTACAGTGCCTTATCCTCACGTATATTGGCCCACTGAATACGAATCTAGGGGTAGATTTATTCCATCATAACAAGACATTTTTCTAACCTTAAAAAACGTGACCAATATGGATCCAATATGGCAGATAAATTTAAAAAAAAATCATATTTCTTCGAGTCTTGATTTTGAGGGGTTTTTGTATCGCTAAAACCATGGATTCGAATAAAGTAGGCTGAATCTGAAGTATAACTTTTCAAACATACAATGCCAGACGAATTTTTTGAAACCTTTTATGATGTCTTGGAGACTTGTTATATACAGGTTTTTAAATTTATTGTGGGAATATACAGTGTCACACGAGAGCTGTAGTTAATTTCAGGGGTACATATAAAACCAAAAAGTCTCATAAAATGTTTGGGACAAAATTCATTTTTTGATTTACAGGGGGCATAACTTGTACGTAAGTGTAAGCATGTGAGGCGTACGCGCGCTAAGGTAGCCAGGCAGTTTCCCCACTAAAGATGTAACTGAAATACTAATTTTGCATGAATTCTTTTACACAAAAGTTATCGCAACCAGCTATTATTCGCTTCTATAAGAAGACCGCAGCATACTGTCTCGAGGCAGCAGTGTTCGCAGAACGTGGACACAAACGGTCCCCACCACTGATCCGTGTGGATCCTCACACAACTGTGACGTCCTGAGTTTTAAATTATTATTTTTTTTCTTAGCTAAAGTCTAGAGCCTATTACCCTAACTATATTCCTCTGTTCATTGTCATAAATAAAAATAACAATTAACCGGGTAGAGGACAAGCCAAATGAATTAAATAACAACTTGAATTTATGATAATTATTTATTGAAAAATTACATTTGTCAGTCAAGACCCAGTCGACTTGTTTTAAATGTTGATTGCAGTTATAATGGTGCTTTCTTCTAGTTGGTATGATTGGTTCTCCAACCTTGAAAGAAATCACTTTTATGAGTCTGAGTTAGCGAGAAAGAAAGAGAACACTAGAAGGTATACGGACTGACAATTAACTTTTTGACTGATAAAATTTATATGAGCAAGGTTGCTTGAGGAAGAGATCCCCTCTTCGTGATGGTCCTATATATATACATATATAGCAAATTACTCCGTGTCCGTGAAGCTACGGATTTAGCACTCCTTGGCTGGTTTCGAATCCAAAGATGAATCCTGTTGAATTGATTCCTAATCACTCAAACAATATAACTCGCGTAATCCTTGGTTTGGTAATCGACTCCAGTTGCACTCTGTGTATTCCACTTGTTTACTATTTCCACGTGTTCACTTCGTAGGTTTATTTTTAGATGGCGGCGACAAGACGAGTTTTCAGACTGACAGGCGTTCGCATGCGTCTGTTTATATAACACGTGGGTCAATAAGTCCCGGGACTAACTAGGAAAAACACATTTTTTTGGCAAAACTCGACTTTATTCATCAACATCGTCTCCTTCAAAAGCAACACAATCAGTCCAGCACTTCTCTAACATTTCAATACCTTTCTTGTAGAACGATTTATCTTTGGCCCCGAAATAAGTGTTCGTTTCGGTGATGACTTCCTCGTTGGAGTAGAATCTCTTTCCTTGCAGCATTTTTTTGAGGTCTGCAAACAGGTAGTTCGCTGGGGGCCAGATCCGATGAATATGATGGGTGCGGAAGCAATTCGAAGCTCAATTCATTCAATTTCACCATGGCAGCGAGCGACTTATGACACGGCGCATTGTCTTGGTGAAAGAGCCTTTCATGAAAGAGTCTTTAGAGTCGTTTCTCGCCGATTTCGTTCTTCAAACGCATCAATTGGCCAATGTAACGTTCCTCATAGACAAATGTTCATGCAAAATAGCGTAAAAACTGCCGTATGATATCTTCAAGGTGTCAGCTATCTCACGCAATTTTAATTTACGGTTTTCGAAAACGATTTGGTGGACTTCTTTGATGGTTTCCGGTGTAACTACCTCATTTGGCATCAGCATCTTCAGTGTCTGTACGACCACGCTTAAACTCAGCATACCACCAAAAAATGGTTGTTTTTGATGGATCAGAGTCCCCGTAGCACTTTTCAAGCCATTGCTGAGCTTGCACTGTGTTTTTTTTTCATCAAAAAGCAATGGTAAATCCACACACGAAATTGTTTCGAACCCATTGTTTTGAGAATATCAAGACTAGCGTCACTTAAATCACTGTAACTCGTGGACCAAACATCAGAATGTCATGAAATTTTGACAGGTATCTTTTGAAGGTTGGTACTCATGAAAAATCATACAGAACTTTTGTTGACAACGCCATATATGTGTCAGTCCCGGGACTTATTGGTCTACGTGTTATATCTATTTAAAATAGATCGCCATCGTGGACACAGGGAATACGCGTGCCCTCACCGGGAAGTTTTAAAATTAACTTCTTGGCAGAACTTCGGTTCGAGAAAGTGTATATGGGGATTGGTCTCCTTATATCTAGTCTCCATGATAAAACTACTTGGCTCTGACTCGGATCCCCCCTCTCCTATGTATACCAATGAGGCCTTTCATCGACCCCCCCCCCTCCCCCATCCCCCAAAGAAACTACGCAGTTTATGAAAAGCCCCTATATCTCTCAACACCAAATATGGACGGTTAATAAATATATTGGGTTATCTAAAAAGTATTGTCCGAGTTTTTAAACATACAGAGAAATTTGTGCAAGCTGTCAAGACATCTTGAATTGACTGCACAAAATTTAATTAACCGTATTGACATCTGCGATACGTTGTTAAAACGCAATGAAATAAAGCCGTTTCTTGAGAGATTAATAGCGGGCGATGACAAATGGATGAAATACGAGAATGTCAAATGCAAACCATCGTGGTGGAAGAGGGGTGAAGTGACACAAACGAGCCCGAGTCGAAGTTCTTGCCTTCTCTTTGCCCTCGCTACACTTTCTATTTAAAAAATCGAGTGTTTGGCGAGTGTGGAGCGAATATTATGTCTCAAATTCTCGAAAAACTGAAGGTGAATAGTTTACAAGTTGAACGCAGAGAAGAACGAATACGAAGCGATAGTGAAACGGGAGCGAAGTGATATTGAAAATTACAATTCCAAGATCAAAAAATTTATAATTCAAGAAGGTATAATTAATTATTTGGGGCAGATGTATATAGTTGCAATGAGTAATATGCATATGGGACATTCTTATATTTTTGTAGCTTCCTTTTAATAAATGAACCAACACGTATAACGGGATTTTAAAAAAAAAGTTTTTTTGAGAGATATATTAATTTAAACTTTTGATAAAATTGGATAAAATGCTAAATTCTCTTATACTTATAATTCATTATTTCCGGTTGAAATAATCAAATCGATTTTGGGTTTGTTTCATTTTCTAGCTTGTTACGTTAGGTTTTCAGATAAATAATTTTATAAATTTTATTTTGTTACTTAACTACAGATATAGGCAATTTAATTGTTTAAACAATTTTTTCATGCTTGCCCCCTCATTAGAAAAATTTGGAAAAAATAGTATCGTATGCGCTATTTCTCAATATAACTAGCGCATATTTAATAAAAGTGGAGACTCAATTAGATCGGACGATATTAAATATTTTTGAGCGCGCGACGTGTTTAATCATGTCCAAGTCGAGCCGCAACTAGCCTTCCTCGAGACATAATGTGCTTTTGGTCGACTCAGACAGGATTAAACACGTCGCACGCTCAAAAATCTTTAATATCTTCCGATCTAATTGAGTTTCTACTTTTATTAAATATGCGCTAGTTATATTGAGACATAGCGCATATGGCTGTATTTTTTCCAAATTTTTCTACTGAGGGGGCAAACATGAAAAAATTGTTTGAACAATTAAATTGCCTATATCCGTAGTTAATTAACAAAATATAAATTATAAAATTATTTATCTGAAAACCTAACGTAATAAGCTAGAAAATGAAATAAACCTAAAATCGATTTGATTATTTCAACCGGAAATAATGAATTATAAGTGTAAGAGAATTTAGCATTTTATCCAATTTTATCGAAAGTTTAAATTAATAAATCTCTCAAAATTTTTTTTTTTTAAATCCCGATATACGTGTTGGTTAATTTATTAAAAAGAAGCTATACATTTTTTTTAATGCATTACATAAAATTTAAATAAAATTCATATTTTAAAAATATACAACACGGAAAATAAAAGAACCTTTTTATATATATGCCGCTAAATTCATCGTATAATTCGTTTGTTTAATTTAATTTAATGTGACTTCATGCAATTGCACGAAAAATCAATATTAATATTGTTTCGGTTTTGGGCGTACTTTCGGCTGGAGATCAAGAAAAATAGTATACAACCCACGGCCAGAATGTTTGATGCCCTAGGGTCGTAATATACTATTACACAAGATACTTTTTGATAATAAATAATGCAATTTTTTAATGTATATTTCATAATTATAAAAATTAATCAATTAATTACATTAATTTAAAAATAAATCATTATTATATGGAAAATTTGTGAAAAAAGTTGATTTATTTTTACTTGAGTAAGGCTAAAAAACTCTAGTTACGACACTTTCTCTCACAAGTTCTGAATAACTCTTGCAGTTACTATATAAGAAAGTTTCGAATTTCATGTCTCATCATTGTAAGCGAGCGTGAGCGTGATTCGACGAAAGCGTATCGTACTATATATAAGTGTAGTTATTAGGTTTATGTATGCAAGGTTATATGTTTAAGTGTATTTGTGATTGAAAATATGATTGGCTACGACTGAATGGTGTGAATGTATTTGTATTCTGTTTATGTATGTATGTATGTATGTATCGGATGACCAATGGCAGGTTCGTGGTAAGAATTTTTTTTTATTTAAGAGAACCATGACAACGTATTTCTATGGAGTTGGCCATCGCCTCACCCTCGAAAAATGGGAAAACGGTAATATGTGCAGTTTTCGATGACTAGAAGAGAGTTGACTATGAATGCTGAACATTTATAGACTCTCTTCTCACATTCTCGTAACCGTCGTCACACATTCGCCTCAATCTCGACAGTAGAGACTGAGACGAGTCTTAGGATTTCGACTTGGGAGTGCAAAGCCCGGATTAATGGCCAGTAAGGTGGCACTCCTTGGCTGGTTGCGAATCCAAAGATGAATCCTTTTAAATTGATTTGTAATCACCCAAACAATATAACTCACGCAATCCTTGTTTTGGTAATCGACTCCGATTGCACTCTGTGTATTCCACTTGTTTACTATTTCCACGCGTTTCACTCCGTAGGTTCGTTTTTAGACGAAGGCGACGAGACGAGTATATAGACTGGCTGGCGTTCCCATGCGTCTGTTTATATAGGCATATGGTGTTTTTAGGTATTTCAATCCATCCGAACTAAGCATTAGAATCGAAGCTTTGAAGTTTCAATTGGGGTGAACATCTGCATAGAAATCTTAGTTGCCAGTGTAGTGAATTGAAGAGCATTCGCGTGAGTAGTTGGTGTGTCACACCGATTTTCCAAGTCAGTGAGAGCAGTGGGGATGTATCTTCTTCATTGTGTGAGTGCTACATGCACTTTCTTCGGGTGTAGCGTACATGCGTATCAGCTGCATCAGGTAGGCTTAGTCACAAGGGTCAATGACATTTTTGTATACATAGGTAATAAAGTAATAATGATGATACAATTATTATACAATCAAAATGTAGTTGTATTACAATTTGTTTTCAGTTATCTTTAATTCAGTAATAACTATGTCTTTATATTTAATCTTAATTGTTTATATTGGTAAATGAAACGATGTAATAATTGCAAAAATAATAGAAACTATAATAGTTATTAATTAACACAATTTATAATTATTTATTTACTATTGATTATTTATTAATAAATAACATTCCTCTTTCAACTTGAGCTCATTAGATGCAAAATTTTATTAACTTTCATGATATTATTAGGAATTTTTTTCAGTTGTTATTATCAAAATCGAGTCACTTTCAATATACATTAAACAACAGGTGAAATACAAAAATTTTAATTGTTTTTATCAAAATTAAATCACTTGAACGAAAGCTGAAACAGCAGATGGTGAACATTTAGTTACCGATGTGTGATTATAAAATAATTTCCATGCCTGTATAAATAAAGGGTTTGATTATAAAATAAAATAAATCGTATCTAAATTTGCATAAGCAATTACATCATGAAATTTCCGTGATATAAAGTAAAATTGAAAAATATATCTTTTGAATTAACTTTGAAAAGTTTTTAGAATACTTAAAATCCTTCGCATGACTATTTCAATATACAAGTATAAATAGGAGGTTTGATAATCTAAAGATATATACAAACTATATCTAATGTTTTATACGAAATTACACCCTGAGATTTCTTTAGTATGACGCAAAATTGACAGCTATGAAAATAATAAAATACTTGGAAAAAACTTCTAAAATACGTAACACTTTACAAGAGCCTTTTTTTCAATACATAATTATGAATATAAGATTTGATTATTGAATAAATAAAAAAACATATTTTATTCTGTATTCAGAATTACAGTTTTAATTCCTCTACACGGAGAAACTCAAGCGTTGAACTCCTTAGGCTTATATGAAGAAATTCTAGTATAAGACATACGCCTTGGGAATGCTTGAGATTCACGTGCGCCGCACGTGAAGCTGAAGCGTTTGGAACATGAAGGAAGCCATGCATCATATACTCAGCGTTCATGTGTTCGAACTCCGAGTCGCTAGTGCTACACGACGCACGAATATTTAATAGGTAGAGCATGAACGTTGTCTAGTGTCAAAAATTTGAATTCGCGTGTTTCACAATCGTTATTCGACATGTGTGTAACACTTCATGCCTTCCATGTACATGGCACCAGTTATTTCTCTCCGTGTAGTATTATATAGTATTTATGAAAATTCCCTTGGAATAAAATGCCTCAGAAAAAGGACTTTTATTATACTTGACATCTCTTATGACAATTTCAACAAATCAATGTCAATAAAAGGTTTGATTATTTAAAAATTAAATAAATTACATCTTTTTTTGTATACGAAATCACACATTGAAAATTCTTTGGTATGAAGCATAATTTGCAAATATAATAATAAAATACATTTATTAATATTTTTAAATTCAAACTGTTATTCACGCTTATATATTCAAATTGCCATATAAAAGTTTGTAAGTATTCAAAATAGTTTTTTTTTGGGTATTTTATTATTATAAAATTCGTCAATTTTACTTTATAACAAAGAAACCTCAATGTGTAATTTTGCGTGTAAAATTAGATTCAATTTAGTTATTTTTTTAATAATATAAACCTTTTGTTCCCACTTGTATATTCAACTAGTCTTGTAGATGTTTAATTTTAAATAATAAATAAGTTTAATTTCAAATAATTTATTTACAAGGCTAAAAATATATATAAATCGATATTTTGTTCTGAGACTTTAAACACTCATCGAACCATAAATTTCAGTAAAAAATTATTTCTCAAGTGTTTAAATCATCCTAAAATTCACAAAAATCATCTAGATATTCAGTTTAGGTAAATGTTTATCAAAAAATTAGAAAAGAATGTTAATATTTCAAACAATATATTTTGTCATTTTGAATTTGTCATCTGCTTCTCGCCTCTATTACATGAAGTTGAGAAAAACCAGAGAAACATAATTCTCGATCTTAGCTCAACAGCCGACAGCGTAAAGTCGAAGCGAGAAAATGGAGACACACCGACACGCCACGTTAGTTTGTGTGAGGATCCACACGGGTCAGTGGTGGGGGCCGTTTGCGTCCACATTCTGCGAACAATGCGAGACACTTCGCCCGATGCAGCGATTCGAGTTACATCGGATCGTCCTGCTGTAGGAACACAAGAGAGATACTTCTCCACAACCTGGTGGAAGCACACCGAGTATCGACGATTTGAGTGCCCCCATGGTCGACTTTTGCTAAGAGCCAGTACCCAACAAACACAAATCAAAGTTGGACTAACCCGTACCTAACCAATTTTCACATATGGATGGTACTTGCCATCAGCTTAGGGACCGAACGACCGCTTCTGCAGTACCATCTTCTCCCTCTAGCAGCTGAGAAAGATTTTCAGTAGACAACAACGCAAGTTCGATATACCAGTGTATTTACTACCAGCATCAACATGTCGAGTGTAGTGCCTACGAACTACGATTTGCGGACAGCACTGGTTTTTTGTTATCACTTGAAGAAAACTGCTGCAGAATCGCATCGAATGCTTGTCGAAGCTTACGGTGAACATGCTCTTGGCAAAACACAGTGTTTCGAGTGGTTTAAAAAATTCAAAAATGGTAATTTTGATGTGAGAAACGAGGATCGTGGAAAACCACCCAAAAAGTTCGAAGACAACGAATTATCTATTATGAGCTGCTAAAACCTAGTGAAACTGTCAACACGAATCGCTACTAACTACAAATGATCGATTTAAATCGTGCATTATAAGAAAAACGACCGGATTATCGAAGAAGGTAACACGAAGTCATTTTTCTTTACGATAATGCCCCATCACACACAGCGAAGCGGGTCAAGGAAACGATCGAGACGTTCAGTTGGGAAATATTGGAGCATGCCGCTTATTCTCCAGACTTGGCTCCGTCGGATTACCATCTGTTCGCATCACTGGGCCACGCTCTTGCTGAACAACGCTTCACTTCGTACGAAAATGTGTAAATAGCAATGGAGATTACTTTGAATAAAATGTTTTTGATCATTTTCATGCAACAGACGTGTAACTTTTGCAAAAAAATTTCGGTTTCATACTTCTACACCTGGTATGAATGGATTATATTTCGGTTTTCTTTAATTTCTTTAATGACGTTTCGATGAACAATATGTCATCTTCTTCAGATTTTTACATTCCTTTAGTGTTTAGTTCTATAATAATTATAAAAAAGAAAATCCTCGGAATAATAAACATAAAAATGATCCATAATATATATATGTGACCTGCCACGAGAAAAGGGACCTAATGCGGAAAAAATCGATTTTCTGTTTTTGATACCTATAGAAAAATCGTTATTTCCTCTATCGAATGGTGTTTTTTAAAAAAAAATTTGAAGATTCATTGTTATCAAAAAATCATTGTAAAGTTCGGTCGAAACGGGGTGTATCACTGCTCTCGGCGAGCAGAGAAAAACCTGCCCCTCCACTTACTCACACCTCATGCTTGATCGTGTCTATGTGCGTACGCAGGTGTCGTTCTCTTCGGGCAGATTCGGCTCTTCTTTCTTTCTTTATGTCAAGCATCTTTCACTTTTATTCGTTGACGCTTGAGAACTTAAGAATTATATTCCTCATTGCGTTTCCCGAATCCCGGTAATCAAGTGATGTAAAATCAATTCTGCAATTAAATTGAATCAAAATATTTTCTCTTGAATTTCGCATAAAATAATATTCACTTCATTTTAGTTATTTCACGAATAATGAATACAAAGTCATAGAAAATTTTGTTTTTCCCGTGTACGATAAGAAGATCGAATTTAGAATAAATTGTTAGTGATTTAAATTTTAAATAAAGAATCAGAAATTCTGGATGTTTTGAAGATGAAATTTTGAAATTTTAAATTTTTGAAATTTTGAAGACCATGTCTGAAAAATTCATTATCAATTTTAAGATGATTAAAATAATAACAAATCGATTACAATAAAACCTGATGAACAGCTAGATTTCACAGACGCGGCAGCGTGTATTTTGTAATGTTAAGTAGAGGGGGTCATTTTCAGGATCGCTCGATTCTACCTGAGGCGCATGATTTCAGCGACCTTTCACTCAGCTCTCTTGAAAACTTCGGCTTTGCCGCATTAGGTCCCTTTTCTCGTGTCAGGTCACATATATAAAGGGTTTTCCAATAGGGACATAACAATTTCGTATCTATATGAACGCACCCTTAAACTTTTTTAATGAACTGTCAATAAAACGTTAGTTAAAGTCAATATTTTCATCATGGTAAAGTACACGAACCAGCAATGTTTGGAAATTATTAAAAATTACAACCGAAATTATGAGTCGATGGTCGCAACTTTAAGAGCGCTTACTCCAATTTTCGGCCGTAATAATTGTCCCACCCGACAGGCTGTGCGTGCTATAGTGGATAAATTCGAGACCAAATTTACACTATTGGACGATCCGGTGCCAAAAAGACGTCATATTGCTCGAAGCGAAGAAATAATCGTAGCCGCAAGTGCATCGAATCAAAATGAGCCAAATCAGTCGATCGCACATCGTTCTCAAGAATTAGGCATCGCTCAAAGGCACTGTGGCATATTATGCGAAAAGATCTTGGCCTACATGCTTTCAAGATTAAAGTGACTCAAGAACTAAAGCCACTTGATCATTTGAAACGCCGAAACTTCTCCAATTGGGCTCTGGCAAAGCTTGAAGAAAATGAAGAATTTCATCGAAAAATCATCTTCAGCGATGAAGCTCATTTCTGGCTCAATGGCTTTATTAATAAGCAAAATATGCGTTATTGGTCAGCAAAAACCCCAAATGTGCTTCTTGAGACACCGTTGCATCCCCAAAAAGTAACTGTTTGGTGCGGTTTTCATGCCGGAGGTGTGATTGGGCCGTAAATATTTTTTCGTGGATGAAAACGACCGTCATGTTACCGTCAATGGAGAGCGCTATCGTGCTATGTTGGAAGATTATTTTTGGCCAGAATCGGATGAACTTGACATCAACGATTTATGGTTTCAACAAGACGGTGCCACTAGACACACAGCACACGTCACAATTGATTTATTGTAAGGCAAATTCGGTGAACGTGTTATCTCGAGAAATGGTCCGGTCAAATGGCCGCCTCGTTCATGCGATCTAACGCCATTGGATTTCTTTTTATGGGGCCATATCAAGTCACTGGTCTATGCCAACAAGCCAGCAACTTTAGACGACCTCAAAGACAACATCCAACGCGAAATTGCCAACATTCCGCTCGAAATGTATGCCAGAGTGGTGGAAAATTGGGTCCAAAGAATAGACCGCTGTAAACGGGCTCGTGGTGGTCATATGACCGATATCGAATTTCATTCATAAAATGTAATGCTTGCACTACACCCACAATAAATTTAAACTCAGTATCTTTACACACACATCACAGAAAGTATATATCGTCGATTGGATTTCAAAACTTTAGTGAATATAAAAATAAAATTTAAAGACTTGTCAAATAGTCGCATCATAACTGGATATTCGTAGAATTGTTGACAAAAAAGTGTTCAATATTAATTCCACACATTTGATATAAGAATGTACAATTTTTCAAAAGTTTCAGAATTGAAAATGATAAAAACTTTTGATCTGTCATTGCAATTTGCTATAATTATTTTTGACTGTAATTGGACACAAATTGGGAATTAATATTGTTCATCGAAACGTCATTAAAGAAATCAAAGAAAACGTCCAGATTGTCCGAGGGTGGTAATTTTCCTGTTATTAAAATACATATAAATCTCGTCTACAAGATTTTCCATGGTCTCCCGCCTCCCCCCACCCCCCTGTCTTTATTCAACCAACTAGCCTGCGCCGTATTTAATAAATTCTATTGTTAATAAAGATAACCACCATGATTTTCGATTGTTTCTGTAAAATTTTATAATTTAAATAAATTGCATTTATGTGCCTCCGGCGCGGAAACTCGTTTTTCCGTTACAGCTGAGAGTAAAGCAATGTTGTATATTCCGTTACAGAGGAATATAATGTAAAAATTGAACAGCGCATGCGCATATCATTCGACCCTTACTTGAAACAAGGAACCTTCAATAAAAGTAAGTATTTACGCAATTGTGACGTAACATTAGAAATACGGTAATGGCTGCGTAAATATTTTTATCTGCAAATGTAGACTAATCGATAAAAATCTCATCTAACATCCGGGACTTTGGGCGATCCTTGAATCATTATATATGCCCGCATTTCTACCATATGCTGAGAAAATAAATATTTTGTCTGAAAATATATATTATCTGGTAGAGAGAAATGCGGCGACTGAACGCCCGTGCTTTAAATTCTCTTCCATATTTATTTTTGTGTGCAAAAGGCTGACACTGCACGGAGAAACTTTTTATATTAATTTTTACTATAGTATTTTTCAACTTAGGGAAAAACGTATCACTTTGAGAATTTTTGTTAGTAAAAATACTAAACTTTATAATAATGATATGAAACTTTAGTATAAACTATAGCAAAATTTGCTATGAACTATGCTGGAGTTTCATATCATTATTATAAAGTTTAGTATTTTTACTAACAAAAATTCTCAGTGATACGTTTTTCCCTAAATTGAAAAATACTATAGTAAAAATTGATATAAAAAGTTTCTCCGTGTGGAGAAGCATACCTAACATATAAGAAAATTCTAAAACTCGTGACTTTATAATGGTGAAACTGAATTTCGCCATTTACTCCGCTAAACTGAGTCAGAATGGGATGAAAAATGACAGATCCTATGGAAGAAGTGTGCTAATTCTACCATACACTATTAAAAATGTTATTAGTTTTTTTTTAAATTTTTTAATTTAAAAAAAATGAATATACATTCATATTAAATTTAATAACTTTGCAATCAAAATATATTCAAATTAATAAACATCATTCAGAATTATTTATATATTATTTAAAAAAAGTTTGTAGTTTTTAAGATAAAAGTATTTTTTTCTACTAGCGGGCCATAAAGTGAACTTTAATGCCCCGTGCGGGGAAAACAAATTCATTTTCTGACCCCATAGTAGAAAAAAAATCTTGTGCAACACGGGAAAAACATTAATTTTACTCGTGTGGTTGTTACCCTCGCTTTGCTCGGGCATCAAACTTCACACTCGCAAAATAAATTTTTTTTTCCCTAGTTGCACAATATACTATATATTTAATATTCGTTACTGATGAAAAAGTTCCATTATATATAATGGAAGTTTAATACAAAATTTTCTAACAGTGTAGAATTTGTCATTTTTCCTCCCATTCTTACTCCATTAAGCGAAATAAACAGCGAAATTTATTTTCACCATAACAAAGTCAGGAGTTTTAGAATTTTTCGTATTTGTTAGGACTGCTTTTCTAGTGACAGACTTGTTCACAAAAAAATAAATACGCATGAGTATTTCAGGGTTCGAGCGTCCAGTCCGCGCATTTCTCCCCATTCAGAAAATGAATATCATTACACAGAATATGCATTTTCTTAGAATAAGGCAGAAATGCGGGCATATATAACGATCCAGTGTAACTTAAGGTTCCGGACATTTGGTGAGTTTTTTTTCGTTTAGTCTATATTTTGGATAAAAAATATATACGCAGACTTTGAGGTATTTGTCAATGGGGACACTTAAAAAATTTCTGAGAACCCATTGTCTAATGCCCTTGAAGAAAGAAATAAAATTTCTTCATTTGTCTCAGAATTTTTTCAAATTTTTTTTTTCTATTATATTTTTTCTATTTTCTATCAAAAGTATTTAAGGGTTCTAACAAAACTTGCAAAACCTGTTTGGGGATGGAAATGCGCATTGTTCCTGCAAATTCATTACCTTTATAACTTGTTCTGAAGCCATTTTTTTTCTTGAAAAAAATTGGGGGTCAGTTACTCACGCAGAGAAATCTTTAGTTTCCGTACAACATAGGTCACTTTGATAAATAATAATAAAGCAATTTGAAAAGAGAATGTTTTTTTAACTTACCTATAGCATGACTAATCACTGCAAAAATATACAGGAATGACATGAAAATCATTATTATAATCTTCATAATAAAAACTGTTTCACTATTGATCCCTAAAATACAACTGAAGGGTAGAAAGTTTATAGGAGGTAAGCGCCATTTTTGAATTTTTACACGGTGACAAAAAAAATGTTTGCATTTTTCCAATTCGCGTCGAACAAAGACGTTAAATCTTTTTAACGTGACTTTAGTGGAGCTTATTAACATATCCCAATTTTACCTCTCATTAGTAAACCGTTTGTTTCTTATAATTTTACAAATTTGGAAAAAGATGTATTTCCATGGTTCCGGAAAGTCTAGAGGAGGTAACTCCATGCTATGTCTTTCATTTTCAGACTTGAGGTAGTACTTACACTTGGAAAGTAATTGAAGTTAACAGGTCTGTTTTTTTGCGCAACTAACGTCACAGGGCTCAGATAATGTTTAGTAATATTTAGATATTTAGATTCGTGTTGTTTTTATTTGTTTTAGTTTTTCGTGAGTTTTAATAATTGAGTATAATAATTTAATTTTGCTGATTCTTGCGGTACAGAAACATTTTATTCCTCTTACTACACCAAATTAAACGAAAGAATAAGTTATTATATTAAGTGCGCAGCTAAGTTCCCGCTGTTTTTTTAATGAAAATGCAACTTTATTGTGAAAGAATGGTTACAAATGAATCATTCAAAGTATTGCCCATCGTTAGCTACAACTTTTGCCCATTTTTCTGGTAGAGCTCGAATACCGTTAGGGTAAAAGTGTTCATCTTTTGAGGTTATCCACGAATCAAGCCATTTTTCGAAGTCTTCGTATGAGCGGAACTGCTGATCAGCCAGACCATGTGCCATCGACTGGAACAAGTAATAATCGAACGGCGCAATATCTGGGGAATACGGGGGGTGGGGTAGGACTTCCCATTTGAGCGTTTTCAGGTAGGTTTTAATGGGTTTGTCAACGTGAGGCCGAGCGTTTTCATGCTATAGAATCACTTTTTCGTGCCTTTGCTCGTATTGTAGCCGTTTTTCGCGCAGTGCTAGGCTCAAAGGCATCAATTGCATTGGATACCGTTCCCCAGTGATGGTTTCGTTGGGTTCCAATATCTCATAATGAATAATATCAGCGTCTTCTAAGGTTTTTGGCCTTCCTTCACGCACACGGTCGTCAACATCGAAATCACCGTCTTTGAAGCGACGGAACCAATCATGGCACGTTATTTCAAAATCACTAATGTGTCAAAACGGTTTCTTTACCATATGTCTAAGCTTGGTTCATGACGTTTTGGATATGTCAAAATCGACCAACACTTACTGCTGGAGCCATCTATTGACAAACAGCGGGAACTTAGTTATGCACCTAGTATATAATTTTATTCACATATTTGTATAAAGAATATCATTTTGCTTGCACAGGGTTTTCCAATTAGAGGTCTTATTTAGAATAACCCGATATTTTGGCAGCTGTCATAATAAGAGGTGTCATTTTTTGACAGATTACAACTAAAAAATATGCCATTAATAAAAATGGAATGATACACGCTTCAACAACGCATTAAAATTGTTAAAATGCATGAAGATGCACCTGAATTTCACCGAAAAATAATTTTTAGCGATAAGGCTCATTTTCACCTTGAAGGCTACGTTAATAATCAGAATTGCCGCATTCGGGGTTTGAAAAACCCATAGAAGATTACTGAAAAGCCTCTTTATCCGCAACGTGTAACTTTTTGGTGCGGTTTTTGAGCAGAAGAGATCAGTGGGCCTTATTTTTGTGAACTTGAAGCTGGAGCGGCTGTTTCGGTAAATGGATTGCGCTATCGAACCATGATTATTTAATTTTTATGACCAGAATTGGAAGATATGGATATGGTCAATGTTTATTTGCAACAAGACGGCACTACGTATCACACAAATGGCGAAACCATCGGTGTTTTGCGTGAAAAGTTTCCAGACTGAGTAATTTCTCGAAACGGCGATTACAAAGGCCTTCGAGATCATCCTATTTAACACCTCTAGATTTGTTTCTTGGAGTTTAAGTGAAAGATAAGGTTTATGCTGATGCTTATCAGTCAATTCAAGGACTCAAAGGGAAGATTCATACCGTTATCGACGAAATCGAGCCCCAAATGTGAAAAGGTGTAATAGAAAATTTCATTAAAAGAGCATGGTCTTGCAAACGTACACTACCGTCGGAAATTGTGCGCACGGTGCTTGTGAGCGCTATTAAAAATCACTGCTGACTTTGAATCACGAAATCTCGGTGAAAAAATGAGATAGGGCATTTTTTAAAAAATAGTTGAAAAGCCTATGGAATTCCACGCCTAGTGATGTTCCACAAATATTTTTTTGACCTTCTGAAAATAATACAGCACGTGAGGAGTTAAAGAAAAAAATTCAAGATTTTCTCAAATTTTCTACCTCAACTTCAAATTTAGCATGGCCTAGGGAAAATTTTTCCAAAATCTACAAATTATACGACATAGAGTCTAAAATCTAATCTGTAATTTAAGGCAAGAAAACTTTTAAAATATTCATGGGTACCCGAGATACGATTAAAAAAGTTCAATCGTATCTGAGTTGAATTTTAATCGACGATCACGGTTCTCGGTCGGTTTGTTGCTCGCCTCCTTCGTTGAGAAAATCTTGAATTTTTTTTAACTCCTCACGTGCTGTATTATTTTCAGAAGGTCAACAAAAAATTTGTTGAGCATCACTAGACGTGAAATTTTATACGCTTTCCAACTGTTGTTTAAAAAATGCTTTATCTCTTTTTTTACCGAGATATCGTGGTTCAAAGTCAGCAGTGATTTTTAATAGCGCTCACAAGCACCGTGCGCACAATTTCCGACGGTAGTGTAGCCGTGGAGGCCATATGAATGATATTGTCTTTCATTATTAATGGTAAACCTTCCGCTATTGAATGAAATAAAAGTCAAAATATTTTTCACAAAAAACACGCGTTTTTCTTATAAATCAAAATGAAACCTCTAATTTGCAAACCCTGAATTTCATCTTTAATTAAGGATAAAAAGAAACACTTATCAAAATTGAAGGGTCGAATTCTATAACTAAATGTGCGCAAAGAGCCGGCTCAACGTTCCCCTGAGTGTATGCAACCTGCGCTTCACGTGATTTCATGCTAGTCGACGTCAAAATGTATATATGTCGTTTAAAAACATCAGAAAACAATTTCCTGTTCACAAGTTTTACGAGAAACGTAATTTTTCATGAGAATTTTTTTGACAATGGACGTCGAGCGTATGTTGCATGTTCTCAGGGGCACGCTGAGCCGGCTCGCGTGCACATCTAGTTGTAGAATTCGGCCCTTCAAATGTCAAGTCCTACCTCACGCTTAAGGTAGTACTGTCGGTACGTAGCTAATGAAATGAGTACTTTTTCTCATTTGCTCCACGTAGTATCTAAATTTGTCAACGTCGCATAAGAAAGCGACTATACATGTGTGTATAGGAGATGACTTCTTACGGTACGTGAATGGCGCGCGCTTTCACTTATTCTGCGACGTTGCCACATCTATTTAATCGCCGTCGGTTACTGGAGAACAATTATATTTTTGCTTACTTGATTGGATTTTGCTATGCTTACACGTATCCAATTGCGATGTTTTAACTTGCCAAATTATGCTTATATTATCAATCAATGCACCAGTCATTTTTATTAAAATCTGGACGGTTGTTATGGCAGTATTTGTAAATGAACTCGGTTTCCCATAAGGTTAGGTGTCTCTAAATACAATTACTAATTACTCCCCTCCAGTGTACCCTAGGTCCTCAAAAATGTAACTGGGTCATTTCTGGTTTAATGCTCACCAGTGATTTCAATTTTATCAATATCTGAACGGCATTTTCATTCACGACAGTACTACCTTACCAGCTACGATCAGGGATTGTCACGAATCACGCAAGCGGAATGAAAAAGAATATCTACCATTATGAAGTTATCTCCAAGGCCAGCTTTGAAAAGAGATATAATAAAAGCTATAAACAATTTTTCAATTTTTCTGAACGGAGTGATGACGTCCTATATTAAGAATATTTCAAAAACTTATTACCAGAAAAAGTATCGCTTACCTCCAATAGACTTTCTACGCTTCAACTGAAATTTATGAAACATATAGCATTTATATAAAAACTTCTGCTTCTGTCCAAATAGTAATAAAGTTTTTTATCATTGATGATATCCATTTAAAGATTATTTTTGATGATGTAAGTATACAAACAGTGCAATATTTACAAACAGTTTACTTATAAGAGGAAAAATTTGGATATGTTATTGTGCTCCACTAAAGTCACGTTTTTAAGACTTAACATCCGTGTCCGACGCGAATTGAAAAAATGCAAACGTTTTTTCGTCACCGTATAAAAATCCATTTGTTTCCTTAATCTAAAATGTATTAAATAATAACTCGTGTGTTATTTACTGTATAAACCATAGTTTGACATTCTTTTGATAAAATCTGATGGTATACCAGGTCTAGAAGTATGAAACCGCAATTTTCCCATATGGATGGTACTTGCCATCAGTTTAGGGACCGTACGACCGCTTCTGCAGTACCATCTCCCTCTAGCAGCTGAAAAAGATTTTTAGTAGACAACAACCCAAGTTCGATATACCAGTGTATTTACTACAAGCATCAACATGTCGAGTGTTGTGCCTACGAACTACGATTTGCGGACAGCACTGGTTTTATGTTATCACTTGAAGGAAACTGCTGCAGAATCCTATCGAATGCGTGTCGAAGCTTACGGTGAACATGCTCTTGGCAAAACACAGTGTTTCGAGTGGTTTAAAAAATTCAAAAGTGGTAATTTTGATGTGAGAAACAAAGATCGTGGAAAACCACCGAAAAGCATAAGCATAAGCATTTTGATGGTCAGTCGTTTACATATCTAGAGAAGAATACACAGAGAAAAATGGTACCTGGCCATAGACTATGAAAAATGTAATTGGAAAAAAGGAGTGACTAGAAAGAGGGAGACCTGCTGTTTCTACTTGACCCATTGCTACAGCAACATGAGTTGTAGCCATGGTAGGCATATTCTGGATACCTGATCGTTGCGACTAGTTAACGTCGTTGAAATTGTCCTTAAGTCCGTGTGGTAGGGTCTGATAGTGGTTCCGCGTCAGCAATTATATACGACCAGTTTATTAATAAAATAATAATTTAAATAAACTTTCAAAAGAAGACCGCAATGCAGAAAAATGAAACGCGATACTGTCTTCTCCGAAAAATTGGTTAAAATTTTTATTTTATTAATAAAACGGTCGAATGGAATTGATGACAATATTTTACAAATCTGGCTGTATATAGTCGTTGTGATTACATTACTTAGTCGCGGCGACCATTTTTAGTACGTATACTGAGGGGTCAACAATTGTTTGAATTTAACCACAAAAAGTAGTTGAGGACAATTTTAACTACATATATCACGTCACAATGCCTAGGATTTTTCTCTGTGTAGCTCAACAAACTTTATTCGACTTAAGTGACTAAACTAAGAACATAAGGATATTCCGAAATATTTGAAAAATAGTCTGTGAAAAAAGGAGCGCTTTGACTCTACTGGATATCTAGTCGAGGACCTTTCGATTACTAATTTTCTGAATCATTTCAGTTAATTATATCAATCATTAAAAGAGTGAATCACTCACCGTCATAACGGAATTCTACTATATTGACCATATCAACCTGTGATTTAGAATTAACTTTCACGTCATTTTGATGACAAAGTAGAATTTATAGACATATTTATGGTAGAGCATTCGACCGGCAATGGAAAGGTCCTGGGCTCGATACCCAGTAAAGTCAAAGTTGTCTGGTAGCCTTCCGCTAGGAGGCAGTGAGAGGTTGCATAACCAGAAAGAGAAGGTAGATTATGGTCGTCCCTTTTGTTTTGTTGTCACGACTTTCCGTCATAATATTAGGGTCTCGAGACGACTTAATGTTTTTGGAAGGACAAGCGTCTTTTACTATTTTACCTCCTTGAAAAGGTGCGTATAACAAACTTTATGTGTCTCCGGCGCGTATCGTAATTACCCGAATTGTGTGCATTGGCACATATTCTATTTTATGTGACTTCGGTGGGTATACGAATTTTTATGCGTACACTCGAATCCAATCTAGTATTCATCATGATTCTCGTCCATTGCACTTGATATTTCAAGATAAGTTCCGGCCATTTTCATTTTCTCGATCTTGTGTAGTAGTAGCGTATTGTAATAGAGCATGCGCAGTTCAAATATACAAGACTTTGTCAGTACGGTGCCAACGCTTTACGAAGAAGAAGAAGAAGAATAAGAAGAAGATTACGCACCACTGTATGGTTATAGGCGCATGCGCAGTTTAATCGTTACATTACACTCCTCCGTATCGTAATAGGTAACATTACGCTACTCTCAACTGTAGCGAAAAAAGAGTTTACGCGCCGGAGGCACATAAAAATTGAACTGCGCATGTGCCTATTACCATACAGTGGAGCGTAATCTTCTTCTTATTCTTCTTCTTCTTCTTCGTACAGCGTTGGCACCGTACTGACAAAGTCTTGTACATTTGAACTGCGCATGCTCTATTACAATACGCTACTACTACACAAGATCGAGAAAATGAAAATGGCCGGAACTTATGGTGAAATATCAAGTGAAATGGACGAGAATCATGATGAATACTAGATTGGATTCGAGTGTACGCATAAAAATTCGTATACGCACCGAAGTCACATAAAATAGAATATGTGCCAATGCACACAATTCGGGTGATAACGAGACTCGCTTAAAATGCTCGCAGGACTGATCGCACCTCGGCTTCGATCTCCTGCGAGAATTGTAGCTCGTCACGTAATAACCCTCATACCAAAATATAATTCAGTTTTATGATATTTTCTAACTAAAAGTCTCTCAGTGTCCTCTAACTTAGTATTAATAGGTTTTCCAACAAAGATTTTGCAACCATTTATTATTTCAACGCAGACACATCCAAGTTTTATAACACTAATGACCTAAAAAAAGCCTCTTCAGCTCGCTAAATATAAATAATAATAAATCCTTGGTAATTTCTGACGTCATTCGGAATTATACACGGAAAAAATAGTTGAAGTAATTTATATGCCACCGGAGCGCAAACTCGTTTTTTCACTAGAGTTAACAGTAGCGGAATGTAGTACATTGCGCTTCAAAGGAATGAAATGTAAAAATTGAATTCTTCTTCTTCTTCGTGCAGCGTTAGCATCTTACTGGCAAAGCCTTGTACATTTGAACTGCGCATGCGTCTACTAAAATCCATTACTACTACACAAGATCGATTAAATAAAAATGGCCGGGACTAGTCGTGACATATCAAGTGTAATGACTAGCGCCGCAAACAACTACAATACTAGATTAGATTCAAGTGTACGCATAAAAACTCGTATACGCACCGGAGTCACATAAAATAGACTACGTGCCAATGCACACAATTCGGGAAATTACGAGCTCGTTCAAAATGCTCGCAGGACTGATCGCGCCTCAGCTTCGTCTCGGCTTCGATCTCCTGCGAGCGTTGTCGCTCGTCACGCAATAACTCTCATTGTGCGCCCAGGCACGTAATATACTATTATGTGCCTCCGGCACGGAAACTCGTTTTTCCGCTACAGTTGAGAGTAGCACAATGTTTTGTATTCGGCTACAGAGGAATGAAATGTAAAAATTGAACTGCGCATACGCCTATAGCCAGACAGCCGAGCACAATCTTCTTCTTATTCTTATTCTTCTTCGTACAGCGTTAGCACCCTAATGACAAAGCCTTGTACATTTGAACTGCGCATGCTCTATTACAACACGCTACTAAAGGGTTTCCCAATAAGGGTAATATGTTTTGAAATTGAAAAAAAAACACTGAATATTCATTCGGAATTGATCGAAATCTTTTTTATTATATTGGATATTCTATGCCATTTATGATTTAAACAATATATCGGCCAAATATCCCCCGAGACTTGAGCCAAAAATGCGCCTCATCAGAAAAGATGATTTTTTGATGAAAATTGGGATTATTTTCAATTGATTCCAGAGCCCAATCCGCGAACTCCCGACGCAAACGATGGTCATTGGGCTTCAGTTCTTGGGCCAGAATCATCTTATAGGGATGCAGGCCAAGATCCAATCGCAAAATACGCCAGGTAGTCATCCTGGACAGGCCCAATTCCTGAGATCGGCGTGGCACGGACAATTCACGGTTTTCCTCGATACTGGCCTGTACGGCGGCTATATTCTGTGTAGAACGTGCGGTACGCATACCATTTTTAGGCTTAGTATCCAATAGAGTAAATTCACTCTCCAACTTATCGATTATTCGACGAATTGAGAGCGCGGATGGAGCAGAATGACGATCATATTTTGCACGATATGCTCTTTGAACACCGACAAAACTTCTCGAATTTTGATAAAATAATTGGACAATTTCCAAACGTTGTGGAAGCGTGAAACTACTCATGATTGAATGGCAAACCTTACTGATGACAACTGACAGCAGACTTCAAAAATTTCAGTTCAAATGAGCCCGATAGGGACATTCAAAATCATATCACCCCTATTGGAAAACCCTTTACTACAAAAGATTTATAAAATCAAAATGGCCGGGACTAGTCGGGATTTATCAAGTGTAATGGAAAAAAATGATAATTTCGAACTAACGTAACAACTACAATACTAGATTAGATTCGAGTGTACGCATAAAAACTCGTATACGCAGCAAAGTCACATAAAATCCCAAGTGCGAAGTTAGATACGGCCCAACACTGGCCCAGCATCGCCAAAAATTTGCCGAAGATCGGCTGCCAATATTGTGCCGTTGCTGGAATGATACCTCCGGTATGCACTTGGCAGCCAATCCTGGCCCAAACTCTGGCCGCCAGTACTTGTTTTCGGCACAGAAATGGGCCAATGCTTTGCCTAACTCTGGTTTTCTCACTTCCGGAATGGTTTACCGTGGTAAAAGTGACACGTGGCTTTATTCTCTGTCCTTATTTGCAAAAGTAAAGAATATTTGAATGAATACTTGTAAGATATTCTGTTTGGATAAAAGACAGTTATTTCTACTTCATTTACAGGAACTCTTTTATTTAATTCAGAATAAACTGGGATATTGCATGCTAAAAACATGGGAAGTATCAGGTATGTAGATCAATATCTATTAACATTCTGAATGAGAAAATACAATTTATTAAAATTGAATGATCATATAAGCATATTAATGTACTTATTCAATTAACAATTTATCTTAAAAAAATTTACAATTATAGAAACAAACACGCTTATTCAAAGAATAATGAGTCAAGTAGGAAATGAACAACCCTTTTCCAAAATAGAACAATCAGGAAATTCAAGAAATTATAATATTTTTTATCATTGGTTATTATATCTAATCATATACAGCGCTTCTATGCATTTCCATCCGTTGCCTTCGACTAAAATAAGCTCTACAATTATTCTATTGGAATAAATACTCACTGCGTAACTGTCGAGATTTTTCTACCATGCCATTTTAAATAACGGGACTTCCAACATTACTAAATCACTAAATCCCTAATTTTCGTATATTTACTACATTTTTAAAAATTAAGTTGGCCAAGTAGATCTGGCACCTGTAATAATTTTTTGAACTGTCACATGCCCCTGATTTTTCTAGTTCAGTGAAATTTTGAAAATACTGGTGCAGAAGGGGTGCTATTTTCGTGAAATAAAAAATACCACTACCGTCTGATAAATTTGCATGTTTTAACGGCGTGTAATATTAACGCGTGGATCAATAAGTCCCGGGACTGACACATAGATGGCGTTGTCGACGAAAGTTCTGTATGATTTTTCATGATTACCAACCTTCGAAAGATACCTGTCAAAATTTCATGACATTCTGATGTTTGGTCCACGAGTTACAGTGATTTATGTGACGCTAGTCTTGATATTCTCAAAACAATGGATTCGAAACAATTTCGTGTGTTGATTTACCATTGCTTTTTGATGAAAAAAAACACAGTTCAAGCTCAGCAATGGCTGGAAAAGTGCTGCGGGGACTCTGCTCCATCAATAACAACCATTTGTCGGTGGTATGCTGAGTTTAAACGTGGTCGTATTGTGTGAGATAGCTGACACCTTAAAGATATCATACGGCAGTGTGTACGCTATTTTGCATGAACATTTGTCTATGAGAAAGCTGTTGTCAAAGTGGGTGCCGCGTTTGCTGACGGTGGATCAAAAACGACAACGAATCGTTGATTCCGAGCGCTGTTTGGAGTTGTTTCGCGGAAATAAACCGAATTTTTTGCGTTGGTATGTGACAACGGACAAAACCTGGATCCATCACTACACGCCGGAGTGAAAGCGGTCGTCAGTCGAGTGGACTGCAGTCGGTGAGAAGCGTCCAAAGCGGCCAAAAACGCAAATGTGGGCCGGTAAGGTTATGGTCTCAGTATTTTGGGATGCTCATGGAGTTTCGTTCATCGACTACCTTGAAAAAGGTAAGACGATCACAAGTCGCTCGCTACCATGGTAAAATTGAATGAATTGAGCTTCTAATTGCTTCCGCACCCACCATATTCACCGGATCTGGCCCCCAGAGACTACTACCTATTTGCAAACCACAAAAAAATGCTGCAAGGAAAGAAATTCCACTCCAACGAGGAAGTCATCACTGAAACAAACGCTTGTTTCGAGGCCAAAGATAAATCGTTCTACAAGAAAGTTATTGAAATGTTAGAGAAGCGCTGGACTGATTGTGTTGCTTTTGGAGGAGACTATGTTGATGAATAAAGTCGAGTTTTGCCAAAAAAATGTGTTTTACCTAGTTAGTCCCGGGACTTATTGATCCATGTATTATTTAGTGTAAAAAATTAGCTTGAGGGTGTTCAACGGGTTCCCCGGCGTGAAGACGGTAGCGAACGGTCGCGCGGCCTCAGCTTCAGTGGAGCATCCGGTTATTCATCGCACGAGTGCTCGAAAACAAAAAAAACGACATCCTGAAATATTGCTATTTTATAGGAAAAAATCTCAGCTTTTTAACTAGATGACTTAAAAAAAATAGGTCCAAATTTGAGAAGAAGTCAAATTTATTTTTGATATTCGAAAATGGAGGTAAAATTTTGATTTTTTTGAAAAAATGGTTACAACCAGTTAAAAGATTACGAAAAAGACTGAAGAAAACATATAAAGTAAAATTTTGCTTTATGCAAAAACAAATAAGTTATATTCGTTTAAAGAAGAGGCTTCCCATCAAAAGTCTGAAAATTTCACCCCCTCTATTTCAGAAATATTTGCCAAAACAAAAAAAAAATTTTTTTAGGAAGTACCTTCAAATAGGACTCTAATCAGCTAAACTTTAAGCCCGATCGGACGACTCCGTTTTTTGGGGTGGTATCACTTGAGAAATTATGCCTCATATATAGGTTTTTGAGTTTATTGCGGGAATATAAAGAGTGTCGTACGAGAACTGTAGTTAATTTTAGGGGTACATATAAAACGAAAAAGTAAACAAAAAAGTCTAAAAAAATGTTTCGGAAAGAGTTCATTTTCTGATTTACGGGGGGTAGAAGTTCTATGTAAGTGTGAGCATGTGTCGCGTACTCGCGCTGAGGTAGCTAGGCTCTCGACGAAGTGGGAGTCATCATACCATTCGCTAGTGCTCAAGTTTGATGAAACTGAAATACAAATTTTGCATGAATTCTTTTACATTGAAGTTATTGCAACCAGCTATTATCCATTTCTAATAGAAAACCGCAGCACACGGTCTCGAGACGGTTGGACCGATGCGGCGATCCGAGTTACATCGGATCGTCGTGCTGGACGAACGCCAGGGAGATACTCCTTCTCAACCTGATGGAAGCACAACGCACAATGAAAAGTTTGGTGAATCCATGCCACGAAGGAATAATAAGGAGACCAAACTGCCATGGGAAACTTTTCCGAATCTGGCAGGAGCAACGGCACGGTACGTGCCCGGCTTGTAAGTTGGAAGTAATAGAACCGAGTGCGCAAGTGCGCAGTTGTCCTCTTCTTACTCATGGGAAAATGTGCGAGTGAGACGAATTTGTCAAATTGATCTAAGCCAGAGAGGTTATGTTGATATTTTGATCGCATCATATGCAAAAAAATAAACAATATTTTATATTTATAGTTCGTTTATAGCACTTGTGAATAAATTTTGGGATGGAAAAACGTAAGTACCTTTTGAAATTGCAATGTGATAAAGGAATGATGGAAGTAACGTAACTTCATTGTAAAGTTTTTATTTTTCGGAGCGTAAACGTGAAGAATATTATAATTGTGTTAAAAGTTATGTTAAATGATTCAGTTATTGTAGAAATATTTGCTTAGAAATGACAAAAATGTACATTTAAAAGAGTGTTTAATTTAATAAGCTTTGGTAATTGCAAATAATGTGATATTATATTATCATATTATTATAAGTTTTCATAATTTGTTGATAATAATAATGTATTAAGGAACGTAATTACGAAAGCTATTTTTTTTTTAATTTTACAGATATAAACCAGGAGAAAGGAGATGATTGCACAGAATTTAATTTCACCTACTTGAGAAAGAGCCTAGACCAAGACATGTTACCTTCAAGAAAGTGGGGATTCAATGCAGAAAGTACAGAATTTTGTGCACTACAAAAAATGGAAGATGATTTTAGCGTCAGAAAAAGAATCGCTGTGTTATCTAATATGCATGTTAGAATATATTTGGACAATAAAATTATTCCGCTTACGGAATTTATAATTCTCAATAGTGTTGAGCAGTTTACCGCACTTTTAAGAAGTGTAGATGAAATTCCATTGACGTGAAGTGTAGATGAAATTCCATTGCCGTGACGGTAAGCAGCTCCCAATTCAATTGAGTTAAAATAAGTTGAAAAATCCGCAAAATTTTAAACTGTTCGGATATCTATACAACACCTAAGCAATTTCGTTGTGGAATTATCAGTTTCAATTTCTTCTGTCGTGAAAACCTTTGCGCCTCATTTTAATCCTATTTCATTTCAATATACATTTCGTAATTTAAATTGAAAGCAATAAGATCCTGTTAATGAAATGAGGCGATCTCAAAACTTAAAGACAATTTAATACCTTTTGAAAGAGAAGTATTAATTTTTCAGCATTGTAATCTGGAAAAATTGTATTTAACTAAAAATAGATTTCTTTCAAAACCTAACAATTTCATAATAGAAGAAAATGAGCAGAAATGGGATTGTTTAGATATTCGTAACGTTTTAAATTAAACAATATTTTATCTTATCGTAATTCAGGTTTATTGAAAACTTCTTACAAGTCATTTAAATATTTGCTTGTATACAAATGCATGAATTATATATTTGTAGTATTTTTTATCAATGTGTACACCAATGGACATGAAAATTGTATATTTTTGTTTCTCATTTTTTACGGCGAGTATTGTAGTACTTTACACCAAAAATATTTCATTTCTGTATATACAGTTTTATTGTGAGAATGTTAAATTTGGTGACGTTATATTCGCTTACAAACGAATGTATGAATTGTACTTTATACTTTTAGCATGTTTTATTAACGTTTATACCACGATTTACGCTGATGATTTTTAATTTTTTCCGGAAAGTATTATACGTACTTTACGCCCCAAATTTAACAATTAATTCCTGTATTTACAATTATATAATCTGAGAACGATAGATTTTCTGAAATATATTACGATTTGAATTGATTTTTTCAAATGATTTATAAGTGGAATTTCTACACATTTGCTTCATTGCAGCTGGTAGTATAATTATTTTCAATGGTACTGCTTTATTGTAAATCGACGTTCTTTATATATGAAAAAATTATCATAATGTAATAAAGAAGAAAATTTTTTATTTTCAATAACACAGTTTATTTACTCATACAGTGGCGAGCAGTGAATGTTGGTTTTGGCTTATTTAAAATAAAAAACATTATTATTAGTGGCAAAACATTCGTAGAGTCACTATATACTTCTATTATACATAAACGTAAACGTAAAATCATAAAGAACAATATAGGCACGTATTTTTGGACGTGAGACTTCTTTGACATTCATATCAGTATTCTCAGAACACTAATTTTCTTTATCCTTCGAACTTGCAGGTTTAGGAACGAAAGTCCTGCATTTTTTACCTATCTTTTGCGACTTTGCTTGAGACGTATTTGTCATATCAGACAGAACCTTTTCTTTTCTTTTTCCGAGTGGGTTTCACGGCAATTTCCGGCTGTGCAGGTTTGAAATATGTGGAAACCTTATTGCTAGTTGTGCTTTGATTTGGTACATCAAGAGCGTACGCTAGTTTAGACAGTTTCCTCTTCTCACGAGTCTTCTCTCTTTCTATCGAGTCGTTTTTATTGGCCTGTTTACACAAGAAAAACATCCTCATTGTTAAGTAAAATGTGATTATTCTGTGAGTTAGTAATCTGCAGTGTTCTGGACAACCGATCAGCTGTGTTGATGGCAAGTTCTCAATGGCATTTGTCGCATCAAACAGAGTTTCAGCATTCAAGTCCTTTTTAGAAATTGCCTCAAGGGTACCTTGCTCTAGAAGGGAAATCAAATTGAACAAATCGGTGGACGGATGTATCAAGTAACCGTACGATTTCAGCTGTAAAGGTTATGGCTCTCTGGAATCAGTTCTTTCGTAGGATCAAGAACAAGGGAACACTTGCACTGTTCGCAAGGATCTTTTCCGATGAAGGTGATAAATTTACCTGCCTTTCTGGCAACAAATCCAGAAATATACGCCAGTACGTACTCTGAAGTGGAGCACGCAAAATAGTCATGATCTTCTAGTAAAGTCGCAGCGTTTTGCAGGCGATCACAATTTATCCCTTTATCAATTATGATGTCGATTTGATTGGTCCATTCATTCCATCTTTCATCAGCATCACTGATATCCTTTATACTGAGCAGGACATCCAATATTTCTCCACCAGAGATATTACTTCCTTTTTGGAGGCTTAACTAAGGAGTAGGTTGATACAAGACGGTACATTTGTATGAAAAGGATGGAGTCTGGATGATCATTTGACCCGCAGCAATCCCTCATCATACCGAAAAAGCGCTGAAAGAAATCATTTGTAAATATTATTACTAAAAATCATTTTATTATTTCAGTAGACTTGTTTAGTAATATTCACTTCTAAAGCATCTTGATTCAACCTTGCAGTCATGAGGTATGTAAACTCGCAATCCTCCACAAGAAATTTGCATATTTCTAATGCAGCTCGTAATGAGACCTGCAATCCGTAACAGGTTGAGTCCGGTATAAAATCGCACTTTTTTCGTTTTGCCTCATCTTCCCATACATCGAGATAAACAATGAATTCCTCGATAATCTGGAAGAAGAACATAAAGCATTTGTATTGATATTCGAATATTCGAATAGTTTCTTAAGTAACATCTCTTCCAGAACATGAACAACTAAATAAGTGCAAAATCAATGACATTTAAGAATTACAAAAGAACTGTGCCTTCCACATATCATTGTCGGGCTTTAAGTTATTTATTGGCGTACGACTATTCATTGCAGTAATGACAGATTTAATTCTTCGTGAGAAATTGATTGATGGATCGCAACTGGCGAGATCGGAATGCATGTCACGCATTAACTCCATCGAATCTGCTAGACCGAAGAACTGCAAGTCGAATGAAAACGTAAGGTCAACAAATAGGTACGTATAAGACGGTATAAGTAATAATCAATAAAATAAACTTACCTGAAATGCTAATGCCACATTCATTTTGTTGAAATAGAGTGGATTTAAGTGTTCTTTTCGCAACTTAAAATTGACTTTCAGATTAAAAGCATTTTCGTTTTCTATTTTCAGCAAAGCGTACCAGTGGGCCAGAGATATAATCCCATCCGGAGTCTAAAAAGAGAATAAATGTTCTTAATTCAGCCAGTTACAGATATTATTATTTTACTTAATATATTATATTGTATAGATTCTTATGTAGAATATTTGATATTATTATCTTACCCAAATTCCAGCATCTTTATCACGATCTTTGTGAGTCAGAAAATTCCGAAGACACTTGATCAAATGCGGGAAATCAGAAAGAAACCATAAACGACGTGTAGGATCAACAAAATGCTCTACACTCGAATTATCTTTAGTGATACCGAACTGGTTCCACATATTCCGATTCCACGAGGCTCCATCCGTTACTACGGCATCAATTCGCAGTCCAGATTTTTCCGCCAAGGCTATGCACTCAATTATTAGTTTGTGCAGAACTGTTCCTGTAGCGCTTCCTTTACTTAGAAAGCAACCAAGGGTTTGGACCCATTTCCCTTTAAAAGGTTGGAACAAAAATACCAGTGCATGATCTCCTTTTTTTCCCTTTGCATGTTCCGGTGTGTACTTTCCTAAATCTGTGAATCCCTCAACCTTCAAGTTACTACGATTAAACGCCAAACCTTTTGTCAGCTTCATTTCGTCAATAAGTAAAGCACCTGAAATATATATAACATTATATGAAAAAATCATACTTGACATGGGTGTTATTTAAAAATTATTGTACGTACCGCGCACTTCATCTTTTTTCACTTGTTTTGTCTTCTCAGCTATTACCTCAAAAAGACTTGTTTGAAACCCATAAGACCCACCGATTCTTTTCATGTATTTGCTCAATGTAGCCATACTGGGAAGAACGAGTATTCTCTTCTTTCGCAAGTGCTCATAAGCCTTCTTGCTTTTAATGCGAAGAAGTAGGCACTCGTATACCCACTGAGAAGTATACCTCATTCCTCGCATATCTGTACACTTCGATGCCTGAAAACAAGCTCGCACAGCAACCTGCTCATTATATGATAATTTCGAAATAGCTTCTTCTAACGCCATTTCATTAGCTTGAGCACACTGTTTTCTTAAATCTCTTACAGTTCCTTTCTGCTTTTTGACCTGCAAATGAATACGTCGGTTTTCTAGCTATTTGTAAAACTTAAAAATTGAAGGGGTTGATTACTAGTGTGATCCAAAAATGTATACCTGTGGTATTCTATATGTTGCTGTAAGTTTTACCTGTTCATTCAGGCGGTTCCTTTGCCGGTTGAGCTTACTGCACTTCACACTGAGACTCGCTTTCGATTGCTTCAATTTTCTGGTTTTCACGTTTAAACTGATCCTTTTTTTAAAATTTGCCTGATATTTATTGCACATATCACATCTGAGGGGTGGGCGACCAAAACGTTTGGTGACAAAACCGAGGCAAGCATCTCGTCTGAACTGAAAAAAAGAAACACTTTCTACACACATTCATATTTTTCAGTATTTCAAAATGTTCTTCATCCTTACGATTCCTTTGATTGACAGTCGGATTTCATGCAGGAATAAATGCGGTTTACTTCCGTAAATAAATTATGCACATCGCTCCACTCTTTCACGTTATTGAATTTCGGTGAAACTATCTTTTTTCCTTCACAGAATACCTGTAAATATAGAGTGTACCTTTTCAAACACAACTTGCCGTAGTATACGATGAATGCAAGGACTGCGAAATTGTACGGTAACGATTTAACGCTTTTCAAACATCATTAGGAACTAAAGACATTCAGAAGTCAATGATTACAAATTGCAATTTGGAAGAGGAATTGCAGAAAGTTATTTAAATTTCGAATACAACGCAAGTCAAGTGGCATTAAGGGCATGTGATACTTTACCATAGGAGCAATTCAGTTTACACAAGTTTTTTGCCCCAATTTTTAATTTATCAACAAAATAATATTGCTCAGACGTCATTGTTCATTTTTTTATTTCTCGGCACTATTACTTTTTTGAATACTTAAAAATTGTGGGAAAAAGTGGCGTAAACTAAATTGCTCTTATGGTAAAGTATTACATACCCTTAAGACAGTTTACAAGTGCATACAGTTTTTGGCTAAAAATGAAACGAATTCTAGACAAAGGAATATAATCACTGCAATTCTCCACTTCCAAAATAAATTCTGGATATTTTTTATGGACATCCAAATACGTACATTTACTTTCAGGTCCGCATACAAAATTATTATTTTCTCTTCACTAGAAAGATCCGGTTTCCAACGAGACCACCTTATAAAATTCCTGTCTGAAACATTAGAAATCCATCCACTACCCAAATAAGTAGATAGATTTTCCTTACTGTCTATTGCCCTGAGAATTGCTTGAAAAAGGTCATTTGTTTTTGCCAATTTACAATTGACAACAGAAGCTTCATCGACAATTGGTAGTTTTCGTTTCATAGCCCTTTTTCGTCCTGTCTTCTCCCTTACTGGATTCTCTTTTGCAGCATCAAGAGCAGAACTGGCTTCAAAAATTTCCTTCTGTTTGGCAAGGGTTTGATAATCTAATTTTACTCCATATTCGTATTTTAATTTTCTCATTTTCTCATTTCTCGGAATGTTTGACGGGAAAATCGTTGGAACCGCATTATGGCGTAGATCGGGACGTTTCAGGAGCACTTTGTAGACTAGCCCACCATTCTTATACTCCGTGCGGTATTTTTCAATATCACTTTCTTTGAAGTGGAGAATGCAAATTAAATCATTTGCACCAAAATCTTCAATACCGTAATGTAATAATTTTTCTCGCCACAATTGCAACTGCGTCTCCTTCATACAGAAAAATAAGGTCAGAAAAGTATAGTACAATTTATACATAATTTTCATTACAATTGCAGGAAAGTTATATCTAAAATTAAATATATTACACATTTTTTGTACGCACAGTGAGAGCTCTAAACAACCGTTGTGTATTCGCCTTATCCCAGTACTTTGTACCGCAACCCGGTACGCGACACGACATTGCTAAGAAAAAATGTATTATATTAAATTCATTAAATTATATTAGATGTGAGCTTCAAAATCTTGAACATTTCTCGGATTAAATTTCCTCACCTGTAAAGGAAAAAACTATTTAACATTATTTTAACACACGACTTACGAAGCAATAACAAATACCATAATTTCAATTTCAAGATTTACAATCTTATTATATTCGATAGATACTTACCACTTTTATAATGCACTCCTATATCAAAAAATCAATCAACATAACCACCAATAACCACTCTGGCTTGATAGTCAATTTGACAATTTGACAAATTCGTCTCACTTGCACATTTTCCCATGAGTAAGAAGAGGACAACTGCGCACTTGCGCACTCGTTTCTATTGCTTCCAACTTACAAGCCGGGCACTTACCATGCCGTTGCTCCTGCCAAGTCGCTTACATGGAGATAGGTCTCCTTATTATTCCTTCGTGATCCGTTCGCCCAACATGTAGAACTGATGCGCTGAACACACGGAGAGCTGCGCGACCTCTTTTTAGTCGAACAGCTCTGCGAATTTGGGGGAACCATTACCCCAAACTAGGCGAGCCGTTACGCGAAATACTTGGGCTAGCAAGCTTTGTCGTCACTTTGGGGTAACCAGTGCCCCAATTTTAGAGTAGATGTCACACTAAGCGAAAGAGGAGTGGCTTCCTACTGCTAGAGCAACGTTCTACTAAACTTCTCTCCTTGCAAGTGTTGACGATATGAGTGCAAAATTAATCTGTCAGTTTAATCAAACTTGAGCACTAGTGGACGATGTAATGGCTTCCACTTCGTTTAGCGCTTCAGTAGGGGAACTACCTGACTACCTCGGCGTACAGCGCCACACATTCTCACACGTAAATACAACTTGTAACCTCTGTAATTCAACAGAGATAAAGAGTGGAGATTATTTTTTAACTCTCACAACCAAAGTTTGTATGTATAGTCCAGGCGATATAGTCTAAAAAACAGCCTTTCGCGATGTTTTCTCGGAGCAGGCTGAAACTTTGAGTCTAGGCGTCAAAAAATAAGTAGAGCAACATATATTTTCCCGTTCAGTCAAATCGATGCACGTCATTGTTTAAATTACGGTTAATTATAAATTTTTAATGAAATTTCACGTTTTTCGCTTATATCTTTAATTTTTTTCATTTTATCGGAAAATAGTTTAATAACTTTTCTTTCCTCATAAAAACCCTACAAAACTAGATGCCGACCGTAAAAGAATATTAATTAAGTCAAAAGTTATGATTAAAAATAGATAATGTTTATGACGTTGAGATAAACAATCATTCAAAGGCTTTGTTTACTCATATCGCGCCGTTTATCAACGCCCAAATACTTCTTATTATTGACAAATCATGAGTGAAAAGCGTGGAGTCAGGAAGTTTGTTAGTTTATGACTTATGGTCTTATAAACAAATTAATAAAAAATCAGCCTGTACAAACCTGAACAGTAGATATGGTGATGCAGATTTTTTTATTGATAGATTTCACTATTTTATATTGAAAATCATCATTGTTTCATCAAAAAATTCAATTTTTCAACAAAGGGAATTTTTTTTTTAAATTGCTTAGTTGCAAAATGCATTTTTTTAAGTGTTCCACTTAATTTTCATAAATTTTTATTACGTACATTAAAAGTGTGTGAGAAGAGCTTTCATTCACGAAAAAAAGTTCAAGATTCATTAAGAAACAATGGAAATACAATGTGATGAAGTTGTTGATCAATTGTTCAATAAATTTAACGACTAGCGAAACAAAAATATTTCGATAATTCGTAGATTAAGTACTTTTATGTGCCTCCGGCGCGTAAACTTGTTTTTACGCTACAGTTGAGAGTAGCGTAATGTTGTGTATTGCGATACAGAGGAATGTAATGTAAAAATTGAACTGCGCATGCGCCTATAACCATACAACGGAGCGTAATCTTCTTCTTATTCTTATTCTTCGTACAGCGTTGGCACTGTATTGACAAAGCCTTGTACATTTGAACTGCGCATGCGTCTATTACAATACGCTACTACTACACAAGATCGAGAAAATCAAAATGGCCGGAAGTATTCGCGAAATGTCAAGTGAGATGGGCGATAATCACGGCAATTTTGACCGCTTCAGATTGGATTCGAATGTACGCATAAAAACTCGTATATTCGCTTGTTAAATATATGATTGTTGAAATATGTATTTTTCTAAAACATTGAATATTTAATGCAACGATAAAATTTTCTAATCCAGGGGAAACACTAGTTTCGAAACCTGTCTGTAGCATTCCTATAGTCACTGCAGATACAAAGATATACAGGGATGCCACGTACATCATTTTTATCATCTTTTTCCCAATAAACCATTTCGCTGATGCTTGTTGAATCAAAACTTATATGTGAAAGACATAAATATGTAGCATTTATATACATATTCTAGTTTTTTAGTAAATAGCTATAATAGCTTTTGCCTTGTAAAAGTGAGTAAGAATAGTATTTCATAATGTTAGCTCAAGCTCCTTCTCATTTTTTTATTGCATAAGAAGGTAATTACTGAACTCCGTAGATCTATTTACATTTTAAAATACAATTAACTTTTGATAATAGAATCTAAAAATGATAGTTTGTGAATCTGCCAGGTAAATGTTCATTTTTTTAATTAAGTATTTATATGGGTAATAGGTCCAAAAGTTTTTTGAAGCCTTTAAACAAATATGCAGCATTTAAGTTGATTCTTGATAGGGTACTGACTATAATCTATGTTAGTGGTTGGCTTTGATAGGCATTTTATCCAAGGCTTGACTTCTTGTGTAACGCTTAAAATTTCAGATGATGAATGATGAATCTGTTCGAAAATAGTAATTTATCACAAAACTAAATTGAATAATTCAAAAATTTGTTGTGTCTAATTCATTTTCAACACATGTATGAAAGATATATATATTTGAAAATTATTATTATGTACACTTTTGAATTTCAAAAATAGTCTATTCAAAACCCAATCAACGCCCGTCTTCAAATTGTTTCTTCACAAAATTAAGTTTCGCCACCTAATTAGGAGTTATTGTTCTACTAACTTGTATGACATTTTGTTTAGATATAAGCAAATGAGAATTCATGTAGAAAATATATAAAAAATAACTTTTGTTATTTTTTTCCAATTTTTCCACTTATCGACAAAAATTTATTAATATTCTCCTATTTAAGTGAGAAACAGCATTTAGAAATCGGGAAAAACTTTCAGTTCATAGAATTATGGGCTTACAACTCTACTCTTTGAATCTAAATGAGTAATAAGTAAGTAACCAATTCACTTCAGTGAATGTTTTTACTATATATTAGTCATTTTATACTAGTTTCATAAGTAGTTATAAAGTTTTCGGAAAGTAACTAATAGAAAAGGACTAATAATTTGTTGGAATTTTTACTACATTGAATTAGTTGATCACTTTTGAATAATTCAGCTTTAGAAAGCTCCTTTAGTTTAAAAAACTATTCAGAAGTATAACGGTCCAATAATCGTTATTTCGGGATTGAACAGTTCATAGAATACGAGTATTATAAAGGGTTTCCCAATAAGGGTGATATGTTTTGAAATTGAAAAAAAACACTGAATATTCATTCGGAATTGATCGAAATCTTTTTTATAATATTGGATATTCTATGCCATTTATGATTTAAACAATATATCGGCCAAATGTTCCCCGAGACTCTTCTTGCAAACCCGAATGCGTTCAAGCCAATTTTCGATGACTTTGTGGAGCATTTCTGGTGGTATGGCTGCTATAGCGGCTCGGATATTGGTTTCAAGCTCTCCAATTGTCTTTGGTTTATTGGCATAAACCTCAGATTTAACGTATCCCCAAAGGAAATAATCCAGAGGCGTTAAATCGCAAGATCTTGGCTTGGCTCTCCATTCACAGTTACGGTTCGGTTCTCGGCGTTTTTGAAAAAAAAATGGCCCGATGATGCCACCATACCATAAATCGCACCAAACGGGTAGTTTCTCGGGATATAATGGAGATGAATGAATGACCTGAGGGTTTTCCTTACACCAATAACGACAATTTTGCTTGTTTACAAAGCCGTTGAGCCAAAAATGCGCCTCATCAGAAAAGATGATTTTTTGATGAAAATTGGGATCATTTTCAATTGATTCCAGAGCCCAATCCGCGAACTCCCGACGCAAACGATGGTCATTAGGCTTCAGTTCTTGGGCCAGAATCATCTTATAGGGATGCAGGCCAAGATCCAATCGCAAAATACGCCAGGTAGTCATCCTGGACAGGCCCAATTCCTGAGATCGGCGTGGCACGGACAATTCACGGTACGGCGGCTATATTCTGTGTAGAACGTGCGGTACGCATACGATTTTTAGGCTTAGTATCCAATAGAGTAAATTCACTCTCCAACTTATCGATTATTCGACGAATTGAGAGCGCGGATGGAGCAGAATGACGACCATATTTTGCACGATATGCTCTTTGAACACCGACAAAACTTCTCGAATTTTGATAAAATAATTGGACAATTTCCAAACGTTGTGGAAGCGTGAAACTACTCATGATTAAATGGCAAACCTTACTGATGACAACTGACAGCAGACGTCAAAAATTTCAGTTCAAATGAGCCCGATAGGGACATTCAAAATCATATCACCCCTATTGGGAAACCCTGTATATAGAAGAAAAAGCTTCTATCCTGTATGTGAAAATTACTACTTTCTCAACACTCCTCTTTCAGCTAGAGATTTTTTGTAAAATTGTAAGGAGTTCAACTATCAATTGTGATTAATACTTTTTTCGTTGCATATGAGCCACTCACCTTTTATCTTTATTGCCTGTCCTTATTTGAAAAAGTAATGAATATTTAAATGAATACTTGTAAAATATTCCGTTTAGATAAAAGACAGTTATTTGTACTTCATTTACAAGGACTCTGTTATTAAATTCAGAATAAACTGCATGCTAAAAACATGGGAAATATTAGGTATGTAGATCAAATCTGTTAACATTCTGAATGGAAAAATCAAATTTATTAAAATTGAATGATCATATAAGCATATTAATGTACTTATTCAATTAACAATTAATCTTTAAAAATGTACAATAATAAAACCAAACACACTTATGCAGAGAATAATGAGTCAAGTAGGAAATGAACAACCCTTTCCCAAGATAGAACAATCAGGAAATTCAAGAAATTATAACATTTTTTATTATTGGTTATTATATCTAATCATATGCAGCGCTTCTATGCACTTCCATCCGTTGAAGGTGTCCTTCGACTGAAATGAGCTCTACGATTATTCTACTGGCAAAAATACTTATTGTATAACTGTTGAGGTGTTTTTACTATGAATTCCATGTGATCAAAAAGCTTAATCACAAGGATATTGTTATCGAGTTGGCCGTAAAGACTTCCAGCAATAATTCCTACTACCACGTCATTTTGAATAACGGGACTTCCAACATCACTCTAAAATTCAAAAAGTTAGTTAGTTAGTTAAAGTTGAACTTAGTTGAAAAAACTGCTTCAGAATAAAAAAAAGTAACAATTGATATTGCAATCATATATTGCAATGAAAAATGATTCTATTAAATAATTTTGGCCGCTATATTGTTATAAATGTACATACTATTGTAACATGCTCATTATTTGTTTTCTTGTATGCACAGAATAAGTACTTTTCTATATCAGAAAACGCCGTTGACGTTATGAAACGCATTAAGTTCCAGCACTGCGAATCAGACAACATGTAAACATGAAACCCCTGTAATAAAAATGTTAATTTCTCTTTATGTAATTTATTTAATTTTTGAGATTGCAAATGTTCTTCATGACATACAGAATATCATTATTACATCGGTATCTTTTGTAGAAATAATTTTAGTAAATTTTTCTAATATTTTGTGATATTAAGAGCTGGAATTCTAATTTTGTCAATTTGGAAGTTTATTGCGTTTAAGGAACTATTTCGGTTTAAAAGGTTAAAAGCATCGAAATTTTCTTTATTAACTTTCTTACTATACGAGTAGCAGAGAACGTCTCTAATAGTTTCGTACATATACGCATTTTGACTGAACCATGCATCTTGCGCGCTCGGTCTCGGAAAACTTTCAATGTGTATTTCTCGGAACAACGGTTTCACAGCTTCTTGGTAAGTTTTCTCGAGAACGGTTTCACATAATTCGATAATTGAATACTGAAATTAATTTTCGCAACCTGAAAAAAGACAACGCAGAGTCACCATTTCTTTATAACAAAACCAACTAATGCAATCTGCCAAGAATCGAGTACTGGCATTCGTGCAAGGTCCAGTTTGGACCCCTGTTGCGTCAACAATTTTAAGCATTTTCCAGGGATTATATCCTTTTTATAAAATGTATATCTCGCGTGTAAAACACTGTCACGTCCCGCGGCTCTATCGATTCAAGGCAATGCAATAGCTATGAAGAAATAAGAAGATCATTGAATTTTTTCGGGTGAGGAGAAGAAATGGCGAAATCTTTTATGGACGTATTAGAGGACTCTCCCAGGACGAGGCTAAGCATACCTGTTAAAAGCAAAGAACCCCTCTCTCGAACCAATACATCGCCCGTGGAACCACCTTTCGGCTTTAAACTTCACGGGCGATTGGTTCCGGCTTATTGTCGCGTACGACTCTGTCGTCATCCGAATTACGAGAACCGAGTCATAGGCAAACTCGCTATCGACCTCTAGCACTGCTAGTGGGGCCGGTATAGCCCAGGCCCAGGGTTCTATATGTAAACATACAATCTGTCAATGAAAAGCTGGAAATTATTCATTTTAAAAACGTTTTTTTGTTTAATCTTTCTTGATGTACCAATGTAGCTATTATGATTATTACGTAGAGTTTTAGAGCAATTTGTCTACCACTTTATTTACAACTGTTGGTTAAGTTAGTCCACATATGGTCCTCTGTAATTTTTAGAATGGTTAAAAATCTCGAAAAACGAGTTTGCCTCAAATTTTGTATTGCCAACAAAATTTTTTATGCTAAATCGTTGAAGATGCTGTAGAAGGTTTACAATGAGTCAGCATTGTCGGAAATACGAGCGTGCGTGTGGTATCAAGCATTCAAAGAAGGCCTAAAAGTGATTGAAGACTCGCCTCGTCCTGGTCGAACATTAAGGTTTCCGACTAACAAAAATATCAAAAACCTGAACGGAATGGTAATGAAAATCAATAAACAATATTATCTAGTCGTATGAGGCGTTTGAGAGAGAATGTCTGTCACAAAGGGGTCGTATTTTGTAGGCAAATAAATAAATTTGGATGAATGAATAAATCTTTTGTGTTTTATTGAATATCCCCCTAAGCCAGGGTGTGCGCAACCGTGCCCATTGGCTCTCTTGACACCCGGGGGTAAGACAGGGTGCCTCGGGAACAGCGGGCGACCTTCCCGAGTACTTAGCCTTAACCCTGCAAGCGGGGCTCTGCAGGGTCGGACCTTATGTTTCCCTAGCTTCTCGTGGGACTAAAATGGAACCATTTAAAAATACTGAAAAAAACAGCAAGGTGGAGGAGGCGGGAGCTGGGGTGGATGCGGAGCTGGGCTTGCAAAGGTCTAGCACAAATCCACCCCTGCAAACCGCCCCTGAGGAATCGCAGGTGCTGACGGTGGCTGCTGGTCCTGGCTCTCCGGGGTGGGGTACTAATGTGGTCCCTCAGCAGATTGCGATGGAAGAGGATGCAAACCAGCAGGTAACTGCTAGGTCATCCTCTGATAGAAAGAGACTCAAAGGACACTCCCCCGCAAGGGATGAGGAGTCCGAAGAGGCCCAAGCCGGCGCGCCTGCCAACGACGAACACAAAGTTGGCAGGCGTGGGGCTTTCGGCTGTTCAGAGGACCAACCCTCTGACGGTGATAGTGGCGGACACCGGTTACCCGGAGTCGGTCCTGTCACCAGAGCAGTTCGAACTCTTCAGGGAGGCCACGTTGCATGCCATGGACAAAGAACCGGCCAGCGACTGGCCGAGATTTGAGACATCCTTTTGCAGGGGAGGTGTATTTATTTTCGTGGCGTCAAACCCAGAGGCCAAAGCATGGCTAATCAAAACGGTGGGCGAGCTAAGGCTCTGGGAAGGCGCCAACCTGAAAGTAGCCGGGGTGGAGATACTCCAAAGGATGCTAAAGGCGACGGATAGATCCCCGGGCAGCCGGAGGACCCTGCTGTCGTCCTGCGGCGTCTAGAGGGGTTCAACCCCTCGCTGAAAACATCATCCTGGCGCATCGTCAGGCATGAGAGACCTCAAGAGGCTAGCGCGACGGGAGGATTAAAACACCTCCTAATCGTTCAGGTCCCTGAGTCTCAGGCGAGAGCCCTAGCAGGCCTCAACGACAGGCCCTTCTACCAACTTGGCCAGATTGCCTTTAGGGTAAGTGGCCGATAGCAGGAAGGGCCTGCCATGGAAACGGAGAGGCCGGAACAGCCCTAAATGGCTGCATCCGGCTTAACTATTATCCAGATTAACTTGCATCACAGCAAAAGTGCCTCTGCGGTTCTGCAGAAAAACATAGCTGTGATGCACACAGGCATCTCACTTATCCAAGAACCTTGGATAAATAGGGATGTCATCAGGGGATTAGGGGGGGCTGGCATTTCTTGTTACAGGTACCCCGAGGCACCCCACCCGAGGACATGCATTCTGACGAAGAATGTCAACATCGTCCCACTACTGGATCTTTGCTCCAGAGACCTCATGGTGGCTTCAGTCGACCTAATAGGAATTGGTAAGCTCGTCATTGGATCGGCATACTTTCCCCATGACAGTGCGACCCATCCACCGGAGGAAGTCCGCTCATTAGTGGACTACTGTAAGGTAAGAGGCCTGTCCCCTGCTCTTGGGGTGCGATGCAAACTCTCACCATAAGCTGTGGGGTAGCACGGACACCAACAAAAGGGGTGAGGACCTAATGGACTATCTAATCACTACTGACTTGGATATTCTAAATACAGGTACTGTACCGACCTTTCGAAACTCTGTGAGAGAAGAGGTAATCCACATTACCCTCTGCACCGGGAGCTTTAGGGTTAAAGTAAAGTAATGGAGGTTTTCATAAGAACCTTCTCTATCTGACCACATGCAGATACTGTACGAACTGGAATCACACGCACCCTCTGGCCCCACATGGGTCAGAAACCCGAGGAAAACAAACTGGGAGCGTTATTCCACAGACCTACAAGCTGCACTCCACGGGAAAACCATGGAATTCAAAGACGTAGATGCCCTTGAGAGGGCGGCTGACCAATTCTCGTCGGCCATCATCACTACATACGAACTCAACTGCTTACCTTCGGAAATCAAGAAGGCGCAGGAGACCCACTGGTGGATTGGGAAGCTCGAAAAGCTTCGCAACGAAACTAGAGAAAGGTTCAGATGGGCCAAGAAAGGCAATACGGAAGAACTATGCAACTTATCCAATGCAACTAGGGATGCATATAGGAAAGAAATCAGGGAGGCCAAGAATAAGAGCTGGGCCTCCTTCTGTTCGGACATAGAAAAGGGCGCGGAGGCGGCCAGTCTGAACAGATTACTGGCCCGCAACCCAGGAGCTATGTTGAGCACCCTAAGACTACCAGACGGGACGTACTCAGAGTCGGACAGGGAGACCCTGACCCTTCTGACAATGGCGCACTTCCCGGGCTTTAAAGATCCAACGGGGGTGGGGTGGAACTCCCAAAAGGGCCGACCGCTGCCCGCGACCCAATTGGGTTTACGCGGGCGGCTGGCCCGGGAGATCACCTCCCCAGCCAGAGTCAGATGGGCATTGAAGTCTTTCAACCCCTTCAAGTCCCCAGGTCAGGATGGCATCTATCTGGTCCTCCTGCAGAGGGCTGGGGACCCCATCATAGGGCCGCTAGTGAGACTTGCTAGGGCCAGTCTGACTCTGGGTTATGTCCCCAAGGCTTGGAGAGGGACAAGGGTAATATTTATACCTAAAGCAGGCAAGAACGGATGGACATCTCCGAAGGATTTCCGACCAATCAGGCTTACCTCCTTCGTACTAAAAACGGTGGAGAGACTCGTGGACAGATACATCCGCGATAAGATCCTGACGGTAAAACCACTACACAGCGCTCAGCATGCCTACAGGGCCGGCCGCTCGACCGAAACTGCCCTGAGCAAAGCGGTGAAACTGATTGAGGACCAAATGAACCTTAAAGGATTCGCTATTGGAACATTCATGGATATTGAGGGTGCCTCTAACCACACATCCAGTGAAGTGATCAGGAGAGCTATGACAAGACAAGGAGTCCCCATAGCCGTAGTTGACTGGACCTGCCATATGCTAGGAAACAGGAACATCACGATTACCAAAGGAAATACTACCCTCCAAGGAATCGTTGATTCAGGATGCCCGCAGGGAGGAGTACTATCTCCCCTGCTGTGGAGTCTAGTGGTGGATGAACTACTGCATCTACTAACCGACCAAGGATGTCACTCCATTGGATATGCTGACGACATCCTAGTCATAGTACGCGGAATGCATTTAGATGCACTGATGGGCATAATGCAACAGTCGCTAAAAGCTGTGAATACCTGGTGTAGAACAACAGGACTCTCGGTGAACCCAGGTAAGACTGACGTAGTCATTTTTACCAAGCGGTACAAATGGAGTACAACTAGAACACTGGAACTGAAAAAGCAGCGTCTAGAAATTTCCAAGAGCGCTAAATATCTAGGAGTTATCTTGGATAATAAGCTCACTTGGAAAGACCACTTCGAAAACAAGTGCAATAAATTTATATCGACCCTCTGGCTCTGCAGAAGAGCTATCGGTAATAATTGGGGCTTGAAACCCGACACACTGCTGTGGATCTTCATGGCGATTCTGCGACCCAGACTAACGTATGCGTCATTGGTATGGTGGAGCAGAGTCAAGCAGAAGACAGCCATTGCCAGGTTGGAAAGACTTCGAAAGCTGATCCTTAGAGGGATCACTGGCGCCTCGAAGTCCTCACTCACAACAGCGTTGGGAGCACTAATGGGGCTAGAGCCTCTGCACCTAACCATCACAGCCGAGGCTAGCAAGGCGGCCACGAGAATTGGTGAAAACCATAACGCAGTGATTTCGAAAAAACTAAAAACCACTGTCAACATCGCGAAGAGACCGATCATGAAAATGGTAAGAGACAGGACGTCTCCACGGTACCTCTTCGACAAAAAGTACAAGGTAAGCTTGTCAACCATGGAAGATTGGAGGGTGGGTCGCGCACACCTCCCAGGGGACATAGACAACTGGTTTACAGACGGCTCCAAAAACAGGGAGGGTGCGGGGGCTGGTGTCTATGGAAAGGACAGCAACACACGCCTCATGGTCCCGCTGGGACCCCACTCGACAGTTCTTCAAACCGAAATTGCGGCCATACTCCAATGCGCACACGCAGCACAGAATCGTGGTCGCAACAGGAACATCCGCATCTGCTCAGATAGTAGAGCGGCCATCAAGACACTAGATAAGTCAGTGACTACCTCGACGCTGGTCTGGGACTGCTATGAAGCATTGAACAAACTAGCGGAAGACAAACGTGTCACAGTCCTCTGGATTCCTGGACACAGGAGTATCAAGAGCAACGAGACAGAGGATAGACTAGCCAAGCTAGCGACGAAAAAACAAAACCCATCTGGTCTAGAACCAGTAATAGGTATTTCGAACAGGTCGGCCACAGAAGACTTTAAAAAGTGGCTGGCCGAGAAACACCAGGAAGAGTGGTACAAGGCAACGGCATGCAAACAAGTCAAAGCCCACATGGGGGAATATCTAAACCCCAAACGAGCTGCAGATCTGCGCAGACTTAGTAGAACCGAGGTAAGGGCCATAACAGAAGTGTTTATTGGTCACGGCAACCTCGCCTAGCATAGATATAAGATAGGGCTTGCTAAAAGTCCACTTTGTCGACTATGTGGGGAAGATAATGAAACTTGCACCCATATACTCTGCCACTGTCCAGCAATTGGGAACAAACGACAGTTTTTCAGGGGCTACGTCTCCATAGACGTAGCCGTGATTCAGACAAAAAACGTGGCCCAGGTCCTTGCCCTTTGGCACGTGATTTGGGGTCGCGCATGAGGTTTTTAGTTGGTGATGCAACGGGATTACCCAAGCATCAGGGGCCCTTCGGGGTCCCAGCCATATTTATAATAATAATAAAATAATAAAAATATTGAATATTCCTGGTATTTATTTGACAGAATATGTATTGTTAAGGCTGGATACCTTGAAGATTTATGGGGATTCTCATGGATGATATTGTAGACCAGTTGGCTGTTTTAAGGATCTCCTCCGGAGGGACAATATGACGAGTGAAAGATGGCCCCAGTTGGAAGAAACAAAGTTATTAAAGGGAGTATTGATGTTGGGGTACTGCAGACTCCACATTAATAAGTCTCTAAAATACCTACACACTTCAGTATCATCTCAGCTGGGGTCAGGAGTGTGGGTCCGTTAATTTGGCTTCTAGTCAATGTAGAATTTATTCACATTGTGAGTGAGTGAATTCATGTCATTGTATATTTGAACAATGGTGACTTTAAAAAGCGTGCCATCTATCAGGAGCCCAAGTAGTCGGATGCAAACTCCCATTTAATATAGTATATTACCCCAACAGGCGGCCAGCCAATCAGCGGACATGCCTTGGAGTAGAAGCACTAGCGGTCAGGCCAGGGCCGGTCAACCTCTAATGGATGAGGATCCATTAGAGGTTGAATAATAATAATGCTACGCGGGTACCTCTATCCGCGTAGCATTATTATTATTTTTAGTTTATGCTCACAGTTGAATGCTGTACGCGCGCTAGTTGTCGCAAGCGGGTAGAGTGCTGGTGCAGACGGGGTGCTATTTCGGTGAAATAAGAAATGCTATTACAATCTGATAAATTTCCATTTTTTCCCGATCTATTTAAAATATTTACCATAAAATATGGAAATGTTGCTTTAAGGCCATGGGACATACAAGTCATGTAACCAATCCATTCATCTCCTATAATTTCAAGAACATATTTCATTTTTCGTGGAAATGTAGTTAAAGAGCTGTAATTGTGGATAAAACTTAAGTTTTATATTTTAGAACGAACAAAAATGCAGAATTTTTACTAAACCTAAGATAACCGACGTTCCTTATTATCTCATGATACATTTCTCAAATTTTGAGCAAGATATGTTGCAAAGAAAAAAAGTTATCTCACATGGTTAGATTAATATATAATTTTTGTCTCGTGATCTGCTTGACACATGGCCTTAAAATATGATAATCATTCTGTGATAATATTAAAATTTTGAATCATATAGGAAAACAAATGTCCCCGCTCAAAATAAATTTTCGATTCTCATCTTCCAAAGCTGCAATGGATGACAATAAATTTTATGTTGTCATGTACCCCGGAAATATATACAAAGCCGCAATCGGCGCGCAGTGGGGCGTTTATTCTCAACAAACAAAACTTTAAACACATTTTCCTCAAAACAGCATTTTTCAAGTTGGTCGGAAAATATTACTTGGTCATTTTTTATCGATTCACTTTAAATCCTCACAGTTTCTATGTAATTAGATTATCTAGAGAAGTACGTACGGATTTTTTGATAAGTTATGTTTTTTGTTTTTATGAACAATTCATCTCATAATTTTCCACATAAAAATGAATTTTGTTTCAAAACTGCTATAAAAAGAAATTAATGTTTCCAAAAACTCGTACGTACTTTTCTAGCTGTCGTCATGAAGATTTCAAAAATTTTTGGTTTATGATGAAACGATTTTTTATTCGGATCATCCAAGCCGAAGGTATTTAAAAAACTAACCCATTTCATTACATTGGAGTTCATATACGTCCCTATAATTGTAGATACTAGATCCTGTTGAATTCGATTAGCTGGTCCTGGCAATGGCACTTCTGGAAGATTGCAACTACGATCCAACTTTGCAGAAAAAATAATTTCAAGAATTTGAGAATATGGGAAATTGAATGGTAGGATCGCAAAGTAACTGAATCTATGCATCAATATTTCAGGAAACTATCAAACTTTTTACACTAAATAGAACTTTATTCTAAACTTATAACATTCATATCTATATGTTTCCAATATCATGGAATACCTTCAGAAATTGTTAACAGCCCCGTAAATAGAAATAAATTATAGAATCAGGTTTGTAAAATTATAGTACGGAAGTGGGAATTATCGTTCTCCTAAACAATTTGATAAATAAATAATTAAAGCCATGTCTTAGATGTGAGAGCAGCCAATCCTTTTTACCCTTCTCATTCTTGAATTAATAACTCAAATGGATTTTCCACAGCAGATAAACATACCTTGGTCTTTCTTTTACGTTTATCTGCTATACAAGCTCCATTTGAGTTATTAGTTCAAGAATGAGAAGGGTGAAAAGCATTGATTGAAGTCACGTCCGTGACATGGCCTTAAGCAATAAAATGTGCTCTAAATGATAATCGCAGTAATTTTTGAGTAACAAAGTATCAATCTATTACACATTTTTATAATTATTCTCAAAAAACATTAAGTTTATACCACTTGAATAAAAATCTTATCGCTAAATTTTAAGAATCATAACTGACTGAATCAAATTGCACACCTTGTTAAAAAGACGCACTAAATCATCGATGGCACGCAAATGAATTAAGTTTACATGGAATTAGTTTTCATAGTATTATTGTTGAGTCAATGGGGGAAAAATTAAACCGGACCAGTGAAATTATGGTAGTCCTAAAGGTTATAGTACGCTCCCTATGTTAAATAGTAAAAATGTCTGAATTATGTTATGAGTACTATAATTATGTTACGGTTGCTAACTCTGCCTTCAGGTTCTTTTGCAATGACACTGTCATATATTTTCAAGACAACTTACTATCGACACAGCAATGTCGTAAAATTCATAACCATGCCTCCCCTCTGTATATTTAAGATGAGCTATTGACTCCAAAGGTCTATAAAAATCTGTGAAAATCTGTGCGGCTAGTCCTACATAGTATTCTTCTTTTTCTATATTATATACACAGTAAGCTGGCAGTAGAATAGTAATTGGGGATATGACTATTGCAGTGCACTTTATCAATTCACCATTATGTAGTACTTCCGTCACAGCCAAATTACGAAAATTGAATAGATCATGTTCCATTTGACAACTCAGCGTGTTTATGCCAGTTACTGTTATTTTACCTTTAAGTGATGACGCCAAATTCAATCCTGTGCAAAGAGAGAATCGAATTTCGATCATTTATTTGATAAATAGTAAAAAAAAGTCTATGTATTCAGAATTAACATTTTGATCATGAATGATTCACCCATTTTATCTATAAAATAGATATCCCATATATATCATAGGATATTTTCTATTTGATAACATAGCCCCTCAAAAAAAGTGTCATGCACGGTAGACTACAGTGCCTTATCTTCACATATATTGGCCCACTGAATACAAATCTGGGGGTATATTTGCTCCATCACGTCGAGAAGTTTTTCTAACATCAAAACAACCTGACCAATCAAACATACTACACAAAATAAACGAAATCTATAGTTAGTATTTAGAAACTTTAAATAAAAGGGTCTTTCTTGTTACTTATAATGAACCTGAAGTACATCTTTCAAAATAGCAGATGCAATATGGCAGACAAGTTTAAAAAAAATCATATTTCTTCGAGTCTTCGTAGTGAGGGGTTTTTGTATCGCTAAAACCATGGATTCGAATAAAGTGGGCTGAATCTGAAGTATAATTTTTCAAACATATAATGCCAGACGAATTTTTTAAAACCTTTTATGTTGTCATGAAAACTCGTAAATACATATATAGGTTAATGTGTATATTGTGAGAATATAAAGAGTGTCGCACGAGAACTGTAGTTAATTTTAGCGGTACATATAAAACCAAAATGTAAACAAAAAAGCCTCAAAAAATGTTAGGGACAGAGTTCATTTTTTTATTTACAGGGAGTACAAGTTGTATGTAAGTGTGAGCATGTGTGGCTTACGCGCGCTTTGGTAGCCAGGCAGTTCTGCCACTGAAGCGTTCAACGAAGTGGAAGCCATCATACCGTCACATCAGATCGTCGTGTTGGACAAACGCCCGCGAGATATTCTTTTTCATCCTGCTGGAACCCGTGTAACCACACCTCACGGAGAAAAGTTTGGTGAATCCGTTCGCCCAACACGTAGAACTCATGCGCTAAACGCACGGAGATCTGCGCGACCTCTGCTTAGTCGAACAGCTCCGCCTATTTGGCGGGACCATTATGCCAAACTAGGAGAGCCGTTACGCGAAATACTTGGGCCAGCAAGCTTTGTCACACTAAACCATAGTTTGAAAGTAGTATGACTGCGGCATACCACTATTTATTATTTAGTTCCGGTAGCACATTTCACAAAGCTGAAAGGGGACTACAAATGTATCGATCTAATCTGGCAAAAAAATAGATACCCCGAACATAACTGGAAAATTCGTGGGGATCTTCAAATTTTGATCATAATTCTCGGCCATTAGTTAGATTTTGCGGTATCAACTTGCTTTACACATGATGAAAAAAAATTGAAGTAATGCTACTGGACTCTGTGGATTAAACTTGGGACATAAAGACATTTGAACATCTTTTAAATCCCAGTCAAGTAAAATGAATTTAACACCAGGGGTGTTAGTTGAAATTTGCTGGTTTTACTCATAGATGTCGCTAGAGAGATGTATACCTAATTCACCTAAAGTGAATAAGAATAAGCGGTACATAGGGAATAGTAAGGAGTAGAGTAAAATGTTATTGGCGACAGGGCATCAACATGTGTCAGTGGATTAGCATGGCATGTATATACTTAGCATATAACCTTACATATATAAACCCAATAATCACACTTATATCGAAGAAGATACGCTTTCGTCAAATCACGCACACGTTCGCTTACAATGCTGAGACATAAGATTTGGAACTTTCTTTTATAGTAACTGTAAGAATTATTCGGAGCTTCTGAGAGTAACTGTCATCACTAGAGTTTTTGACCCTCGCTCAATAAAAATAAATCAACTTTTTTCATAAATTATTCATAAATTTTTTATTATAACTACGTATGAGGATTAATGAAATGCAAAATATGGATTTTACAATTGTCAAATCCAAATTATTAATCTTCGTAAGATGTGGAATCTAAATCCTGTGTAGATTTTTTATATTTTATGTAATACAGTTATACAGACTTTAGCTGTTTTTATTTTCACGAAATCAATTTAATTCAAAAAACTTAAGTGACACGAGTCGAACTATTGATTCTGCATTTATTTTCTAACATGCTCAATTTCCGAGGACTTTGGAAAATCAAAAGAGGCGTATTAGCCGTTAAAATCAATATATTAGGTGTACAGATAAGTTTTGAGGGTTTGCCAAAAGATGGTGTAACTAGCATTAAATCGCATCGGTCCATCTTGTAACTATATTCATGTTAAAGCGTCACCATTTTTCTCTAATAATCAGTATGTATCATTTCGCTGAAGTGTAAACAACACGCCTTCTTTGTGCTCTAACCATGTCAACTTTCATGCCAACAAAACAACTTTTGCGGAAAGCGCTGATTTCTTGCTTTAACTTGATGGTAAGTGCAGCTGAAGGACATCGATTGCTATGGGAAACATGCTCCATCAATATAAACATGTGAGTTTTGGTTCCGGCGTTTCAAGAGTGGCGATTTTGACACCAGTGACAAAGAACGCGAAGGGAGGCCAGTAAAGTTTAAAGACGCTGAGTTGGATGCATTATTGGACCAAGATTCATGCCAAACTCAAAAGGAGCTCGCTGAAACCTTGGGAGTGACTCATCAAGCGATTTCAAACCGTCTCAAGGCTATGGGTATGGTGCAAAAACAAGGATATTGGATTCCGCATAAACTCAAGCCAAGAGACGTCGAACGCCGTTTCTTCACATGCGAACAACTGCTCGAAAGGCAAAATTTCCAGGGTTTTTTGCATCGAATAGTGACGGGGGAGAGAAAAGTAGATTTACTACGAAAAACCAAAGCGCAGATAATCGTGGGGTAAGACCGGCCATGCATCAACTTTAACGGCCCAATCGAATATTCATGGCAAGAAGCTAATGCTGTGCATCTGGTGGGATCAACTCGGAGTGGTCTACTATGAACTACTCCAGCATAAAGAAACCATCACTGCGGAATGTTACCAATAACATTTGATACAATTGAGCAGAGCATTGAAGTTTAAACGAGCCTAATATGCCAAAAGACATGACAAAGTGATCTTTTAGCACGACAACGCTCAACCACGCGTTGCTAAAGTCGTCAAGGAAACTTTGGAAGCACTTAACTGAGATGTCCTACCCCACCGCCGTATTCACCAGATATTGCTCCTTCGGACAACCACTTGTTCCGGTCGATGGCTCATGGCCTGGCTCAGGAGCACTTCATTTCTTATGAAGAAGCCAATTCTTGGATCGCCTCAAAAGATAAGGAATTTTTTAAACGCAGTACCCGTATTCTGCCTGACAGATGGTAAAAGATAGTAGAAAGAGATTTATTGAGTTTAAGAGACTCTTTTCAGGTTATTAGCGTTATAAATCTTGAATGTTCTTGCGTTGAGATAATAATTGGTGGGAAAATCTTTGTTGAAATACCGATTATCAATAAGTTAGAGGACACTGAGAGACTTCTCGTTAGAGTATATCATAAAACTGAATTATATTTTAATATAATATCGTTTCAAAACTAGTCAAACAGAGTTTACTTATCATAAATTGATATAGTGGTTTTCAAGCGGCAAAGTTAATATTTTCAAATATTTAAGTTACACAATGATTTATTATTTACTTTAGCACGCTTGAATTAAAAATCGTTAATTAGATATATCCTATGCAGTAGAAAGAGAAACAAGAGAGCAGCACAAGAAGCAAAAGAGAATCAAGAGAAGCAAAAGAGAATGAAAAGCGTTAACAAGAGAGACAATAGAAAAAGAAAAGCGTACCAAGAGAATCAATGGAGAATCAATAATTCCGCCATTGCCGGTCCCAAGCCTGGGTGAGAAAAGAGGAGGGGACATACGGACAGCAACATGACACTACATACTTACAGCGACCCGAGAGGGCGTTTCGCGGGAGAGCAGCGTCTCGCCCAGAGAAATGCGTGAGGTCATGCACAGAGCAGACGCATCCTGCAGCCCACCAACGGTAGTAGCCGAAAGGACTCTGCCAGCAGCTGGGCTGTCACCATCAGGATGGCCGTCAAGGGAGCCCGATAGACAGGCTTTTCCCTAGCGGTGGGCCTGCCAGGCGAACTCGTTGGAATGGTTTCTCCACAACCTCCAAGTGCATGAGGACGCGGTGTGGAGCAAAAGCATCAGGGGACCTTAAACAGGTTCCTTGATGCCGCAGAAGGGGAAACACTGTGAATGCGGGGGGCCCTTTAATCGGTGTATCACCCCAAATGCGCATGCGGCGGTGACGCTGAACATCCCTCGTGCCCTCTCGCGGTCACTTCACAACCACATGCACGATACCGACACCCACACATACCAGAATGAATGCACTGCTGAGTGAATGGGCTATGGCCGGCGCCTGGTAGATATTCCCAATAGACTAGCCAAGGGAGGAGTAGTAACCTCTCGACCAGGGTAGGACGCGATGTCAGTACCTTACCTCTGTAAAAGTAATATGGATAAATGTAAGTCCCTCCGGTGTTCGGCCGCGAAGGGCAAAGATCCCGTGAAACCACATGTTAAACTGGGAGAAACGCTCACGTTTCTACTGTCTGGAGCCAATTTCGGGGTTGAAATCATGGACGCCCGGGCGCAGGAATGAAGGATTACCTGGTCAGTATTTCCTTATATCCGACGCTGCGTAGGATAAATCGAACACCGTCTAGAGTGAAATCCGGGTCAGGTATCGGGGCGGACCCGGCACCGCTCGGTCGATAGGGGTGAAGTTACACCTTTAGCATCATTATGGCGCGGGCCTATCCCGTAACCTTTTTACTAGCTTCTTTTAATGTGCCGATAGGATCGAACATCCGATAAGCCGTTTCTCGGTTTCGGCGCACATAACTAGGGATCTATACAGGCGGGGATAGTAGCCCTACTGCGGTAGGGCTCCCATGATGGGCGAACTGTCCTAAGACACGACGGTTATAAATATGTATTCTAGTCAAAATAAAGGAGGTTAAGAGGTGAAGGCAACAGATACGCCCTCACAAACTTCTCCAAGGGCTGAGGATGGAAAGACGTCCTTCAGCTCCTGAAGAAGCAAAGTATAAAAATGGAGAAGTTGGCCAGGGCTCTCAGCGTTATCCAGCAGGGTATGCTGAGAAAAAACCCTGGCAATGTTAAGGACAGTGTCAGTGAGGAAACGGAGGTGTTGAGCGGAATGCTCAACACCCACAAGTGCCTACTAGAAACCGAGGTGGAAATCCAGAAAGGCTGGAATCTCGCCCCGCCTCAAAAAAGATGGGTATCTTCCGGAGACTGCGCTCTGCGTCTCTGCGAGATACCCCAAAAATCTGACAAAGGGGGAGAAGAGGGTTGCTCCTTCTCCCCCCGAAGATCGGCTTCCCAAGAAAGGGAAGGGTGGCATAACGCCATCTTACGCTGCGCCACCAGCGGCCAGACCCCTGGTGAGAAAGAAGAAAAAGAAAAAAAAATAGAAGAAGAAGAAAGAGGTTCCTGTGCCCTCTGCGCAGGAACCTTAAACAAAGGGGAAGTTTCCGAGGCGCTCTCCGTCCGCCAGGTTGGGCGACGCCATCAGGGTGTCGGCGAAGGATGGACAGTCCTACGCCGATATCCTGAAAGCTATGAAGGCGAAGGTAAAACCCCAAAATGCAGGAGCGGAGGTCCTCTCTATTCGGAGAAGCAGGAGGGAAGATATCCTCCTAGTCCTCAAAAAGGGGGGCGAAGTCTCGAGCTTCGAAAAGGCCCTTGACCAGGCGGTCGGGGAGAAGGCCGAAGTTAAATCATTGGTCTCGAAGAGGTCCCTTGAAGTTAGGGACCTCGACGAGACAGTCACAAGAGAAGAGGCTGTTGCTGCGCTATGCTTTGCGCTGGGCAAGCCAGACCTCTAGGACCAGTGCAGGCTGTACAAACGCTTTGGCGGTCTGCAGACTGCGGTGGTCCGTATAACCGAGGCGGTCACCCGGAGCTTGCTTGGGCTCGGTAGGCTAAGGGATTTTTTTGTCAGAAATTTACCATTGGAAAGGGCACGCCTTGAACTTCAAAATATGTCCCTCTCAATTTTTTCAGTCGCGAATAGCATAAGTTACACGGCCTCAAAGACCGGTGTATCGTTTATGCCATTTTGGCCCTTAAAGGGTTAACTTTAATTTCTTAGGATCAAACTAACAAATTCCTACTAAAATAAACTTTAATTGTATTTAAATGTGTGCCCAAGGTATAAATTACTTTATGTGCCTCCGACGTATAAACGCGTTTTTATGCTACAGTTGAGAGTAGCGTAAAGTTTTGTATTACGATACAGAGGAACATAATGTGAAAATTGAACTGCGATAAGTTATTCGCATGAAAATCAATTAGAGTTTTAGAAATATTATTAAAGAACTAGTAAGCTCTGTAATTTTGCAATTATTTATTATCATATTCAAAAAGCGTAAGATGAAAAATTTTGCTTATACAAGTAAGTACATAACATTTTTCTAAGTTTAGTGAAAGGTTCTTGAAGATAGAATATGTAATGCAATGAATATGAATTTATGCATTAGTAATGTTCTTGAGACTAAACGGAATTACCGAAGCTAGATCGTTAAGAATATTACGTGGTGAATTAAATAAGTGGGAAAACCGTTGAGAGAATTTTTGTGTAGTGTATCGAAGCAATAATATTATGACATGACGGCTACGATAAAGATTGACCCATTGAATGGAGAAAATTATGATACATGGAAGATTTATATGCGAGCCATTTTGTACAAAAATGATTTGTGGGATTATGTGACCGGGGGTATCCCTAGACCCGACTCTGGCAAAAGTAAATTAACAAAATGGAGGAAATCTGACGGTAAAGCGGAGTCAGAAATTTTGTTGGCTATAAGTCCAAGGAAATTGATAGCTTTAGATGGAATGGAGTCGTCAAAATAAATTTGGAACAAATTAAAGTTGTTATATCAATCGAGTGGACCGGCGCGGAAAGCGTCTCTATTGAAGAAACTCGTGTTAACTCGTATGCAAGAAGAAAATGATTTGAAGAAGCATCTTGGAGAGTTCTATGATACAGTTAAAAAAGTTAAAAGAGATAAATTTAGTAGTTATCGACGAGTTGTTGGCCATATTATTATTATATAGTCTTCCCGATTCGTTCAGAATGCTAGGTACTGCGATGGAATCCCAGGACGAATTGCCTTCAACAGAAATTTTGAAAATCAAAATAATAGAGAACTACGAAGGGCGCAAACCAAGAGATGTCAATACGGAACAAGGTGCTCTGTATGTGAAGAAACAACAAGGTACGCGAAACCAAACAAGTGAAAATCAAAAGCCTGTTAATCATTATTACAATGACGGCCGAAGATACAAAAATAAAGTCGAGTGTTATAGATGTGGTCGTGTTAGTCACATAGCGAAGGATTGTCGATCAAAATATCCGGCAAATAAATCAAAACAAAGCGCTGAGCAACTTGATGACCAAGATAGTGAGGTTGAAAATTAACAAGGAATCAAGAAAAATGCGTAACTAATCACGTCATTTAGTACAGATGATGAAACAATGTATAGCCGCAATGATAGTGACAATAATAATGTCAGATGGTGTATAGACAGTGGATGTACCGGTCATATATGTAACGACAGAAATATGTTAAAAAACTTTACGCGATTGGACAGCGATTTGAATTTGGCAAATGATGAAAGCACAAGAATTACCGGAAAAGGTAGTGTGAGTTCAACGGTGGACACGGGTGATTGTGAAATCATAATTGATGTCGAAAAGGTATTTTATGTGTCAGATCTGCGTACGAATTTATTTTCAGTATCAAAGATATGATAACTGATCGCGGATTTGAAGTGACATTCAGGGAAAGACATGCAATCGTGTTAGACAAAAACAGAGATGTATTACTTCGTGCAGATAGAGTGTTAAACCTGTATCACGTGAGAAAAAGTCAAAATACTCCAAGAAATGCTGAAATAAAGATGGCTGAGAAAAACTCAATAGATGAATGTCATGAAAAGTTGGGGCATTTAAATGAACACGATCTGAAGCAGATGGTAAAAAGTGGTGGAGTGTACGGGTTGAACATTAAGGGTGATGAAAAATTAACTCAATATGAGGTGTGTCTCCGCGAAAAACAAACAAGTACCCCTTTCCCAGAGGGTATGAATGAGCGTACGGAAAATTTACTTGAGATCGTACATACAGATTTATGTGGCCCAATGAGGCATTCGTCATTTTCAGGAAAGAAATATTTTGTGACATTTATGGATGATAAATCACGATGGTGCGAGGTTTATTTTGTGAAAAATGAAAGTGAAATTTCGGACGCGTTCAAACAATATAAAGCAAAAGTCGAAAATTTAACTGGAAATATAATTAAAATATTACAATCTGATAACGGAAAGGAATATATGAATAGAGAATTCGATGCGTACCTTAAAACCCAAGGACTAAAAAAAAGACTTACAGTGCCGTACACACTACAACAAAACAGCATAGCTGTAAGAATAAATCGAATGCTAGTGGAAATGGCACGATGTATGATGCGCCAGGCGGGAAGCCCTCCAGCTTATTGGGCTGAAGCGATAAATATAGCGTGTTATGTGCGTAACAGGTATCCAACGTCCGAGTTGAAAGGAGAAATACCATTTAAATTATGGGAAAACAAAACTCCCACAGTAAATTACATAAAATTGTTTGACTCAAAGGTATATGTGCTAGATAAAAACCCCCAAAAAAAAATTTGATTCACGTTCTGAACAAGGGATATTTACGTGTTATTCAACACAGTGTAAAGCATATCCTGTATATTTACCAAAATCAAGAAAAATTGTAGTGAGTCGTGATGTGAAGTTTATGAGTGAATTCGGGGTAAAGAAATATTTGGAAACGAAGATTGCAACAATAAAATGGACATTGAAATGGATAAACAAAGCAACGCAGAAAGTGATCACGAAGTAGTCGCAGAAAAATGTGGAGAGCCGAGACGCAAAAGAAAAAGAGGTGCTACCATTTCATGGAAAGAGCTAGTCCAATCTCCCAAACATGAAAGAGGACGCCCGAGGTTATTGGGTTCTGGTTCGGTTGGTAGACCACGATAAATATATGGACATACAAATGAAGTGATTGACCACATTAATGAAATTGTAAATGAACCAAATTTTCCGGAAGATGACAACGTATTCACCGCAATCTTAACGGTGACGCACGATCCAGTTTCATGGAGACAGGCAAAGGAGAAAATTGATGCAGATGCATGGAAAGTTTCCCTAGAAGATGAGTACTTGGCACAGATAAGAAATGGTTCATGGGAAATTGTTCCACAGCCAGGAGATCGTAAAGTCATTGGCAGTCGATTCGTTTCTTGAACAAAAAACACAGGAACCATAGAGAAGAAGAAGGTGAGGCACGTCGCGAGAGGGTGCTCCCAAAGGCGATGGGAGGATTTTCAAAAAACTCATTCACCCGTCGTCAGGTCAACATCAGTACGTCTGTTAGCAGCATTGGCTGTGGAATACAACTTGGAGATACACCACATGGACGTGGTTACGGCGTACTTGAATCGAGACAAAAGAGACAAAAGACAGACAATGTCATGTTGATCGCGATATTGGTAGAGGTGACACTTTCGAAGTCGTTCGAAATGAAAGATTTAGGTATCGCTAATTATTGTCTCGGGATAGAATTTTCTCGCGATGAAGAAAATAGGGTATATCTTAATCAGCGCAATTATATATAAAACGTATTGAAGCGTTCCGGTATGAAGGACTGCAAGCCTGTGTCAACGCCAATAGAATCAAATTGTAAATTATCGAGACCAGAACATGCGAACGTTGAAACCATAAATCAATATCCGATTTAGAGTTCGATTAGAGCTTTAATGTTTTTGGCGGTATCCATGAGACCGGATATTGTTTATTCGATAAATTTCTTAAGTCAATTTCACAATAATTACAATGTTGAGCATTGGAAAGCGGTGAAGCGTGTTATGCTATCTAAAAGGAACTATGGAATGCGGACTCGAGTACGAGAGGACTGGTTTATCACCATTTGGCGTTGTTGACGCTGATTGGAGTGCGAATCTATCAGACCGTAGATCTTATTCGGGTTTCGCTTTTATATTGGCTTGAGCACCCATAAGTTGGGAAGCACGAAAACAAAGAACCGTAACCTTATTAAGTACAGAGGCCGACTATATGGCATTATCCGAAGCAACAAAAGAAGCCCTGTATCTACGTAGTATTCTTGAGTTTATTGGAGTGATAGGCGATAGTTCAGTAAAATTGTTCAATGATAATCAGGGTGCTATAAAGCTCGCACAACAAAATAAATACCATTCGCGAACGAAACGTTTAGACGTACGGCATCATTTTATAAGAGATGCGTTTGCCGAAGGTAAAATTGACTTAGAATATATGCCTACTAATAAAATACCCGCTGATGTGTTTACCAAAGGGATAAGCGTAACAAAACATCGCGAATGTATAACAAACCTCGAGATGACGAATAGCAATATTGTCTAAAGTTGAAGCTTGTAATCAGTTTGCAATAAACCCTAGGGTTCTTGAGACTAAACGGAATTACCGAAGCCAGTAAAGTCAGTTGGTCACTACTGCTCCAAGTCAGAAGTCTTCCTCTGTATACATTGATAAAATAACTTGTTTACCAGAATGTACTGGCCTCATTTCGCTAACCTTTTTTTCTCAACAAAATTAGAAAATATACAATATTTAGATTTTTTTTCACAAATTTTTTACGATACCAAAAAACGGAAAGTTCTCAATATCATTCGAAAATAATAATAATAATTTACAATAATAATGCTAAAACAATGCGACATAATTAAGATAGAACAGTAAATATTCAGTAAACAATTTTTTTATGAAGCAAAAGACAAATAGCTATATGCCAAATAATAGGTTAAGTTGACTTTTACTGATTTTTTGAGGCTATAATAGATAAACAAATTTATAGACAATCACAGAATCGTTAATTGACTAATAATTCACAGAATATTAGAGTCTAAGAAACTAAAATGTTTATTCAAGATATCCAGCAAATATCGATATCATTGTTGACTCATATTAATTTGAGAATTGACAAAGCAATAACTTGTCTAGCTATTTAACTACTACTCCAATGCAATATTCAATGTTCAGAATTTTACGAAATATTTGTCCGACAGCGGAGCGAAACCAAGCGATTCCAAGCCTGTGAAAGGGGGAAGATCGAAAACGTTGGAGGCACGACGAACGATGAGGTGGCACATATAGCCGAATTTATAAACTATCAAATATAACAATTAATCAATTTTATAATAATTTTTTAACTCAATTTCAAACGCTAAAACTCGTATTGGTTCCGCTGCCAGATAAAATAGTATGTGAACCTCAAGCAAAAACGAGCGTTTCTGCCTTGTATAAAGTTGAAAACCCCTCGGCTTCGCCTCGGGGCTCAACTTCTTACGTGGCGCGCAAATGCCCGCTTTCGCTTTCGGTGCAGAATATACTATTAAAGAATATTGAAAGTGTGTGTTTTTTCTTAAGTGCGTTGGACAATGGGGTCTTTGAAATTTTTTTCGGTGACCGTAATTAGAAAAACGGTAATATCTGTGTATATAGTTTTCATCCGTAAATGTAGACTAAACGGAAAAAAAACTCACCAAATATCTAGGGCCTTAGGTGATCCTTGGATCATTATATATGCCCGCATTTCTACTTTATGCTAAGAAAATATCACATTTATGCTTTAAATTCTCTTCCATATTTATTGTTTTGTGCACAAATCTGACACTGGAGAATAATACCTAACAAATACGAAAAATTCTAAAACTCGTGATTTTATAATGATGAAACTGAATTTTGCCATTTATTCCGCTAAACGGAGTCAGATCGGAATAAAAAACGACAGATCCTATGACAGACATGTGGTAACTCTGCCGTACACTGTTAAAAATGTTATTAATTTTAATAGACTTTAATATACAAGTGGTAAATTAAATTTAACACTTCTGTATATTATAAAAAATGAATATATATTCATATATAATTTTTTAACTTTGCAATCAAAATATATTAAAATTAAGAAAAATTATTAAAATATATACACATGTGCATGAAAATTCAAATAAATGTTTTTAGTTTATAAGATTAATGTATTTTATATTTAGTATTCGTTACTGATAAAAAAGTGCCACCAAACGTAATGGAAGTTTAATACAAAAATTTCTAACAGTGTAGAATCTGTTATTAGGAATGCTTTTCCAGTGTCAGACTTGTTCACAAACAAATAAATATCCTTAAGTATTTCTGATAAGTCATTGCATAACGCCTTTAAAGAAAGAAAAAAAATTTCTTCATTTTTTATAATCTTTCAAAATTATTTTTGTATTATATTTTTTCTATTTTCTTTCGAAAGTCCATCAGGATTTTAAAGAAACTTGCAAAAACTGTTTGACGGTGAAAATACGCATTGTTCCTGCAAATTCATTATTTTTATAACTTGTTCTGGAGCCAGTTTTTTTTTTCTGAAAAAAATTGGGGCTCAGTTACTAACGCAGAGAAATTTTTAGTTTCCATACAATTTAGGTCACTTTAATAAATATTTTAATAATAAGGCAATTTAAAAAAAGGAGAATTTCTTTTTAAACTCACCTATAGCATGATTAATCACTGCAAAAATATACAGGAATGACACGATAATCATTCTTATCATTTTCATACCAAAAACTGTTTCACTATTGATCCCTGAAATACTACTGAAAGGTAGAAAGTCTATAGGAGGTAAGCGCCATTTATGAATTTTTACACGGTGACAAAAAAACGTTTGTATTTTTCTAATTCGCGTCGGACAGAGACGTTAAGTCTTTTTAACGTGACTTTAGTGGAGCTCATTAATATATCCAAATTTTGCCTTTTATTAGTAAACTGTTTGTTTCTTATAATTTTTCAAATTTGGAAAAAGGTGTACTTCCACAGGTCCGGAAAGTCTAGAGGAGGTAACTCCATGCTATGTCTTTCATTTTCAGACTTGAGGTAGTACTTACACTGGAAAGTAATTGAACTTAGCTGCAGGTCTGTTCTTTGCGCAACTAACGTCACATGGCTCGGATAATTTTTAGTAATATTTATATATTTAGATTTGTGTTGCTATTATTTGTTGTAGTTTTTCATGAGTTTTAAATAATTGAGTATAATAATTTAATTTTACTAAATCTTTTTTTTGTTCCAGATGACTAGAAGGGTTGAAATCGTGTCAACCAGTGGGCACCTATTTTTATACCCCCCCGCCCACACACACACACACACTTTACCATCCTGTAACTTTTGGAATTTCTTTTTTTTAAGTTTTTTGTGTATTATGAAAATATCATTGAATATGTCGTAAAGAAATGGATGGTAAAAACATATTTTGTTTTTTTTATCGAATTTCAAAACCGGTCCAAAATATGTGCCTCTAGACCAGACCACCCCCTTAAGAATATTTGAAATTTATTATCTGAGAAAGTATCGCTTACCTAGAATAGACTTTCTACGCTTCAACTGATATTTATGAAACATTTAGCATTTATATAAAAACTTTAGCTACCGGCCATATAGCGATAAAACTTAATATATTGATTAAATTTACTTTAGGATTACTTTTTATGATCTTAGTGTAACTTTATATTCATTTGTTTCATTTTGTTAAAATCTGTAAATCTTAATTCGTGTGTTATTTACTGTACACATAGGGATAAGCATCTTTATGGTAAGTTGTTTACGTATCTAGAGAAGAATACACAGAGAAAAATATCACCTGATCATAGTGGGTAGGAAAAATGTAATTGCGAAAATGGAGTGACTGGAACGAGAGAGACTTGTTGTTTCTACTTGAGCCATTGCTAAAGCCATAGTAGCCGTATTTTGAATACTTGGTGGTGGCGACTTGCTAACGTCGTTGAAATTGTCCTTATGTCAGTATGGTAGGGTCTGATAGTAGTCTGATGTCACCAATTACATACGACCAGTTTACTAATAAAATGATATTTTAAATAAACTTTATGTGCCTCCGTTGTGTAAACTCGTTTTTACGCTACAGTTGAGAGTAGCGTATTGTTGTGTATTACCATACAGAGGAATTTAATGTCAAAATTGAACTGCGCATGCGCCTATCACGATACAGCAAAGCATAATCTTCTTCTTATTCTCCTTCGTACAACGTTGGCACCGTACTGACAAAGCGTTGTACATTCTAACTGCGCATGCGCCTATTTCAATACACTGCTACACAAGATCGAGAAAATCAAAATGGCCGGAAGCATTCGGGTAGTTACGATACTCACTTAAAATGCTCGCAGGACTGATCACGCCTCTGCTTCGTCTCGGCTACGCCTCGACTAGGCCTTACCTAAGCCTCGACTATGCCTTGGCTTCGATCTCCTGCGAGCATTGTCGCTCGTCGCGTAATAACACTCATTATGCGCCTAGGCACATAATATACTATTCCAAAGAAGACCGCAATGCAGAAAAATGAATGGATGAATGGTCGAATGGAATTGATGACGTCTGTTTCTACCATACGGCCTTAACTCTTAAAACTCGCTATGAGAACTTGAAACGTTGAATTTTCAAGGCTAAAATGACGTAGCCGCTTTATTCATGTATAAGGAGCGTTCCATACTAAATCGGACGGATCAGGACTTCATGTTTCTGATTTAATTGGAATTTTAAGGGTTGATAGACTATCATAAATAATGAAGAAACACAAAATTTCAGATTTTTTCATGTATTATTTGAAAATTTATGTGTTACCAGGCCAGATGATGACCTCCTTCCCCCAGGTTTAGTTACCCATATATGTAGAGGTTGATGATCTCCCCCTCCTAGGTTTAGCTGTCTATATATGTAGAGGTTCAGGCAGGCCTCGTCAGTTCTTCTCTAAAATCTCTCACGAATAAAAACATACAAAGTGACATCAGTTTGATGTCACTACTATCCAAAAATTAGAAAGTTTAGTTTTCACTATAACATTTTGGCGATCCTGCCACGATCCGCTTAAGTTCTCGGTTTTTAATTTCTACGGAAATCCACATAGAAGGCGGACCTGTGCGAGACTTGGAATCCACGGACTAAAGAAGCTAAAGAAACTTTACGAAGTTTTAAAAATAAGAAGAACTCCGAACTTCACTACGGTAAGCCCGAAAACAGGAATAAGTAGCTGATAATAAAAATTAGTTGGTGAATTTAGTAGCCACTATACCACGTAAATTATCAGTGAAAGATTCCATTAAAATTGAACGAGGCCCGCAATCAGGCGGAAGACGCATCTGCGTAGGTAAGCAGCCAACGCCCAGGCAGGCAACCGGTTCTCAACAGTAAGCTGACTCATCTCTTCGACACGTCAAGGAAGGCAGGCGGTCTACGGATCCCACATTAGGCCACGAGTAGCACAGTAAGGATTACTTCTAGAAAGTGAAAGTATTGTAAACATTTCTTCAATCGATCTTGGGCCTTAGAGTATAAATCCTCTTTACGTACGTTGCACGGCGACTGTACTACGGTACAGGTGAGGTAAAGTTGAGGCAAGATCGGGTTGGCTATACTCTGTGTGTTCACAAGCACTGGCCACCCTTAACAAATTAAGTATCACTACCTCAAAATCAGTAGCAGTTTGTAGCAACTTATACTGCATTTTGTTGTATTAAAAAATAAACATTTAAAATTTTAACGCGACATTCTACACCCGAGTCACAAACAATAGATAAGTAGGTACACTGGCGTTTGATAAACACCGAGATAGCACGCTCTATCAAACTGACTCATCCTACGATACGGACTCATCCTCTTTAAATTTCCCAAATCACAACCACTCTCATGTCTCGAGCACAATCTCCCGTCAGGGCCCAGTCCCCCTCTTACACCACTGACGAATTACTAGTAAGGGTTCTCAACCAAATGGAAACTCTTACTATCTCATTCAACGCCTTGAAAAAAGAAAACGAAAATAGGATAGATGAAATTTCAAGATTATCAAAGAAATTAGGAGGAGCAGGGACAGTAGAAACAGATAGTGAATTCCAGCAACGACCAGAAGCGACAGACGACCATTCTTCGGTCGAAGAAAAAACATTCCAAAGAAAAGAAACATTTAGACCAAGGCAGGAAAATATTTACGGTCAATTACAATTTTTTCCAACAACTGTCCCAACAGCATCACACGAAGAACGGAAAATGGGAGCCAAGTTAGCAATTGAAACGATAAAGCCAATTAACGGTCAGGACGACATGGGAGTACAAGATTTTATAAAAACGGTAAAGAGAGCTAGAATAAGATGCGAAGAACCAAAAATTCTTCTAGATTTAACTTTAGCAAAGAAAATTACACACGCGGCAGAAAAAGTCACTAGGTATATGCAAATAAACTCCTATGAAGATTTATACGCGGCACTCAGACAAAATTTGAGACAAACCAGCTCATTAATTTCATTAAAATCTAAATTAGAAAGCTGCAAGCAAGGCTTAACAGAAACGGTTCAGAACTTCACGACGAGGTTTCGACAAATAACAAATGAAATAAATTACCTAGTCCAATCCCAGCACGTAAACCCCACTAAACGAAGACTTAAAATAGAATAGGAAAAAGAAGAAGCCGTTAACCGTTACTTATTAAATTTAAAAAGAGAAATTGGAATGCAGGTACGTCTGTTAAAACCGAACACAGTAAACGAGGCTCAAGCATTAGCCATCGAAACTGAAACATGGTTAAGACAGCCAGCCTGTCAGACAAATTATCAAACCCCAGTAAAAATATGGGCCAAATCACCCGGACCACCTCGACTCAGTGCAAATACTACACCTAGAGCACAGAATAGTACCATACCACTGAGTGACAGATTTAAAATGAATTGCTTCAAGTGCGGCAAAACAGGTCATATATCTTCACAGTGCCAAGTGAAGCAGGGATTTCCCCAGGCCATGGTTTCAAGCGACCACCTCCGGTAAGAGCAATCCAAGAGGAAGAAACAGAAGCGGAAAACATGACAGAGGAAGAAATAACGGAGCAACTGATCTTCGAGGAATCAGCCGAATTTCTTCCATATGCGGAAGATTACGAACAATCGATACCAGAAGAAAAACTGGAAGATACAGATTATTAGTAGACTCAGGAGCTGCTATAAACATAATCAAAGAAAAAATATTGGATGATAAAGACAAAAGGAAATCTACCAACAAAACGTTCCTAATGGGTAACGATCGCCATATCTCTAAACATTCTACAAAATTAAACTTTTTTGGACAAGAACACGTTTTCTACATAGTACCCAACGATTTTCCCTTACCAGAAGGAGGTATAATTGGAATTAAATTCTTTGAAAAATATCCACGATACGCGATCACGAACAGTTACCTCGTGCTAAATAAGGTAAAGCTACCTTTGCACCTAAGCAATGATTTCATACCAGGAAAATCCGAAAAGATATGTACCATTTCTACTGACGCAGAAGATCAAGATATTATCATTATAGATGACAAGGAAATCCCCGACGGACTCTACACTATACGAATCGGACAAATAAAAATCCCATTGAAAAATAGTGAGGATTACCCTAAAGAAGTAAATCTCCAGATTAGCTACAAACCTATATTAAAAATAATCACAAATGAAAGTAATGGACATCAAATGACCTTTAGACTAAATGAGTTATTGAAAGCTTCAAGATTAGATCATTTGGAAAAAGACCAGAGAGAATTCATTAAAAAAGTAATAGCCAGATACTCGGAAGTTTTCACATTGGAATCAGACCAACTTCCATGTACTAACCTTACTGAACATCAAATAATACTTAAAAATGGTAAAATAATTAATCTAAGATCCCACAAATTACCCGAAAAACACCGACAGTTTGCCCTAGAAGAAACAGAAAGGTTATTAAAAAAGGGAATTATAAGAGAAAGTCAATCACCATACAACTCACCTTTATGGATAGTACCGAAAAAAGGAAATAAATTAAGAATGGTAATTGACTACAGAAAGATTAACGAAGACACGGATCAAGATGCTTACCCATTACCAATGATCGACGATATATTAGACCACTTAGGAAAAGCTAAGTTCTTTTCTGCCTTTGACCTCTCAGCTGGATTCCACCAAATCCCGATGAAGGAAGAAGACAAAAAGTACACTGCGTTTTCTGCAACCCAAGGACATTTCGAATACAATCGCATGCCTTTCGGTTTAGAGAACGCACCAGCCACTTTCCAAAGAATGATGGATAATGCATTCAGAGGATTAATCGGAACAAAATGCTTTGCGTACATAGATGACATTGTGATATTCGGAAGCTCAATTCAGGAACATAATGAGAACTTAGTAGCAGTCATGGAAAGAATCTACCAGTTAGGACTAAGATTAGAACCGAAAAAATGTGAATACCTTAAACCAGAACTAGAATACCTTGGACACATAATAACCAAAGAAGGAGTCAAACCCAACCCTGAAAAAATAAACTGCATAAAAGAATTCAGACCATTGAAAACTGTAAAAGATATGCAATCATTTTTAGGACTTGCAGGTTACTATAGGAAATTCATCAAGAATTTCTCTACTATAGCGAGACCCTTAACAAAGCTAACTCAGAAAAAGACAATATTCGATTGGACCCCAGACTGCGAAAAAGCATTTTACGATTTGAAGAACGCATTGGTAATCGCACCAGTTTTAAAATTCCCTGATTTTTCCAAACAATTTATACTGACTACCGACGCATCCAACTGTGGATTAGGAGCAGTATTGAGCCAAGACGGGCACCCTTGTCTTTTTATATCAAGAACATTGAACAAAGCCGAAGAAAAATACACCACCTCTGAAAAAGAACTTTTAGCAATTGTATGGGCTATGAAACGCCTCAGACAATATCTTCTCGGAAAGAAATTCAAAATTCAAACAGACCACCGTGCTTTGGTTTGGCTACACAATGTGAAAGACCCTAGCTCAAGACTTTTACGATGGAGACTTCGTATGGAAGAATACGAATACGAAATAGAATATATAAAAGGAAAAGAAAATAAAGTAGCGGATTGTCTATCCAGACTTTTTCCCATCATTAAGGACACATTACAAGAAGCAATGGAAAAAACCGGAATTAGTACTGAAGAAGAAGAACCAAGCTTGGAAGACCAGTCACCGGAAATAGAAACATTCGACACACCGCGAATAACAAAAGAAGAAATTTTAAAAGAAAAAATCAAATTAACCGTGAGGCGAATGAGAGAACCATCAGAAAATGAAACCACAGAAACGGAAGAAGAAATCACGGAAACACCAGGAGACAATACTAATTTATATACGGATTTTATAAATTGGAAACTACAACCAGTCAAAGGCAAAATTAAAACAAAGCCTAACGCTATCGGCAAACTTTGGAAAGAAGTAACTAAGGATGAAATGCCTATGTACAACGAAGAAGATTGGCTGTATAAATTAAGTTGGTTTATCGAAGAATTCGTTAACAGAAAACTCTCAATTGTTAGATTATCCTTTGGAGATCCTCTATTTACATTTCTGGAGCGAGAAGTAATTCAAGAAATAATGGAATTCCTATCAAACTATTATCCAGATAAGAATTTCCACATTTTCTTCTCTACAACCCGAGAATTAACTACGGAAGAACGAAAACAAATTATTAAAGAAGTTCATAGGGATCACACTGGAGAACAAAATACTATCGAAAAAGCCAAGAGAATCGGAATTTGGACCAACATGGACCAAGACATTAAGGACTATGTCAAAAAATGCCCTATATGCCAACTACAAAAGACCACGCGAATTAAGAATCAATCAGAAAGTATAATACCCGACATACCACTCAATCCAAATGATAAAATAGCACTGGATATTTTTGGACCATTACCCACTACACCTAGAGGTAACAAATACATACTTAGTATTCAGGATAGATTGACCACATACACCACTTTAATACCGTTAGAAACTGAAACCTCAACAGCAATAGTAGAAGCTCTGATAGAACAATATATTTACATTTATGGATCCCCTAAAACTATTCTCACTGATCAAGGGTCTAACATTCTATCTGAGTTAATGGAACAATTTGAGAAAGCTTTAAAAATCAAACATATTAAAACTACAGCATTCCATCCACAATCCAACGGAAACATTGAAAGAATGCACTCAACCCTGAATAATCTGATCAAAACTAGCATGGCAGAAAATCAGAATAACTGGGACGGAAATCTAAAATATGTAACATTCGCAATAAATTCAACAGTAAATCAAACCACGGGATTCACACCCTTTGAACTCACGTTTGGAAGATTACCAAATATACCATCTCAAATTGAAAACTTGCCCAATTTAACCCATCAAGATCTGATTAGAAAATGGAGGCAAAAACACGAGGAAAACATCAGAAAAGCTAAAGAAAGAATCCAAGTGGAATTAGAAAAAACTAAGAAAAGATTGGATGAAGGAATAACAAGAACGCATTCTTTATACAAGCCAGGGAACCTAGTTAAAATCTTAAATAACACCAAACAAAACAAATTAGAACAATCCTGGAAAGGTCCTTACGAAGTTATAGATTACCTAGATAATAATAATCTACGCATTAGGAATAAAGATAAAATACTGAGAGTACACATAGATCAGTGTATGCCTTATTTTTCATATGAGGACCCTAGTACTTCTAATAGCGGCAATAGCCAACTGTAAAGCCAACTACACCTAACAACCGTCAAAATTCCCATTATAGAACAGGAAGAGGGTACCATCACACATATTATACCTATCCCTTATCGTATCCAAAACCTATATTTTGCAGTAATTCCCGACCATGACTATTTAATAAAATTTAGAGACTCATATGTAATTACTGACAAGGAAACAATAAATAAATGTACAACGATAAGCGAATATAAAATTTGCGAAAGAAACCAACCAAACCTTAGGTTGACTGACAGTGAAACATGCGAAGCTACGATATTCAAGCGATACTCAGAAAAAAGAAACCTTCATACCCGTACTAAACGGATACATAATAGTACTAATGAACGAGGTAGATTTAGATATTAGCTGCGAAACAGGAATAGAACACCTAAAGATTAAACAACCCTCACTACTGACGGGCTCAAATTGTAAAATCTATAATGGAATGGACGCACTGTACCTTAGCAAAAATCTAAAGGGAAAATTTCACAGCGAATTCAATGTGACCTACAACATTAGTTACTCTAACGACGATCTAAAAACCTTAGAAAGTAAATTAATGCGTCTCCCTAAAATTATAGATAACAATGAATTACGTGAAGCCAAGTTAAGCCTAGACGATGCAGAAAATATGTTAAAATCAATAGCCACTAACAGAAGACTAAGAACATGGAAAGAAACAACTATAGATTGGTTAAGCTATTTAGGTTACGCAGCGCTAGGATTAGGATCAGCCTATGTTCTGTACAGATTAGGAATACTCGAATTCATACAAAAGTGTATGCCCAAAAAACTCTGTATATTCTGTGTAAAAACAAAGGTAACAACGCCGACGAACGTTGTCACGTACAATTCTAGCTTGCAACCCTTGGTAACCACTGAAATACCAAAAGTAAGGAGGGTAAGAATTTAGTAAATTAAGAAACTAATTCATGTCTAAAACAGACGGGTAAAATCTAGAAATTAAAGGGTTAATTTATGTCTAAAAAGGGGGGTGTTACCAGGCCAGATGATAACCTCCTTCCCCCAGGTTTAGTTACCCATATATGTAGAGGTTGTTGACCTCCCCCTCCTAGGTTTAGCTGTCTATATATGTAGAGGTTCAGGCAGGCCTCGTCAGTTCTTCTCTAAAATCTCTCACGAATAAAAACATACAGAGTGACGTCAGTTTGATGTCACTACCTTCAAAAATTAGAAAGGTTAGTTTTCACTATAACAATGGGAAAAGAAAAAAAAACGTTTTTGTTGTTTCTCAATTATTTGAAAACTGAAACTAGGTAAAATTCTGAAAAAAGTTACAAAAACTTATCATTAAATCATTATTATTATTATTATCATTAAAATTTATACTGATATCCCCAAGCATTACGCAAATTTTAGTTATATAATTAAGGTGCGCACTTGAAAATTTCCCGGAGATCGACGGCGTCGAGCGCAACTTCCACTAGTGTTGAATACTGTTTGCTTTCTCGAGAACGTTATTATCAAAAAGTGATGGGAAGTGATTATTTATTGTTTTATGATCGCTTTATACTCATAATATATGAATACTGTAATGAGTTTTATGATTTTATATAAATTATGAAAATAATAATTTTTTTAATTATCATAAATATAAATTTGTTCTTGAAAAACCAACGAAAAAGCTTTTTACGCAAGAAAATATGGAGAGTGATTTTTTGCATTGTGCGTTGTTGAGAATGTGAGGAATCACAAGGACTTCGATTTTTCGTCAATATTATTGTTTCCGACGGATTCTTGGACTCAGAGGGTACCCCGAAGCCATCAGAATGGAGATTTTGCGAGCCATTCGCCGATTTCTGATAATTTTAACAATTAAGAAAGAAAACATAAATGCTATGCGAAACAAATCGTATTCTTTTCCATCCTTCTTCTAAAACTTCATCTTTAATAACTTTTGTCCTGCATGTATTGCAAAGGGGTGCATTTTTTTCAACATCTTTAAATTTACTTAGAAAATGCTCTGGAAATGCCCTCAAACTGCTTACATTCGAATCAGCGAGTATAATTTATTTAGACGAAAATGAATTTTAAGCTCCAGCTTAATAAATTCTCGATAGATTAGCACGTGTTTCATTCACTATATATTAATCTGCATCGAGCAGAGAAAAGTTACGTGATATTCACTTAGAACACCGACATCAAATTGGCACCCAACGTGGAGCACTTTGAAGAATTTTCTTCAGATATTATTGACAGAAGTCAAAATCGAAACAAAATGCCACCTTCATGGACCAGGATCATGAGAATCCTAATGCATTTCTTCGTGAGTGCAAGGAGCATTTTACCCAATCTGCAACCGAACCAGCACAGTGGACAAGATTGGCAGAAAAAGTACTTGGAGAATCCACTGCAAAATGGTGGGAAATGTACAAATCAGTCTCTTTAACAATGATATGCCAGTGCTAGAACTCTGATGCGCCTCCGTGCCCAACTATACTTGAGAAAACAGGCGGAAGAAGAGCCAACTACTGCATTTTTGCAGAAAAAATATTTACTCACCCTGTGGCTGATACTCAATGCATCCAAGTAAGAAGTAACTTGGATATTGTTGAAAAATTTACAACCCTCCATCTGCCGTTTCATACGAGCTGCATACCCAAAAAATGTTAGGGGCCTATTTAGTCGACCTGTCGAGGCGGAAGCAGGCAAAGCGAAAGATCAGTCACGCAGAGGAATAAAAAAGGAGGAAAAATCAAGAACTTCCGGCCCATCAGGACTCCGTAATGGATTGGAACCAAGACGTTCTGCACCTACGTGTGAATATTGTCAAATCGTGGATGCTCCCACAGTCCCTGACTAGGATATACGACATCCTTGAAGACATCGGCAATGCCAAGATCTTCTCCTCTTTGTACCTCAAAAGCGGTTACTGGCAAATTTCATTAGATCGAGAATCACAGATGTACACGGATTTCACCACATCGAGCTGGGGTCAATATCAGTTCAGAGTCATGCCGTTTGGATTGAAAAATGCCCCTTTAACGTTGCAGAATCTCATGAGGGGCATATCAGAAGAATAATGTGTCAGGTTTGCCATTGCCTACCTAGATGACATCATCGTATACTCTCACACCTGGGAGGAACACATGCTATAACTCTATTTGGTCTTGGAAAGACTCGAGATTTATGGAATGACCTGCTCGCCAACAAAATGCAGTTTTGGTCAGACCAGCCTTCCGTATCTAGAACACATTATCAACGAAACTGGAAATAGCCCGTAGCCAAAACATCTAGACGCCATTTTGAACACAGAACCACACCGTACTCGTAAGGCACTGCGATCTCTTATCGGTACTATAAATTGGCTCGGAGAATATATTCCGCATTACTCTGAACTCATTTCACGATGACGGACCTGCTGTCACCAAAGAAAGCTTACAGATGGACGAAGGAAACTCAAGAATCCCTGGAAAAAGCTGAAGTGGCATTTGGCAACCATCTTCCTTTAAACAGACTATTGAGCGAGTATACATTCGACATAGATCACTGTCCCGGTAAAGAAAACGAACTACCCGATGCACTATAGCGTTCTTCAAATCCGGACGAATCAGTACCCATAGAACCAGATCCAGAAAGAATTGCTTTGCCATTACTACATAAAAAGGAGGAGACTTTAGGAGGGACAGTTCCTACCTTGCACACGGTCCACGTCCCCTCATTCTTTGAGGATGTTATCATTGATGTTATCATCGTCTGGTCGAACGAGGGTTTTGGCGTCGATCAAGACAGAACGAAGGATGGTTATAGTTAGCTCCTAAACTTCTGCGACAACGAATCATCTTGGAATACCATGACGCACCACTTTCTGGCCATTCAGAAACCGAGGAAACCTTACATTCTATTCGTCAAACCTTTATCTGGTCTGAAATGCGCAGAGAGATTCGCAGATACGTCACAGGTATATGCTGTAAACCAACACGAGGAAATCATAAAGATCGTCAACGCGCTAAACCAGCACGCATCGCCTGGGAGGCTATTGCTATGGATTTGATGGGCCCTTATCCGCGCATTCGGCAAGGAAACCGATTCATTCTGGTAGTGACCGACATGTTCATCAGGTGGGTAGAAGTATTTCCACTGCGTAAGTCAACAGCTCCACGGCTCATTGAAGTTCTCGAAAGAAATGTCTTTACACGTTGGGGTGACCCGCGCCGAATACTTAGTAACAATGGTAAATTATGGTAAACGCCAGTTTACCATCCCCGTGTAAATTCTACTGGAAGAAGGAACCAAGTACTGAAAAAAGGATTAAAATTAGGCCTACGACCAGATAACCAACGTACCTGTGACCAATACTTACCACAATTGCTTTTCGGACTCAGCCGCCGTCAGAAAGCCGCCAGTCGTAACACAACTAGTTACCTGCTCTTCGGAAGAACAATACCTCTACCTGGAGAATGGCGACTTATGCACCCGATGCATTTGCTGCAAAGTGTGGATCAGGATTTCAGTCATAAACGAAGAGAAGAAGAGGCGAATTATAATTAACACCAGTACCAAGAAAAATATGCTGGTCGGCCATTAACGCCCCGCTTTGCAGCCGGTGACTGGGTTTTTACAAAAAATCATAATCTTTTTTTATATTTTTTTTAATTTAGCGTTTGAAACCTCAGAGAGGTTTATTTCAGCTACATTAATTACCTAGTGAGTACAGATATGATTTTTGGGTGTGTTGCAAAAGTAAACAAGTTTACACTATGTGAGTAGTACCGGAGCAAAGAGTGCGATGAGCATCAAATTAGACTTTTAAATTACAATTTTTTAAAAATAAGATGATGGAACGACAAGCTGCTATATTTGGTTTTGCGATAAGACTCTCTGTGTTTAATGGTAGATGTAAGTTAAGTTTTAGTAAGGATCTGATAAGTTGGATTCGTTGTGCATTATACAGTTTACATTGCTAAATGACGTGGTTCAGATTCTTATTTTCGTAATCACATTTATATATAGGATTATTAATAAGATTTACTCGAAAAAGACATTTGGCAAGGTTCTAATGGCTAGCTCTACATCTACATCTTGTTACAATAGCCTCCCGAGAAAGCCTCTGTTTGGAGGACCAGGGAGTTCGAGCATCATTGTGGAAGAGGTCGAAATAAATTTTTCCTTTAGTGAGGCTGTCTTGGATAACTGATTGGTTTGTTTAGGCAAAAGCGTCTCCCCGGAATTTTTCTCACAAATCGGTAAATGGGACTTTCACAATATCGGGTTTGGTTGAATCAGTCGCTAGCTTTTCTAAGCTATCAGCTTCTTCGTTACCAGCGATACCTGTATGAGAGGGAATCCTAGAAAGTTTTAAGTGATTAATGGGGTTTCTCGAGAGGAATTGATTGTATTTTTTTTTTATTTATAGTATGTAATTTTTTTTTCACAATTATTTTATTAGATTGCATACTTTTCAAGGCACTCAATGAGTCTGAGAGCATAAAAATATCAACATTGTTGAATTGTAATGCAATTTCCAAGGGATCGTTAAGTGCAATATACTCTGCCGTAAAAACAGATCCCATTGGATTGATAGTATTTTCAACGTGGAAATGGAGACTAGGACAGAAGCAGGACGAACCGACAAAGTTTGCATTAGGTATTGTACTACCATCAGTAAATAGAACAAGAGCATTTGTATTCTTCAGGTAGTCAGTTGAGAGTGCGTTTGGATCATTTGAATGTTTTAGGTCCTTCCCAAGACTTGTATCTATTGGTAACGAAGTAATTACAGTATATGTTATAATTACCATGAGAGTCTATATTATGATTGGAGTTTATAAAGTTTGAAATACATCTGCTGATCAAGTTATTTCGTATCAGAGTTCTTTTTTTGTCAATGTTGTGAAAAGATGTAATGCATTTAAATGTAGCGGAATTTAAATTCGACATGACTTTAGCGAGATAGGAGTAACATAAAAGCTCTGTGCGATCCTTGATAGAAAATACTTGTATTTTCGCTCCTGCGAGTACGATATTAGTTGGGGTGCTGATGCGTAAACCAAGAGCACTTCTAATATAGCTATATACTGAATTCTTCCAAGTTTGTTTATCAAATTTACTGAAGAATGGGAGTAGGTGTAGCAACCGTAAACTATTAGAGCGCACAAAGCTTTTCTACAAAATCATTAGCGTACTTAGATCAGATTCCTACCATGTACCGCACAAAAATTTTATGTTACTACATACATTTTAGGCCCAGGGAGGAAAGGTTTTTTGCCATGATGGAGATAGCTTTAACCAGTAAACCTTTACCTCTTGCAAGGGATCTAAATTTTATGTACACGGCGATGTCATCCGCGAATTGTGAAATGCAGACGCTTTTAGGAACGTTATCTGTGATCAAGGATACGTATAGAATATAAAGGAGTGGGCTTAAAACAGCCACCTGAGCGACTCCTTTGTGCACAGTTCTGAAGTTGGTGGTGGAGCTTTCTGTATGAATTTGTCTGTTATGGGTTATAAACTTTATGAATTTTAATACGTGGATGGAGCAACCAATTGAGACAAGTTTAGACAGCATGATGTCAATGTTTACATCGTCAAATGCACCTTTAACATCCAAGAATGCAGTAAGGACTTCTTTTCTTTTTTAAAAGCTCCGTCTACTTTCAACGTTAGATTTACAGTATTATCGTTGGAAGACTTTCCTTTGCGAAAACCTGATTGGCTATCTGGTAATAGGCCCTCAAATTCGGCCCACCATTGTAACCTGTTCTTTAATAAAGTTATGAAAAGCTTGCACAAGCACGAAGTCAAAGCAATAGGCCTGGCGTTTTTACCGTCAGATTTATTTATGAACATGAAGCATTTTTTTCAGCTTTGAGGGTAGTATTTAGTTAGGTACAAATGGTTGAAAATATCTAATAACAAAAGTTTATATTGGGCTGGTAGCTTTTTAATTATTTTAAAATTAAATCCGTCCATACCGGGAGACGATTTTTGTATTTTTATCACTTAAAGCGATATTAAATTTAACAAAATCAACGTGTGAATCGAAGAATGTATTTTATGTGCCTCCGGCACGGCAACTCGTTTTTCCGTTACAGCTGAGAGTAACGGAATGTTGTGTTTTCCGTTATAGAGAAATATTATGTAAAAATTGAACTGCGCATGCGCATATAGTCTTACAGCGGAACAGAATCTTTTTCTTATTCTTCTTCTTCTTCGTACAGCGTTAGCACCCTACTGACAAAGCCTTGTACATTTGAACTACACATGCTCTATTACAACAAGATACTACTACACAAGATCGATAAAATCAAATTGGCTGGGACTAGTCGCGAAATATCAAGTGTAATGACTAGCGCCGCAAACAACTACAATACTAGATTAGATTCTAGTGTACGCTTAAAAACTCGTATCCGCACCGAAGTCACATAAAATAGAATACGTGCCAATGCACACAATTCGGGAAATTACGAGACTCACGACAATACTCGCAGGACTGATCGCGCCTCGGCTTCGTCTCGGCTTTGTCTCGCCTCCGTCTCCGCTTTGCCACAGCTACGTCTCGGCTACGCCTTGACTACGCATCGGCTATACCTCGACTACGCCTCACCTACGCTTCGACTACGCCTTGGCTTCGATCTTCTGCGAGCATTGTCGCTCGTCAGTCAATAACCCTCATTGTGCGCTTAGGCACGTAATATACTAATCTTTACACCGAGGAAGCCAGTCAGGGTCTGTTTGAGCCCAAGGTGGACTTCATTTATCTAGTGCAGTTTCATTTTTGTTTTGGGTCTATAGGTTTCCACTGCTGTGTTGTGGTTTTATTTTAACCCAATTGTTTTTAAAGATTTTACATTTATTCCATACAAAGGTTTGACTGGTATGAAAGTTTATACTTTCGGCAAATTTTTTAAAATAGGCTTTCTTTTTATTCTTGAATAACTTTTTAGTCAATGCACAGTGTTTTTTATAATTTATTAAGTCATTTAGTTCTTGTGTGAATTCCCATTTCTTAAAAAGAGCACGTCTTGGTCTTTTGGTGCGATCACAATCTAGATCCCACCATGGAACTGAGTTTTTGACATTGTTTATATTGTAACAATTCTTTTTGACGGGGGTAGAAACTCTTACAGCTTCTGTAATAGTATTTACGAAGTATTTTTCGAAGGAATTCCAATCCGTTCGTTTTTATTGAATTTTGAATGTTTTTTTCAATAATGTGCTTTCTCAACCGAAACATTTATGAGAATGGGGAAGTGGTCAGAACCCCAAGTTTCGTTGTATACGTTTACATCAATTAGATTCCAAATATTCAGAAGGGAAAAAATTGAGTCTAGATTAGAATTATAATTTCTGTGAACATCAATGTACGTGCTGGAATTATTAATGTGAAGAAATAGGTTTTTGGCTTCTGTAGCATTTTCAAAAAATTTACCATTGGAGTCGATTTTTGTCTTTTACATTAGATACGATAGTGTTCCATTCATTTTGAGTAAGATTATTCGGGGGTCGATAACAAACAATGAGTCCGAGGTTAAGTTCAATTTTATCAAAATGTAGTCCACAAATTTGAACAGATTCGTTTGGACTGTTTAGATTTTCGAGTTCAACGAAACTTAAATTCTTTCTAATAAAAATTATTATACCACTTCCTCTAGAGTGGGTTCTGTCTTTACGAAAGGTAACGAAACCAGGAAACTGGATGTTATCATTTTTTGTAAGCCACGATTCGACACAAACAAAAATATCATAGTTTTTTATTATGCTTTCAATATCTTTTGAGCGCTGAAGAATGCTTCTGGAATTCCAAAACAGAATTTTTAAGGTTAATTTATGTGTTGGAGGTGTAGTAGCCATTGTTTTGGTTCAGATGAGGTTTCATTCTACTTCACTTTCTTAACCCTTTGAGTGCTGAATACTTACGGCCTATGCGATCCGCATTGACGACGAGCGGCCAGCGCTGATGATCGCTGTGGACGGAATACTTTTTCGCTAGACTGAACTCTGTTGATTAGATATTCAAGCCGCAATTAGTAATAAGTTATAGTAATCCTTTTGTACGGGATTAAATGATTAAAGAGCGTTATTTTTTAGAATTAAGACTAAGACAAAACACATATATGCGTCCTTAGTAAACACTGATAGCTTTCGCCAGTAGCATATATGCGTTCATAGCGCTCAAAGGGTTAATATGGACTGTAATCTTCGATGTTGTAGGCACATAGTTTTGACGTATTTAATCGAGCTTGTAGTCTTTTAATTCTGTTTCTAAATTTATTTACAGGAATGTAAGCACTTAGATCTGTGAGCATTTTATCTAGAGCAAGATTATCATTGGTGTTTTTGAGTATTAAATTCAAAATATTGAGATTATCGTAGGCTTCGACAAGGTACTCAGTTTTTATGTATCGAGAGGATATTTGTCAGTATGTTTGTTGATATGACTTTTAGCATGTTCAAGTTGATCAGAGACCTCGCTGAATGTAACACTTGATTTCTTATGCTTTATTCGTTTGGCGATGTTTTGATTTTCCACAGTATTCCACGAACTTCCGCTGTTTGTTGGCACGGGAGAGTCTCTTTTAGTGCCAGGAGACGGCATTGACAATTCGGGGAAAGTAGAATTATCAATATTGTGAAATATAGCTGAGGCAGCCTGTGATTGAGAAACATATGGCGCTGTGTTACCATTAGGGGGAAGGTGCAGAGATGTATTTTGATTTTTACATAACTCAGCTACATGACCCTCTTCTTTGCATAAAAAGCATGCAAGCTTTTCTGTTGACAGGTATATGTGGTATGCTGTGTTATCGAAAGTAATCTGCATACTTTCAGGCAAATTCGGTATATACTCTGGTAGTATGTACATTTGTCGCCGAAAACTTAGAACATGACTATATTCGGGATCGTTGATGACAGTCTTAAGGGGGTGTTCTCATGGATTGGCCGTATTTCGAAGCGTTTTTTGGAGTTTTATTGGAAGAAAACTATAATTGATTTTTTAATGCGGTTTCTTTTAAAAGTTGTATTAACCCTTAGACTACGAAATTCACAAAACTTGTATGAAAAAATTTGCACGGTTTGTCCACTGCACCCTTGCGAACATAGGCCTTCCAAAAAAAGTTGGTTGATGGTTCACACCAAATCTCAGAAATGGATGGTCTGAAGCACAAGAGTAAATATTTTTCTTAATCTATGGTAGTGTAGTTATCGTCTGACGGAGGCTCTTTTTTATCATAACAATTTTCAAAATGGCGGGCTATAGAAAAAAATCGTTTTTTTCACTTTTTTTCATCTTTGGAAATTCATTAAACGTTTGTTATGAATGATAGGGGGAAAAACGTCCGTTAGACGATAGCGAGTACATTTCCACACATTTAAAAAAAAGTTTATCAAAATCCGTCTACTAGTTTTTTAGAAATCTTTGGAACCAGTTTGGAGAAAGTAGTTTTTAGCAAAACGCGTTTAAAATTTCCAATGAAATAGCGACAAATTGAGTTTAACTTCCTGGACGTATGTAATTTCCATAGTAAAACAAGTGGTACATCTTTGGATCGTTCTTAGATCCCTGATCTTTGAAAAAATGAAAAAAAATCGATTTTCTGAATCCGTTCGATGAGAACACCCCCTTAATACATACCATCTGCAACTCTGGAATGACGTGTAGCTTTTGAAGTTTGTCTAGAATAGCGTTGTGCGGAATAATGGGACATACATTGGACAAAATAATGCGTTTTGATCTTGTAATTAAAGGTCGAATTTCTAAGCTGTGGGATCCGATGTTTATTTTTGTAAGTGGATCAGTAATGAGAGAGTCTGCCGTTTCTTAGCTGTTTAAATATATGCACACGCGACCATGAGAAATACGAGACACGAACCTTATATTTTTTAATCCGACCAACTTGCTAACTGCTAAGGTGTACTCTTGGATTGTGATTCCTTCAATTAAGTCTAAGATGATTGCTTGTTCTTTTGTTGGAAACTGAGGTTGATCTGCTCGGTCTTGGAAAACTTTCAATGTGTATTTCTTGGAACAACAGTTTCATAGCTTCTTGGTAAGTTTTCTCGAGAATGGTTTCACGTAATCCGATAATTGAATACTCAAATTAATTTTCGCACCCCTAAGAAAAAAGACAACGCAGAGTAATTGTAATGCAATAATATTTAATATTTTTCAACGGTAAAAAACCAAGCAATAAGTCGAAAAACATACATTTTTTAAAAATCAGTCACCATTTTTTTATAACAAAACCAACTAATGCAATTCTGCCAAGAATCGAGTACTGTTATTCGTGCAAGGACCGGTTTGGACCCCTGTTGCGTCAACAATTTTAAGCATTTTCCAGGGATTCCATCATTTTTATAAAATGTATATCTCGCGTCTAAAACACTGTCACGTCCCGCGACTCTATCGATTCTAGGTAACGCAATAACTATCAAGAAATAAGAAGATCATTGAATTTTATTGGGTGAGGAGAAAAAATGGAGAAATCATTCATAGTATAGAACTCTCCTAGGACGAGACTAGGCATACCTGTTAAAAGCAAAAAACCCCTCTCTCGAACCAATACACCGCCCGCGGAACCACCTTTCGGCTTTAAACTTCACGGGCGATTGGTTCAAGCTTATAGTCGCGTACGACTCTTTCGTCATCCGAATTACAAAAACCCAGTCATACGCAAACTCACTATCGACCTCCAGCACCGCTAGTGGGTCCTCTATAGTCCAGGCCCAGGGTGGTATAGGTAAAGATGCCGTCGGTCAATAAAAGCTGGAAATAATTCATTTTAAAAACTTTTTTTTTTTATCTTTCTTGATGTACCAATGTTCCTATTATAATTATTACGCAGAGTTTTAGAGCAACTTGTCTACTAGTTTATTTGAAACTGTTGGCTAAGTTAGTCCACATCAGATTCCCTCTGTAATTTTTACAATGGTTAAAAATCTCGAACAACGAGTTTGCCTCAAATTTTGTATTTCCAACAAAATTTCTTATGCTAAATCGTTGAAGATGCTGTGGAAGGTTGACAATGAGTCAGGATTATCGAAAATACGAGCGTGTGAGTGGTACAAAGCATTCAAAGAAGGCCGAAAAGTGGTTGAAGACTCGCCTCGTCCCGGTCGAACATTAAGGTTTTCGACTGACGAAAATATCAAAAAACTGAACGAAATGGTAATGAAAATCAATAAACAGTATTATCTGGTCGTATGAGGCGTTTGAGAGAGAATGCCTGCCACAAATGGGTCCTGTTTTGAAAGCAAATAAATGAATTTGGATGAATGAACCAATCTTATGTGTTTTATTGAATATTCCCGGTATTTATTTAACAGAATATGTATCTTTGGGGCTGGATACCTTGAAAATTTATGGGGATTCTCATGGATGATATTGTAGACCAGTTGGCTGTTTTAAGGACTCCTACGGAGGGGAAATATGACGAGTGAAAGATGGCCCCAGTTGGAAGGAAGAAAGTTATTAAAGGGAGTATTGATGTCGGGGTACTGCAGACTCCACATCAATACGTCTCTGAAATACCGACACGCTTCAGTATCATCTCAGCTAGGGTACTGTATTAAGGTGGAGTGCGGGTCCGCTGTTTTGGCTCCTAGTCTATGTAGAATTTATTCAGTGTGTGAGTGAGTGAATTCATGTAATTGTATATTTGAACAATGGTAACTTTGAAAAGCGTGCCAACTATCAGAAGCCCAAGTAGCGGGGTGCAAACTCCCATCTAATATAGTACCTCACCCCAACGGGTGGTCAGTCAATCGGCGCACCAGCCTTGGAGTAGAAGCAGTAGTGGCCAGGGCAGGGCTGGTCAACCTCCAATGGATGAGGTATCCGCGTAACACTATTATTATTTTTAGTTTATGCATACAGTTGAATGCTGTACGCGCGCTAGCTTTCGCAAGTGGGTGGAGTGCGGCAAGGGGAACTGGCTCCGTATGAGTTCCACCCTTGTTATTTACAAGTCATTACAAGTATTTAAAAATTCATTGTGCGTGAATTTGCGTTATCACACCTAAAAATTACGGAATTCAGTGTGCTGTTCGTGGGTGTCAGCCTTCGTGTACTATCGTTACCTGGCGGTAGCAATGTTCCCCCAATTTAAGGTAAGGTTTATCTCGCATAAAATACCAGTAAGCTTGACAGCGCGCGGTTAGCTTCGATGCGCTTTGTGATAACATAACCTCGTTCGCATTCGGGACTATTTTCTCGTAGCGAGCCAGTTGATGCGTCAGGTTTTAGCCCCTCTTTACAGTGAGGTTCTTGGCACTGTGGCTTTGTGGATTCTTGGGTTGGCCCTAGTAGGATTGAATTCCTATTCAAAATAATTTATTGTTACTAAATCCCTAATTTTCGTATATTTATAACATTTTTTAAAATTAAGTTGGCCATGTAGGTCTGGCACCTGTAATATTTTTTTGAACTGTCACTTGCCCCTCATTTTTCTAGTTCTGTGAAATTTTGAAAATACTGGTATAGACGGGGTGCTATTTCGGCGAAATAAGGAATACCATCACAATCTGATAAATTTTATTCAAAATATTTACCATAAACCTTGGAAATATTGCTTCAAGGCCATGGGACATCAATTTATGTAACCAATCTATTAATTTCCCAAAATTTCAAGAAGATATTTGATTCTTCGTGGAAATGTAGTTGAAGAGCTGTAACTGTTAGAAATATTTCCAAAAAGGCTTTTGAAAGATTATAAAATTTTGCGGCGAATAAGCTCTATTTGAAGTATTTTCGTTAAATAGAAGCCGAGATAGCATGTGAGAAAGGCCGACGTAATTTCCGATTTTGACAAATTTTCACTTTTAAACTTCAGCTGCCTGCATACTTTAGGGAAGAGATAGGAAAAATTTGAAACTTTGCTAAAGTAACGCCTAAAGCTTCAGCTATAAATTGAGCCCAAAAACATTTAGAAAGTTTTATCAGTTTCCGAGATACGACTTTATTTGTTGAGCGATGCTCGAAAGATTTTTGAAGCAGCGTTTCAGCCGGTCGCTCGACTTACGAGACAGTGTCAGGGCAGAACAGTTAGTAGGCGCCAAACTGGGCATTACTATTCGGAGAATATTTATTCTTTTTTTAATCTCTTGTTACTCAAATACATTTCAATTGTTGTCGCGAATAGAATTTTTTTCACTTAGTTAATATCTCTTTTCTTTATTTAAGTGCTTTATTTAGAAATAAAATATTTGTATTATATTTTATTTAAAATTTGTTTAAATTCAAATTTTGTAATGCAGTACAAAATTATTATTAATTTTGGAAGCTTTGGAAAGAATTAAAATGTATTTGAGTAACAAGACAATAAATAATTATAATTATAGCAAGTGATGTGGTTGATTTGCTGACTGGAATTGAATTATCTATTATATTTAAATAGTTTTGGAGATGGTAATATGGAGGTGATGAATCTAGATTGCAACCTGACTTTGTTTGCAAAATTCCTATTCCTTGGAGTGTGATTAAGGTCTTAGAGTTTTTCAGACATGATAAGAAAATTTGTGGGGGAAAATTGTTGAGTATAGCCATCCATGCTGAAATTGCAATGGTGTTAGAAAGGGATATTCACTAAAACTGATGAATATTTCACACTTATATGGTTGAGAATTTAGAAACATTGATGTTTCACAAATAGGATTGTTATCGATATTAGATATAGATCTTGGTGGATGACAAAATGTTTGGAATCCACTTTGATAACATGCATTGAGTAAATTTTCATTTTTTGTAAAGTATGATTGGTTATTTGAAGAAATAGCGACATAAGAATTTTGAGGTTTTATGTAAATAGAGGAAATTACGTCAGTATTAAAATCGAGATGTATTGGAATTGGATGTAGTTTAAATAATTGAAATTCTTCAGTAGATGGGATTGGTATAGTCATAATAAAAATCAAGTACTCATCGAATAAGAAGTACTTGTATTGTATTTTAGAAAATGGAAGGACCATAGAAAAGTGGATGTTGAAAGGTGTGGGTCTTCTTTGTTGGATTTGAAGTCTAAGAAGGTATCAGGAAGTAGCATAGGGTGCCATAAATTAGTTGCGGCATGGGTAGTAGCATCTGTAAGTTGGTCAAGGAGTAAAAGAAAAGATTGAGAAATTTCATGCAGGACTTTAAGCCAATTTGCTGCTAATATTCGATATAGGTGAATATTTGGATCTTTTAGAGAATTATGCCATTTTTTGTAGGTCATAATATAAAGTTTTGAAGAAAGATTTGTAACTTTTTGGAAAAATGGATTTGAGAGTAGAAATACATTTTCTTTGGGCCAGTAAAGGGAGGTTTCCTGTCTCATTCTTAATTCTAAAAGTACTTTTTGTATCTGTTGCAGGAATGGATCATTAGTTTTAGAAATATTCGTGATATTACGAGCTTGTCTAGATATAAATGATATTTCTTCAAGAAAATAGTTGATTCGTTGTTCTATGAAATCAAGTTTTGTCTGATGATCGTATAAATTACAATTATTGGCAATATTTGAAAGTATGCAATATTCATATAATTTATGTGAGAAATCTATTGTTTTGTATTTAAGTACGTCTGGGTGAAAGATATGGATATAAGATATAAAATGATATTTTTCAGAAAAAAGACGAACTTTTGAAATTGGTTCATAATGAATCCCTGAAGAATGAGAAAATTGTGAGTCTATGAAGTATTTTTCTACTTTGGAGAAAAGGAGTGGAATTAAAATTAAACACACTCTGGATGCTAGTTGATTAAGGAAATTCATTAGGCTTCTCGGAAGGCAGAAAAAGAAAAGTAGGATTAATATTGGATAAAATAGGATGTTTACATGTGGTTGGATTTAGGTCTAGAAGTGTTTTGAAGAAAAGGGGAAAAAAGTCTAGTAAATGTTAAGGAGTTTCTTGGTGGAACTGCAGGGGGAAATTGGGTTGATTTGTCTACTTTAAAAATATTTCGTCTACGGCACTCTTTTGTAGCATGCATTTGAGTGTTACAAAATCTACAGGAATTTTCCCAAGGTATTAATTTTGGTCTTGGATCGGTTTGAATACTTTGATTTTTGGTTTTTTGCATTTTTTTATCATCATTATTATGAAATTTTTCGTCGCAGAGGTCGTATGATTTTATTAGTAGTAATAGTAATTTTAGAGCTGCTCTGTTTTCTGCTAATTCATTAGTGGGGCCGGCTTGTCTGACAAAATGTTCATTTATATGAATTTGTGTAAGAAAAAATGAGTATTTTTTTGAATTCGGATCAGGATCGACCGTAACTGCGGTAACAGCAGTCCATATTTTATCGTGAAATTTCTTTAAATTTTTACATGATTTAAAAACCCCATGGAGTCTGTTCTGTATTTCTTTTTTGGGTAACTTGGTACATGTGTAGGCTCGTCGTAGTAATGCTCCATTGCAGTTGATTTCCTGAATCGGTATGGAATGCTTATATTAGAATTTATTGTACTGGTTGGGAGATCTATATCCGCATTTAAAACATTTTTTTAAAGCTTTTCGTAGAGAAAGATGATGCAGTATGATTATTATTTTTTTCTATTTTATATGAATTTTTATTTTTATCACGATTGTTATTTGAAGTAATAGGTTTTGTTATTTGGCTACTCGTTGAGCAAGCAAAATCCTTAGCTGTTTCTATCGAGTTTGCTATTCCTATTTGTTTAATGTTGTTGATGTACATGCTGAATCTTCTAATGAATTTTCTATTCGTAATACCGTATATTTTGGATATGAAAATTTGTTTTAAGTGCAAATTTCGTTTAATCTCTTGCAATTTTTACTAAAAAAATTTGGTTGGTCATTTTGATAGGTTTTTTCCGATTCATTAATTAAGGTTTGATATAAATTCCGTGCTACCCTTTGTTTTACATTATCTTCATCTTTGTCACTACTCATAATTATGTAATTTTTATGTTGTAAATTTACGTGAAATAAATACTCGTTATTAATGGTTTGTTCAATGAGTATTTCGTAATTGAGGGGTGGATCTTCTCTTTGTTGAATGAGTTTATTTAATAAATTAGTAAAAGGAACATGCGACGTTCTGAAGATGTTAGATTTGGATAGAGTAGTGTGTTCTACTAAGTTCTTCATTTAGTTCAGAGTGAGGATAAAGAGTTGTGTTTGTATTATTGTGATCTTTACCTGAAGTAGTATTTGCGTAATACGATGAACTTTTAGGTGCCTCTTTCGAGCCTTGTGGCGCTGAAGCTGTTAGCAGTTCTTGATGGCTCTCAGCAGGAGGTCCAGAAGGTCTATGGGTACCTAAGTGTAATAAGAGGTTAGTGACCGAATCCCATAAGGCGCCTAGTAGATGGAGAGACCATCCAAATAATCTATGTAGTGCATATCCATGAATAATGGTATCCGCTATCAATTTAATCCCTCTAATTATTACAATTAATCGAATTAGGCCTGTACTAGTAGTTCCAAAAGTTGTAAAAATTGTCCAAAATCTACCCCATGCTGTTTATGCAATTTTATCAATTACATATTCATTAAATAAATTCGTTAATGATATTCCTTGATTAATAGTTGGATGTCCTGTTATTTCTCCAGCTAAAGAATTTAGAATCATTGGTTTTTCTGCTGGAAACATAATATGATCTCGCAGTTTATCAAGATCAGATTGAGAATAAATGCCACTTGTTGCTAAGGATGAAGGATTTGTGTATATCCAGGTTGCTTTTGTGAGAGGTTTAACTATAGTTGGTGCTATAGATTCGACAGGATTTGGAAGTAATTTGTACCAGGTTTCTCCAAAAAGGTACATTGGTGGAAGGAAAGAATTGCATTTTGTTTGGATACCGGATTTTGTTAATATATGAGTTCGTGGAGAAAGGATAAAGGATTGATTTCCTCTAAATATTGGTAGTTTTCTTGTTTTTTCAGCTAGTACGAAAGTTATATCTTCAGTCGTTAAAGAATAAAAGGTTTCAGAATTGTCTGTCGTGTTCTCATATGTTTTATTTGCTTGTCCTTCATAAATAATTTCATATTCGTTAAAATTACATACGTCATTAGGTAACGTATCCCAGAATGTTTTTCCATATTCTACGTCTGTACAAAATGTGTCTGAAAGTGTGCATGTTATTCCAGATCTTAATTGAATTTTATTTGAATTTAAATGAATAGTTGCGTAATGTTCTTGTAAAGTTATTTTGAATATGGCTTGGACTACGACATTATTCCATGTTCCATATGGGTCAGAAAATTGTGTACCAATACAGTCTCCATTAGATGTTACAGAACCTGCTAGAGTAACGCTATGAAATGAAGTTTCATTTACTTTTAACTTTGATATCTGAAGAGAAGGGGTTACTAAAAATGTTCCTATTGTGTGCATTTGATTACATTGATCTCGTGTAACATCATGTATATATTCACTGTGGCCATTTGCAGCTATGGAACTGTGAGAATGCATACCACAATGAGAGATGGCGCGTCGATTTTCTATTTTGTATTGTATTACTTTTGTATTTGAAAATCCAGTTAATTGTAAAAGTTGTATATAAGTTCTTTCGACATGTACTTGAGATCGAGGTAGATCACATTCTCCTACCTCTAGAGAAGATAATGTCATAATATTTGATTGATTTGAACCGCAATCGAATCCCATGATGGCGTAGACTGTTGTTATATAGTTGAAGTTGCAAGTGAGCAGTGTCAAAAGGAAGCCTTGTAATCCCATCTCTGGAAAAAGGAGGTTCCAATTAGCAGCTTGCTTTGTAATATAAGAATAGAAAAATGTTTTATCGTTAGATATGTATATTTTTGAAGTTATTGATTTACTTTTTGTATTTTGCGTTCCTAGTTCATTATATCCAATATGTCGGCTATGACAATGTGATTTGATAGCCGTAAACTGAGAATTAAATTTTTGTATGCGTCAGGTCCTCTTGTTTTTATTGTTGAAAAAATGTCTTTTATTATATCTGGATTGTTTAGGTTTCTGCTCGATGTGGGAATATTACAGTCATCTTGGTTAAAAAATCCAGTTTGAATTAAGTATTGCCAGAGAGCTACCATGTCGATAAAACAGGGAACTATTTCAATGAGATCATCTATGCGTTTGCGATGAATTTGTCCCATTATATCTCTCCGCTTTCAAATTCATTCATATTTTTTGGCTTCTTGGCATTCTTCTTCTTTTTGTTTTTTGCTTGAGTTAGTTTCAAATAATCTAAATAATCAGGGTCAGAGTCGGAATCTGATTATATTTTTGTTCGGCTTCCTTTTTGCATATTTATTTCTGGTAATTCATTTTCATATATTTGTTTTCTTGGTCTACCTCTCTTTCTTTTTATTTCAGAGGAAATATTTTTTAAATTTGTAAATAGATTTTTTCTTGGCCTACCTCGTGGTTTTTTCAGAAGAGGTTTAAAAGAAAAATTTTCGTCTAATTTTTCTTGAGTTTCATTTCGATTCAAATTTTTTGCTTTTTCTTACCCTATTCTCTTTTGAGCTCTTGTAGTAATAGTTTTCCATGATAAATTTTCGTATTTTTTGGAAAACATTGGAATTAATAAAAATATTGTCATAACAATAAGTCTTGAAGCCATATTTTTGAATAAATTTGTGTAGTTTAAAATATTCTTACCAATCTCACTAAATAATTCTTCACTCAGAAATTCCTAAAAATATTCTGGAATTTTTGAGTCGATATTTAATATTTGGGCTTCCGAAATTTCGCTAAAACGATCTACGTCATCTGGTACGATTCCTGGATTCAAGTTTCTTCGTTTTGAAGGTCTTATCTCATTTTTAGAGTTTTCTTGTTTATTCCTTGTAAAAGTCTTCTTGGAAAACATTTTATCTTGAGAAGTCATAAAAGTATCATTATCATCGGCTGGTAAATTTTTTGATTTCTCTTTGTTATCATCAATAGGATTTCTTGAGAGAGCGTCTACATTTAGATTCATTTTTCCTGCTTTGTAAATTGCATCAAAATCATATTCTGCAAGTTTCAATCTCCAACATGAAACTCGTGAACAAGGATCTTTAGAATTTTGAAACCAAACTAGAGGTTTGTGATCAGTCAGTAAAGTAAATTTTCTTCCATATAAATAAGGACGAAAATGAGTCTTTCTCATATGTATCATATTTTTTCTCAGTATCACTTAGACTACGCGAAGCATATGCTATTGGCTTATTTTTACCTATTTTACCTTGTGATAAAATACCTCCTATTGCAGTTCTTAAACCGAAAGGCATTCTATCGAATTCGTAATGACCGTGAGGTGTAGAAAATGCGGTTTTATGCGAGTTTTTTGGATCCATTTTTATATGGTGAAAACCGGTTACTAAATCAAACACTGAAAAATATTTTGATGATCCTAGAGAATCAAGTATATCGTTTATATTAGGTAGAGGATACGAATCGCCAATTGTTTTTTCATTTAATTTACGAAAATCAAGAACCATTCTCCATTTTATTTTTCCTTGAGAATCAGGTTTTTTAGGAACTATCCACACTGGAGTATTATAAAGGGTTTCCCAATAGGGGTGATATGATTTTGAATGTCCCTATCGGGCTCATTTGAACTGAAATTTTTGACGTCTGCTGTCAGTTGTCATCAGTAAGGTTTGCCATTTAATCATGAGTAGTTTCACGCTTCCACAACGTTTGGAAATTGTCCAATTATTTTATCAAAATTCGAGAAGTTTTGTCGGTGTTCAAAGAGCATATCGTGCAAAATCGTGCACGTTCTACACAGAATATAGCCGCCGTACAGGCCAGTATCGAGGAAAACCGTGAATTGTCCGTGCCACGCCGATCTCAGGAATTGGGCCTGTCCAGGATGACTACCTGGCGTATTTTGCGATTGGATCTTGGCCTGCATCCCTATAAGATGATTCTGGCCCAAGAACTGAAGCCTAATGACCATCGTTTGCGTCGGGAGTCCGCGGATTGGGCTCTGGAATCAATTGAAAATGATCCCAATTTTCATCAAAAAATCATCTTTTCTGATGAGGTGCATTTTTGGCTCAAGTCTCGGGGGACATTTGGCCGATATATTGTTTAAATCATAAATGGCATAGAATATCCAATATAATAAAAAAGATTTCGATCAATTCCGAATGAATATTCAGTGTTTTTTTTCAATTTCAAAACATATCACCCTTATTGAGAAACCCTTTATATCTATATTGCCTTGAAAAAATCGGAGCGTCATCTGCAGTAGGAATTGAATGTTGTAATACATTAGTAGCTTCAAGTGGTTCTCCTGGGATTTGAAATCTGTCTGCATTATTTTTAATTAATTTTTCTACATGTTCATATTCATCTTGATTTAAATGCTCTAATCGAAGAAGTTTTTTAATACATTCTACTCTGTCTTCGTCTGTTACATTATAAATTTTGCACGAGTTAATTAGAGAACTGTCAGTTCTTAAAATATTATTTAATATTTCACTTGATAAATCTTCATTATTTGATTGTTTAAAATTATGTAATTTTTCAATTTGTTTATAACTTTCTTGTTCTTCAAAATCTTCTAAATGAACTATTGGGACGGATAATGTTATTGGTATTTCATGTGTATTTGCAAATTTTAAATAAGCTTTTCCCTTGTGATTTTTTACAACTGCGTCACCTACGTAGACGCCATCTTGGATATGTAATCGAGGTACATACCCTTTACTCTTTTCTGTATTTTTTATATTAACATAAAATGTTGTAACTGTTCGTGCTGGAATAGTAAATGTATTGGTAGATTTAAAAGGGTAACAGTGGTTCTCAATTTCTAAGCATTTTGAAGTATAGTTTATATTTACACTATTATCTTGAAAAAATTCTGATCCTAATACTCCATCTTCTTCTACTGGGACTTCATTCGGAATAATGTTAAATATTGTTGGATAACCAAAAATGTTTATTTTTACCTGTCCTAATGTGTAAAGTGGTTAATCATTCATTCCTGTAAGTTTTAATACGTTTTGGCTATTTATTGGTACTTCAGGGTTGAGAACCTTTTGTTTAATTAAATTTCGAGCAGCACCAGTATCAATCATCATGTGTGTTGGACTTTTTGAACCTTCCAGTGATATTATAATTGATGGAATTGAAGTGGACTTTGAAATATTTATTGACGTTGTTGTATGATCGTTAGATGTGGATGCCAGAGGTTCTCGATTTATGCTTTCATCAGTGCACCCGTGCTGGGGAGAGCTTTGGAGTTTTCCTGATGAGCTGTTTGTGATTGGTTATTTGGTCGTATCTTGCAGTCTCGTACTAAATGACCGGGTTTTTTACAGTAATTGCAAATTATTTCAGTATAATTTGAATTTTGTTGAGTGTTATTATTCTGTAAAAATCTATTTTCATATGGTTTATTTCGATTTTGGAACTGTCCTGAGTTGAAGTTTTTATACTGTCCTGGATTCCATTGTCTATTATTATCATTATTATTGTACAAATTTCTAGAAAATTTATTATTATTGTAGTATCTTTGTTGTAAAAATGATTATTATTGTTTCTATAATTATTATTTCTATTTTGCAAATTATTATTATTATTGCTATTAAAATTACAATTATGATTAGAACTTGTAAAACTTGTAAAACTTGTAAATTGTTTTTCGGAAAATTATTGTAATTGTTTCTTGAAAAATTATTATTATTACTTCTTTGAGCATTTAAATTATTATATCTTTGTTGGTTAGGATACGAAAAATTTTGTTGTTTATTATTAAGAACTGCCTCCTGGGTTTTACTTAAACGAAAACATTTTTCAGTTGCATGACCTTTCTTTTTACAAATCAAACAAATAAATTTATCTTCTCGTGCTACATTAAAGCGAGTAACCTTATTATTTTTATTATTTGTTTGTTCGTAACTTTTTAAATATTGCATATTTTTATTTTTTCGTAGTGCGGAATTTGCAGCTAATCTTCGTTCAATATCAATACTGTCGTTAACGACTTCCCTAAAGGTATCCTTTTCTTCTACACGAATTTCTAACTCGGGACGTAAGCCGCGTATAAAACATTGTATTACATCTCTTTCTAAATTTTGTTTAAAAGCATTATCTACCTGACCGCCATTATTCAGTCTGTAAGCATCTTCTATTCTGTCAGCAATTTCTTTAATTCTGGCGGCATAGGAAAGGACATTTTCTCTTTCCCACATACATGTGTTACCTAATTCTCCCTGTAACTGATACACGCTTTTTGCAGGGGCATATACTCTTTTCAATTTTTCTATCAAGTCCTCTATTGTTGCATAAGTTGAACCAAAAATGCATTTTCTAGCTTTTCCAGTTAATTCACCTCTTAATAACCTTGCGAGGTTTTCTTGAGCTGCAGGTGTCCGTAGCATTGCCTTTGCCTCCATGCAACCCTCAATAAAATGTGACAATGGGAGGTTAATTCCGTCGAACAATGGGACCACCTCTAGCGCGTCGCGTAAGGATACCTGCTGGCTGTTGGGTATGACTACGGCCATTTCTTCGTTATTTACTATTACTGGATTATCTTGATTTATGACTTCTGTGTCGCTTTTGTCGTCGTCGCTGTCGTTGGTAATAATTATAGATTCGCGTGCCAATGAGGTTTCCAATTTTTCTTTCAAAGTTTTATTGTCTATTGTTATTACTGTCGAGATTAGCAAATTGAATTCGTCAAAATAAGATAATTCGTTCGTTAGAGTTTGGTCTTGATTCCTAGATCCTGTTACAATGCTTAAATCTGGACAGAAACTTGAATGAAACCCGCTAGTTTTTTCTGAATTTTCACTTGATATACTTTGATTATTAATTAGAGTCTTGTCTAAACTTGAATCATCTAACTTAAGTGTTATCTAATTCTTGTTCTGTAGGGATTGGATCAGGGATATTTTGGCACTTATTATCAGTTGAAAATTCTCTATTTCTAATTGGTTTTATTTTTAAATTACCCTTTTGATTCAAATCTACTATTTTTGCAAGCTGACTATCTTGTTTAGCTTGACTACGTGTTATAACTTTCGGGGTAGATTCTAACGGGATATTTAGTTTTGTCATTGAGTCATTATAAATTTACAATATATTGTATTGAGCGTTAAATTAGATTGTTTATTGTTATCTTAAATTATAAATTGTTTATAACAATAAAAAACTATATATAAAATTTGTTTTTCAAGACAAATAAAATGATATTAGTAAAATTTATTTTTAATTTGTTTATTTATTTTTAATAACAATATAATTTGAAATGAAATTTGTATTTCTTCATTTGGAAATAAAATAATGATATAAAGATATAATTAATTAAAATATTTAAATTAAATAAATAATCGCTCAATTGATTGTAAATTTATAATTTTTATTAATAATTTTACGTCAGAAACGTAACACTTCTCTTCTCCATGGAAATGGAAATTGAATTATAATTTTGAAATACCCTTGTAATTACCCTGAGTAAATTTGTAGTCCAGCCGGTTGATATAGTTGATTCTTTGATCCCAGTTTCAAAGAGAATTTGGAAGGCGATTCCTCTTCACTTTTAAAGTCGTTGAACTTGGCGTCGAATTAGAATTGGTTTGGCTAGCGGTAGAAATCTGGTGAAGCTGGACTGGACTGACTGGATTGCACTCGCGGTATAGATTTGATGGCACTGGACTGGACTCGCGTTGGTTACATTGTAGAAATCGGACGTTGACTAACTAACTGAACTGACTTCTATTGGAACTTTCGCTTTTTATAGAACTTTGAAAGGTCAACTATGACGAGTAACATGTTATGACCAGTCACATGCTATTACCAATCACATGCTATTACCAGTCGCATGTTATTAAAAGTTACATGCTATTACAAGTTACATGTTGTGACTGTAGTGTGTGTGGTAAATGCATGTAGTAGTGCGTTGCTACTGTAGGGATTTATTCACTTTCTCTCTGGCTCAGTCGATTTGTTATCAGGTATGGGTATTATAACGACACATGGTAATTTCATATTGATCATCCTATTGATCTGTAGATTTGTCTATGACCTGCGTCGATAAAATCACACTCGCTGTAATGCTGTCTTGACCCCTTTATTGATTTCTTAATCTGCTTGTTACTTGTGGCGGTACAGTCGCGGGACGTGACAATAAATTTCTTAAAATAATAAAATATTTTTCTTTACCAACTGCATGCGCCTTTTATGTAAATTAAAAGAATTTATTTTATTTATTTATAAATTGTTTATAACAATGAAACAAATTTGTTTTGTAACAATGATCATTCGAATTATTTTCATTACATTAAACAAGATAACTTGAGTACAAATCCTTGGACAATTTTTTTTTGCAATTAAAAATCTTCTGTTCCTTAACAGAGTTAAAATTGAAGTTATAAACAATACAATCACAAGCACTTCGAACTTTGCCTTACCCAATGATCGTAATCAATAGTGACCGTACAACGTACCCAAAAAGGACTTATACTCTCGTGTGCTGTTTTTTTATGTTTGTTTTGACTTAAATCAAAACTTAGTTAACAAATTAGAATAATTTTTTAAATAAGATAAGTTACATAATCACTTAGGTTAGCCTCAAGGTCAGATCCCTGCGTGATTTTTCAAACTTATTTTATTTTATACAATTTATATAAATTATAAAATTTCAAAGAAATAATTTGATTATTAAATCATTAAGGTTAGCCTCAATTATGTAAAATTTAAATAAAAAAAGAAATTGGATTTATATTTGGTCATTTGAATTCATTTCAGCATATCTTTCAGCGGTGGTAGAACCTAGACAACATGGTCCGACCATGAAAGCAATTCTTTGTTTTTTTAAACAAGCCCTCGCACTTTTTTTTGTCAAACCAGTTATCCATGCACCTAAAAGTTTTTCAATCATTATCATCTATTAGTTTCATATAAACAAAGGGTTGACGGCTTCAATCAAGAGGAAACTGCGATAAAAGTACAGAATATATTAGGTGCACAATTAAGTTCCCGCTGTTTGTCAATAGAAGGCTCCAGCAGTAAGTGCTGGTCGATTTTGACAAATCCAAAACTTCATGAACCAAACTTAGACACATGGTAAACAAACTGTTTTGACACATTAGTGATTTTTTTTGGCGTCATATACTTTTGGTTGTGTGAAAATATCTGAGTTTGTGCCAAATAATCGTAATTTGCGGAAAGTGTTGATTTTCTTCTTTCATTCGAAGAAAACGGCGGCTGAAGCACATCAAGAGCTCCAAAAGTTTACGGAGATAATGCTCTGAGTGAAACAACGTGCCATGATTGGTTCCGTCGCTTCAAAGACGGTGATTTCGATCTTGACGACCGACCGCGTTAAGGAAGGCCAAAAACCTTCGAAGACGCTGGTGTTATTTATTATGAGGTATTGAAACCGAACGAAACCATCACTGGGGAACGGTATCGAACGCAATTGATGCGTCTGAGCCGAGCACTGCGCAAAAAACGTCCACAATACGAGCAGAGGCACGAAAAAGTGGTTCTACAGCATGACAACGCTCGGTCTCGCGTTGCCAAACCCGTTAAAACTTTCCTGGAAACGCTCAAATGGGAAGTCCTACCCCACCCGACGTATTCCCCAGATATTGGGCCATCCGATTATTACTTGTTCCGGTCGAAGGCACATGGTATGGCTCATTAGCAGTTCCGCTCATGTGAAGACTTCGAAAAATGACTTCATTCGTGGATAGCCTCAAAAGATGAAAGATGGGCAAAAGTTGTAGTTAACGATGGGAAATACTTTGAATGATTCATTTGTAACCATTTTTTTATAATAAAGTTGCATTTTCATAAAAAAAAATAGCGGGAACTTAGTTGCGCACCTGATTAAAATCGCCACGAGGTGTGTCAGGATTATTATTCGATAGTGTTGAATAAATGGGCAGATAAGGACAAAGTTATTGAACGTTTATTGAATAGGTAATATTACAAAAGAAGATGCGCTCTGTGTGGCTACCGCCAGTTTACCAAGCGCAAAGCCACGTATAACTCAGACGTTTTGTTGTTCAGGTTTTTCGCGCTGGCGCACGTAAACTTATGTTTACAATTGTTGGTGCTTGCTCGATTCTTAGCATTCTCTGAATCTAACAAGGTGAAACTAATAAATTTTTACCATCGCTTTTTTTCTGGCGACATTTCCGCGATTTCTCACTCTTCTATTTAGATGTGACTATAATAAGTATGATTGTCGGAAAAATAAGTAGCAACGAGCATTCATGTAAAACGTGCCACTTTGTTTCCCATCACTTCATCTGACACCAAACGCTGGAGCCATCTTAAAGACATTCAAAAATTTGAGTCATAAGAGGATTATTTTGATTAAAATAAATCAACTTTTCCAAAAATTCAAGCAGAGAAGGACCGTAAGGTGAATGTCCCAAACAGTAACCATGTCCCAATTAGTGACTAAAATTTTTATACGCCGAAATGACTAATTGATATATTTGTACTAAATATTGATAAAATCATTGAAAAATCTCAAATTTCTTAAATTTCATTATAAAATCATATATACATGAATTTACAAAAAACATTAAAACTCAATGGAGTTCATAGTTGCGGGTCTCAACTTTCGTAATGTTTCAAGCCCAAGATGGCTGCTGACAATAACAATCTCGGCAAGCCCGCTTACGTTAAAAGTAATTATCGAGATTAATATTGCAGTTAGGGACTTACATAAAAAGTAAATTCGAGTGAGGAAAGCACATACAAGTGAGAAAAATCACGATTTCTCAAAAGTATTGCAAAATTTCTATCTTCTTGAAGTAACCCAGTTTCTTTTGTCAATATCAGACTCAACAAACATAATTTCTGCATTCAAATTTTATTTCACCGCCCCAACTTTAAAATGAATTGTTCACCGGGAAATTCTTCATCGCGAGTGACTGTGTATCCGTTGTAATAAGAGTCACTAATAGGAACACAGTTTTTTTGTACTAATTATTGACCACCAAATAACTATTAATCATTTCTTAGATTTGAATTGATTCTAACCACTCATACACTTATAATTTATCGTAAATTTTTATTACCTGAATTATTTATTCACAGAATATCAATTTTAACAATCAGTAAATAGTATTGTAGTTACGTTTAATAGTGATCAGTAATTGGGTCAAACACTGGATACTAATACGGCCCACGAAAACACTACCGGTCAGTAATTGGGTCAAAACCATGTCGATCATAATTTATAATACATCTTGATTTCGAAACCCGTTTAAGACCACATACGCATAAAAATGGCAAGCCCCTTCTAAGAACCTACTTGACACCCATATAGAACCTGATTGGCGCACAATTTTTTGAACCATCTAGAACCCATCTTACGGTCGGGTGCGACCTGACTCAACACGTGTAGAACCCGATACTCGCACAATATTATTATGCACTTAGAACCCTCTAGAACCCTTCTTAGGACCGGATAAAACATAAAAACTGTTCTTATTTCCACAATTTTGGTCGAATCTGGCTGGTTAATGAACTCATCCTTACTTTCTCAGCTCCGATAAATTATGACAAAGCTCAATTTAATCCGATAATTCTATCGAGAGCTATGGAGTATAGGAACTACAGACAGACATACAGACACATTCGCAAAAACCATTTTTCCGACTAAGGGGGTCTTAAAACGCAAAAATTTGATGAGGATTTCGAAAGTCATTTTTCACATAAAACTAATGCATTCTCATATGAGAATCTAAAAACAAATTTCGTCAATATCAGCCGATTTTTAATGAACTGTCCATTCCTTACATGATCACTGATTGAGACATTCACCTTATGTATAATATATATAGAGATGCAGAACGGCTCTCATTTGAAAAAAAAAACAAGTTGGGTCCTAAAAAAGTAATCGGACCCACGTTTCCCATTTAGAAGCCCGCTGAATACTCTATAACTTTTGTCTTGACCTTTTTTATCTATAATGCATCATTTTCAAGATATTCGACCGTTTCCCGACTTTTGAAACACCCTGTATAAGGATTATCATTACTGTTCAATATACAATCCTTTATATTGATAAAAAATTAGAAACGTTCGGAAACATTAATATCAATAATAGAAAAGTATTTTTTGAATTATTTTATTCGAATTCGTCAAGAAATAAAATTTCTTTGCTCACGATACGAATAATTACGAAGATACGAAAAACATACATGTTGTTATGTAATAAAACTCCAGTTTGCAAAGGTTTTAGCTATACTCTGAAAAATAAAATGTGACTTGATCTAAGAAAAGGAAGATGCATAAATATTTCCCAATTTCTATATTTCCTAAAATTTATTTCACGGAAATCCATGTAACTGAATTATCAATCGTTTTAATTTTCATAGATCCAATTCATCATATAACCTAATGTTTATATTTTCAAATAACTATGTATTCAAATTTTTCTTTTTCCGAATCATTTTTTGACATAATTTGTATATTACCAAAACATCATTCAACTTTATTTTTATTCATCCGAATTATAATTTGCCATAACTTTTATATTTTCAAATTACTATTTCTCTTACTCCCACTTTACCGAATTGCCATGTAGCAGAAAACCATTTAACCTAAAATACATCTGGCCGAAAAATAACAGCGCTAAAGTCAAATGCAGCCAATCAGAATTTATAATAATTTAGATTAAAAATATCGATTAGTTGGAAGTGACTTCGATGCCGTTATTTTTCGGCCCGATGTGTCCCAGCGGTGATTTTTACCCTAATTTTACGTAATATATAATTTAACGCTAATGAATTTTTACTTGAGACCTTTTCAAAAATTGGAAACATTACCAAAAAAGGTGATTATTTAATCCATTGGAGGTACGATGTAATTTAAATTATTTAAGTTAAATTGATTCAAAGATGGATGCTGAGTTATAAAATGATTGGTACTAATATGATTCCTTCATTTTCTAAATTACCCGTGAATAAATATAATCTATACATGACGTAATGATAATTCAAATGATGGAATTATGAAAATAATGGATGGTCACACAAAAAAATATATTTATCACAGACAAATAATAGATGGTTTCTTCACAATTCGTTCATAAACATCTCTGCACGTGTAAACGTTTTATTGCGAATGACAAACTAAATATTTAAAAACATTCCATAGATAAATTGTTTTTTCACATTTATTTTACTTGAAGGTTTTCCAATTAGAGGTTTCATTTTGATTTATAAGAAAAACGCGTGATTTTTATAAGAAACCATTTAATTTTTATTTCATTCAATAGCGGAAGGTTTGTGATCAATAATGAAAAACAATATCATTGATATCGCCTCCAGCTCCATGGCTACGTTTGCAGGACCATCCTCTTTTCATTTTCATAAAATTTCTTTTACGTAAGCCCAAAGAAAATAGTCGAGAGGTGTTGAATCGCATGATCTCAGCGACCAATTGAGGAGTTACATTCAATAAGGCAACAGGCGCTCGAAAACCTGTAAAGGTATTGTCCGCCTCGTGATGTCATAGTCAAAAATTGAAAATCGAAATTCGAAAAAACCAAAAACATCGTTTTATAGCTGGTGAAAAATGAATGTTAGTTTCCTCTTACAGTTTTTTTATAACGTTGCAAATTTTCGAGTAAATTAATAAAAAGTGTGTTGGTTTTAAAGCATAGAAACCATGTTTTATTTCAATACACTCGCCTCGAAAAATTCATTAATTAACGGAATGCGAAATTTTTTTTTGCGTTCTACTCGTGAATCTCTGGCGGACGCGACAGTGCTTGCAAAACATTTTTACATTCTCATCATGGATGAGAAGGTATTGGTTTTATGTGAAAAATGACTTTCGAAATTTTCATCAAATCTTTACGTTTTGAGACCCCCTGAGTCAGAAAAAATGGTTTTTACGAAAGTGTCTGTCTGTCTGTCTGTCTGTCTGTAGGTCGTGTGCGGCATAACTCTCGATAGAATTATCAGATTGAATTGAGCTTTGGTACACTTTATTGGAGCCGAAAAAGTAAGGACAAGTTCGTTAACCAGCCACATCCAATCAAAATTGAGGGATGGAGCACTACTTTTGTGTTTTTGAAAATAATTTTTTGGAAAAATCAAAAATTCCAATCCTGGTTTTTGATAGTGCTCATAAATCTCTACAAATTATCCTGACAACATTTTTTGATTAAATCAAAATTAGAAATGTTACAGCATATTCAAATTCGAAAAAAGTCAATATCAAAATTCCATTTTCCAGTTAAATTATACGAGATACGAAAAAACGTTATAATACAATATTATTAAATAAATAAAGACCTACAAATTTGAATTGTAACATTTTTTCATAAGATGCATATTTTTTTTTTTAATTCAAAAATAATCTATTGAAAATCCAAAATTCAATTTTTTAACAATAATATGTGAAATACGAAAAAAACTTAAGAATACAAAGTTGTTCGTTTCAAAAAGATCTACAAATTTTGTCTGACGCAGTTTCTGGTAAAACATATATTTTTCGTTTTAATTCCAAAAAATACGTTTAAAATTCAAAAATTCCATTTTTTAGACAAAATATGTGAGATACAAAAAAAACGTTTAGATGGAAAATTGTTTGCTTAAATGAGGTCTACAAATTCTCATTAAGACATTTCGGGACAGGATGTATATTTTATGTTTTGATTTTTAATATTAAATAAATTCGATTTTTTTCACCAAAATATGTGAGATACGAAATAAGCGTTGTTCTGCAAAATCGTTTCCTTAAATAAAGTCTACGATTTTTTTTCCTTTTTGAGAGATTTGGAAGAAAATAAATTCTTTTAATCATGTAATTTATTAAAAAGTTACTGAAATGTATACAGAAAATCGAGCGCGAAGCGCGAGCGCCATGATGAGAATGTGTTCCTTAAGGCTGATAGAGCCTTAGGTAAATTGAATTTCCTGTTTCACTTAAATTCAAAAAGGAATTCAGTGACTTTGAGAAAATGTGTAATTCACATCATCTGTAATATTATTATAAAATTGGTTTGAGCTTCAGTATCAAATTATAATAAATAAACTTGAATGTATGTATGATTTTTAGAAATCTTTAATGCACGATTTCATACTTTACTACTCTACACTTCTGAATTCTACTGAACTGTGATTCATTCTTGAACATTTGGCACATCACAAATAGTAATAGTGACAAATCTAACTGATTTATCAAATGTACCCAACCAAAAATTTGATGTTTTTCGATTGACCTGAAACTAGGACAAAACGTTGTCCTATTAGGTGGTAATTTAGCCTCCAATAATCTTTCTAATTCAATGAAAATTAAAAAAGGTAGAGAGAGGGTAATTTTTGAGTTTTGTGAAGATAGACTATATTTCGAATGCCTTTAACTACATTGCTTTGGGACACAACATTTTTTGACCTGAATGTTTTCGATTCGTTTTTAAACGACAAATTGAATGGCTTAAACCGTTTACTATAAGCATTGGATTGATTATTGTAGAATTTTTTTATGTGTCACATTGCGTCTGCTAGCTAGGAAGGTCATTCAATAAGTCCTCAGAAAAAAATAGAAAAACAAATTATTTTGTGTAGATTTTTTTTATATTTTTCAACATCGTCTCTTTTAAACTCTATACACTTTTCCAAGCGTTTCTCCAACTTTTTAAAGCCGTCTAAAAAGTAGGATTTCTGAAGGTCCTAAAATAGGCATCTGTTTGGGCGATGGACTCCTCGTTCAACGTGAACCGTTGTCCGCTGAGATATTCTTTCAAGTTTGGAAATGAAAAAAAGTTACTGGGGCCAAATCCAGTGAATACGGAGGATGTTATAATAATTCGAATTTTAATTTCATAATTTTGGCCATAGAAACTGCGCAGATCTGCACCCATGCATTGTCTTAATGGAAGAGGGTCTTTTTCTTTTTCAAATGAGGTCGTGTTTTCTTAATTTTTTCGCTCAGTCGGTGCAATAACGATGCATAACGCTCCAGTTATCATTTGTACTTTTACCAAATAATCAGTGTAAATGATTTCGCGTGCGACCCAAAAGATCGTGACCATCACCATGCCAGTCGATTTAACCGTCTTCGCATTCTTTGGAGCCCGTTCGGCTTTAAAAACCCACTGCCTAAACTATATCGCGCACTTTGATTCATCGATCACTCAAAACGATATCGTGAATTTTGTCAATCATTTCGAGGGTAGTCACTTCCACTGAACGTCCCGAACCATCTTCATCTTTCTGGATGTACAGCCACGTTTAACCTCAAATACCCAATTGTAAACAGTTGCAAACATAGGATCAGACATGCCATGAACTTCATCTAAATCATCTTAAATATAAGTGTTTAATTATCGCTCGAAACTAATTTTTTTTTCCATTTTTCTAAATACACAAAAGTTTTTTGCTCCAATTGACAATAGAAATGAAACCATTTTCGAATACTACAGGCGCCATCTCTTGGATTTTCTAAGGACTTATTGAACGACCCTCGTATTTAACCTTATGTAATCGAAAGGAATGGCTTCATAATAACTCTGCTTTGTTTCTCCATATCCTGCGCAGCCTTCATGTGATTATTAAGATTTTATTAATAATAATTTATTCATGTAAAGTAAGGATTCGACAGGTCGATTCCTGGTAATATCTCCAACCAACCTATTTACATTTAACATGATGAAAGCTCGTCTTCAAATGGAAATGTTCTAATAAACATCCGATAATCAGTGTCGACCTCTCATAGGAACATCTAATATGTATGTAGAATGAGGGGGTATACATCAGGGTGTTAGAAAAGAAACAGAAATTAGTTTACCTTTCCACTACTTCCAAATTTGCCCGAATTTCATCGAAAGTAAGCGATACTGTACCAAGCTCATGTTGAAGCTTTACGTTTTTCTTTGTCACTCTTTACTTCATTCGATGCAACGTTTTCACGAAGTCCACATTAAACTTCCACTGTTCTATTTCAGCATTTATTACCGAAAAGTAGGATTTAATCTCCTGTCTTTCATTAAAATGTCATGTTTTTCATTAGGCACTTACATGATAAATTTTACCAAGGAACATGCGAAAACTTGACGAAATGTCTCTTTGTTCCAGGTTTACCGAAGTATTTCGATAAAATTTAAAGACTTAATTTTTTCAGTATAGTTAAACTTTCACTTTATGAACGTATATAAAAATATATACAAAATATATAAAATTATATCACGTCCCGCGACGCATTAGAATGTACTATAGGCACAGGCTAGGTCTAGAGAAAAATCTGGGGAAATCACTAAAAGAGAGAGAAAACCACCTATTCAAAAGAGAGGTATAACTAAAGGGTTTCCCAATAGGGGTGATATGATTTTGAATGTCCCTATCGGGCTCATTTGAACTGAAATTTTTGACCTCTGCTGTCAGTTGTCATCAGTAAGGTTTGCCATTTAATCATGAGTAGTTTCACGCTTCCACAACGTTTGGAAATTGTCCAATTATTTTATCAAAATTCGAGAAGTTTTGTCGGTGTTCAAAGAGCATATCGTGCAAAATATGGTCGTCATTCTGCTCCAGCCGCGCTCTCAATTCGTCGAATAATCGATAAGTTGGAGAGTGAATTTACTCTATTGGATACTAAGCCTAAAAATCGTATGCGTACCGCACGTTCTACACAGAATATAGCCGCCGTACAGGCCAGTATCGAGGAAAACCGTGAATTGTCCGTGCCACGCCGATCTCAGGAATTGGGCCTGTCCAGGATGACTACCTGGCGTATTTTGCGATTGGATCTTGGCCTGCATCCCTATAAGATGATTCTGGCCCAAGAACTGAAGCCTAATGACCATCGTTTGCGTCGGGAGTCCGCGGATTGAGCTCTGGAATCAATTGAAAATGATCCCAATTTTCATCAAAAAATCATCTTTTCTGATGAGGTGCATTTTTGGCTCAAGTCTCGGGGGACATTTGGCCGATATATTGTTTAAATCATAAATGGCATAGAATATCCAATATAATAAAAAAGATTTCGATCAATTCCGAATGAATATTCAGTGTTTTTTTTCAATTTCAAAACATATCACCCTTATTGGGAAACCCTTTATATTACACGCAGCGGGAGACTGCGCAATGCGTGACGTCACCAAAAAATATAATATAAAAAGGACACGCCGCCAAGGGATAACTAGTTTTGTGAGCAGAATTTAAGTGCGTCTTTTTCTAAAAAACTTAAAAGGATTCTCAGCGTGAGATAATTGTACCGTGCAGTTTGACACAGTGAAAACCCGAGAGTCATAAATTTACCGTGGTCCGTTTTACTATCCTTGAAGGGATCTTAGACTCAGTGCCAAAAAGGGTGAATAGTTGTTGTGTCCTTGTCACACCTGTGGATATCCACTCCTTCGCAGTCACACCTGTGGGAATCGCATCGCAGTCATACCTGTGAGGAACACTTAAAGAAACAAAGGGAAATAATAAAGGTGCCGAACTTCCCCCCCCCCGCCCTCTCCTGTCTTTTTCCAACCAACCAGTATGTTCCTCCAATTACAAACCAATTGTATCGACATTTTATTATTTTCAATTTATAATTATTTTAATAAATTTAATGTGTATTATTTGATAATCATTGTGTCTTTTCATTGACTTATCCTCATCCCTAAGCGAGGATCATTCGATCCTAACTTAAAACGAGGAATCTTCGATCAAAGTAAGTATTTACGTACTTGTGAAGTAACAGTAGAAACTTTTTGAGTATGGAAAATGAGGTAATATGACTGAAAAAAAGTTAAAAATAAAATAGAATAAAAAATGAATAAAAATATCCCAAAATATGTTTTAAAAAATTTGTAGTTACTTTTTTTTTAGCTAGAGTGCTTTCCAGGCTCAGAAATATTGATAATATAAGAAAGTATAAGTGGTAAAAATTTCAAACGCCTGTGTCTAATACTTTAGATTCTATTCAAACATATGTATTTATTCACCATTTACCGACATCGAAAACAATTTCACTAGCAAACGCAATGTTAGCATAGTAAATAGTTTATGACGCTAGATAGCTACCACATGAATCATACGAAAAATCAAGATTTTTCATATTTTATGTAATTCAGTTATACAGACTTTTGCTGTTTAAATTATCATAAAATCAATTCCATTCAAAAAACTTAAGTGAAAAATAATGATGATTATAAATGAATTAAGAGAAGATGTTGAATCAAGAATTCATTAAACTTAAAGAATCTATATAACTAGATTATGTGAAACTTTTGAATAAATTTGATGAACTGTTAGACTGAAACAGGATTTGTCATAAAAGTGTGAGATGAGAAAAATTAATTTTTTTCACAAAACTATTGAAAGATTCAGTCGGTTCCATTTTTAGACTTTACTATGCACTTTTAAATTTTACTTAACTGTGATTCATTCTTGAACATTTAATATATCACAAATAATTGCAGTGATACTAAATAATTTCTAACCTGTTCATATGTCCTAACCTTGATCGAAACCTTAGCGGACCCGGGTGAGAGAACGGTCAGACAACTCTGACCGTTCTCTGACCGTTATCTTACCTCGCATTATTACGGGTAAGAACGGTAAAAAACATTAAAAGCACTACAATTATTATTTTGTGGCGAAATTTGAATTAAAAGGTGTAGCAATAAATACAATTATTTTATTTTTCAGCGATAAAAACTAAAAAAACATAATACCTGTCATTGAAGGCAGTACAGTGGTTCACAATTATCGGAACGTCTTCACCGCTAGGTTTGGCCATTGGTAGAAGCGAGATAAAAAGTAGTAGACCAATAGTCAACCTTGAAGGTGGAGAAGTTCCGCCAATTGTGAACCACTGTACTGCCTTCAATGACAGGTATTATGTTTTTCTACTTTCTGTCACTGAAAAATAAAATAATCGTATTTATTGCTACACCTTATAATTTAAATTTCGCCACATAATAAAACATTTTATTTAAATTTCATATTCTATACTAAAAAATACAGATCTTTTGCAAAAATACTCAATACCGAATTTTTCTGTCACATAAACAAATCTGTAAATCCAAATTTGAAAATCTCATTGAGGAAAGAAACAAAAGAAACAACATGTCAAAAAACGGAGAAAATAGTCCAGATCACGCGCTCCTTGATTCCTGGTTTACCAATCTCACTGACATTCATATCCCACTTCCTGTCGCAAAAACAGTCAGCCTAGGCAAAAACTTTGGGGTCCCTATCCCCAACAACCAGTTACCCATAAAACACTTATTCGCAGATTTTGAATCTAACATCCACAAGATTAATGAAGACGACAGAAACGCGGCAAGGTTTAAATTTGTAAATTGCATTTCCACCTTCTCACGTCAAAGACAATCACATAACGCCCTTTCCAACTTCCAGAAGAATATGATCCAAAACGCAAAACTTACACATACTTTCCTAAAAAACAACCCCAACATTCTCATCACTAAAGCCGACAAAGGTAATACCACCGTCGCTTTGGATAAAAACAAATACATAGAAGTCAAGACCATTCTCGCAGAAAAGAAAACATACATAACCCTCAAAAAGGACCCCACAAACATAACACAAAACAAAGTCAACAACCTCATTTAAAGTTGTAAAGAAAAAAATTATATTAACAACAATTTGGCCAAATCACTTAAAGCAGATAACCCGGCCCCAGCAAGATTCTATGCATTGCCAAAAATACACAAACCAAACATTCCCCTCAGACCCATAGTCTCCTTTTGTGGCAGTCCCACGTATAATCTTGCATCTTTCTACAACAAAATCATTTCTAATAATATAACACCTCCTACTTCACGTATCAAAAACAGTTTAGATTTTGTCCTAAAAATAAAAAACATTACAATTCCTCCAGATTACAAATTAATTTCCTTGGATGCAATTTCACTTTTTACAAACGTTCAAATTTGTCTAGCCATCGAAGATATCAAAAAAATATGGGGTCAAATCCATTCACATATAAAAATTCCCTGGGATCAATTTGAACTTGGTCTCCGAACTTGTTCAGCAAACTCCGCCTTCAACTTCCAAGGTACCTCTTACAAACAAAAGTCTGGTTTTCCCATGGGGTCACCACTTTCTCCGATTGCAGCTGATATCGTCCTGGACGACCTAGGATCCAAATGCATAGCTTCCCTCCCCTTTCAGCTTCCGTTTTATTTTAGGTACGTTGATGATATAATAACAGCGGTGCCATTTAACAAAATTGAAATTATCAAAAACATATTCAACAGTTACAACCACAAAATCCAATTCACAATTGAAGAGGAGTTAGAAGAAAAAACAGTTTTTCTAGATATTTTAGTCATCAGAGATGGAGATGTCATAAAAACCAACTGGTACCAAAAGCCAACCTGTTCTGGCCGATACTTGAATTTCCATTCCCATCACCCATATAATTATAAAATCAACACAATAGAAGACACACAGACTACACATCCAAACCCAGCAATTCACAGTACCATCGCCGGTACACATACATCTCCAAAATATATGCCACTACCTTATGTACATGGCCTCTCTGAAAAACTATCAGGTATCCTCAAACCTTTTAACATCAGAATTGCATCTCGCAACGTTAACGGCCTATCCCGCTTTTTTAAATCGACGAAAGACAGTATCTCCAAATTGGATACTGCTGATGTAATTTATAACATTCCATGCTCAGACTGTACAGCCACTTACATAGGCACCAAAAAACTACCCCTGAAAACTAGATTACATGAACACAAGAGGGATGTTTATAATCCCCCTGACAAATATACTGCCCTGACGAAACATGCCTGGCAACAGGATCACACCTTCAGTTTTGATGTTCAAATAGTAGATAAATCTTCAAATTATAAAAAACGAATGATTTTAGAAATGACTCACATAGCTAGCAACCCCAATTCAATAAACCAAAGATCTGACACAGAAAATTTATCCGTTTTTTATCACCCATTATTAAACAGCAAACCTTGAAAAATTTTAAAAATAAAAATAATAAATAAACCCTTTCTTAGCCTAAACCTTTCATACAAAATAATCTTTTTAAGTATAGTATTTCCGTCTACTGGTGTTCGTGCTCTCCTCGAATATATGCATATGGCCACAAGAAAAATTTCCATATTTGTTGTACCGCTATGACTCGGGTTACGGTTTATGATCTTCCCTTGGACGTCGTGTCTTCTGTTGGTCTTTGTTTATCCTCTCACTTTTCCCTTTCAAATTCAAAAGGAAAACTTACACACAAAAAATTTCTCTCCATTTCATCTGGCCAGTCTACAAACCCCTTCGAAACTTTAAACTCAGTCACAATTTAAACTTCTCAGAGTGAATTTCGTGTTAATATGTGTTGTTCAGAGAAGCCCTTCAACAAAAAGAGGAAAAAAACTTTCAACTTTGGATTTTGTGCAAATTATTGAATTTTTCTCTATCCACTTGAAAGGTTAGTCACTAAAACTTTTGTTTCTGTGTTCATGAGATTGAAAAGTTTGAATATCTCAAATAGACATATAATAATTGTATAAATTATATCTCTTTCCATTAAACTTGTAATCGAAGAATTTATTCATAGAAACCGGTAAAGATTAGACATTCATAATGTGAATATTTTTATAAATCGTTTGATAATAGTTTCAGAATAGTTTTTCAGACAAATAGCTCAAAAAATAACCTTAATGTTCGAAATTAACCTATTCCTATTCAGCTTCACACTAAAGAATTTATTGCAGATACGGGTATGGATAGGAAATAACAATATATATATATATATATATATATAGTCTATTTTGGTATCCAAACTTAACTGTAACCACAATAAGTTCTTTGGTGCAAAACTGAATTGGTTGAGGCTATTAGGGCTTTGTTTGAATTATTTTACCTAAACTAGTTTGAACTGTGTTGGAATATGTATTTGTATTGTAACCCGATAAACCATGCCCCTGCGGAACGGCAACCAGAAAAACCGGCATGTCGGCCGGCGAGCAGTGTAGCCAGCATCCAGGCGCCGTCGTCAAGCGCAGACGCAGCATCTCCCACCCGCGACCGAGGAACCGCGGCGGGGGAATGGAACCACGGTGGGAGAATGGACCCGCGAGTATAAAAGTGGGATGCTGGGCTGAGAAAAAGCATTCCGGCGGCTCTCGATCGAGCCGCAAGCAGCCTAAGAATACTCTCGGGGCAGTCTAAAGGTTTTCTGCCTTTAGGTGAGTCCTGATTTATTCTCTGAGACGTTCCCGGGGCAGGCTAAGGATTTTCTGTCCTTAGCTGAGTCCTGATTCGGCTCACGGTTGAGGCGTAGTGGACAGGATAAGGGTTTTCTGCCCTTATCTGAGTCTGGTGCTCTCATCCACCTAAGGGGGTCTTAAGCGCCTCCACTCATGAATATCATTCACGAGTGAAGAGCTTGGAGCTCCTGCCTGCTTGTGGCAAATCAATGACCAGAGGGAGATCGATTTGAATTGTATCGAGCCAATCATCGTATTTGAATTGTATTGAGCCAATTGTTGTATTTGAATTATATCGAGCCCATTATCGTATCTGAATTATATCTAAGCCATTTTCTTTTATTCGAATTATATCGAATCATCTGCTTTTCTCTGAATTATATCGAGTCGTGGCATATTTAATATTTTAATGTAATCTAAGAATATTAAATTTAATTAGATAGCATAGGCCTTCTAAGGCGGATCACGAGAGAGAGAACTCTTTGATCATTAGCAGTAGGTTAGGACGATTTCCCTATTTTTTCAATTTGTGTAAAAAGAATCCTTTCTAATATTATTTGTAAAGGGAAATCGCAACTTCTTCCATTCTATCATTAAAAGAATAAAACTTTAATTCGTAAATGTTCTTATTTCTACTCCCGTGCGTGATCCCCAGGATTAAAAAATTAGATGAAAAATATATACCTAACTGGAGGAAATAAAAATAAAGTTACATTGGCGCCCAACGTGGGGCACGAGGAGTTGAAAAAGAAATAAGAATTTAAAAATAAATAAAAATAAAAACAATTGTGTAAAATAAAAGAATAAAAATGAGTCGCCAAGGCCTACGATCAGGGACCAGTGGTAGTGAGCACGGCCAAGAAGATCTAGACAGGACCCTAACAGAGATACAAGGAGACAGGGAAGTACTGAGTACGATGGATATAGGGGGGCAAGGAGGTGAAGACTCCGCAGAATCCCTGGTAAGGAAGTTCGAGAACCTGGAAAGAAAAGTCCGGAAAATGCTCGATGAAGAGAAAAAGAGAAGAGAGAAGCAGGAGGCAGAAATGGAAAAAAACCTACAGAAGAGATTGACAACAATGGAAGCTGGAATCAATCAATCACTCGAAGTAACTACAGGAATCACACAAGCCCTGGAAGAGAGGAACAACAGGATTGAGACACAATTTGGTAGAATAGAAGCTCAGCAAACCAGAATTATGGAAAGATTAAACGCCTAAGAAGAAAGAAGAGAAGAAATCAGAGGGCCAGAGAGAGGCTCTAGCATCAAATATATACTGCCCGACTTAGAGGGGATACTAGTCCCATTCGATACATTAACCAATTAAAACAATACTGGGAGGCAGTAAAACCAAGAGACAGTGACACGCACTATCTCATGGAGAGATCATTGGCGGGACCACCTGGAGATTGGTGGCAAATCATCAAAGACGAAGTGAGCTGCTTTCAAACGTTCCTAAACAAATTCCTAAGAAGATACTGGAATGAACAGGCGCAACACGAACTGAGGCGAAAATTGGAATTTGGAACACATCCAGAAGGAAGAGAAGGATCAAGAGCAGAATATGCAATCCGCCTATATGCGGAGGCAAAAGAATTAAGACCCAGCATGTCGTCAAACGAAATTATCCAGAAACTCGCTCGGCATTATAATGAAGAAATTAAATATGCCATTGTTGGACGAGGAATCGCACGGATAGATGATCTTGTGGAACTACTAGAAAATTTTGACAGAATTGGTCCAATCAACAAAAGCAGGGAAATAGAGAAGGAGCGGAGAATACGGGACGAAATTAAAAATAACTATCCAGGGAAACAAGCCCAGGCACAACCACCATGGAGAACACAACAAGGAGGAGGCTTTCAGGATCGAGTGAGACGTCCCCAACCAGCAGACACATCACCGTGGCAAAGGAGCACGCCTGGAGGCCATGGAAATCGAGGGGAGAGAAATACAGAACAAAATGGAAACGTAGATCGGAGCAACAGACCGACGGAGAATCGATCGTGGAGAAATAATCACCAATCAACATATCAGATTCGTAATATGGATATAGGAGACGAACCATCACAAGAACTCGTGGAAGAAGAGGATGTCCCAAGCACTGAGTCGGGAAACGAGCCTCAGCCACGTCTATAAAAAATAAGGAGAGTCAACGAATAGGCGTGGCATCAGAAACAAGGATTTATACCAATATGCTGCAGCAACCAAGGGAGGAACTCTTGGAGGAATCAGAAGAAAGTGGAAGAAAGAAAAATTCGAAATGTTACGTGGCTAATATTCTCATCGGAGGAGTACTTACCTCAGCCTTGATAGACACAGGAGCTGAAGTGACGTGCATTTCGGAAGAATTCGTCAACAAAAATAAAGATAGATTTCAAGAGTGTTCAACATTACCTATCAATGGAGTCACCTTAGAAGGGCCACTGGGAGGAAAGGATATCAGACTAAACAAACAAATCTACGCAGATCTTTAGTTACCGAATTACATAATACAAGTTGTCTTCTTGGTCGTCCCAAAGTTATCAAGACCATGTATTATAGGGACAGATCTGCTCGACGAGTTCAGAAGCCATATTGATCTAGATAACAAAACTATATCCTTTCCCCACCTGGCAGGAAAGCCATCAATCAAAATCGTAAACGAAGAAATCCCGGCATCACCTACAGAAAAAAAACACACATTAAATTCAATAACAGAAATAGAAGATGACATAGAAATAAAAAAAGAAGAGATTTACACTTAAAATAGAAGAAACCAATGCTGCTAACGCAGAGACGAAGAAAAAACTTGAAGAGATCCTGTGGAGGCACAAAGCTGTATTCAGAAAAGAACCTGGTAGATTAAAAATATATGAGCATGTCCTGCGGGTTAAGGAGAACCAACCCTTCATTGGACGAAGTTATCCTATACCCATAGCTTATCGCGAAAAAGTGGATGAAGAAATAAGAAAAATGTTGAACATGGGAATCGTACAGCGATCCAGCAGCCCATATATCAACCCAATCGTACCAGTAATTAAGAAGGATGGAACTGTACGACTTTGTCTAGATGCCAGAAAATTGAACGAGATTTTGTTGGAAGACTGGGAGTGCCCGGAACCCGCGGAAGTACTCTTTCAAAGATGTAAAGGAGTAAAAATTATGTCAATCCTTGACATGACAAGAAGTTTCTGGCAAGTAACCTTGCAGGCAGAATCAAAGAAATACACAGCTTTCCAACATCGAGGGAAAAGCTATGAATTCAATGTGGTACCCTTTGGATTAAAAACAAGCACGGCGGCGTTAGTAAGAGGGTTAGATCACGTTCTGCAAGGAATCGGAGACCATATCATTTCGTTTGTAGATGACACTCTTATAACATCGGAATCAACTGAACAGCACCTAGAACATCTGGAAGAACTCCTAGAACGGCTCGAAAAAAATAATTTAACTCTAAATCTGAGCAAATCAAACTTTTTAGAAAAGAAACGAAGTTCCTGGGATTCATCTTGACAACTGAAGGAATAAAGCCAGATCAAGAGAAGGTTCAAGGAATCATGGAGTTCCCAGCACCGAGAAATATCAAGCAACTTAGGGGATTCCTTGGGCTAGTGAACTTTTACTCAAAATTTAGCAGCAAGCACGCAGCGGAAACAGTACCCTTACTACATCTAATAAAAAAAGGTGTACCCTGGAAGTGGGACGAGGGCATGCAGAAGAGCTTTGATCGAGTCAAGCAACTCTTTAGTGAAACTATCACACTGTACTTTCCAGATCCCAGAAGAACGTACTATTTAGAAACAGATGCAAGTAACTACGCATTAGGTGCAATACTTTATCAGAAAAACGACAAACAGGAAAAAGAAATTAGCACACTGGCCAGCAGAACACTCAAAGGACCAGAATTATCATACTTCACCACAGAGAAGGAGCTACTGGCAATCGTGTGGGGACTACACAAATTTCGAACATATTTACAAGGAGCCCACATAATAAACAGGACAGACCACATGGCATTGACTTTTCTACGGACATGTAAATTCACAAACGCAAGATTGACGAGATGGATATTAGCAATACAAGATTACCACCTCACGATGGAACACTGTCCAGGAAAAGAAAACATCGTAGCTGACTTACTGAGTAGACAGCATCCAGAAAAAGAATGGGAAAAGAAAGGAGATATAATCAAAATCACAATAAATGCACTCAGGTATGAATGCTCAAAGGAGTTGAAAAACGATTTGAAAAACATACAACAACTCCAACGAGAAGATATGCGAATCAGCAAAGTTATTCAAACATTAGAAGGATGTGAAGAGAACACTTCTCGATTTAGGATGAATGATGGAATAGCATACCAGAAAACACCAGAAGGGGACAAGATATATTTACCCATAAAAACATTGAAGAAACTCATCTGGGAATGTCACTCAGCCTATGGACACACTGGAGCAGACAAAAATCACAAAATCATTAGAGAACATTTCTACTATCCACGTTTGACAAAGATCATCAGGCAGACACTCAGCACTTGTGACTCGTGTCAACGAAACAAAGTCCCAACCACGTCGTCAACCATCATTCAGGAATCGGTACAACCAGAAGAACCTTTAGACTTGATATCCATAGACTTTTTTGGGCCCCTAGTAAAAACGAAATATGGGTATCAGTACATTTTAGTAGCAATAGACACATTCACGAAATATACGAAACTATATCCACTAAAAAAGGCAACGTGTAACGCAACCATAAAAAAAATCGATAAATTCATCAATGACATAGGGAAACCACAAAAAATACTGTCAGACCGAGGCACGTAATTCACCTGCAAAAAGTGGAAAGAAGCATTGAGAGAAAGGGGAATAAAAATGATCCTAACCTCAATACGACATCCACAAGCTAATATGGTTGAAAGAGTAAATCGGGAGCTGGCAAGATGTTTCAGAACCTTTTTACCGGAAAACAAACACGATTCATGGTACAACTGGCTCGATGAAATTGAAACAATTTTCAACGAATCATATCATGACACAATAGAAATTACCCCACACGAAGCACTATTAGGAAGAAAACCTGATAGAATCTGGGAGAAATGGATTTCACAAATAAGACCCAACAAAAATCAGAGCCACAGAACAGAACTTATAAGAATGATTCGAGAGAAAATCAAGACAAAAGGAGAAAAAAGAAATGCCAGAATAAACAAAGGCAAAATCGGACTTACCTTTCAACCAGGTGACCTCGTGCTGGTAAAAGCCTGCAACGTCGCCAATGCAACAGCCGGTAAGGTAGCAAAATTTCTTGCCCTCTACGAAGGACCCTATAAGGTAAAGAAGAGCATCGCACGTAACACATACATCCTCAGCAACACCGAGACTGAACGCGAGAGGGGGCAGTTCCATGCGACAGACCTGAAACCATACCGGAAGAACCATCTCTCAGGAGTGGGGGTAACGAGTCAAGGAGGGGGCAGCGGCAGCAATGAATCATCAGCATAGACGCCAAAAAATGGAAAAATAGGGAAAAAGTGAAAGCGGGAAGGCCTGAAAGCGTCAGTTTTCCCTGAAGCGTCGGAAAAAGCACAGTTCAAACGAAACGAAAAAGTGAAGAGGAAATCATGCCGGAAATCGCGACTCAAGTGGAAATCAAAGACACCAAGCGCAATGTGTATACACAGTGCGGTGGACAAGGAGGAATCACGACATCAGTAATTGCTGAATATAAAACAATGAAGGAGATCTATGCACGCCCGAGAGTACTGACGAATCCTAACAAGAAGCAACCCAGGAAGCCATGTATGAAAATCTCAGAAGTGAACACTGAGAAAATCAAAATGCATCGTAAGTGCGTGGGAACGGACGATATAGCGAGAGAAACTACAGAGGAACCAGAAATAATGATCCTCAAAGAAATTAATCACGTAAATCGCATACAAATCCAACCAACACCAAAAGAAGAAAGAAAACGTACCTGGAGACAATCCAACCTCAGCCGTCAAGAGAAGCTATACGCGGACATCCTGGCTAGTGAAGCAAAGCGAAAAAGAGGTAAAGAAGGAAAAGAGAACAAAGATAGAAGATTCAGCGAACGGCAGACAAGGAACAGAGAAAGAAGGAGACTGGAGAAGAGGAGAGAAGAAGAAGCGTGGCTAGAAAAGTTCCGTGAATGGTCACCGACGCAAGAATGGCCCATAACGAAGGAGTGGAAACGTTGCAGAAAAACCGGCATGTCGGCCGGCGAGCAGTGTAGCCAGCATCCAGGCGCCGTCGTCAAGCGCAGACGCAGCATCTCCCACCCGCGACCGAGGAACCGCGGCGGGGGAATGGAACCACGGTGGGAGAATGGACCCACGAATATAAAAACGGGATACTGGGCTGAGAAAAAGCATTCCGGCGGCTATTGATCGAGCCGCAAACAGCCTGTGAATACTCTCGGGGCAGTCTAAAGGTTTTCTGCCTTTAGGTGAGTCCTGATTTATTCTCTGAGACGTTCTCGGGGCAGGCTAAGGATTTTCTGTCCTTAGCTGAGTCCTGATTCGGCTCACGGTTGAGGCGTAGTGGACAGGATAAGGGTTTTCTGCCCTTATCTGAGTCTGGTGCTCTCATCCACCCAAGGGGATCTTAAGCGCCTCCACCCATGAATATCATTCACGAGTGAAGAGCTTGGAGCTCCTGCCTGCTTGTGGCAAATCAATGACCAGAGGGAGATCGATTTGAATTGTATCGAGCCAATCATCGTATTTGAATTGTATTGAGCCAATTGTTGTATTTGAATTATATCGAGCCCATTATCGTATCTGAATTATATCTAAGCCATTTTCTTTTATTCGAATTATATCGAATCATCTGCTTTTCTCTGAATTATATCGAGTCGTGGCATATTTAATATTTTAATGTAATCTAAGAATATTAAATTTAATTAGATAGCATAGGCCTTCTAAGGCGGATCACGAGAGAGAGAACTCTTTGATCATTAGCAGTAGGTTAGGACGATTTCCCTATTTTTTCAATTTGTGTAAAAAGAATCCTTTCTAATATTATTTGTAAAGGGAAATCGCAACTTCTTCCATTCTATCATTAAAAGAATAAAACTTTAATTCGTAAATGTTCTTATTTCTACTCCCGTGCGTGATCCCCAGGATTAAAAAATTAGATGAAAAATATATACCTAACTGGAGGAAATAAAAATAAAGTTACAGTATATATATATATATTCAGTTTTGCACCAAAGAACTTATTGTGGTTACAGTTAAGTTTGGATACCAAAATAGACTTATAAATTATTTTTTATAAATTTTAAATAATCGTTTAGAAATTGTTTATAAATTGTTTTTCAGTCCAAAAAATTTTCAAAAAATAACATTAATACTTTATATCAAGCCCCTTCCATTTAACTTGTAATTGAAGAATTTATATTTTTTTATAGACACCGGTATTAATAGAAGTTTTAAAATGTAATTTTGTCATAAATTGTTCAAGAATGCTTTGAAAATACTTTTCAGACAAATAGTTCAAAATATATACATACATATTTAAACATAGTTTTATAATAGCCTAGGGAAAATAGTTCAAACACATGTGAATATTGCTTAAAAAATTTTTTTTAAGAATGATTTCGAAATAGTTTTCAGACATATATTCAAAAAAATATATATATATATATTCATATTTCAACATAGTTTTTTAAAATAGCTTAGGTAAAATAGTTCATACAAATCCCTAATAGCCTCAACCAATTTTGTTGTGAATTATATTGTTATAAATTGTTCATGAATGCTTTCAAAATAGTTTTCAGACAAACAGTTTAAAATATATATATACATATTTCAACATAGTTTTATAATAGTTTAGGAAAAATAGTTCAAACAAATGTGAATATTTATTAGAAAGATTTGTGTCGATCAGTCAGGGTATAAAATGAAGAAACAAAAGACAGAATGTTGCGTTGTCAAGTGCAACGTTTCGTTAGCATGGGTACGCCAACCTCATCAGGCTTAAGCTTTATTGAAAAACACAGAAAACACTTGAAAAAAACACATCTTATGAAACCAATGACAAATAAATAATAAGAAAACAGACAAAAATTACCATAATAAATAAGTTAAAATAATTTATAAAAGTCACATAAGGTTAGTAATTAAAAGCTGAGTCCGTCATTATAATAAGTGTTAAACGAGCAAACAGAGTTTGTAAACTAAAGGAATACATCGATGAGAGTTTATAGTATAAGTTAACAACGAAGAAACTAACACAAATAAGAACCAATGCGTAAGAAATTCAAACCTAAATTCAATCACGAATCTAATAATTTTAATAATGGGAAGTAAATTCTATTTAAAGTAAATATGTCCTCCTTTTTGTTGATACTAAATTTGTTGCATTTTATATGAATCATCTCAGATGTTAATCTTTTTTTATAATCAGATTCGTAATCAATAATTTTTACATGTTCCCAATCAAACTCGTGATTAAATTCAGCCCGATGTTTAAATACAACAGATTCGCTATTTTTGTTGTTTTTATGTTCATTAATACGAGTTTTTAGAGATCTTTTCGTTTCACCTATATATATGGCAGGACAGTTATGACACTTGAAGCTATAAACAATGTTAGTTTGTTGCCATTTTTCTGTGAAATCCTTTCCTAATTTAATAATTGAATTTAAACTTTTTTCCACTAACGGAATCGTAGAAATGTTATATTTTTAAAAAATTTTTGATAATGTTATAAAATTATTATTTGAAAAGGGAAGACAAACTTTTTGTTGGTATTTTTGTGGGCATGAAAAGTTATTACTAATATTGGAATTGTCAGAAGAGTGATATTTAATATTTAATTAGAGATATTCATATTTAGATTGAATTTTTAAATAAGTCAATTCAAAAAACAAAAAAAACACATAATGTTCTCCGATTTGGTGCCTAATACTAAAGAAAGATTTTTTGAACTTAGTAAGCAAAAATTTAACTCGATTCGACAAACATGTAATGATAAACACAATAAGAAATTTTATTCACTCTTATCCAAACAACATATCCATAGTAATTTAAAAAAAGATGACTGGGTTAAGAATTTTACTGAAACAATTATATCCAACGAAGTGATTGACATTGTTTCCCTGGGTCCTGACCATAGTATTTCGCACAAAATTTCAAAACAAAATGTCATTGACTCTATTAAAAATTTAAAGTCGTCCCTCATTTCTTTAGATATCCAAGAGAATCTCAAAAATTAAAATTATTAGATTCGTGATTGAATTTAGGTTTGAATTTCTTACGCATTGGTTCTTATTTGTGTTAGTCTCTTCGTTGCTAACTTATACTATAAACTCTCATCGATGTATTCCTTTAGTTTACAAACTCTGCTCGTTTAACACTTATTATAATGACAGACTCAGCTTTTAATTATTAACCTTATGTGACTTATAAATTATTTTAACTTATTTATTATGGTAATTATTGTCTGTTTTCTTATTATTTATTTGTTATTGGTTTCATAAGATGTGTTTTTTTCAGGTGTTTTCTGTGTTTTTCAATAAAGCTTAAGCCTGATGAGGTTGGCGTACCCATGCTAACGAAACGTCGCACTTGACAACGCAACATTCTGTCTTTCGTTTCTCCATTTTATACCCTGACTGATCGACACAAATCTTTCTAAGAATTAACCATGGAGGGTAATATTACTGATTCTAAAAAAAAATGTGAATATTGTTATAAATTATTTGAGAATGGTTTCGAAATAGTTTTCTGACAAATAGTTCAAAAATATTTATATACATTTCAACATAATCTTAAAATAGTCTAGGACAAATAGTTCAAACAAATGTGAATATTGTTGTAAATTGTTTAAGAATGCTTTCAAAATAGTTTTCAGACAAATAGTTCCAAAATATATATATACATATTTCAACATAGTTTGGAAATAGTTTAGGAAAAATATTCAAACAAATCCCTAATAGCCTCAACCAATTCAGTTTTGTGAATTATATTGTTATAAATTATTCAAAAATGCTTTGAAAATAGTTTTCAGACAAATAGATCAAAAATATATACATACATATTTCAACATAGTTTTATAATAGCCTAGGAAAAATATTTTAAACACATGTGAATATTGTTTAAAAAAGTTTTTTAAGAATGCTTTCGAAATAGTTTTCAGACATATATTCAAAAATATATATATATATATATATATATATATATATATTCATATTTCAATATAGTTTTTTAAAATAGCTTAGGTAAAATAGTTTATACAAATCCCTAATAGCCTCAACCAATTTTGTTGTGAATTATATTGTTATAAATTGTTCATAAATTCTTTCAAAATAGTTTTCAGACAAATAGTTCAAAAATATATATATACATATTTCAACACAGTTTTAAAAAAGTTTAGGAAAAATAGTTCAATCAAATCCCTAATACACAGAGAAAAATAGCATCTGGTCATAATGACTAGGAATAATATAGTTGGAAATAAAAAAGTGACTGTAACGAGGGAGACTTGTTGTCGCTACTTGACCCATGGCTACAGTAACATGATTTGTAGCCATGGTAGCCATATTCTGAATACCTGGTCGTAGCGACTAGTTAACATCGTTGAAATTGTCCTTAACTCTTAAACCTAGCTATGTGAACTTGAAACATTGAGTTGTCATAGCTAGAATAACGTAGTCGCTATAACCAGTGGAGTAAACTTCACACTCGTTGAATTCGCTGCGTATTGTTTCGAGTAATGCATATTATTTTTCATAGCAACTGATAGCAACTCTTTTGAGAATTTGATTTGAAGTGTCGAGCGGCTCGAAACTGTGATTTTAAATCCTACTATTTTTAAAGTTTCAACCCACTCTACAGATGCCGAAAAACAGATTTTCAAAAGAGGTGCTATGAAAAATACAATGTTCCACGTAGTGATTTCATGCATTTTATTTTAGGAATTTGATTTAACATAACTTTATAGTTGACACTTACATATAGTGACTGTGACAACATTACATAGTCGCTGTGACTACATTACTTAGTCACTGCGAACACTTTTAGTACCTACATTGACGGGTCAACCATTGCTTGAATTCAGCCACAAAAAGTAGTTAAGGACATTTTCAACTACATATATCACGTCACTATGCCCAGGATTTTCTCTCAGTGTAGCCTCCAACCAATCCAGTTTTGCGAATTTATTTGTAGACACCGGTATGTACAAGAATTGCAAAAATGTGAATATTTTTATACATAGCTTATAAATAGTATTAAAATAGTTTCGGAAAAAATTAGTCAAAAGATAGCCTTAATTGTCTATACCAGGCTATCCATATTCAGCTTCGCACCAAAGAATATATCCAAACTTTCCTTCTTTTATTTTAATATATCAAGTACTCCTTTTGTTGCCATATTTTAAGTAATCCAGTAAGTCCGAGAAAATATGTGAAATTAGCGACAGCAACCTTTTTTGTATTTTCTAGATTTTAATAAATATCACTGATGAGGGCTCCGATCAGAGCTGAAACGTTTGATTAAATTTGACTTAATCATTTTATGGACCCTAAAGCCAATTTTCCAACAACATACCATTCTATTCTAATGTAAGGAACACTCAGCGAAAAATAATTATGAGATTATTTATAAAAATACATTTTGAATGGATATGTCAAAAAAACATAAGTTAAAGGTTGTGAAAATAGGACGTCGGTAATTTTCCAGTAATGATCATTGGGAATTTGCAATTTTTTTTAAAGTGGTAAAAAAATGAAATTGGGGCGTCACATTTGCATAAAATTTTTTTTTCTGAATTCTTCAGTTAGTAATAATTTATTAATGTGCATAAGAAAAGTTTTAATTTCAAATTTTCCGAAAACGTTCCGAAAACAGTCGAATGTTTCCGATGATACAGTGACGTCACGTCGTTGTGTACAATCGCTCTGAGTTGCATCTTTGAATTGACGCCGATTGAAAATTCTGTGAAATGTCTAAAAAAACGGCATATAAATTGTGTTTTGTCGATGGGTGTCATAATTCGACAACCAAGACACCCGACAAAATTTTTTTCCCGGTTTCGGTGAATCCAATTGTGTGAAATAAATGGTTTCAAAGTGCACAACCCCGAGATAAGCCAGGAACTAGTAACATGTTTTGCTGCCAAGATCATTTTGATGTATTATAAGTATTGTTATTTCTTGTCCATGATATTGTTATCTGTGAATAAACCATAATTGAAAATATATATATATATTTATTTATATTTATATTGATAGCGCTCAAAACAAATTCTAATCTCAATTTTGTCAAATGTTAAACATTAAACTTGCTGTTATTACTTCTCTCAGATTTTTCATTAAAAAACTTTCAAGTTCTGGCTTCGAAACAAATTTTACAATTATAAATTAATATTTATATCATACATTTCACCCATAATATACTCATCTTCTTTAATAACGTAATAATAATTTAACTATGTACTAGAAACGTTAACTTATACATGACTGATTTTTTATTACCATCGATTAGTAGTTTTTTTTTTTATTTAAATTGACAGAGTAGAATTATAATTATAATTTGTAAATTATACTTAAAAAGTTGCTTTCACACCACGGATTTCTGGTGCGAAATATTTAGAGTTAGATGTAAAATATCCCAACACCATAAACAGAAATTTTTGGAAGATTTCCTGAGTCTGCTTTTACGAAGCCACTATCCACCTTAGGAGGCATTTTTTGATAAATAAACCAGTTTTCTAATTACTTAGAACTTCACTTGCACTTGGTTCGCATGTTGCCGATACAAAAACACCACGATATGACGTCACAGTTTCAAGAACCAATCAGAGACGCTTGACCACCAAAGTGATCCATTTCAAACGTTCATTATCTTTGAATCGATCGCAAATCAACAATTAATGAATTTTAAAAAAACGCCATTGTAATCATTTTTTAAGTAACATAAACTTTGGACTGCATATATGAAATGGCATAATTTTGTTGTATGCAAATTCCCAATTCATTACCGGCTTATTTCCAACCCAGGGTAAATACTAAATATTTCAAATATTATATATGTATTTTTATTTTTCCATGGCGCTTACTTAATATAATTTTTATGTTAATAAATGTATTTTATATGATCAACTCTTATTCACTAACTATTCCTTATCCCTTAGAGAGGATCCTTCCAATCCTTTCATAAAAGGAGGAAATCTTTGAAAAGAATTGTTACGTTTCTGACGTAAAAATTATTAAGATTTAAAACATAATATTTATTACCATAAATTCTTAAAACGGCAATAACTAATTAACCCACGAAAAAAGATATCCGTCTTTTGCGCTGAGAAAACTTATGTTTCGTTTTCGCGCTCGCGGTTTTCCTCTATTTATTTCGCTCTCAGTTATTTTTTAACTGTCTTTTGTGCTAATAAAATTTGTGTTTCTTTTACGCGCAGACTTTTTGCCTGTGACTTTTTTGCTCTGATGTGCTCCATTATAAAAAACCAATCTTTTATTCAATAATAATAATAGAGCCTTCCGTTTTAAATTATTGAAATCGCCAATGAATTTTTTCACTTTGTCAGTCCTATCTAAAAGCTGATGACAAGGGACTATAATAAGAATGTTTATTCCAATTTCATCTGAATCTTTCCTTACTTTCAATGTAGGAAAAGAATAGTTAATTTAGTGAATATAAGTAATTTTACTCATCTAACACTTTTATGGCAAATTCTGTTTTAGTCTAACATTTTATATAATTTATTTAAGAGTTTCACATAATCTAGTTGACAGAAAGAGTCGAGTAAAATTATTCCAACTTTTTTTGTCCGTATAATTGGGAAAAGTAAATAAACGTCCAGTTTTAAGGGGGTCGTCTACCTTCGCGGTTTGGAAAAATCGTGTTTTTTTGTGCATATTTTGAATGTAGATGTTACAAGGAACACGCCATATGAGGGATTTTTTTAAATACGCTTTCTTACGTAGGTATTGCCGATTAAATCGTAAGTTTCTCAAATCATGTTTTACACTGTCATTTATATTGAAACGTGATTTCCCAAAAGGTACATTTTTCAAACTTTGTGGTATGACTTCTTCTAGAAATATTGATAGAATTTGATCAAATTTTTTTTCAGTTATTTAATAAACATATAGCTATGATTTCCTAGAGGCGATTTTCAAATTTTTACTTTGTTGAATTTTAACAGGCTCTAATAGGTCAAAAAACAGGTCAAAAATGGAATTTTTTCAAGAACAATTGCGTAATATAAACACATTTTACAATAGAAAAAATCGGCTCTGGGAAAACATAGCCAATGTAACACAGATTACAGACATATTTCATTTTATTGGTTTCAGACAATTTAAATGGCCAAAGTCTTACCACAAAGTTCTTAATTACATTTCTGCAGCGTTGAGGTCAAGGACGTTCCAAGGTCGCGGATGCATTTATTATCAAGTGAAAAATAGATTTTTTCGAAGAAAAAACATGTAATAATAAAAAAAATTTTAACTGGCGTGAATATCTTTAGTAGTGTTTTTGCAATTCATTCCCAAAAATAGGCTAAAATTCTCGACTCGAAGGTAGACGACCCCTTTAATACAGATATGTTGCTAAACGAGATTAATACTGATAGCATGTCATTTGAAGTGTTGAATATGTAAATTAACTCAATGAAAGGTGACGATAATTTCACCTACTTGATTATAAACTGTTACTTCAGAATTGAAGTACATTATCAAATGTTTTACATTACGTTGTACTAATTTCGCCATTATTATTGGTATAGCATGTTTAAGCTTTGAACCTACATTTTAGCTTGATAACAATTTGAAATTAAGTCCCGATTATTATCTTCATACTTTTGGGAGAATCATTCTCGCTGTTTCTACGAAATATTAATAAAGGAAGCATATAATAAACTTACATTCATTTTCATAATATTAAGATTTGTGTTTATTAAATGACCTAATGCGGCTAAGCCGAATTTTACAAGAGAGCGGAGTGAAAGGTCGCTGAAATCATGCACCTTAGGTAGAATTGGGCGATATATCCGGATGTGACCGAACTTTACAATGATTTTTCGATAACAATGACTCTTCAAAAAAAAATTTGAAAAACACCATTCGATAAAGGAAAAAACGATTTTTCTATAAGTATCAAAAACAGAAAATCGATTTTTTCCGCATCAGGTCCCTTTTCTCGTGGCCTCACCAGACCTGGGTATTCAATTTTATAATACATTTTTCTCAGTGTAGTAAATAAATACCACAATGATAAAAGATGCCATACCTGGGAAATCAAATTTAAAGCTATGATATGTATTTCAAGAAAATTAGATTTGTCGCCAAACACGCATTAGAAAAGTGCTTCGAGCCCCTGTACAGCGTTATCAAGTACGTCCATTTACGACTAGTCAGTTCTATTTTGACTTAACTAAAATCGGTTGTCATATTTTTATGTAACTCTTATTTGACAGTTTTAGATAACAAGCTGTATCAAGTTTGCGAGTTATTTTAAAAATATTACTCTTATAAATTTTCCTTATTTTAATACAATTATAAAAAAGCGATACATCACAGATTGTGAAAACAACAAAATTTACTCTAATACGCAGAAGTGGAGCGTTTAAAATCAAATATTAAAAATCAATTTCAAATCCGACATTTACATTTAAAACAAAAATTCGTGAAAATTGAAGTTTTTTTCGTTGCTTACCCACAAGTATTTTAGATTTTTCTTGTTTTAATCATTACTAAAGATAAATAGATTATCATGTCAAATTAGAATATTGATGTGTACTTGAGTGCAGAAAAAAACTCAAAAACAAATACCAAAAAGTTACTTTGTAACGCAATATTACAATGAAACATTTTTGAAACTTATAATTGATCTAAATTTCAGTATAGATTATAAAACTTTGTTCAAAAATAAATTGTAAGGATATTCCATATAAGTTTTCGTTGACAGTACGAATTTATACGTGCCTTTGGAAATATTTGGATTAAAATCACTTTCTTTGACTACTGTAACGTCCTGGTTACTCACCTTTTATTACAATATATTATTTATTTTTTCTCGTTTTTTGTTTACAATTATTATCCCTTTTATTAAATATTTTGAATACAAATATGATAGAAGTTCCCCTTGAAAATTCCTCCTGGGAAGCAGCTTGAAAATTAGAGGTGGAGAGTTTATAGATCTATTCAAGTTCAAATTAGGGACTTAATAAAAATTTGGTACTTACAGGAAATGTTTTATCTTAGTGATTCGAGCCCACCTAATCCTTGTGTCCCCTGGGTACACTGAGGAGGATAATTTATGTAGATCCAATTTGATATTTAAATCCTCTAACCATAAATGTTTCCACGAAGATTCCAACATTTTCTTTTATTTGTATCCATAGTGACAAGATTCTAATTTTATTTCCACTCAGTAACAGGTCTTCTAAATTTTCCTGCGTGTTCCTCTAGCTTCCCTATTTCCCTTGGGTGAATGGACCTTGCAGGAAGTAGAGGGTTAATGGCTTGTGTACATAACGCATTATGACGCATTCCGATGGGCTTCCCCAATGAGTACAATTTCGTTTTGTCTAGACATTTAGGGTTTTTCGACGATCAATATATAGAGATACTTGTTGCTTTTACATATTAGTACTTTTAAATTATTAATTTTACACATATCATTTTGTAAATAAATATTGATAGTCAAGAGACGTGACACTACCTCCATTTCGTAGCTTTGAAAAAATGTCTGTCAAAATCCACAGATTGTCTTTTTTTTCGTAAAGAAGGCAAAAAACATTCTACGTCGATCGAGTTGAGAAAAAGTAGAATGTAACAAATATGATAATTTGCAGTTACAATAAAATTGAACAAGCCCTTTTCTGAATGAACAATCGAAATTTGCTTCTTTACGCTCTCATGTAGGATACATGCCTCATTATTATTTTTATCACAATTATAAAAAACCACAAAAAAACACTCACAACAAAATAGCACGACTCATTTCAGTTAAGTCAAAATGGAACGGAGATTTTCAGTTAAGACAGTTTGTTCACTTGTTTGAGAGTTATGTCAGTCGCTCGGGACAATCGAAGTAAAATTCAGGATATTTTATAGTTCAAACTTGGTGCTGCTACAGCCACGGGTGACGTGTAATAAAAGCACGCCACTTGTCGTACCTTAATACTATACTCATATGCCAATACTAATGAAAATATTTTATTATACCGTTTGTAACTCGATATAATTCATATGTGATAAAAAATGGCTCGATATAATTTAAATATGATAACAATGACTCGATATAATTCATATGTGATAAAAATGGCTCGATATAATTCAAATCGCCATCTCCTTCTGGTAAATGATTTGCCACAAGCAGGCAGGAGCTTCAAGCTCTTTATTCGTGAATGATATTCATGAGTGAAGGCGCTTAAGACCCCCCTGGGTGGATGAGAGCACCAGACTCAGATAAGAGCAGAAAACCCTTATCCTGTCCACTGCGCCTCAACCGTGAGCCGAATCAAGACTCAGCTAAGGATAGGAAATCCTCAGCCTGCCCCGAGAACGTCTCAGAGAATAAATCAGGACTCACCTAAAGGCATAAAACCTTTAGACTGCCCCGAGAGTAATCTCAGGCTGCTTGCAGCTCGATCAAGAGCCGCCGGAATGCCTTTTCTCAGCTCAGCATCCCGCTTTTATATTCGTGGGTCCATTCTCCCACCGTGGTTCCATTCCCCCACCGCGGTTCCGTTCTTCCGCCGCGTTTCCCCGGTCACGGGTGGGAGACGGCGCCTGGGTGCTGGCTACACCGCTCGCTGACTGACAGGCCGGTGTTGCCGGTTGCCGTTTCGCAGGGGCATGGTTTGCCCGGTTACACGTTTAATATATTCCGTGATGAAAATAGTAGATAAATTGAAATGTGCAAGATAATGCGACAAGACTGACCATTTTATCCGAGCGCATTGATAAAACGGTCAAAATACAGACATTGTCATTTCACAATTATTAGTGTCTTCAAATTTTCCGTAATTCACTTTCAATCCTCAGATATAGTTAGTAGTCTTACGTCACAACTACGTACATACTTACTTTGATCGAAGGTTCCTCGTTTTAAGTTAGGATCAAGTGATCCTCGCTTAGGGATGAGGATAAGTCAGTGAAGAACACAATGATTAGTAAAGTAATACAAATTGAATTTATTTAAAATTATAACTGATATAAACATAAAGTTAGAATTTTACAAGTATTGCGAAGATTGCGAAGAAAGGGGAGTGTAGTATGTCGCCCTCTTATGCTGAGGCCACCAGGAGCCAGACTTCTGGATAGGACTGAAATTGTAAAAAAATTCATTGACGATTTCAATAATTCCATACACCTTTCAATGAAAGCTTCTAAACTAGTTGTCGAAATTCTCATTGACTAGTCATATCCAAAATAGAGGTGTGCGAAAAGATTCAATTCGATTTTAATCCGATATTGGCCTCCGTCGAATGTCGAATATTTGTCATCCGAAGCGCGCTTCTTCGGATGTCAAATATTCGACACGACGAAGGCCAATATCGGATTAAAATCGAATTGAATCTTTTTGCACACCTCTAGATAAGATATCGAGTTGAAATTTTGGGCTCTTAAATAAAAGTCCCTAAGGGACTTTTTTTACTTCTAAATTTTTACAATTCCAAACAAAATTTAGATGAAACTTTTTGGAAAAAAATTATTTTTTATTTAAGTTTCATTTAAGTTATCAAAACTTCAAATTGATATCTTATTTTGTGTGGCCGAAAGTTGGCTTAAAAAAGTAAGGTAGAAATCGGGTAAGTGTGTCATGGCCTTGAAATTTATCTGATAAAAAAAGTATTTGATTGAGTGTAGAATATTTTCTCGTACATTGTAATAGATTATTTAAATGTAAAGAATTTCATTATGTAAAATTTATTCAAATAAAATGCAAAATGAATACATGAAATCACTGGATATCTCAGGTAGAGTCCCCGACCTGACTGCTGGTCGATATATCGATTAGCCCCGCAGGCAACGTAAATTGCAATGAAAAAAATTTGTCTCATTTGTCATGAACGTTTGAAAGGGTATTTCTATGTAATTTTACGCGCTGAATAAAAAAATTAGTAAAAAAATTCCCGCAGACACCCTTGACCTAGGAAATCGCCAATTTAACGTCAAATTTTATTTCTAATATAAGCCAAGTTTTTAGAAGGTTTTCGTATGCAGTTTGATGCGCTGAATACGAAAAAAATAGTAAAAAAATTCCCGCAGACACCCTTGGCCTGGAAAATCTCCATTCCAAGGTGAAATTTAATTTTTAGTATAAGCCGATTTTTGAGAAGGTTTCAGATTTCATTTCTACCACGAACGCAGCAAGCTACTGCTGCATCTCCTGAGATGTCAAGAAATATCCTGACTCCCAGACCGAAATAGCAACAAAAATAATTTCGCGTTCACGCCGTTGATCTTAGATTATGTTGAGAATGAATGCCGCATTATTTTATGTAACCTTCAGATATGAGGTTGGAGCTCACTGCGTCTGTGCTGGAAACTAAAATTTCACCTCGAAATAGACATTTTCAAGGTCAAAGATGCTTTAAGAATTTTTTTTCACTGTTTTTCCCATTTTTAACGCATCAATGACGCTGAAAAGTCATCTCCAACTTTTGCTTATGCAAAAAATGTAATGTGACCTTGACTGTAGATTTTCAAGGTCAACGATACCTCAGTGATTTTCTTCGGTATTTTTTTTCTTATTCAGTCCATAAAATTACGTAGAAAAACACTCTGAAATACTCGCTTTTACTAGAAATGAAATTTGACCTTGAAATACCGATTTTCAAGGTGAACAATGTTTCGAGGAATTTTAAAACTATTTTTTACATATTCAAAACACCAAATTTTGCCTAAAAACATTAAATATTTTGTGCCTTTTGAGTGGTCGATATATCGACCACACTCGTAGCTAAAAGGTTAACTTTGGTGAGTTGGTTGAAAATATTAAAATTTTTAAACATATAAAATTGTGTATAGTCCCTCTGCGTATAATAAATTGTAGCATGGAAATTCAAAAAATGACAAGCGTCATTTAAAAAATTTTACAGGAGGGCAGCAAAATGTTTGTATTCATATCTGAAGCATAGTTTATTCAAACCAAGCAAGAAGTAAATAGTTTATAATCTGTAGGATTATTTTATTTGAATCTACAGTTTCCTTTAAATTTGAATTCGGCGGTAGAATAGGTGGCGCTAGAGTAGGAGCGACGTGGGCGGAGCGAAAAGGCGGTGAACAGTTGCGTCTGAGAATACTAGAACAAAACATCTTTGGTCTGTAAAAGAAAAACACTGTGAGTATCCTGGTCAATTAAAGTAACTGTTTCCTATATATCGAGCTCTTTCCTAGTGCATGAAATTCCCTATACACTTGCTGACTTTTTGTTGACCATTCTTTTCGATTTACTCCACTTTTAGAGGAGTAATCAAGAATCATATTAGATCAAGTTGTAAAGAATCCAGTATGTTTCAATATTTACGATGCAGATATTCTGATTTTTCACTTTAAAACTCGATTTTTTATAAACAAAATGTCACGAAACACCGAGACTTTGCCAAAAAATACGTGTCAGGGGCGATTAGAACGATCGATGAAGTTGATAAACCGTAGGAGGGTACAACAGGTCCTGCATAGACGTGTGCATTCTGTCGGATCGAATGTCGAAAATTCGATTCGATTCGCCTTATTTGTCGGAATGGATTTTTTCGATTCGATCGGCCGCATAGTCGAATGTCGAATATTCGACATCCGAAGCACCCTTCGTCGGATTTTCGGCATTCGATCGGCCGTCCGTCGAAGTCGAATATACATACATTGTATAATTGTATTTTAATTTTATATCGCCATAGTCGAAAGAATTTATTATTTTTAGTCTTATGCACAATTTAGATTGTTTTCATTTGAATGTACAAAATTTAATTTCTATAATTTACTGTACAATTTCATCTTGCTTAAAAAATTATTAATGAAATTATGTTCAGTGGGGTTTTCTCTTTTATCGTACAGAGTTTTATTGTGTAAAGTTTATTCAAATTTCCAAAATTAAAATTATTATGTCTTGTTTCAGATGTAGAGTTTTATGGTATAGGATAAATTTTAGTGAGTTGGTTAAAAATATTAAAATTCTTAAATATATATAACTGTGTATAGTTCCTGTGCGTATAATTATTTGTCTCGAGTTTTCAGGCGTATAGAATTTAATTTTGTAATTATTTCATTAAAGACAAATTACGTTGCCTGATTCTTCAAACAATTTCAACACATATTCCTTTGAATGATATGTATAAATCGCATAAGACAAAAACAAATTCTTTCGACTCACGATTCCGATATGATAAACTAATAACAACTTGAAAATTTATTTACCAACTATTATAAATTTAACAGTATATTTATATTCAATAAAATGAATAATTCTATTAGGCGCGCAACTAAGTTCCTGCTGTTTGTGAATAGATGGCTCCAGTAATAAGTGCTGGTCAATTTTGACATATCCAAAACGTCCTGAACCAAGCTTAGACATATGGTCAACAAACCGTTTTGACACATTAGTTATTTTGTTTTGGCTCAAATGGGAAGTCCTCCTCCAACCGCCGTATTCCCCAGATATTGCGCCGTCCGATTATTACTTGTTCCGGTCGATGGCACATGGTCTGGCTGATCAGCAGTTCCGCTCATATGAAGACATCGAAAAATGGCTTGATTCGTGGATAGCCTCAAAAGATGAACACTTTTACCGCAAAGGTATTCGAACTCTACCAGAAAGATGGGCAAAATTTGTAGCTACAGATGGGCAATTCTTTAAATGATTCATTTGTGGCCATTTTTTCACAATAAAGTTGTATATTCATAAAAAAACAGCAGAAACTTAGTTGCGCAACTAATAAATTTGGAGTAAAAATTTTTCCGGAAAATGCTACTACATCGGCCATCTAATGATACGTTTGTGTAATTTTTTTCAGAATTTTTTCTAGTTGCAGTCTTTAAATAATTGAAAAAGAACAAAAACATTTTTTTTCATCTCATAACTTTTTAAATAATGCATGAAAAAATCTCAAATTTTGGGTTTCTTCATTATATATGTTCGTCTATCAGCCCCTAGAATTTCAATTAAATCGGAAACATGGAATCCTGAATTAATAACTCTCTTCTAAAATTAACTCCAATTGTATTTAGTATTTTTTATTAACGTTATCGATTATGAAATATAATAATTTGGAACATCAATATGCTGAAAATTCAAAACGTTTATCAAATTAAAAATTTTTTATGATTTGCCAAGGCGCAGATTACTTTTAATGGTTCCTGCGTGAATAGATATATCTGGTGGAGCGAGTCTTGCGACTCACAGTTTACTCAACACTCAATTGAAGCGTAGAGTAGAATAAACGAAAAGCTTTAGTATTTTTGAGATTCAATAAAAGATTGGTTTTTTATAATTATACTACGAGTAATAATATATATTTTTTTAAAATATTTAAAGCATGCTGTCGTACTTTACCCTACACTTCTGAATTCTACTGAACTGTGATTGATTCTTGAACATTTGGTACATCACAAATAATTATTGTGATACTCAATAACTTCTAACTTGTCCAAATGTCCCAACTTTGATCGGAAGTTAAATAACATTAAGCAACTTTTTTTCTCCGTGTATTATTTTGTAAAAGACTGGTATGGCTATATTAAATGTAGATATTATGATATTAATAATTGAACTTTTTACCCTGATTTCGGTAATTTAAAACGTGAAATACTAATTTTTAATATATTTTTGCCATTTATTTATACAAAAAGTCTTTCACTGTGGTGAAAAAATGATTAATAACTAGTGAAAATTTAAATCCATTCAATGATTTACAAGTTACAGTGTCTGGAAGTAACCAACCTCCGAATTTTTTGCATGGATAGAAAAAAATGAATTTCGAGTGTCAATTAAACACTACTTTCTGCGTGGGAAAACCTTATCAGAAACCGAGACCAAGCTCGATAAATATTATTCGGACTCTGTTTCATCGTATGAAATGGTTCAAATATAATATAAAGAAACTTCCTTTTACTTCAAAAATATATTTTCAAGTTATTTTTATTATAATCGCTAAGTCACTTTATTTTTTATAATTTTAAATTCAAAATAAAAAATCTGAATTTTTTAAAATAAAGCAAATCAGAGCCAGTCCAGCTCGTCTGATTAGAGCCAGATTTAAAATTTGTCAGGCTCTTTGCGCCATAACGGAGCCAGAACATTTTTCCACGCGCGATGTTTTCATGAATAAAATTGCCCTAACAAGCAGGTAAGCTTCACACATTTCATAGTGACTCACTTTTACTAATTCTGATGTAGAGAGTATCTCGAATTCGGAAACTTTCTCGATATACACTACCGGTCAAAATTGTGGGAACACCTATTTTTCGATAACTAAATTCGAAGCTATCAAAATTCTTTATAAAATGAGCCTAGCATGAATTCGTTTTGTTAAAATTTGAAGAACTTATTGCAGAAATAGTCAAGATTTTAATGCTTTTTTAAATTTTAAATAATTTTCGAAATAATCAACATTTCTTAAAGCACTTGGACTCATTTTAAACCTAAATTTCTACATAATCAAACCAAATTATTAGCATTGATGTATAATTTTTTTCTCACATATTGCACGAGAATAAAGATCCAATAAAAAAGTTAGAAAAATTCCAATATTGCTTTTGATGAGAAAATAGAATATTATGTGCCTAGGCGTATAATGAGGGTTATTACGCGACGAGCGACAATGCCGATCGAAGCCGAGGCGCGATCAGTCCTGCGAGCATTTTAAGCGAGTCTCGTAATTACCCGAATTGTGTGCATTGGCACATATTCTATTTTATGTGACTTCGGTGCGTGTACGAGTTTTTATGCGTACACTCGAATCTAATCTAGTATTCATCATGATTATCGTCCATTGCACTTGATATTTCGCGATTAGTTCCGGCCATTTTGATTTTCTCGATCTTGTGTAGTAGTAGCGTATTGTAATAGAGCATGCGCAGTTCAAATGTACAAGGCATTGTCAACACGGTGCCAACGCTGTACGAAAAAGAAGAAGATTACGCTCCGCTGTATGGTTATAGGCACATTCGCAAATCAATTTTTACATTACATTCCTCTGTATCGTAATACACAACCATATAGCGGAGCGTAATCTTCTCCTTATTCTTCTTCTTCTTCGTACAACGTTGACACCGAACTGACAAAGCCTTGCACATTTGAACTGCGCATGCTCTATTACAATACGCTAATACTACACAAGATCGAGAAAATGAAAATGGCCGGAACTAGTCGCGAAATATCAAGTGCAATGGACGAGAACCATGATGAATACTAGATTAGATTCGAGTGTACGCATAAAAACTCGTATACGCACCGAAGTCACATAAAATAGAATATGTGCCAATGCACACAATTCGGGTAATTACGAGACTCGCTTGAAATTCTCGCAGGACTGATCGCGCCTCGGCTTCGATCTCATGCGAGCATTGTCGCTCTTCGCGTTATGACACTCATTATGCGCCTAGGCACCTAATATACTATTATAAGATTTATAAAACATATAATCATACATTTTATGTGCCTCAAGCACGGAAACTCGTTTTTCCGTTACAGCTGAGAGTAACGGAATGTTGTGTATTCCGTTACAGAGGAATAAAATGTAAAAATTGAACTGCGCATGTGCATTATAGTCTTACAGCGAAACGCAATCAGTTCCTTACTCTTCTTCTTCTCACTTCTTCTTCGTACAGCGTTAGCACTGACTACTACACAAGACCGATAAAATCAAAATGCTCGCAGGACTGATCGCGCCTCGGATTCGTCTCGGCTTTGTCTCGGCTTCGTCTCGGCTTCGATCTCCTGCGAGCATTGTCGCTCGTCACGCAATCACCCTCATTGTGTGCCTAGGCACATAATATACTATTCTATAGAATCCCCTTAAAATAAATATTTATATGATCTTTATTATGATTTACATGATATAGAAGTTTGAGACGTCTCAAACCCAAACTTGGGCCGAATTGTGAGACGAAATATTAGGAAGGAAATTCTTATACGTGACGGAAATTTATCCCTAGATCAGGTAACGGAAGAAGACAATAGAAGCAATAAACAATACCTCTATAAACCAAAGGGCTTTTTTACCTAAGTTCGGGATGAAATTTACATGCATAGAACCCTCGGGACAGACGAAAATTGGATGACTTCGAGGTTAACGAAAAATTTTCGTAAAAAACTCTTCTTATATTTTAACCCTACAAATATGAGAACGCGAATTGTGGGATGCCCGTAAAGTGGCAGAATTTTCAATAAAAAAGTAATCTGAAGTATTGAATTCGAATAAAACATACTATTTTGGGAAAGTAATAGAGTGAAAAATTACTAAAATTGAGTATATTCTAATCAATCTTTTATGAGCAATGATTTTGAGTGAATGCACAAATTCGTCATAAATATTTTTGAGAAACATGCGTTCCTTGCATGTAGAAAGTATGGTTTTACATCACACGTTATGTATATGCATTTCTGGGTGAGTTACGTTACTTTTCGTAAAAGTAACTTTCTAAAATTTAGTTACTTTTCGAAAAAAAGTAACTTTTCAAACTTACAGTTACTAGAGAAAAGATAGGGTAAGAAACCAGAATGTTTTACAAAGAGGATAAATGATGAAGCAAACATTGGTGGCATGAAACAGATTGCCGATATTATAAACAAAAGTTCCTAATCGTAAGCAGTAAATTGACTTAACAGACGGTCGAAAAAAACTACGACGTCCCCTATTTTTTAAACTACTACTAAGTCAATTTATTGCTTACAATTCGGAAATTTTGTGTACAATATCGGCAATCTGTTTCATGCCACCAATGTTTCCTTCATTACTTATCCTCGTTGTAAAACACTTTGGTAACTCGAACTATTTGTTCTCTAGTAAATTTAAATTTGAAAAGTTACTCTTTTTCCAAAAGAAACTTAATTTCAAAAAGTTACTTTTACGAAAAGTAACGTAACTCACCCAAAAATGCATATACATAAAGTGTGATGTGAAATCATACTTTCTGCATGCAAGGAACGCATGTCTTTTTAAATATCTATGAAGAATTTGTGCATTCATTCAAAATCATTGCTCATAAAATATTAATTAGAACATACTCAGTATTCGTAATTTTTCACTCTATTACTTTCCCAAAACAGTATGTTTTATTTGAATTCCGTACTTCAGATTACTTTTTTATTAAAAATACTGCCACTTTACGGGCATCCCACAATTCGCATTCTCATATGTTGCATTACACTCATATAATGTATGGGACAATTGATACCCTTTGACTCATTGAAGCAATTGTTTCTATACTTATGAAAATTTTACGTTGATCACGTACAATATCCCTTTTATTTCTACGTATTTTCTGCATAGTGGATGACATAGTACACTTTATATGAATGCGAAGGTGTATCGACAATTATCCGCACCCTGTCTGTGGAATTGATCGTTATCAATTACAAAAAAAAAACACATCTCTACATGATATCGTTGTTTTCAATACACTTTATCCACCTGTCAACAAGCTTTCTTTTAGTCACAAAATTCAATTGATATATTTCCCTATATATCTCCTCGAAGCTTGTGCTTATGACCTACGTTTTGCCTTTCCTGAGAGTACTACTGCGCAGGCTTCGAATGCCGCACGAGTGCGTTCGCAAAAAGAACCTGATTTTCAATTGTTTTGGTTGTTGTAGGATGCTGTTATACCGCGTTTGAACAAGAATGTATACCTATTGGAAACAAATGATACTTTTCCCAAACTGTCGAATGACTGTAATCGTTCTACAACTAAGAATGAAAAAAACGCGAACCTTAGATAAATACATTTATTGAGCATGAATCAAAACAATTGAAAATCAGGTGCTTTTTGCGAACGAACACGTGCAACATTCGAAGTCTGCACAGTAGTACTCTCAGGAAGGGCAAAACGTAGGTCATGGGCACAAGCTTCGAGAAGGAGATATATAAGGAAATATATAAACTGAATTTTGTGACTGAAAAAAAGCTTGTTGACAGGTGGATAAAGTGTATTGAATACAAGGCGATCATGTAGAGATGTATTTTTTTACATTCTCATCATGGATGAGAAGGTATTGGTTTATGTGAAAAAAATATGATTAAAATTCAAAAATTCCATTTTTTAGACAAAATATGTGAGATACATAAAAAACGTTTAGATGGAAAATTGTTTGCCTAAATAAGGTCTACAAATTCTCATTAAGACATTTCGGGACAAGATGTATATTTTATGTTTTGATTTTTAATATTAAAAAAATTCGATTTTTTTCACCAAAATATGTGAGATACGAAATAAGCGTTGTTCTGCAAAATCGTTTCCTTAAATAAAGTCTACGATTGTTTTTTCTTTTTGAGAGATTTGGAAGAAAATAAATTATTTTAACCATGTAATTTATTAAAAAGTTACTGAAATGTATACATAAAATCGAGCGCGAAGCGCGAGCGTCATGATGAGAGTGTGCTCCTTAAGTTTGATAGAGCCTTAAGTAAATTGAATTTCCTGTTTCACTTAAATTCAAAAAGAAATTGAGTGACTTTGAGAAAATGTGTAATTCACATTTAAAATATTATTCAAAAATTAAAAAAAAAAATTTTACGCCCTTTTTATAAACAGCATGGGTTTTTGAATTTTTTTCAGAACCTCTTTAGTGCCCTCTATAACATACATTTTAGTCATCGAGATCGGTTGAGCCGTTTCTGAGAAAATTAGATTTTTTGATTTTTCAATATTCGTTCATCACTTTTGTAAAAAAAAAATTTTTCCAGTTGATACTTGGGGTAAATATATATTGTAATGGAAGCCACTCACCCTTGCAATATGGATCAAATCCGAGCGGGGGCACCCGGACCATGCTTATCCTGCTATGGACTTTGAACTTTTCTTGCAATAACTTCTTCAAAATTCAACGAAACCATTTTATTCTGGGTTTATTTGAAAATAATTCGAACGGATTTTACATTATGAAGAGTACAAATTTTATCACTGACAGAATTAAAATTGAGATAATTTAAGCAATCATCGAAAAACAGGTGGTCCCACAATTGTAACCGGTAGTATATAATGGTCTTACAATTGTTATTTTATGATTGAACAGATTAAAAACTACAATGATGTAGGAGAAAAACGTTCCATCCTGTAAGCGAAAATTGTTACTTTCTTTTAACGTCTGTTTATACTCTAAATAAACAAATCGAATAGATTGAAATTGAAATGAGATCACACATACATATTAATGTACGTATTTAATTAAAAATCAATTTTTAAATATTTAATAAAACCAAGCACAATTATTTTTTGAAGTTACTTCTTATTTCAAAAATTCTTGTATGAAATCTTCGCCAGTCTCCATTTAAATAGGTGAAGTTAGAAATATCAAAGAAAATGAGAAATAATCAGCTTTTATCATAATAGAAATTGTTAAGAGATTCAACAAAATTATAATATTTTTTATAAGTGATTTTCATATCTGATCAAATACAACGCTTTTTAGTCTTTCCAATCGCTGAAGATGGCTTATGACTAGAATGAGTTCTGCGATTATTTTTCGACTGGCTTGCCACCTTAACCCGTAACTCTTCATCTTTTTCTATGATAAACTCTCGGTGTTCAAAAAGCTTAATCAAAAGCACTTTATCAGGGATATTCTGGTAAAGAGTTCCAGCAATAATTCCTATGACCGTGTCATTTTGAATAACGGGACTTCCAACATCGCTCTAAAATTTAAAAAGTTAGTTTGAAAAATTGTTTCAAAATAGAAAATTAACAATCAACTTCAAAATTATACATTCGAATAAAAAATAATTTCATTGAATAATTTTATTCGCTATATTGTTATAAAAGTACATACTTTCATAATTTTTTCATTTTCTGTCATCTGATTCGCACAAAGTAAGTACTGTGCTATGTCTGAAGACGGCATCGAGACTATAAAACGCAAATAGTACCAGCACTGAAGTTCATTCAAAATACGAACTTCAAGACCCTGTAATGAAAATTCTATTCAAAATAATCTACTTAATTCATGGGATTAAAAATGTCTTTTTCGATATATAGAATATCACTACTATGTGGGTAACTTTGTCGGAAAATTTTGGTAAATTTTTTTAAAGTCTGTTGAAGGTCCGCGCAGAATTCCCATCGAAAATGGAATTTGGCTTATTCCTCTGGGAATTTGTTACACGATGATTCTGAACTCGTAAATCAAAATTGTCCGTAGGCTCAAAGTCCCGTGGCGAGTAGTTTTTGAGATGGAGCAACCCAGAATAGGTCCTTCCATCTCTGATACAACGTAGTATAAATGAAGTAATGTGTAGGTATTCGATGATTTTTACTATTGAATGCATGTGTTTGCATGTATGGATGTGTTTCTAAATGTATAATATACGTTAGATTGGTGTATTATAATACTAGATATATACGAGCTTCCACTCTGGCTTGAACAACATTAGGAATCGTCTGCACGAATATTCTGATTATTAGAATTTACTTTTTTACGTGTTAATAATATAGGGTCTATTAATGATATGTAGACCAGGCAATAGAATATTGAGAAATAAGCTATTTTCATCCAAATGATGTTCACGACTCCTCACAATATCCGGTATATGAATATTCGTTTCTATAAAGACCTGAGTGGGGAAACCAAATTAGTTTTACAATATATAGCGTATTGGATCTCTTTTTTCATCTCGTGAGTTAATAAAAGAGGTCCGGTGCGCTATATTGCGGGAAACTAACTCAGAGTCCGTACCCTGAACTTTACACTGCATTAAAGAACGTTGTTTCGAGCATTACAAATAACGCAAGTCTGGAATGCTCTTATAGCATCTGTTACACGTATAATATAGAGTTCTTATTTATTGCTGTCCTCTTAAGGTAGTACTGCCCTTACGGCGATGAATTAAGAAAGCGTTGAAATTTCATGGCATTATAAATGAAGTTAAAATACACAAGATAGCAAAGTTTGAAGGCATTTGACTTATTAGTTTAAAAGATATGAATTTCTAAAGTCACCCACTTTTACATGGTAGGTATAGGTTATAGTTGATATTCAATAAGAAATTCCAGAGAAAAGAACAAAAGAATAATTAAGAGCGTGATTAAATTCCGCGAGTAGAATAAACACTTTCTTAGACTCACTCCTGCTTGATTTGGATAACTTTGTCTTATTGTATTTCGAGTAACAACGCTTTAAAATTGTTGAAATCGAGTTCAATAAAGAGCACTAAATAAATGAGCCGAGTGAGCGGCAACGTCGCGACTGAGCGAGAGAGAAAGTACGAAATAGCAAAATTTGTGCAACTGAGAAAGGCGTACCGAGCTTTTAAGGGAGTTACTCACCTACCCGCCTAGTCAAAACAGGGTTAAACATGCAGGTTGACTACAGTAGTGCTTGATCTGGCAACCTCGCATCTTGTTTGTTCGTGTGCGCACGGATGTACAGTTGCACACATGGTCACGTTAGTACCTAAGAAATGTTTCTCCGACATGAAATTATACAATGAATTAAAAAGCTGCACATCCGTCCAAATGAGGAAAAAAATGATTGCCTCTGACATCACGGTAGCTATGGTTATCGATGAATACAAAGAACATGGTTTTGACGGCTTATCTCGTTTGTTTGGTGCTGATAAAAACGGGAAAATTCGTGTTACAAATAATAGGAAAGTTACAAATAAAATACATACATAATAGATATGTACTGAAAAATTGTTATATCGTTTCAAGACTGTGAAAATAAGACAACTTCAGCTTGTCATTGAGAAAGAATTTACGTATTATGATATGTATACATTTCAAATTTCGCGCACATAACCTACGAATGCGACGTTGCCACATACCTAACCAAAGACCAAAATCACAGCAATTTCCAATCTTCATCGTATTTGTTATTACTTTCAGAACCCACCTTTGAATGTTATTAAAGTTGATAACTATTCCTCAACATCTTATCTTTCTACTGTTCAAATCCCGTTATGATATTTTCGTCAGTTAAAAAGATATCAATGATAATACACGATAAACTCCGCGATTTCTTCTAAGAGCCCATGTTGAATCATCTAGAGAGGCACAAAATAGAAATATGAATATCTCACTAAAAAACCCACCTCAGACCTTGAAATTTCCTACGGATAATTTTTTTATTATATTCTACTGCTCTGCAAAGTTTAAAGTTTTTCTGTTCGTTAATTCTTCATCCTGAGTACCTCCCTTAACTTTAAACTTTTGATTTATCGCGGGACGTTGCCAGCTTACGAGCAGCTGATTTCGCTAAGTGTGCACGCTGATCCGTGTGTGCAGCTTCAGCCAAAATTATTACACTGGTGATATCGCAACAGTACTAGGATTTGCCCGCACGGCAAGCGCGCGCGCGCGCGAGAGAGAGAGGGAGAGAGAGAGGGGGGAGAGGGGGGGCAACAAAGAGGAAACTTTCCAGAAAAAACTGGGTATTCTCGAACACCAGCCACGTCTATAAAAAACACAAACAACCAACAAATAGACGTGGCATCAGAAATCATAATCCACACAGATGTATTACAAAGACGAAGGGAGGAAATCCTAGAAGAACCAGGGAACACTGAGACAAGAAGACGATCCAGATGCTATGTAGCAAACATCCTCATGGGAGGAGTCCTAACAACGGCCTTAATAGACACAGGAGCTGAGGTAACGTGTATATCGGAGGAGTTTGTCAACAAGAATAAAGAGAGACTACAAGAATGTGCAACGCTACCCATCAATGGAGTTACGTTGAATAATAGGAATAAACCATCTATAAAAATAATAAATGAAGAAGGAATTACGTCACAAAAGAAAGAAACTTCGATAGTAAACTCTATACAGAGAGAAGAAAGTGTCACAGATGTAAAAAACGAAGAAATCATATCTAAAATAGAAGAATCGAACCTAACCGATACAGAAACGAAGAGACAACTTGAACACATCCTATGGAAGCATGAAGCAGTATTCAGAAAGGAGTCAGGGAGATTGAAATCGTATCAACATACCCTACGAGTAAAAGAAGAACAACCCTTCATAGGGCGAAGCGATTCTATCCCCTTAGCATATCGTGAGAGGGTCGATGAAGAAATAAAAAGAATGCTGGATAGGGAAATCATTCAAAGATCAAGTAGTCCATACATTAATCCAATTGTACCCGTGATAAAAAAGGATGGAACGGTACGACTGTGTCTGGATGCCAGAAAATTGAATGAGATTTTATTAGAAGATTGGAAATGTCCGGAACCTGCAGAGATTCTTTTTCAAAAATGCAAAGGAATCAAGATCATGTCAAGTCTGGACATGACCAGTAGCTTTTGGCAAATACCATTGAAAGCATCTTTAAAAATATACGGTCTTTCAACACCGAGGAAAAAGCTACGAATTCAACATGGTACCTTTTGGCTTAAAGACAAGCACTGCAGCGCTAGTGAGAGGACTGGACCATGTTTCATGAAGAATAGGTGATCACGTCATCTCGTTTGTAGATGATATTCTAATAACGTCTGAATCCACTGAGCAACACTTAAAACATCTGGAAGAGCTCCTAGCACGACTCGAAACCAGTTATCTTACCCTTAATCTAAGGAAGTCCAATTTTTTTAAAGATAAGACAAAGTTTCTAGGATTCATCCTAACAACCGAGGGTATCAAGCCAGATCCGGAAAAAATCCAGGGAATCATGGACTTCCCAACACCGAAAAACATTAAACAACTAAGAGGATTCTTAGGATTAATAAACTTCTATTCAAAGTTCACTAACAAACATGCACCCGAAACGGTACCTCTACTATCTCTAATAAAAAAGGGAGCACCGTGGAAAAAAATATTTTTGTTCCTTTTCAATTATTTGAAAACTGAAACTAGGGAAAATTCTAAAAAAAATTAAACAAACGTATCATTAGACGGCCGATGTACTAGTATTTTTTGGAAGAATTTTTACTCCAAATTTAATAATAAAAAAAATGTTTTTTTCGAACATTGATTTTTTGAAAAAACGCCATCTTTGAAAAATTTGAAAAAATCCATAGTGATAGCCCCAAACATTACGCAAATTTTAGGTATATAATTAAGGTGCGAACTCGAAAATTGAGCGAAATGTGAATTTTTTTGTGAAGTGATGCGCGTGGAATCACGATTTTCGATCGACGGCGTCGAGCGCAAATTCCACTAATGTTCTATTACTATCTGCTTTTTCGAGAACGTTACTATCAAGAAGTGATGGAAAGTGATTATTAATTGTTTAATTATCGCTTTACACTCATAACATATGAATAATGTAATGAGTTTTATAATTATACATAAATTATCAAAAAAATAATTTTTTTTATTATCATGAAAATAAATTAGTTTGTAAAAAATCCACGAGAGTTTATATTCAAAGAGCATTTTACATGATTCGACAAAAAAAGAAGCATTGTTGTAATCCATACAAAAACAAAAACCATAAGGGAATATTACGTGATTTTCCACTCTCGATACTAATTAAAATATAGTGAAATCATCACGTGCTGATCTATAAATAAATAATTTATCAAGCCTGAGCTTAAAATTCATTTTCCGTTTAATAAATTATACTCGCAGATTCAAATGAAAGCTGTTTGAGGGCATTCCCAGAGCATTTTCTCAATAAATTCAAAGATGTTGAAAAAAATGCTCTCCTTTGCAACACATACAGGATAAGAGTTATGAAAGATGAAGTAATAGAACATTAGTGGAACTTGCGCCCGACGCCATCGATCGAAGATCGTGATTCCACACGTCTCACTTAATAAAAAAATACATATTTCGCACAATTTTCGAGGGCGCACCTTAATTATATACCTGAAATTTGCGTAATGTTTGGGGCTATCACTATGAATTTTTACAGATTTTTCAAAGATGGAGTTTTTTCAAAAACTCAATTTGTTCGAAAAAAACATTTTTTTTTATTATTAAATTTGGAGTAAAAATTTTTCCAAAAAATACTTCTACATCGGCCATCTAATGATACGTTTGTATAATTTTTTTCAGAATTTTTCCTAGTTTCAGTTTTCAAGTAATTGAAAAAGAACAAAAATATATATATTTTTTTTTATCCCATAACTTTTTAAATAATGCGTGAAAAAATGTCAAATTTTGTTCCTACCAGAGGATTGGCACGACTCCTGGTATGAATGGGTACAAGAAATTGAAACCATTCTTAATGAATCGTACCACGACACGATTGAAATCACACCACACGAGGCACTGTTAGGAGACAAATCAAAAAAAAAATTGGGAAAACTGGTTCAGACAGGTAGACTCAAATAAGAACACAGGTCTGCAAGGTTTTGTTGTTGAAAAGCTATGGGTCTTTTCCGACGTAATTTTTGACACAGAATCCGAACCCGGAGTCAGAATCAGCCTATCACATCAGGATTTTGAGATATTTGAGGTTATGTGCTCGAAAAATTGGGTTTTTCGCTACTTTTGAGGTTATGCACAGGGCGCAAGAAATTTTTTTGGTTTTTTCTCTCAAATGTCATCAATTAGCACTACTTTCTCCCTTCAAAATGAGCTATTAAATAGTCACGAGCGATTTTTTCTCACACAAATACGGCCATATCAAGTTTTGACATTTATCCGAACAACCTTATGAGCATTCACATTGACTCTTTGGTGCATACCATTCTGCATTCGAAAATTTGTGCTTGCGAGTTTTTATGGTCTGTGAATAAGAATTTACAGTCAGAAAATTGACATTTCCATTTCTAAGATGGTGGATTCAAAATGGCGGATCAAAGAGTCAATGTGAATGCTCATAAGGTTGTTCGGATAAATGTCAAAACTTGATATGGCCGTATGATTGTGAGAAAAAATCATTCATGACTATTTAATAGCTCATTTTGAAGGGAAAGAGTAGTGATAAATGATGACATTTGAGAAAAAAACCAAAAAAAATTCTTGCGCCCTGTACATAACCTCAAATGTAGCGAAAAGCCCCATTTTCGAGCACATAACCTCAAATATCTCAAAATCCTGTCGTGATAGGCTGATTCTGATTACGAATTCGGATTCTACGTCAAAAATTATTCCGGAAACGACCCATAGCTTTTTAACAACAAATACAAACCCAGTATTTGCAGACCTGTGGAATTGCAACAATCAAACGGAACTGATTCAAATCACCAGCGAAAGGATTGACACGAAAGGAGAAACGCCAAACTAAGCAATGATAAAATCGGACTCACCTTCCAAGTTGGAGACCTGGTGTTGGTAAGAGCATGTAAAGTCTCATATCTTTTCATACTTGCTATATCTTACACGGAGAGAAGAGAACGCACCTGCATGTGCGCGGGACGAAGCACAGCTGTGTCCTTACGAAAATGTTCCATTGGACACAGCTCAGCTTCGTCCTCGCGTAGCCAGACAGGGCAGGTCGACCTCTAATGTATTGGGTGTCCCCGTAGGATAGTTCATGTGCGGTGGTGTACGCGGCGCTAGTTGACGGAAGCGGGCGGAGTGCAGCAAAGGGAACGGCTTCGTATGAGTTCCGCCATTGTTGTATACATGTATCAACAATTCGTACGCGATCGCGCTTTATAATCATTTAAAATGAATTCGAAGTACGAAATTCAGTGTGCTGTGAGTGGGTGTACCTCCAAAAGGGGTCGGAAGAACAATGTGTCAATTCATCGGTTTCCGAAGAAAGAAAATGCCGGACAACGATGGATAGAAGCATGCTCAAATCCCTACTTGTCGAGGTTAGGATACCTCGAAGTACTAGAAAGACAATTTTTTATTTGTCATCGACATTTTTCCGTCGTTAAATTTACCGTCGTGTAGTGATGTGTCGAGTGGAAGTGATGTGAACATTAAACCGGCGAGTGTTTCTTCCCCATCAGACTTCGAAATTTTTATTCCCGAAGTAGAAAAACCTGCAGAAGGCATACGAGACTTTAAAGAAAGTAGCGTGCAGTTTGCACACGTAAGTAACAATATTTTTAATTTCATACGATATTGTATATAATTTCAAACTTTTCGACTCTGATCAGAGTCCTCATTAGTGATCTTTATTTCTAAAATTTTAAGTGCAATAAATAAAATATTACATATATGAGCCCTATTTCGAAGTAAACTTCGAAAATGTGAGAAAATGTAAAAATCGTAAGAAAATTTACATAAAATAGTACAAGAAACTTCGATGAAGTATCTAAAACTTCCTTAGGAATGACAATAAAATTCTAGCACGTAATTTTGAGATACCAAACTAAAAAAGTAGTATATACACTACCGGTCAAAATTATTTATTCACCTGCTGTGTTAGCTATTCTTAAAGTGTCTTAATTTTTATAATTATTTAAATTTTGCATCTAGTGAGCCCAAGTTGAAGGCAAAATGATAATTTTTTAAGAATATATTGCAAAAAACGTCAAATTTCGATCGTTTTGAATAAATATTAATAACACTGAAATTAATTAAGACCTTTAAACGTTTCTGGTCTCATTTTGAAGGTTACTCTTCATAGTATTTTGTTAACTTATCAAGATATTTTTAGAATTTTTCTTTTGGATTCTACCCTGGGGTCAAACATGGTACAAACATGTCGAAAATTTTCAAATGAAGACAGTAATCTATAAATTTTATTAAAATATGATACACATTGGTTTTTAAAAATTTCTTGTAAGTAGCTACACATTTTTAAAATTTTATGACCTTTTTGTATCATTTTTGACGCCGGGTAGAATCCAGGAAAAAAAATCTGAAAATATCTTGATTAGTTAGCAAAATACTATGAAAACCTACTATTTAAATGAGACAAAAAACTTTTAAAAATCTTAATTAATTTCAGAGTTGTTAATATTTTTCAGAATGATTGAAATTTCAAGTTTTCTGAAATATTTTTTTATAAAATTAACATTTTGTTATTTTTTCTGATTTTTCTAAATCATTTCAGTCGATTATGTCGATCATTAGAAGAGTGTAGCACTGTACGTGACAACGGAACTCTACTATATCGACCTTATCAACCTCTGATTTAGAATTAATCCAACGTTATTTAAAACTAGATGGTATTTTCCAATATAAATTGAAGAAATTTTTCTGTGAAAAAAAAAATTTCTTCAATTTTGTTATTTAGTTTATTTTATTATTTTTTATTTTTTTTTTATTTGTTATTTGCAAAATTTTATTAACTTTTATTTTATGATAGGGAAAAAAATTTCAACTTGTTATTATAAAAATTAAGACACTTTAGGAATAGCTGAAACAACACGTGAACAAATAATTTCGACCGGCAGTGTACTTCTGTCTAAATGTTACTGAAGATATAGATGCAAGTACATATATAGTATAAAATTACAAAGGATTATTTATGAAAAAATAGCTGAGAATTGCCAATACAAATTCCACAATGTCAGAAATTCCCACCACAATTTCGCGAAACATATGACTGGAGTTTTATTTTATAAAATTTATTTTTATTTATTTTATAAAATACCTACGAAATAAATTTCAAATATTCATATAAATTAAATGCTTTTAATCTATATTCCAGAAAAAAGAATCAGAAGATATCCCAGAAGCAGGAAGCAGCAAGGATGTATTTGGAGAAGACTTTCACACAACACCGAAGAGAGCTATCTCGACCCCACAAAGTGTTCGATTATCTTGTAGTACAAAAATCAACGCAAAATGTGCTAAGCAACTATATTTTCTTAAAATAAAAATACAAATTACAGATATTTTTGATTTTTATTTATGACGAGAAAACCATGATTTAAGGCAAAATTGTGTAAATGTAATTAAAGAGTGAGTTGATATCAACATAACTTCTCAATCTTGAATTAAATTTTCACAATTTTGCGCTAAATCTTCAATTTCCTTTTAATTTTATTTGAATATATTCTTTGTAACACATTTAAAGAACCTACGTATGCATGTATATGCAATAACACGTGCACACATAATGGTAGTTCATGCGCAGTGCTGTACGCGGCGCTAGTTGCTAACGGTCCACCACCTTTCCATTAGGTTTGCACGGCCTGGCCAGAATGTGCGAGCGCATATCTCTGCTTCGCGTCGGGCATACACCGTTCGAATGAAGCACAGCTGTGTGCGGACAAATGCAGGCTTCGTCCAAACGCAGCACCACTGTGCCCAAGCACTCCTCTGCTTCGTGTTGAAAATATCGTGCGTGCGCGCCACCATTGTGTATATGTGATGCGTTGATCGTTGATCGGTTTTGAAAAGAAAAGTTCATGCGTTTTATAACGTGATACTTTGATTATTTATAAGTTCAAAAAATTGCCGTGTCTGATTGACGTGGATGTAAACGTCGCGAAATTCAAACTCGTTTTTCGCTACAGTTAATAGTAGCGCAATGTAGTGCATTGCGATACAAAGGAATGAAATGTAAAAATTGAACTGCGCATGCGCCCATAGTCATGAACCGAAGCTCAATCCTTCTTCTTATTCTTCTTCTTCTTCGAATCTTCGTACAGAGTTAGCATCTTACTGGCAAAGCCTTGTACGTTTGAACTGCGCATGCGTCTACTAAAATCCATTACTACTACACAAGATCGATAAAATCAAAATGTCCGGGACTAGTCGTGACATATCAAGTGTAATGACTAGCGCCGCAAACAACTACAATACTAGATTAGAATCGAGTGTACGCATAAAAACTCGTATACGCACCGAAGTCACATAAAATAGAATACGTGCCAATGCACACAATTCGGGTAATTACGAGACTCGCGACAATGCTCGCAGGACTGATCGCACCTCGGCTTTGTCTCGGCTTTGTCTCGGCTTTGCCACAGCTCAGCTACGTCTCGACTATGCATCGGCTACACCTCGACTACGCCTTGGCTCCGATCTCCTGCGAGCATTGTCGCTCGTCACGCAATAACCCTCATTGTGCGCCCAGGCACGTAATATACTAAATTACTATAAAATTTGCTAGTACATATTTTTAACATGTACAGATCGATGATGACTAGTTAAGTATCGCAAAGCTTGGCTGCTTTTTTCTTCAAGACGCTAACTTTTGTAATCTCAGCCATTTTCTGTCTTACGAATTGTCTCATCCGTATTTGAAGATAAAATTGAATTATATATGCTAACATCTCCACAGCTTCATTGGCATGTTCTTTGCATTGAAAACTAAATTTTGTTTCAGATGAAATTAAATCTCTAGAATTAGATCAAAAGAATTGCTAGACCGGCAATGTTTTTTAAATAGATATTCGACAACTGTGATAAGCTTGTATAACTTAACAATTGGATGTATGAAATCTTTATTCATTTTTGCAAATCTACTCAAACTTTCAGGTAACTGATCACAAGAAAAAGATATCGTATCTGCATGAATTTCAGAAGTAGTCAAAAATGCATTTAAGCACGGTGTGCCCACTCGCATGTATTTTGAAGGGATACTTACAGATGGTGGCGGGGCGAATGAATTTATATCAGCGACATCTAGGGGACGTAGCAGGAACTATATTGCACGAAAACTACCCATCCCCCCTCCACTTCAGATCCAGTAATGAAGGGCGCAAAATTTTCGCCATCCCATGCGAAAAAGGAAAAATTCGGATTTTATTATATTTGAGGTTACTTTGCACCTGGCTCAAATCGGCTTTGAAGGTAACTAGAGTTTTATCTTTATCAACACTTAAGTGCGGATTTAAAACTCAAGGACAAAAATACTTTTTAATGCAAGCTTTCTTACCGGGTTTTGCAATATGATAATACGTAATGAATTTGTATACACAAAACAAGAAACCAAGCCTTTACGAGTTTTATTTTAGATTTAAAACAAAAGTTATTGGTGACTTACCTGATTTGCAGCTATAACTATTTTAATTTGGAGGACAAACAGTAAAGAACTGCTAATTGTTGGCACATTAGGTATTAGTACTTTATAGATCTAATTTCATTAAAATCACTTGAAATCGCTATGAATTTTAATCAATTAAAACAGGCAGACAAGTGACAACATGTTTACTCCGCACGACGTTCATTTCGATGAAACACTAGCGGCGACTAGGGGACGTAGCAATTACCATTTTTCTGTCGCCATTTGGCCTATAGGAGTGGGCACACCGCGCATTTAAGCATGTCGAACACTGAGTGTGCTGTTTAATGTAAGCAGTTATACGACCAGTTGTGTAAAAAATCAAACAATCTCTAACAGCTGGTAAAGCATAATCGTGCGCTACTGCATCTACAAAATCACTAAAATCAGTGTCTTCACAATCGATTATTGCTTTCAACTTTTCTCGAATTTCTTGAATTGCGCTTTTACTATTCGACTGATGTAATTCTTCCAATTTTGAAATTGTTATTAAGGGCTGTGGAGGGTTGCCATCAAAAGTACTACACTCAGAAAAAATATTTGATTGAATCAAAATAATTATTTGTATAAAACACTTTCTTTGATGTAAAGAAATGTTTTGTTTTAATGAAACAAAATTAATTTGATTCAAACAAAATATCTTTGGATCAAATAAATATTGGCTCGAATCAAATAAATTCCTGCCTTAAATCAAACAAATTATATCTTTGACCATATATCAATGCAATAATTTCTTTGTTTTGAAGAAAAATTAATTTGATTCAAACAAATATTTATTTGGTTCAAAGATATTTTGTTTGAATCAAACAAATTTCATTTCATTTAAACAAATCATTTCTTTAAATCAAAGAAAGTTGTTCAAACTAATCATTTTATTTGATTCAATTAAATCTTTTTTCTGAGTGTACAATTTCCAAGCTTTGGAGGTTTCAAAATGCTAAAGACAGATAATATCTTGTATATTTGCAAGAAGGTAGGTGTACAAGGATGATGGTTTGTTCCTCCAAAAGGAAAGGAATACAAAATTAGTGATACTTTTATGCAGTATTGATAATATTCCATTCGAAATCTCATACTGAATAAAATATTTTTATCTTGTTCAGTTAAATTTTCTAAAATTAAGGAAACTTAAGAAATACCAAATGGATTTTAAATGCAACATCAACGACACTATATTTCTTATACAAATCTATTTTGTAAAAAAATATAAAAGTGCTTTCTTCGATATTTAATTTATATTTATATTATGTATATTATTATATATATTATATATTTATTTAAATTGTTATTTAATTACACTTTTTCAGAAAATCACCCGTTCAACACAATGCTTTTGTAGAGCGTGCCGCGTGCAACGCGCTCTGTTGAGAAAATTTTGCACATAGAAACTATAATTACTAAGGGAAGCAAGTTCTCGCCGTTGCAGGTAGGGAGTCGGATAGGGCTGAGCTGAGCTATGTCCAATCGAACATTTTCGTAAGGACACAGCTCTGCTTCGTCCCGCGCACATGCAGGTGCGTTCTCTTCTCTCCGTGTAAGATATAGCAAGTATGAAAAGATATGAGACTGTAATAGAAGTAAGAGAGAGAGAGAGAGAGAGAGAGAGAGGAGATGGAAGGACCTACTTTGTGGTGCTCTATCTCAAAAACTACCCGTCACGGGATTTTGAGCCTATAGACAATTTTGTTTTACGTGTTGAGAAATATCATGAAACAAATTTTCTGAAAAATTAGCCAAAAGCCATTTCTTATGGGTCCTTTTAATATTTCTTACTTTATTAGGAATATTCACAATAATTATGGAAATACTCCATTCAAATATAATTATTGTTCATTGATGATGGTATGATAAAATTTCTGATTACATGAAAAAAATATTCCCACCCAAAATAAATTCTTAATGCTCAACTTCAAAAGCACTAAAGAATCTGAAAAAATCATATAAATAGCTCAGCGTTATTTAATACTGTTAGGCATTTCTGATAAGGCTTCGAATATAAAGGTTTTCTATTCTGATTGTTCAATTTGTAGGTATTTAAATAACTAACCCATTTAATTGTATGAGAGTCCATATATGTTCCTATGATTGTAGATACTTCATCCAATTTAAATTCATCAGTTGGTCCTGGCAATTTTGCACCTGGGAGTTTGCAATTACGAGACAACTTCGCAGAAAAAATAATTTTAAAATTATGAAAATATGTGAAATTAAATGGTAGCACCGCAAAATAACTAAATCCAGTAAAAATTTTTAAAATAATTATCAAACTTCTTACACTGAATGCAAGTTTACATTCAATTTATAAGATTAGTATTAATAATTTTCAAATAACATGAAATACCTCCAGGTTCTTTTGCAATGATACTGTCATCAATTTTCTAGACGACTTACCTTTGAGACAGCAATGTCGTAACATTCATAATCTTTTCCTTTCTCTATGTATCCAGGATGTGCTATTGAACGCTTAAGTGCATAAGATTCTGTGCTAATGCATGCGATAACTTTTATATAGTAACTATTGGTTTTTTCATCATATACACAGAAAGCTGGCCCTAGAATAGTATATTCAGATATAACTATTGCAGTGCACTTCAGATATACTTCCCCATCTATATCTGGTACTATTGTTTTAGCCAAATAAGAAAATGTTTTGACTTTCTGTTCCACATCAGGATTGAGAAAATCGTGAACTACATTTATTTTTCCTTTGAGTGATGACGTCTCATTCAATGCTGTAGAGACAAGAGAATAGAATTTTGATAACTTTAGAGGTGAATAAACAAAATGAGTCTGGCTATTCAGAATGACAATTTTGATTATTAGTACAGGTAAGTTAGGTTTTTCTCCTGGAAAAATTTAAACACCCGCCAAAATGAGTAGAAACGTTCTCGCGGGTGACAGACACAATTGAGGGCCTCCGTGCAATAACCGCTTAGGCGCGCGAGACATCTTCCGTTTCTCTTTTCGTGAGGCAAAGTGCCGAAAAAGTATTGTCCGAGAGAAAATTTCGGAAAATGAAGGAAAAAAAATATGAGCCCATAGAATATCAAAAAAGGCACAAATTATGTTTAAGCAATTTTTCGATCTGACTTGTCATTTACGAAATAAAAAATACAATATGCTTTACAAATTCGATCGAAATCAATACTTTTTTTGTGTTTAACTCGTCAAAACTTTGTTTTTTATCGACGAAATGAGCTAAAATTTGACACACTAGCGTGAAATACGTTAGCGATGTTAACAAGACTTGATTTTGGACATAAAAAGTAATTTGTTAATTAATATTTCAATGTTTATCAAAGCGCGTCGAGCACCGTGTTTTTCAAGCTTCCCCAAAAAAAAGTATCGAGGAAATTTTCGAGTTCGAAAAACTTTCAGCGAGAAAGTTTTTCATTAGATTTCAAAGAAGTTATCGAGAAAATTTCACAACTCTAGATCAAAAACTTTGGAAGAAACAATTGAAAATGCTTTACGCCGGAACGTTGTAGACTGCCCAGTTCGAGCTCTCGCTTGTTTCGAGTATAGATAGGCTCCGCGTTGAGAGAGAATGATCGGTCAACGTGTGAGAGCGACAAAGGAAACGCGAAAACGAGCGTCTTTTGACTTTGACGAAATAATTCAATCTTTTGTTGATATTTAGGGAAGTCAGACGCTTTATCTATCACGTAACAAAATATCAAATCATAGTACACGTATCTTCCAGAGCTTCGTAATCACAAGTTCCTTTATTTGATGGCCCAATAATTCCCAAAGAAAGCCATTTGAAAATGTCGAATCAAGACAACAAAAACATAGAGAGAAAAAGTATTCGTAACGAAGATAGTTGGCAAAAAAATGTGAATAAAAAATCAAGACAATAGGTACGATAGTAATATTTTTATTGATTAAATTATTCTAAGACAATTTCTCCTTTGCCGTTTTAACGAAATTCGCATTTGTAAGACTATTTTTCTTTTGTCATTTGCCAAAAGTTGCAGAATTATCTAAGTCATCACCAGGTTTTTTTAACAATTAAGGAATGCTGAAAATTTTCGAAATTTATATCGCAGTTCAGATAAAAGGATTAGAAATTATCAGAATTTTGAAGTACTTCACATAATTTGATCGACTGATGCAAATTTTAAAAATTCACACCAATCTACGTCAATTTTGCGAATTTGGTTAAAACGGCAAAGGAGAAATTGTCTTAGAATAATTTAATCAATAAAAATATTACTATCGTACCTATTGTCTTGATTTTTTATTCACATTTTTTCGCCAACTATCTTCGTTACGAATCCTTTTTCTCCCTATGTTTTTGTTGTCTTGATTCGACATTTTCAAATGGCTTTCTTTGGGAATTATTGAGCCATCAAATAAAGGAACTTGTGATTACGAAGCTCTGGAAGATACGTGTACTATGATTTGATATTTTGTTGCGTGATAGATAATGCGTCTGACTTCCCTAAATGTCAACAAAAGATTGAATTATTTCGTCAAAGTCAAAAGACAATCGTTTTCGCGTTTCCTTTGTCGCTCTCACACGTTGACCGACCATTCTCTCTCAACGCGGAGTGTATCTATACTCGAAACAAGCGAGAGCTCGAACTGGGCAGTCTACAACTTTCCGGCGTAAAGCATTTTCAATTGTTTCTTCCAAAGTTTTTGTTCTAGAGTTGTGCAATTTTCTAGATAACTTCTTTGAAATCTAATGAAAAACTTTCTCGCTGAAAGTTTTTCGAACTCGAAAATTTCCTCGATACTTTTTTTTGGGGAAGCTTGAAAAACACGGTGCTCGACGCGCTTTGATAAACATTGAAATATTAATTAACAAATTACTTTTTTTGTCCAAAATCAAGTCTTGTTAGCATCGCTAACGTATTTCACGCTAGTGTGTCAAATTTAAGCTCATTTCGTCGATAAAAAACAAAGTTTTGACGAGTTAAACACAAAAAAAGTATTGATTTCGATCGAATTTGTAAAGCATATTGTATTTTTTATTTCGTAAATGACAAGTCAGATCGAAAAATTGCTTAAACATAATTTGTGCCTTTTTTGATATTCTATAGGCTCATATTTTTTTTCCTTCATTTTCCGAAATTTTCTCTCGGACAATACTTTTCCGGCACTTTGCCTCGCGAAAAGAGAAACGGAAGATGTCTCGCGCGCCTAAACGGTTATTGCACGGAGACCCTCAATTGTAACCAACATTGGACAATAACTTTCTTATGCTTCAATTCGGGGAAGGGGGGGGGGGGGGGGTAAATCTTTTTTTTTAATTTAGGCTTGGATTGTTTGGAACTAGTGCTTCGGAGACAAAAAATACTTTCAAACAAAAGTTATAGAGCAGGAAATTTTCTAAAAGATGGTGTAAACGCCATTCCGATAACTTAACTCGTTCATAAGTTATTCAATTTTTAACTAAGAAATTGTGAAAATAACCGCAACCTTTAAAATTGAGCCCGGACAAATTTCAAATGTTTATGAAAATTTATTGTTTCATTGCATTTTACAATTAAGGATGGAAATTTAATCGCTTACAGCTCAACAACATAACGCCGCATCCGTCTACTTATTGTCCCAATGGAAAGCTGTGATTTTTAAGAAAATTTCAATCGAAAAAAAACTTCCATATCTCCGGAACTAATATTCTGACATTAACGTTTCTTGTTTTAATTTAGTAGAGCATCTCGAAATAATAAAATTTTGAGATGCCAATCGAGAGATTTCATCGCAATTACAACCAGCAGCAGCTAGCATCGTTTTGTGATCTCCAAATTGAAGATTGTACAAAGTGAATCCGAGAGAACGAGTAAATTCGAGAATTTCCATAACTGTTTGATAAGCGTCTCTATCGGTGAGTTCTTTTTGACGGTTTGTGTTTGAATATCTCATCAATTTATTAAAGTATCGGAGTAGTTTCAAGACAATGTTATATCCCATATTTTGAAATAACAATATAATTCTATTTTGGACGTAACGCCGATTGAATAATGTATTTATAATTGAATAATGTGATTGTGCAATGAAGTAAGTGAATGAACAATTAGAAATACTCAACTGCAAAATATAAAAATGATTCAAATATTTGAGATACCAATAAAAACTTATTTTTGAATCATAATGTAATATCGATAAAATATCGCGAAAAATCACCGCTAATTTGCTTGTGCTTGTTTATATTTCACAGCGACAATCCACAATGGCGGAGCCTTTGCCAAAATTTAAAATTTGCAACGAAGAGGTGGGGCTAGGACAAAGCTCAGTCTTGAAGGAAAAAGCAATTGGCACTTTCATTGAGAGCAGCATCAGAAGAGGTGATAGAAAATACTTGGTTTTCCGGAGGTTAACGTCGCTCACTGTCTACCAAACTTACCAGAGGACATACAATCGTCAATCATCGATCGAGGCATCTCTTAAAAAAACTGCACACTCTTCTTCATCATCATCAGAATTTCAGTGCAGTGAGTTATGTTTCTTTTGCGGCGAAGATGCCTCAGACATGTTTATTCAGAGTTAGGGAAAATATGGACTCCAATCCCGTCCTGCTACTCGAATCGTTACTGAAGACTTTACGATCGAAAAGATATTGAAAACAAGCATAGAGCGAGGAGATGATTACGGTGCTATAATTCTCGATTGTATCGGTTTACAAGATGATGTCATCGCAAAAGCTGCTCGTTATCACACCTGGTGCCATTGTGATTTTAGGAATCCTCGCGTAGCAACGAAGGTTGGACGCCCCATCAATCCAAAAGTTGTTTCCAGACGTAAGGTGTCTCGTTCACAAATTGAATATTTATTTCAGGAGTAATGTAGTCATTAGCATTTTGTCAAACGATGTGATAATATATTAGAAAAGCTTGCATAGAAAAATTTTAACGGACTCTTTTTATAAAAATAGATTGAAAAATGAGGAGCAAGAGCGTAAGCGAATTGTTAAATGTGTTGCAAAAATTATTGCTGAGGACATTCGAAGTAGATTCTACGATTCTGATGTGTATCTAGCCCCGAATTATTTCTTGTAAAATGTCGAAAACGATATTCCCGAGCCATTGAAATTTTTTTTGCGTTCCCTGATAAGCAACGGAAAGAAAATTCCCGGAGCATGGGAAAAAAAGTATTAGTGATTAGCCACTACATAGTTACAGCAGTAAGATTTCGCTTGATTTTACAACTTTTTGACTTGGTTTAGCTGCGGTTTTACACAAGCAGTACGGTTCTAGGCATCTTATCGAGGCTTTGTCAAATGTCGGATTTTGCTCACCGTATAGTGACGCATTACTGTTCGAAGCATCTGTTCTACATGATCCGCAAATTTATAGCCTCGGTGATTCATATATTCAATTCGTTTATGATAACGCCGATCATAATACGAATACTATTGATGGGTTGAAAACTTTTCATTCTATGGTCGGAATCATGTGCGCCACGCCAAGTTTGAGCGTCACATGCAACCAGGCGGTCGCGAATTTGAAAAAGAATGCCACCCGCTGATGTACTGCGTAGTTTTGGATTTGTTTCGTTGGCACATTACAAACGAAAGAATTCCGGGCGTTTAAAGAATATACTTGTTGAAGACATGTTTTAAAGGGCGTCATTATACAGTGAGCAAAGTAGTTCCCAAAAAATTTATCAACAATCCTCCGAGTAATTACGACACCATTTACACGGTTTTACTCGCGGGAGATCGAAAATGTAAGGCGAAAATCAAAAACATATTTTTAACGTTCGATCAGCCATTGTACATCAAAGCACGAGAAATAGTAGCTTGTAAAGATGCGGATGACGATAATTTAACGTCGATCATCATTCGTCTAGGTGGATTTCATGCTGCTATGTCTTTTCTCCGCTCGATTGGATATTAAATGAATGGTAGTGGATTAAAAGAAGCACTTTGCGAAATTTACGCTCCTACTTCTGTTGACAACATGTTAAATAGATATGCTTATATCAGTGCAGTTCGGGGATATACTTTGACTCAATATGTTCTCGCGGGGAAAATTCTTTTACTCTATTATTCTGGATAGCGAAGAAGAGAAATTTATAACGGATCTAATACGCATCGTCGAGGATAATCGGCGATAACTTGGGTCTCAATAGCATTTTAGGATTCGTTGAAGGCTTTACCGCCAATTATCCATGTAGAGTTTGTAAGATGCACCGTTTAGAAATGCATTCAGCAGTTAAAGAAGATCCATCATTATTAAGAAACCAAACTAATTACGAATTGGGCGTTTTAGTCAACAACGGGACAGAAACTGGTGTCAAAGAGAATTGTGCCCTCAATAGCGTCAATGGTTTTCATGTGACTGAAAATATAACTGTGGACGTAATGCAAGACGTATTTGAGGGTGTGTGTTTATATTTCTTGAAAGATCTTCTAAACGTGTTCATTTTTACTAAAAATTTGTTTACCCTACAAACTTTTTATAATCTTGTTAAAAATTTCTCTTACGGTGTGACCGAAAGTGGTAATAAACCACCTAAAATTATCGAAAATCGTTTGAGAGATACTGAATCAATGTTAAACATGTCAGCTGCTGAAAGTCTGTGTTTAATTCGTTACTTAGGACTCATTATAGGACATTTAGTTCCCGAGCAATACTCGAATGGTCTGCCAAATGAGCATTGGGCTATGTACAAACTCTTAAGACAAATAATAGACATTGAAACAAATCCGCGAGTTAGAAGGAACGACAGTCTTGTTTTAGCGAAATTAATTGAAGATTTCCATTCATTGTACCTTAAATTATTTGGCCGTTTAAAACCCAAATTTCATTTTTTACTTCACTACCTACGTCTTCTATTGGAGAATGACCCATTCGCAGTATATTCAACTATGCGTTACGAATCTAAGCATAGGGACTTGAAAATTGCAGCTCAATCTACCAGTTCAAGTAAAGATTTAACATTGACTATAGCGGCAAAACAAATGTATAAAATGTGTGAAACAATACATTCGTTGGAGTGGGAAGACCCGATTAAATTTGGCTCTTCCAGTTCTCCTTCGAATTATCTGAAAAGTATCCTTAATGACAATGTGGAATTCTACGAGCGAGTAGAAATTCCAGGAATTGTATACGATGTTGGCATGTTTATAGTCAATAATGTTTTAACATCTGAAAAAGAATTTGGGAAAATTGATACTATTATTAAGCACAACGGTAGAATACATTTTCAAGTAGAACTTTATGAAGAAGATATTTTTTACGATCGTTATCATGCATATTTAGATTTCCCGAAAAATGTTGAGAATATTATAGAGTATGAAAAAATTCCTGTTAAAACTCCCTGTTTGGATATTGTAAAAAATGGTCAATTATATTTAGCGACACGATATAGCTTGTAAGCATATTTTTGTACAACATTGAGTGAAAAACAGTGTTTGAAGTTTTTTATGTAATTCAAGAACATCATTGCGAATCCTTCCCAATTACATATTTATCAATAGTTTTTCAAACATCATCCAAATTAAGTTGACCTATTTCTTACGTGGGCCAGTAATGATATATTAAGATTTATATACATTTTAAATATTTATAAAAATATGATATCCATTCAACATATTGAAATATTTTTTATTTTCTTAGTATTATATCAATCGTATAGTAAAAGTACCAATATTGATGATCATAATTACTTTTTATTATAAGAACTAATCAAATTGCATGCCGCCAGTTAAGAAGCGATTCTTCCCACAATTTGGAAGATTTTCTGCCAATCTCAAAAGCTCGTAATCTTCCAAGTTCACAAGTAGAACCCCCTCCAAAATGTGGCAGTTAGACGCACGCACACACTGGGCGCGTAACGCCACCGTCGCGAGCGAACAAACTGCCGAGTTCTTTTTCCGTGCACTGGGCCACGCTCTCGCTGAACAACGCTTCACTTTGTACGAAAATGTACGAGAATGGCTGGATAACTGGTTTGATTCAAAAGACGAACAGTTTTATTGGCGTGGCATTCATCACCTTCCGGTAAGGTGGGAAAAATGTGTAAATAGCAATGGAGATTACTTTGAATAATAGTATACCATGCAACATGTGCGTAAAATGCGGTTTTACACACGCGTGGTGATAATGTGCACGAGTGCCCGGCGAAGCCGGGCACGAGTTCAACGCAATCACCACAAGTGGGTAATTCGCACGCACGAGTTGCATACGATATTTTTTGACACAGTGTGCGTAAAATGCGTTTCAATGATATGAGACAATATGACGAAAGTAAGGTTGATGGAGACTAAAGGGGGTGACGTGGGCGGAAGATTGGAATAATATAATTGAAATTATTTGTGAAAATTATTATATTGAATTATGTGTTATTTTCAAAATGAAATACACAATAAATGTTTATAAGGCGTTTCGTAACTTTATACAACTTAATTTAATTCGCAAGTTAAGCACAGTTCATAATAACGGAAAAAAATTAATTAATTAATGAATTAGTTGTTGAAATAAACTATTGCATTTCATGAATTATAAAATATATATAAATTTTTTTTTCTTTTACGCACACTGTATCGTAATAAGCCGTTTTACGCACTCATATGAGTGTGTAAAAACGCATTTTACGCACACTGTGTCAAAAAATATTTTTGATCATTTTCATGCAACAGACGTGTAACTTTTGCAAAAAAATTCCGGTTTCATACTTTTAGACCTGCTATAATATCAAAAGAATTTGAAGATTCGTTTTGTGTCAGCATCGGAAGGATCTTTTCTAAGAGATGACGATTAATTTAGTGAGAAGTAAATAGTAGTTACCCCCGGTTGATCTGTCAATGAGTACCTGTTAACCTGAGTTCGTTGAGTTTTTGAGTCGAACTTTACGTAAATGAACAAAACTGAGACCTTACCTAAAGTTTTTCAATAATTCCGGATCGATATTACAACTTTGGGATTCGAATCGGCACACTCCCGGCACTTTGAATTTCTCTGAAGCGACACTCTTTTTAATGAAATATTAATGTGATAGTGGCACGATATGTTTATCAACTACACAAATTTAGTCTTGAAGCTCACGATCGGATGAGTTGCTTTCTCTGATGGCCCACTCTTTGATGAAAAAGTTAAGTAACAGTGGACGAATGTATATTTATTAGCATATGCTTAGAAGGTCGGGTAATAAAATACATAATTTTCAAGTGGTAGCTCAGAATAATCGAAAAAAGGCATTTTATGCTATCAGCTTGGCCCTTACTACGCTATTTAATGATGGGGGGAATATCAACTCAATTCTGAGGTCTTATTTAAGGGGTTACACCATTTCGGTCGCTTCAAAAAATCGAATGTTTTTGTGTTCTCAAAGTACTCTTTCTTGTATATTTGAAAATAATATGCCGTTACATAGAAATCGATATCGAAAGTAAAAGGGCAATTTTCGAACTGTAGAAGTAGAGGCGCGGATTATCGGGCTAACATTCTCACACGGCAGCTTTCGAAAACGGAGTCTTGTACCTATTACCTGCCTAGATCTACCTCATGAGTCATTGACTTTGTCGACCTGCGAGTAGATGGTTTTTATCCTATTGACAGTTGAAATGTTTCGAAGAAAGAGTCATAAAGGCTAAAACCGATGTGTGTGTACAGTAGGGTGGTCCTTATTTATTTTTTTCTTAACTCGTTTGCTTCCACTATCATAATTCGCTCGTATGTTCAAAAAAAGGAAGTAAATTAAATTTCAGCCAAATCGGTTAATATTTACTCATCAAACATAGGACTAGGAATTTTCCATGAGATTTACATAGGAGAAATCGCAGAAAAAGAAAAATTTGCATCATTTTTTTCAATTTTTATTTCAGTCATTCTATTTTGTGGTAAATTCTGGAAAACCAGAATATTTACGTTTTTCTTACATAATATCCAAATACCTTTAAACGCAAATCATTTTAAATAGGGCTCATTTGATTGGAAATTGCATAAGTTTTTCAACAGTCCTTGTAAAAAGTTTGTGTTTCTTGTTTTATGGAGTTTTCACTCTTCAAACGTTATTTTGTCAAATTTTAGACCTTGATCGTAACGCACATTATGACGTAGAAAATGTTGATAGCCACATGCAATAACAAGTTGACTAACCAAAAGAGGAGGTTAATGAAGCCCTACCATACCAACGCACTACTACGTGCACTCATCACACATATAAGCATCAATACATGTACCTCGTCAGAATTAATCTCTCCAAAAACAACCTACAAACCTTAAGGCCATATACCAACCCCATTTCTGTAAAAAATGAGATGAAAAAAGATGATTATGAATTATAAAAAAAATCCTTTGAAATTTTTTGTTTGTTATAATTAATAGTATATTATGTGCCTAGGCGCATAATGAGGGTTATTACGTGACGAGCGACAATGTTCGCAGGAGATCAAAGCCGAGACAAAGCCAAGGCGCGATCAGTCCTGCGAGCATTTTAAGTGAGTCTCGTAATCACCCGAATTGTGTGCATTGGCACATATTCTATTTTATGTGACTTCAGTGCGTATACAAGTTTTTATGCGTACACTCGAATCTAATCTAGTATTCATCACGATTCTCGTCCATTGCACTTGATATTTCGCAACTAGTTCCGACCATTTTCATTTTCTCGATCTTGTGTAGTATTAGCGTATTGTAATAGAGCATGCGCAGTTTAAATGTACAAGGCTTTGTCAGCACGGTGCCAACGCTGTACGAAGAAGAAGAAGAATAAGAAGAAGATTACGCTCCGCTATATGGTTGTGTATTACGATACAAAGGAATGTAATGTAAAAATTGAACAGCGCATGTGCCTATAACCATACAGTGGAACGTAATCTTCTTCTTATTCTTATTCTTCTTCGTACAGCGTTGGCACCGTACTGACAAAGCCTTATACATTTGAACTGCACATGCGTCTATTACAATACGCTACTACTAACTACTACACAAGATCGAGAAAATCAAAATGGCCGGAACTAGTCGCGAAATATCAAGTGCAATGGACGAGAATCATGATGAATACTAGAATAGATTCGAGTGTACGCATAAAAACTCGTATACGCACCGAAGTCACATAAAATAGAATACGTGCCAATCCACACAAATCGGGTAATTACGAGACTCGCGACAATGCTCGCAGGACTGATCGCATCTCGGCTTCGTCTTGGCTTCGATCTTCTGCGAGCATTGTCGCTTGTCGCGTAATAACCCTCATTATGCGCCTTGGTATAATATACTATTATGACCAGACATACCTATAATAATGTATCTTATTTCATTCTACAAATTTTCAGTTATCTGACATATTTTTTATAGAAATGGGGTTACACAAACTGAAATGCCGGTAAACTAGGCATCTATTTACGTGATCAGGTTGGTCCATGGTTTTAAGTGGGATGTCAGCATAAGAAATAACACAACCTCAACGGAATCAATAGACTGGATTCAAGAAGAACTCACCAATAGATCACTCAGCAATAAATACTTATAATTAATAATTCTATCATTCTTTATCATTAATGTTCCATGGTGCTTACGTTGTGATCTAAATTATTTATATTTTAATAGGCGTGTTTCAAATAATCAATTGCATCTATACACTGACTTTATCTCTCATCCCTTAGAGAGGATCCTTCTGATCTTAACATAAAAGGATGAAATCTTTTATGGGAAAATTGTTACGTGTCTGACGTAATAGCAGATTCAAATGTTTTTGAAAAAAAATTGAGGGTTAGTTATTAACTCAAAGAAGTCGTTAGTTTCGGTACTACATAGGTCATTTTGATAAATAGAAATGAATCAATTTATTAGTAGTATGGTCTTTTCAAACTTACCTATGGTATGACTAATCACCACAAGAGTATACAGGAATGCCACGAAGAACATTCTTATCATCTTTTTTTCAAAAATACTGTGCCACTATTGATTTGTAAATGAGGAGTGATGTTTATAAGGCTTATGTAGCATTTATATAAAGGTTTCAGCTTTTGAGTAAATAACGATAAAAACTCTTGCCTTGACAAAATGTAATTAAAAAATGTCTTTTCTGATATAAGCGTAAGCCTTATAACATTTTCTCTTTTCGCATTGGAATTTAGTTATCAAATCCCAGAAATAAGTTAGATTTTTTATAGCATACACAAAGAGAAAAATATGCTAATAACTTACAATCAATATGCTTATTCCTGTATATGGGCTATTCTTTTACAAATCGTACAGATTCAAGAAAAAAATTTTTTTGAAATTTTTAAATGTCTTAGATTTTTTTATGGCATCTTCATATCAATTCAGTTGATACCTGTATCGGAATTTTCGGAAACAATTTTTTTTTAAAATCCACTTAGAATTCATTATCTCCGGTTTAACAAATCGAATCGGTTCCAGTTTGTTTTTAGTTCTCAGATTCTTACGTCAGCTCTTCAGATAAATATTTACATGATTTGTTTGGTAATTAACTTAAGGCATTAGTAAATTAATTGTTTAAATAATATTTCCATACTTTTGCTCATATTGAAAAAAATACTTTTGTATGCGCTATGTCCTTGTCTAAAAAACTTTTCCGGGTAAAATCACAACAAGCCTCCCTCGATACGTTTATGCGTTTAGTCGTTCAAGAATAATGTTTATTCATTCAATTTGCATATAATAATGCAACATTTGAACAATATTTTCCTCAATTTTCATCGCAAAATATTGAAAATTGAACCAGTGACAGTGAATCTCCGGAGGCGCCTCGAAAAAAAGTTGTTTTGCGGTGTGCATCCTAACCCGCAACAGAATCATCTGAAACAGAAAAATCAAAATGCATTTGTTAAAGGAGATGTTTCTCGAGGTAACCCTGAGAGGATGTTTTTTTTTCAATTTTTCGTAGCACTTGCAAGCCAAAAAATCGATTTTTGCTAAAAAAAAATTGGCTAATTTGTTATTGTAAAAATAATTATTATTTTAAAAAACAAAAAAGATCCCAGGCTTATTTGGTGAATTATGTGAAAAAGTACTATGCAAAATTTTAAAACGATTTGTCCAGTAGATTTTGAGTTATGGTGTACACGGACTTCAAAAATTACAGATTTCAGAAAAACGCTTTAAAGTTTTGCACGCTAAAAAATTCAAAATAAAACTCGATAATTCTTTTATACTCACACATGGTCGTCGATGCACGGCTCATAGAGCAAAAAATTTTTATCAAGATGATCTAGAGCATCTCTTTGTATTTGTCTACGCAAAACTCTTTCTTCTTTACACAGCAAAAGAACCTTCATTGAAAGTACATGTAGCTACATTGGCTGCAATTTCAACAATTGTATAGAAACCCGGCCTGGAGCAACGGACGCTCAAATACTGATAACTTTGTCAATTTTGCTCCGATCGACTCGAAATTTTGACACAATATTCTTGGGATATTGTGCATCTATTTAAGAAAATAAATGCCCTAAACAGGCATTTTAATGCTTGTAGTATTTAAAAAATTTGAAAAACTTCTGACACATTAAAATTTAAATGAAATATACAATAGAATAATTAGTTCATGAATAATCTCTAATACCTAATCAATAAATTAACCTAAATATTAAAATAAATTGAGAGACCACAAAATGTTTTAAGAAGCACATATATTTGAAGTAATATAACATATTTGTGCAATACTTTTGGGAAATAATACCATTTGAAATGTGATGTTGAAGTTAAATAATAATCAAACATACCTCCTGGTCAGATCGATGTTCTTTGTTAGTCTTTCTTTTCGTAGATGATTTGAGCAAATTGAGGCGGCATGTGTTGCATATTTTTTGTTGAACAGACTTTTTTGTTATAGTTTTCTCCGCTGCCAATAAAAATTTCCCAGAAACTTTTCTAAGTGTCTGGTTATTATGTACTTTCGGATGAGGGTATAAACTAAAGGGATTAAAATCTATCCCTTTGGATAATTTACCCTTCGAATAATTTTGATGATTTCAGCATTTTTTCAAATCATATGTTTTTGCTTCATCTAAATGCAAATACGGAAAACAGTTTTGCGTGTGTTAGCAATGTTTTCGAACGACTAAATGCATAAACGTATTGAGGAAGGCTAGTTGCGAGTTGAGCTGCACACGATTGAACACGTCGTGCGCGCTACACACAGCGTGCAAGATGCGCGCTCGAAAATATTTTATACCTTCCGAACTAATAAAGTCTCCACTTTTGTATATTATTCATTTTTTGGACAAGGACATAGCCTTTATAATAGTATTTTCTTCAATTTTTTAAATTATGGGCAAAAGTATGGAAAAATTGTTTAAACAATTAATTTGCTAATATCGTTAATTAATTGACAAAAACAATTATGTAAATATGTATCTGAAGAGCTGACATAAGAATCTGAAAAAGAAAAACGAACCGGAACCGATTCGATTTATTAAATCGGAGATAATGAATTCTAAGTGCAAAAGAATTTACCATTTCATTAAATTTTGTCAAAATTTATGATCGATATTATGTGAAACAAATACTTTTTCTAAAAATCCCGATACAGGTGTCAGTTCATTTTTTGAGTAGAAGCTACAAGAAAAATTTCATGCGAATATAAATTCTGAAGTCAAAATAAGTGTACGATTCGTAAAAGAATGTCCTATATACATATACATAGTGAGGAATACCATCTGTATTGCTAAAAAAATGTCCAAGAAAAAATTGAGTCGTTAAAAAGTACAGTCATTGTAATATTCAGAAAATGTTTAGCTGTTAGAGAAATTGTATTCATAAGTTTCTATTATTATCAATTTCTTAGTGTCACGTCTCGCGAAGCATTTGAATCTACCATAGGCTCCTGACACGATGGTCACTCTCATGCTCCAGTCTGAACAAAAATGGATGTTTATCGAGTCATTCGTCACCGTGGTGATAAAGGCGAGGGAGCTCGATGGGCGTGCGGAGCGCGGCAATTACGACGGCCAGTAGAAATCGCATCAGGGCCTGCACCCACGGTCCTGCGTCTCGGGCGGACTTGGCTGTTCACGTCGTTCGCGGAAGGAATCCTTGTATTCCTCCCTTAGGTGGCACGGATAGTCGGTTTGCCTAACGGGCGTGCGGTCGCGGATGGGAGTCCCGGGTGAACGGACGACGGAAGAGTCGTACGCGTCTTTAAGCTGGAACCAACCGCTCGTGAAGTTTAAAGAGAAGACTGGTGGCGAGCGTGGTAAATTCGAAGCTACTATGTGCAGCTGTAGTCTGCACAAGTACCCTTAACAACCATGCTATCTAGAAGAAGTTGTTCTCGGCATAGTGAGGTGTGGTGCTGAGAATAGTCTCAGCATACCAAACTGTGTCAACGAGTGCTGTGCTGGTCCTGGCGAGCGTCCCGACAGTAGAATTATTGGCGGAGGAAAGGAAGGAGACCTATCAGTTCTGTAAGAAGCTTACTTGTATAACCAACCTGCAGGAAATCGCTCGCGCGAAGGAGGCCATCCGCAAGGATGGAAGGCGCAGTCTCGTCGAGAAATGGCAAACGAGATGGCATGGTGACCAGTCCGGGAGACAGACATACCATCTAATTCCGGAGCGTGCCACCTGGCTGAATAGAAAGCACGGTCAAGTTGGCTTTTATCTGGCGCAAGCGCTTTCGGGCGATGGTTGCTTCAATGCGTACCTGAGGCGCTTCAAGAAAAGTGAACATGAGTCGTGCTGCTACTGCGGATCCTCTGTGACTATGCAGAACACACACTCTTTGTCTGCGCCAGGTGGGGCGCGGCAAGGGAAGCTTCAGATTGGGTGGTGGGTGCATAGCTCACTCCTGACACGATGATTCCTCTCATGCTCCAGTCTAAAGACATATGGATGCACATCGAGTCCTTCGTCAACTCAGTGATGAGGACGAAGGACTTCGATGGGCGTAGTGAGCGCAGCAACGGGGACGGAAATAACGAGAGACAGTAAAAAATCGCTTCGGTGCCTGCATCCGTGGTCCTGCGTCCCGGGCGGGATTGGCTGTCCATGTCGTTCGGGGGAGGGATCTTTTTTTGCACCCCTGGTTGGCGTGGTTAGTCGCTTTGCCGGGCGGGCGTGTTTCCGTAGGTGGGGGTTCTGGGTGAATGTATGACGGCAGAGTCGTACGCGACTTCAAGCTGAAACCAATCGTCCGTGAAGTTTAAAGCCGAAAGTCGGGTCTGCGGGCGGTGTATTGGTTCGAAAGAGGAGGTTTTTGGTTTTAACAGGTATACTTAGACCCGTCCTAGGAGAGTCCTGTACAAAGTCTTTAAAAGATTTCGCCATGTTTACTCCTCATAAAAAAAAAATAGCATACTTGACCTTCAGCTGATTGGAGGTATTTAATCTAGGCTTGGAACAAAGCATTGAACATGTTTTTTATTATATTGTGTTCTCTATTGTAAAAAATAAGAGCGAGATTACTATGGAAGATATTTTATCTTGCTCCTTACTATTTTCAAAATAGAAGTTATATCATTTGTAACGATAAAAGATTTCTGAATTTGATTTTGATGATTTTAATGCAAACATTTTATTTTCACAAGCTAGAAATATTTCTCTGGAATTTTTCTAAAATTTCTGGAATGCAATAATTTTATTAATTCTTTTTAATAATAATATAATAATAATATTTGAAAAATTATAAAAATTTTCTAAAACGACTATATAAATTTTTCTAACGTCTCCAGTCAATTTTCAAATTCAATATGAGATTTTTATATGAAATTTTGACTGATCGTTCTTTCTTTTATTAACGAACTTAATAATTAGCCATTAAAATAGAAATTGTATCTGGCCAAGGGAAACATTGATAGATTCATCATGCAAAATTTCTGCCAATTAGCAAAAGAAGCTCAAATGACAGGGAATAAGGACTTTCAAAGGCTTGTGAAATTCAACACGCGGAAATCAATCGAATAGGAACAGAAGAAGATTTAGGACAAAAATAAATTGTTTATAACAATGCTAATGATGTTCAATGGCAGCTGATTATGAAAATCGCTATCACAGCAACTTTTCACAGGATGACACGAAATATTTTCTAGCCATGTATGCAGAATACTATACTTATAGATTGATGCTGAAAAACTTTACTAATTATTTCTTTGGCACTTTCTTTCAAGTTGTACTGTTGTTATTCTTCAAAAGTATTTGAAGCATGTCTTCTAACAACGAGCTTAGCAAAAGCTAATTCTTGATTATTTTTAACTACATACATACATACTTACCTATAACAGTATAGACATAAAGTAAGGTTCCAAGTACATGCGTATATGTATGTCGATAACCATGCTTGCTGACAGTCGCGGAAACTCGTGAACTCGCGGCTAGTTCTCACGCAGGTCATACTATCGGGATCAAAGTCCATTGATGCTCGGTGCGGTATCTCTTTCTCTCGTCTTTTCAGCTATGTTACTTAATATGTATATGTTGACAGGTCGGTGCAATTGTACTAGGTCATAATTGCACTGACTCATCTATTATTTTACAACTTGGTTTATATTCTTATAATATTTATGAAGTACATGAATTTTTGGTGTTTATATTCTAAAATATTATTCAAGCTAATTTGCGGATCCCCAATAATGTGATTGATATTATTGATTGATTATCCATTATTGGTTATCGCTGATTATTATGTGCTATTGTTTGATTATTATTACCAATCATTTAATGGCTGTTCTTAACAATAATGAATATTATTGTTATTTTTATTAAATAATTATTAATTTTTTATTGGCTTGGTTCTCTACATTTCCGACGGTAAGGTAGTTTTCCTATTTTATGCAACTCAACTGCCTTGTCGATCTCAGGTAATTATCCTATCGACAAGTAGTTATCATCGCAGTGATGTGCTTTACGTTCGTCAATCGCCTGGTTGTATGCCGGGTTGCCTTGCTGTAGGCGTGATTTTAAATTTTTATTAATTTTTACGGGATGTAACAGTCCTCCCTCCTTAGAATAGTCATCGTCCTCGATGACAAAAGTTAGTAATTAGTTGGCGATTGACGCTCGTAACTCATTTTATTGTTAATAACGATCAGTTTATTTTCCTTATTCTTGTTTGAATTTAGTCTTATTTTTCGCAAGTTATCGTTTTCTATATTTCTGCGGATTTTGTGAAATGAGTGTATTTTTGTTATGTCTAGTGTATCGTGTCTTGTGTCATCCAGAAGTTCCAAGCGATTCAGGTAAGTGATACTTTTCCTTGAATTTGTCTCATATTCTTCATAATTTAGTTTATTAATTTCTTCAGTTCCAATTGTGCATAGTAAGATTTTGTAATCATCATCAGTTTGTGAGATGGGCAGCTGCACTCTTTTGTGTCGAAGATGTGTTAGCTGGCAGTTAATAGTTAACCATGGAGAACTAAGGATCATCTTCGAGCGGGTCAGCCACCATCCCCTACTCCCTTTGGATTGAGAACAACTCTCATTTGCCCTACAATCTTTTGGTGGATCGTGGGGTGCCTCGTGATCTAGGTGAGTGATCTTCTCCTTCCTTTTGTTTTTTTTGTGTTTCGCTAAGTGGGGTGTGTTATATAATAGCTTCGGTTTATTCCCATTATTCCTCAAAAGTGTCTTCGCGAGTGCCTTCGTTGTTTCCCTTTTTTGTTACTTCTCGGGCCGAATGATGGACGTTCTTGGATCTGAAGAGGCCGTTGCTGATTTTGATTTATCATTGCTGGATGATGTGGCTCAGCAATATCCGGTTAACGGGGGAGACGCGTCTTCTTCTGGCAGTTCTTCAGATGCATATATAAATTTCTTTGATTTCTCGACTGGTGCTGGACGATGCGTTTCGAGATCGGATAGTTTATCTCTGCGCATTTCGTCGATAGAGGAGCGCTTAGGGATTTACCACGTTGCTGTTTGGGGTGTCAGGGCGGATACTATTCTCTCAACCTTCGCGGCTTGTTGTTCCGAACTTTTTGGATGGTCTGTGTCTATTTCGGACTTCACGGTAATCCATAGGTTGGATGCTCGTCGCAAGGGGTTTTTGCTGAGTGTGTCATCCCTTGCCCTTAAACGGCAAATTTTGTTGAAGACTGCCGATTTTCAGCTTCGAGGGTTCTTCGTAGGAATCTGTTGACATGTGTGTGGCTGTTGCTCTTAATTTATTTTTTTTTGAATTCCAATGTCGTTGTTTTTATTGCTAATTTTGTTTAGTTGCTTCTTATGCATATGTGCAATTATTTAAAATTCTTTTTTCTTTTCAGGTTCTTATATTTGTGCGCCTCAAATTCCACCTGCCAGCTCTATGAGGCAGGTGTACAACTTAACCTCTTCTTTGGTGCCTTGGATGCGTTTTTTATGGTTCCTGACGCAGGAGCTGATGTCAGGAGAACAGTCGAGTGGTGGAGCAAGCCGTGGACTCGAGCGAAGTGTGCATGTTGATCTGCACACTCTGGCGGAGGCTTGTCGGGAGTCCCTTCACATAGTAGAAGGGTTGAACCGACTAGTGGTGGAGGACATCTCGCCCTTGCCTGCGCAGTATCGCCGAGTTTGCTGCCATTCGGTTCCTTCTGACATTTGTCTGGAGCAAATATCATTTCTTTTAATACTATCATTATTTTTATTATTATTGGTTGTGTATATATATTTTGATTCATTGTTCATTTCTTTATAATTCTTTGTTTGTTTTCAGCGTCCAGGGTACCGAAGATAGGTTCTGTCGCTGTGGACGATACGTGAGGATATCGACGTCCGAGCCTGTTCGATGTTCCTGCGGGTCCTTACTGGCTAGTTACGAAGGTAATTAAACTCTTTTCCTTTTTTTTTTTTTTTTTTTTTTTTGTTTTGTTTGGTACTACCCTTTTTCTTTTCAAATTTTAGATTTTTAATTAATTACTTGTCTTTTTCAGTACCGCGGCGTGAGGTAATTTACTGCCGTCGGCCAGTGATCAGAGGACATCGGGCGTTTCCAGGACTGCGGAATTCTCCGTATCATCCACGGATCTGATGTGTTTGTGTGGTTTTGTTGTATGTGTTTGTGTGTGTATGTTTTACGTATTTTATGTATATTTTATATGAGTAGTATTTACAGATTTTGGCTTGTAAAAACTTGTTATTTCTCTTTTTGAATATTTAAACATATATTAGGAATTTAAACTGACCAATCGGTAGAATGTATTGATTTGATTCAATTTAATAGGATTTTATTTTTTTGTTCTCATAATTATTTCGTGGGATTTGTAATTGTATCAATTCAATACATTTTATTTTGTATGATTTACCCTTCCAAGCCATTTCCTTTTCCTATCATAAATAGTGTTTAAGTTTGTTGACTATTTTTAATTTTACTAAATATTTTTAGTATTATCCACATATCTATGTAGGCATATGTGTGTAAAATTTTGTGTATACCCTATAGGGTTTTCATTTTCAATAATCTATACATATGCGTACATGTATATTATTCCTACTTCTATAATTACTAGTGTTTTGTTGGTCAAAGGTTCGTTGTCCTTTAATTAATTTTAATATTAAATTTTCTTCCTCTTACTTTTTAAAAAAATAAAATTCTTTATTATTAATTCTTAATTAAGAGAAATGAATTTCTGTTAATTAAGCCTTTATTATTAACTTTTAATAAAAATGGAACGAACTTTTGATCAGGAAAACATACTGGCGAGAATGTTGCTGACGATGATAGGCGTGCTGGTCATCTAGTCGCTCCCATTGACGTAGAGAGGCGGATCGCTGTTCTTCCTCTATGCCGTGGTGTCAGGTTGCATGCTCGGTGCCATACTGCTTACTGCTTCCTCTCTTCGCATGATTATTTTTCTCGCGCTAGCCATTTTGTCGGGAGCGCCTTATCTCGTTGACGTAAGTCTATCCTGCTGGACTGCGTAAATGCTTCGCAGGTTAATCTAACTACAGGCGTCGCTGACTGGTACTGTAGAGTTCTTTCATTTTTATTTAATTTTTGATGAAAAACATTTTTTTTTTTTTTTTTTTTTTTGTGTAACTTTCCGTGTCCTCCCTCCTTAGATTTGTCAGCGTCCTCGGTGACACAGGAGGTGGTATTTTAGACAATTCGGATATTTCGAATTGTAAATTTAGTAGTTTCTGTTTGTACTCGAATTTCAGGGATGTTTACTGGTTGTAAGTATTGTAGTTCTGTTGGTGCCTCTTCCTTTTGAGGGGTTCTTTTTGGGTTTTTTAAACATTTTAGGATTGAATTTCTTCCAAAATAAATCATAATTATTATTATTATGATTATTATTGCACTAGATCCTCCTGTCCAGTATTTATTATGTAATTGTTTATTAAAATTTTGTTCTTCGAATTCTGTCAATTGTTCCTCTATGTTTGAAAGTGATTCGTCTGTGTGTAGCCTTTTCCAATTTCCTATGTGAGATTTTTCCCACGTAAAAGGTGTTATTTTAGGAAGTTGCTGAATTGTGTCCAACTTTGGAAGAATTTCAGTTATATTGAAAGTAAAATTAGGATTGTAAATATATTTTTCTGTCCTTTTATTAATCTGAGTTCCGGTTAGGGTGGTATATTTCGTCCTTGCAGTACATCCTGTACCTAATCGGAGTAGTCCTGAATTGCTGAGGTAGCCTTTTGCCAGTTTTCCTTTTATGCAGTTGATACTTATTGGCTCTGGATTTTTTGTTGAAGAAATCCAGGCAGATAACGAAGGGATGTAGTTCCAATACATTTCTTCTTCTATTTTCATCCTGATGTCACAAAGGTGAATGGTATCCTTTGATGGTCTTATCAACATCAAACACTCGCATGAGTTGGTTGTGGAAACTTCGTGCTTGGGCTGGGTGTTGTTGGTCCATTCTGCTACTGGATGATGCTGCGTATCAGAAAATATATATAAGTACTTTTCAAGATAGGTTTTATTTAATGTTATCCCTTTACTCTGTTAAATTATTGTACTGCTGAATTGGGGTTTTTGATTTATCAAAATTAAATTTTATGATTTCATTACAGTTTATTTTGATTATTTTTGGTATACTACATGATCTTTAATTCATATTATAATTGATGCATATATGTGCCTCTGCTGGACAAATACTAAAAATGTCTTCGTACTTCATTTATTTTGTCATAGTAATCTAAAAAAAAATTTCTATTATTTTCCTGAAAATGTTTCAATTAAACAAAAGTATGTTTGATGTGGTATAGTACATGTACATGATTTTGCGTGAAATTACTCTGTGTGTTTTGAAATTATAAGCATGGAACTAGAATAAGTAGCAGATATTGATTTATCTCAAATTTTCTACATAATTTCTATGCAAAGTTATTATTTAGACAAATTATATTTAGACAGTTTTCGTTGGAAGATACTTATCATTAGGTGATTGCATTTTATTCATTCAAAACGAACAATAAAATTTATACATAAACCGTTCAAGTGAGTTAAGCCATAGTGTTACCTGAGAGCGACCATGTTAGCCGGCTTATGATTTCACTATTAACCAATACCACGTCGCTCCTGTCCAGTGTTCCACTGGATTGCGTTCCATGATTTTAGAAGACTGTACGGTTCTAGAATATCTTGCTTGTCGTATCTTTCAGGTAAGACAAAAGGTTCACTAGCCAGTGACATGTAAAGATTGTCAGGTATTGGTAAGATGGTTTGGATAGCAGATCCAAATATCGTCCTGGCGGGAGTGCTTGATTTGTAGATCGGCACGTACAGTGATAATTTGTTGATCGGCACGCGTCTGGCGGCAATGTCGATAACCATGCTTGCTGACAGTCGCGGAAACTCGTGAACTCGCGGCTAGTTCTCACGCAGGTCATACTATCGGGATCAAAGTCCATTGATGCTCGGTGCGGTATCTCTTTCTCTCGTCTTTTCAGCTATGTTACTTAATATGTATATGTTGACAGGTCGGTGCAATTGTACTAGGTCATAATTGCACTGACTCATCTATTATTTTACAACTTGGTTTATATTCTTATAATATTTATGAAGTACATGAATTTTTGGTGTTTATATTCTAAAATATTATTCAAGCTAATTTGCGGATCCCCAATAATGTGATTGATATAATTGATTGATTATCCATTATTGGTTATCGCTGATTATTATGTGCTATTGTTTGATTATTATTACCAATCATTTAATGGCTGTTCTTAACAATAATGAATATTATTGTTATTTTTATTAAATAATTATTAATTTTTTATTGGCTTGGTTCTCTACATTTCCGACGGTAAGGTAGTTTTCCTATTTTATGCAACTCAACTGCCTTGTCGATCTCAGGTAATTATCCTATCGACAAGTAGTTATCATCGCAGTGATGTGCTTTACGTTCGTCAATCGCCTGGTTGTATGCCGGGTTGCCTTGCTGTAGGCGTGATTTTAAATTTTTATTAATTTTTACGGGATGTAACACCGCTTCTCAGTTTTTGTACCTTATTTCTAATTTTATTATACTATTATCCTCCCAATCAGACACTTTGTTTCACACTTTCACGAGACAAACAACCTCCTTCGACGCTTCGACCGAAAGCCAGATTTAGGAAGTACTCATACCTTCTATTAAGTGCGCAACTAAGTTCCCGCTATTTTTTTTTTATGAAAATGCAACTTTATTAGGAAAAAATGGTTACAAATGAATTATTCCAAGTATTGCCCATCGTTACCTACAACTTTTGCCCATATGCCGGGTAAAGCTCGAATACCGTTGCGGTAAAAGTGTTTATCTTTTGAGGCTATCCATGAAACAAGCCATTTTTCGATGTCTTCATATGAGCGGAACTGCTGATCAGCCAGACCATGTACGAATAGAACATGAAATTCCGTCCTAAAATATGTAACATTTTACATGACAAACAAATGTTAAATACAAAACTTTTATGATTTGAAGATATCTATTTTACGGTGAAATCGTAAGCCAGCCCCAAAACCCAATTTGGGTCCCGCTTCTTTTTATACACACTATATAAGAATAAATGTAGGGATCGAATGTGATCAGAAAAACATAAATTATGATTAAAGTTACATCCAAATTTACACCTTAAGATATGAAGCAAAATTGAAATATGGAAATTGAGTAGACACGTTATAAAAATTTATTTAGTCGTTTTAGAAACAATTGCTGTATGGCACGTGCGTAGCGCCGTCCTGCTGGAACCAAATTTTGTCCAAGTCTTCCTCTTCAATTGCCTTGAAGAAAAATTTGGATAACATTGCGCGATATCGCTCACCATTAATGGTTACGGCGGTTCCTTCTTCATTTTCGAAGAAAAATGGGCCGATGATTCCACCAGACCAAAATCCGCACCATACAGTGACTCGCGCTGGGTGCATTGGCATTTTCTGTAGGTAGCTATTAAAGATAAATGTTACGCCAACCATCCAGAAACAATTCAAGATCTAAAGTACGAGATTCAAGCTGCTGTTGCTGCCATAAGGCCTGAAACCATCGAGAAAGTACTCCAAAATTGGGTGGATCGGATAAGCTACTGTAAACTCAGCCGTGGTGGTCATTTGTCCGAAATTGTTTTCCACAAATAAATTTCAAAAAACAACTTTTCAAATAAATGTTAGACCTTTGAAAAATATCATGCCGTTTTTTTTTTATTGACTTTTTAAATTTAAAATTTTTTTGTAGTACGGAGCAAGGTCCTGTGTGGAAAAATTTCATGGCAGTCTATTTCCTGATCTGGCCCAGGCCTAAAAATGTCCAGACCGACTATTCTGGATGTTCTGGTCTGGCGTAGATCTGGCGTTGGTCAGCATTCCATGACAAAAAAGTTTGTATGTGGGGAACGAAATCTTTTTTTTACAAGTTTCGAAAAATTTATAGGTTAGTAAAAAGTTTTTAGAAACATTTATTACGCGATCGCAAACAAATATCTTCTTTTTGAAAATATTGCTACTACTTAATTTTTGGTTCCAAAAATTGCAAAGATTGAGTTGTGACTTTACGCGTCATATTTCTAGTTTTCATCGCTCAAACGTGTTGACAAATCGAATAAACTGTCAAAAGTTTCTGAGCAAGAGCTTGACTGCATTTTTTGATGCTTAAAAAGTGGAATGTTTCTCGTCAAACAGTGATTTATTCTTTAATTAAAAGGAGCATGTAAATAGAGTCACGTTGGTAACTCATGTTTCGTGGTAGGGGTAGAGGGGAATGAACGCTCGACACCTTATCGAGAACTTTGCCGTCGTCTCAGCTTGAGCATTGCCTTAGCGTGAACTAAGTGAACAAACCCCGTGAATCTAATAAAGAAAAGTATAAGAAAACATTTAATTGTTTTGAGAGGTTAGGATTTTTAACCGAAATCGATAGTTATTCAATTAAAATGATTTTACAAACAAAATTTTATCAACTGACCAGCCGCGAATTAGTGGCTGACCAGTAGCTGACCAGCTGCTGGCTTGCGTCTGACCGGCTGCTGGCTTGAGGCTGAGCAACCTATGGCTTGTGGCTGAATAACGGCTGATTGTACAAAAACGGTACACTTCTGGCCAGCCCCAGACCAGGCCTGATAGTCAGCGCCAGAACTGGAAACCAGACAGTCTGGTCTGGCGATGGCCGGAGCCATGAAATTTTTCCACATGGAAAAAAATTATTTTTCGAGTACATTTGCATTCAAATTTGACAATAGTGAAAGCAATATGATAGAAGATACGTTCAATGCTCTGTTCCAAGGATAGATTAAATATATATAATCAGCTGAAGGTCGAGTACATGCTGATTTTTGTTCATTATCATTATCTTAATTTTTTTCTATAAGTCTGTCTTAAAAGGCAAATTTTACATTTTACAGCTTTTTAACATCACACTTTCTTCATATTCATTTCTGATTTAATGGCAATTATTCAAATAACGATAACTAGTCATAAATAATTTGATGATTAACACTGCAAAGCCTCCGCAGTCTGCGACTAAGAGCAGTCCAAACCATCGTTTCCGTATGGAATCCCACTGGGAGTGCTTCGTCGCCGAGTGGTGTCTTCCCCGGTCCATGAGGAGGCGAGGTTGCTGTGAGACTAGCTCCATCGAGGTGGTGTGCCATGCAGGATCAGGAGCCAGCGCCTTCGGGACCTTGAACAGGTAGTGCGTATTCAACACAGGTGTCGGAGCCTGTGTTTCTTCGAGCGAGTCCGGTCTGTGGGCATGGGCGACATCTTTTTCGCCCCTATCAGCGCAATTCAGGCACCGAGGGGGAGCCTTGCACTCCTTGTCCACATGTGTCGCGCCCTCACACCTCCGGCAGACATCCTTCCTGCCTGGAAGCGTGCAGATACGCGATACATGGCCATATCCTTGGCACCTGAAGCACCGGGCAACCTCGACATGATCTCGGATGCGGCAGTTTACCCACCTCACCCTCAGCCTACCGAGCCTGAGCAAGCTCTGGGCGACCGCCTCGGTTAAACGGACCACCGCAGTCTGCACACCGCCAAAGCGTTTTTACAGCCTGCACTGGTCCACGAGGTCTCGCTTGCCCAGCTCGATGCACAGCGCGGCAACAACCTCTTCTCTTGTGACTGTCTCGTCGAGGTCCCTAACTTCAAGGGACCTCTTCGAGACCAAAGATTTAACTTCGGCCTTTTCCCCGACCGCCTGGTCGAGCGCTTTTTCGAAAGTCTAGACGTCACCCCCCTTTTTGAGGATCAGGAGGACCTCCGCTCCTGCATTTTGGGGGTTAACCTCCGCCTTCATAGCTTTCAGTATATCGGCGTAGGACTCTCCATCCTTCGCCGACACCCTGATAGCGTCACACGACCTGGCGGCCGGAGAGCGCCTCGGCAACTTCCCCTTTGTTTTAGGTTCCTGCGTAGAGGGCACAGGAACTTCTTTCTTCTTCTTCTCTGCTTTTTTTTACTTTTCCACCAGCTGCCATTCCCCATCTTTTTTGAGGCGGGGTGGGATTCCAGCTTCTTCTGGATTTCCACCCCGCTTTCTAGAAGGCATTTCTGGGTGTTAAGCATTCCGCTCAATACCTTTGTGGCCTCGTTCACCTTATCCTTCACGTGTCCAGGGTTATTTCTCAGCATGCCCTGCTGGATGACGCTGAGATCCCTGGCCAAGGCCTCCATTTTTTTGCTTTTCTCCCTCAGGATCTGAAGGACGTCCTGCCATTCTCAGCTCCTGGGGAAGCACCCAAGTCCACTTTCCCCACCGCTATTAAATTAGGATCCATAAATCTTTTTACCAGCGCATCGTGCGTAGAGGAGCGGGTCGGAATAGTTGGGAACGGCTGTACCCTCGGACGAAGGACCTACCCCAGTTCCCTGAGGCCCAACCTCCGCTTAGCCGGTCCCGGAATACACGGACAGACCGGACTCGCTCGAAGAAACACAGGCTCCGACACCTGTGTTGAATACGCACTACCTGTTCAAGGTCCCGAAGGCGCTGGCTCCTGATCCTGCATGGCACACCACCTCGGTGGAGCTAGTCTCACAGAAACCTCGCCTCCTCGTGGACCGGGGAAGACACCACTCGGCGACGAAGCACTCCCAGTGGGATGCCATACGGAAACGATCGTTTGGACTGCTCTTGGTCGCAGACTGCGGAGGCTTTGCAGTGTCCCCCAGGAGATTCCATACACCAAATTGCTCTTAGTCTCTTTCAAGAGAGAGACCGTTTATAGGTTTTCCTCTCAAATTCGAAGGACACATATCATAGTCATGCGGCGCTGACGTTCATTCTGTTCACTCATTCCTCACAGGCACTCGCAGACTCATTCTCCGCGCCGCTACCTGGGGCATACATCCTCCCTCCATGCACGTGGATAGACGCGTTTATAGCGTCCCCCACTTTCAACCTGGGATAGACCCGTTTATGGGGCACCCTTCACGCAATGGGAAGATGCCAGTCTATAGAGCCCCCTGCATTTGTTCACCGATTCATCGGGACACTACAACCTCCATGACCCGAGGGCCCTCTGCTAAGCCTTCCCATCCGTCCTTTTTTGACATGGCCAAGAGAAGAACTTCGTCAAGGTAGCAGTCCGAGGGGAGGACATTTTCTGGTTATTGAGAGGTTTATATCACTATTCCTGAAGGAAGCTTCATACTTCAGAATTTTTCCGTATCACTACCTATTTATGATAATCAATTATATTATTTTCAAAATTAAAATGTATGATTTTTGCAAAAACTAATTACTAAACATTCATAAAATAATCGAAGGATTGAAAGAACTATTTGGTTGAATTATGGGTCCATTAAATGTTGATTTTCTTTGTAAGAACAGGATGGAAAACTTTACACAAAGTTAACACTTTGTGCATGCGCTAAAAATTAAAAAATTTCCGTTAATAATCTTTTAACCAGATAACCTTCAGTTCCTTCTCCAATCCGTGCTGGGTTCGATAATTGCAATCTTGATCATCTCTCTTCTTTGGAACCTTTCAGTTTCACCAGTAGGTCTTTAGAATACGTCTCCCTAATTTCCTGAACTATGACCCCCCGTTTGTAAGGTTTAACGCGCTTTATGAGTTCTTTTAGAATACGCCATCAAGAAAGTTCTATCTGGAATTTCAGTGCATAGTATGCCATCGTCAAGTGCATTCCAGAGATCTGGTCCTAGAATGGATCCTTGTGCCGATCCTTGTGCCGATGTCCCTCTCTTGGGGACCGTCACTGGTGTCATAAAATGGTAAAGGTAATGCCTCACCCTGCGAAGCAAGTACTCCGGTATCTTGAAACTGTATTCCAGAGCGTCCAGAATTCGTCCCGTCTAGCTAAATTGAAAGCATGAAGAGGCCGATGTTGCAGAAATACATAAATTGTAGATGATACATTGTAGGTGACAATTCTTCAAATAACTTACGGTATGGAAAAATAAATACATAGAAATTTTTGTTAAACATTCGTAAGGCGAACATTCCAGGATCCAAAAGATTCCCTCTTGAGGCCGAATCCAAAATAAAAGTGAAGGTCAAATCCCCATACAAAAATCCATTTAAGAAGTGATAGTTTTGGACACAGTCAGTAAACAATTTTTTCGTCACGGATATTCAAAACCTTTATCTTTCCCCTTTTGTTTCAAGATTGTCTAAAGCAGTGTTCCCAGATCGTGGAACTTAGCGGCCCCCATCACTGACCCGTATGGAACCTTACGCAAGCAAACACGGCGTGTCGATGTGTCCCCACTTCCTCACTTCGATTTCACGCTGCCGGCTATTGAGCAAAGATCAAGAATTATGTTTCTCTCAACTTCATGTGAAAGAGAGGCGAAGCAGACGACAAATTCAAAATTTCCAAATCATATTTCTTGTCAAAGTGTCTAGGAAACTAACAAGGGCAATATAAGCACTGTAAATTTTAATTTTAATTCATACTTGCCTCAATTAAAAACCATTACCTAACATGTAGTATTATTTTTTTAAATTCAAATTTAACGTTTGCTGTAGTATATTTTTACAAAATTAATTTTTTTTTCTTAACTTGGGCTTATTATAAGCAAAATTGTATTAACTTCCATTCTTGCGCAACAGGAAAATTTATTTAATCTTTTATTATAAAAATTAAGTCACTTTGTCAAAAGCTGAAAAAACAGGTGAACCTATAATTTCCGAAGATATTGTCTGTGCAAAGGAAGCCATTGTCTCCGCCCCGCTTGTAATCATTCGAGATCGACATCTTGATCGATCCCCTGGAGTATAACAAAACGCACGCAAACATTTATACCGACTTAAAATAAAACTAAGAAGAAGATAATCATCTCTCTTTTCTTGTTCCTGAACTTCTAATTCCAAAAACGAACAGGCATAAATTATATCTGAATTCGGATACGAATTTGCACATTGAGATTTATTTGGTGTGAAATTAATGAGACAAACCATTAGTATAGAATATAATAATTTGGAAAAAATTGATGAAATACGTTACATTTTTACATGACAATTTAAGTATATAGGTATAAATGTAGGGTTTGAATGTTCAAAATATACATAAAGTATACCTAAATTACCACACGTAATCGCACAATAACTTTTTTCGGAATGAAGCAAAATTGACAAATGTCATAATAATGAAATACTTTGAAAAAACTCTCAAAATACATAAAATTTTATACACAAATTGTCGCTGTCCCGCGCGATGCCCCCCCCCCCCCCCCCTCCCGAAACAAGCAACCGACTGTCCGTGTATATATTGCAATTGACAGGTAAAAGGTGTTAAGTATTGTACATAAAATTTTATTCTCGATCTTGGCTCAATAGCCGGCAGCGTGAAATCGAAGTGAGGAAGTGGAGACACATCGACACGCCGTGTTTGCTTGTGTGAGATTCCACACGGGTCAGTGGTGGGGGCCGCTAATTTCCACGATCTGGGAACACTGGTGTAAAGAACCATATATTATATTATGTGCCTAGGCGCATAATGAGGGTTATTACGCGACGAGCGACAATGGTCGCAGAAGATCGAAGCCGAGGCGCGATCAGTCCTGCGAGCATTTTAAGCGAGTCTCGTAACTACCCGAATTGTGTGCATTGACAAATATTCTATTTTATGTTACTTCGGCGGATTTACGAGTTCTTATGCGTACACTCGAATCTAATCTAGTATTCATCATGATTTTCGTCCATTGCACTTGATATTTCGCGACTAGTTCCGGTCATTTTGATTTTCTCGATCTTGTGTAGTAGTAGCGTATTGTAATAGAACATGCGCAGTTGAAATGTACAAGGCTTTGTCAGTGCAGTGCCAACGCTGTACGAAGAAGAATAAGAAGAAGATTACGTTCCGCTTTATGATTATAGGGACATGCGCAGTTCAATTTTTACATTACATTCCTCTGTATCGTAATACACAACATTACGATACTCTCAACTGTAGCGTAAAAATAAGTTTACGCGCCGGAGGCACATAAAATATAGTATAGGTTTCTACAGGTCCAAACGGGACATAGCGGGGACATAACACAACTTTCAATAAGTTCCGGGACTAACCCACATATTGCGTTAGTAATATCAAATCCATTCCGTTTTTCAAAAGAACTAACCTTTAAATGACACGTGTCTGACTTTCACTTTAATCAGACCATAAACACCAAAGCTACTGTGGTGAGTGACGCTACTTTTGCATTTGTGTACAAAATGGACAAAAACGAATTTCGTGTGTCCGAAGCGTCCAAAAACGCAACAGTCAGCTGACAAAGTCATGGCGTCAGTTTTTTGGGATGTGCACGGTATAATTTACATCGACTACCTTGAAAAGGGAAAATATATGAACAGCGACTATTACATTGAGTTATGGGTGCGTTTGAAGGACAAAATCGCAAAAGAGCGACCGCACGACCGCACATGAAGAAGAAAAAAATCATCTTTCATCAAGACAATGCACCGTGCCACAAGTCAATGAAAACGATGGCAAAATTGTCTGAATTAGGCTACGAATTGCTTCCCCACCCACGATACTCTCCAGATCTAGCCCCCAGCGACTACTGGCTCTTTGCTGATCTCAAAAAGATGCTCCAGGGAAAAATATTTGGCTCGAATGAGGAATTAATCGCTGAAACTGGAGCTTATTTTGAGGCCAGTGACAAATCATTTTACAAGCATGGTATCGAAAAGTTAGAAAAGCGTTAGAATGATTGTATCGCACTTGAAGGTGATTATATTGGGGAATAAAAATGTATTTTGCAAAACAAATGTTGTTTTCTTAGTTAGTCCCGGGTGTGTAGAATAAATGAAATTTTACTTGAAAAATTTGAGAAATGGCAAAGAACATAAAAGCAAACGCAAATATACTTGTGTAACTACCGACATCTCTATGCATGCGCCTTAACTTTTTCACAATTTTCATTTAATCATTTTAATTATTTTAATTATTTTGTTCATAAACGTGTAAAAACTGCAACTAGTTACTCACATGGTAATAAAATATTTCAGTTTCATAATATATTTATATCTAACAAAATTTAAATTTAAATGGAGTTACACGGAGAGAAAAATCTTGCTTTCCGAGCATGAAAGTTCCTACTCATCAAGCATGGTAGAACACCAGTACATATAGCGTGATTTTCATGCTTTGGTTTCTACAATTCATGTTCTTAACGCACAGTTTGTATCGCAAAAATATTTCAAGGAAGCTCTGCTTAAATAGTAAGCTGTACATGCTATCATAGCGCCAACGTTATGCTCAAAATTCTTTGTATTCGGTTGTAACCGAATGCATAGATTTAACGAAATTCTTTCGTGGTTATCCCCTCCTAGGCGCTCCTTGGCGCTCCACCTCTCTGTGAGTATGAGGGGAAGGTAAGGAGAGGCTAGTGATGGGACATCGAAAGGAAAACGTCGATACATCGAAACATCGATACATCGGAAACAACAACATTGATGTCCGAAGAAACATCGATATAAAACTTAAAAAACATCGATGTTGTAAGATTCTTCCATCTCCATAAGTAAATTACTATAATTTTGTGCATATAAAAGATGACTTTAATAATTTAATACAAAATAAAAATTATAGAACATTGAAAATAAATATTCAAAAATTGAAGGAAACAACTACAATTGAAAGGCTAGGAAATTAGAATTTGATATCCTTATTAGCGTTGATAACAAAAGTTAGTTTAATTAGGCAGACAGGAAGGTTTTATCCAAAAGAATTAGGAGCCAGAAAGATATGTCTTTTCCGTAAATAAATTACATTCTTGTGCATTTTGAAACTTATTTTATAATACGAGATAAATCTATACAATATCGAGAATATTCAGAGGCTCTGAATAAGTACTGGAATTGGAATGTTGATGATTAAAATGCGGAAGTCATATAACTTATTCCAAATGAACATTTCCTCTGTACATTTAATTGACCTTAGTTCTAAAACTATATTTTCTGAGTTAATACGAAATTTAAAAAAAAACTTAATAATTATTTGTATCCAAAAAGCCTCTTGTTCTCTTTCAATTCTGCGAGTTATGTTCGAACTCGGATCTATTACGTATAGAAAACGGATTGCATCTTCGAATCTGAAATGTAATCAAATAAAAATTAATGCGAATAATTGTAATGGAAATTGTCGAGATTTAATATTTTTTAATTTAATAGAATCTAGTGTGTACCTAAATTGAGGTGCTACTGATTTCTGCACTTTGTATTAAAAATTGAAGTATGCTATTATCTCCATCAGTTTGGCTGGTACACGTTTTATATGACCCGCTGTTAACATAATATAATTATTTATTCGTGCATTTATAAATAAATTTGAATTGCAAAATATAAATTTAAGTAAGCATGCAATATAAATTAGTTATTCCGCAACATACAGAATCTAAAATAAAGTTGAATTTGAGAATTTATAATAAATGAAAACAAACTAAATTACGGTGCATTTGGCCCATTACCTTCACCATCGAAATTTGTCTTGATAAATCATTGAAAGCCTTGAAACTCCCAGTTTATAAGAAATAAATTCTTGCAGTTCAAGGCAAAATTAAAAAATTGTGTTTCAAAAACAACAAACAGTAAAAACAATAAATCAAACAATCTTTTGAAGCCATTAGGGAACCAGCATGCGTCTTTAAGTTAGCATTTAAGAGTCGGTTACCACAATGTTTTGGCAAGAGAGCTTAGAAACAGTTGCTTATGCAACCTTTTTCCAGACAATCTATTTCGTCTCGCTGTCATATTTTCTCCGGCCTTCGAGAAAAGTCGCTCACTCGGTACAGAAGTTGCCATAATAGGTAAGTATTTCAATGCTATTTTAGCCAGTTTAGGGTATGTAGGGGTTATGTCTATCCACAATTTGATAGGATCTTCTTCTAGAGCAGCAGTGGGTGTTCTGAGAAACAGACTTAATTCATCTGGCATCTCCTGATCTGTTTGCAGACTTTTTTCTCTTTTGTTGATCCTGTTGAACTAACAGGTTATGCCTGCTCCACAATGTCGATTTTGATTGATCTGTAATAAAAATTATAAGAAGGATTACCTTAAAACAGAACAGCATGTAACTTGTAAAAAATTGTTTTATTATATTTAAATCGAGAATCACTTTTAAAAAGAGAAATTTATTTTCAGTATGCATTTTGAATGTTAGGCTATTTTGGACTTGAATACTTCTACTTCGATTCACATTACTCACTTAAAACAATCTCTACGGGTTCAGCTGGTTCAGAAGACTCAAGAGTTGATGCTGGCGGACGATTCTGCAGTAGCATGTTCTTTAAAGTGTTCACAGTGTGCGAACAATCGACAGGACTGTTGAAATCAAGTTTTTTAAATCTTGGGTTTAGGAGTGTTGCAATGGAGAACATTGGAACTTTTTCCACCTGGCCGAATCTTTTATTAACTTCACCTAGCATAATGTTTTTTAACTGATGTGCCATCGGAGTTTTCGGTTCCATTACCAGAAGCTGTTCCTTTAAAGAGTTGATCATAGGAATCACTTTACTCAGAGTAACGTACTTCTCTGCTGACCATTCTCGTGTAATTTCCTCTAAAGGCTTTAATACAGCAGAAACTTCTGTCAGTTCATTCAGTTCTTGTGTAGTAACCATAGGAGGTGCTGAAGCATGCTTGAAGAGAATTCCGTGAACAGTTGTACTTAAAAGGATGAACCTTATCAGCATGTAGAACGCTGAGTTCCATCTCGTTTCCACATCCTGCTTTAGTTTGAGATCTGAAGCAGCTCTCAGTGCATCGCTTGCAATGTTAGATTGTTTGAACCATGTGACAATCGTTTTAACTTTTTTGATCAAATTTGGCAGCCCTTGCACGTTCTTGATGGAATTGGTTGCAACCAAATTAATTTTATGAGCGCAGCATCCCAAACATTTCCTCTTGCCGACGAAATCTTCAACAGCTTTCACGATATTAGCCGCGTTGTCTGTCACAATTGTGATAATATTATCAGGGTCGATCCCCCATTCTGTGCACACTTCTCGTAATTTTTCTTCAAGATTGGCTGACGTATGAGCTAACTCAAATTCATAGACTCCTATGACAACGCTGATAATCTCCGACCCTTCTAAGTAATGCGCCGTAATCCCTAGAAAGCTTCTAGTGTTTAAGGTGTCAGACCAAAGATCCGTGGTTAAAGTTATGTCCTTGATGCTTTTTAAAGTTTTTTTTGTAATCATTCGACATTTTTTCGTACTTCTCGTCAAGACGGCGTGAGAAAGTTTTTCTGCAGGGCAATTTATAATTTGGGGCTACGTATTTAATTAATTCTTGAAATCCTTCTCTTTCCACTGTTGCTACAGGCTGAGAGTCTTTACAAATCATGTAAAGAATCTTATCAGTCAATTTGGTGTGTTTGAAACCCCCTTTTTGATACGATGTAATGTTTGTGAGTACATCCTTTATATTTTCTTTTATTGTGTGAAGCTGCCGTACTTGATGAGCTGCTAATTTCGACAGAATTTGAATTACAGTCAGAAGTGGAACTGGAACTACAACCAGGAGTAGGATTAGGCGTTGAATCAAAGTTAGAATTGAAACTGCATTCAGGTTTTGGGCTTTTATCGACAGTACTTGTCTTTAAATTTTTTGAATTTGAACCAATAAGAGTATCCAAGTTACTTCGTTTGTTCCCAACAGTACTTTTGGATTTTTCATTCGCATGAATTGCTTCATAGTGACATTTCAAGTTTGACGTGTTCCCTGACGTCGTTATGGTCTTGTCACAATATCTGCAGATGGCAAGACTTTGATTCATCTTTACGAAGTGTTTCCAATAGGGTGATGGCTGGCGAGGCATCATGAATTTTAGACGATCTGTAAATTTAATTATATAGTAGAAAACTTTTTAATGAATTGAGTTATGGAACGGATATAAGAGTGGGAAAGCTGCCACAATTTAGTTGTTTTTTTATACAGTTTTATACAACGTGAGTGTAAAACGTAAGTAGTAAATTCCAACTTTTAGATGCATATATGTATTCATAACCTAAAAAAAGGTCTTTTTTTGGTTATTTATTCAAAAAATAATAAATAAAATTCCCTTTGCGTAGTAGGTAAATGGCCCTGCCACTTTTCTTTTTGTTTATCTATCGTGAAAAATAAATTTTAGTTTTTAACTTTCTAATAAGTCCTCTGGAAATCTTTAAACATAATACCCCCCCCCCCCCCCCAGCGAACTGGCTTAACGCTGGCTTTACGCCGTAGCGTAAAGCTATCATAAAGTAGCATTATAACTCATGAATGAGGCAAAATAAACATTCAAAATGTTTTTATCCTTATTCTACGTTAAAAATAGCGTTAACTGGTAATTAAAATATACAATAATTTTATTTATTTACGCTAAAAATTAAAAAAAAAATAATACCTGTCATTGAAGGCAGTGCAGTGGTTCATCACTTTCCATGTCTTCACCGTCAGGGTTGACTATTTGTTAGAGTTAGATGAAAGTATAGTTATGTCTCACTCCAACCAATGGTCAACTTTAACGGTGGAGACGTTCCACAAAAGGTGAACCACTGCACTGCCTTCAATGACAGGTATTATGTTTTTTAATTTTTGGCGTGAATAAATGAAATTATTGCATATTTCAATTACCAGTTAACATTATTTTTAACCTAGAATAAGGATAAAAACATTTTGAATGTTTATTTTACCTCATTCATGAGTTATAATGCTACTTTACGATAGCTTTACGATAGCTTTACGCTACAGCGTAAAGCTACCGTTCAGCCAGTTTGCTAGGGCTATTCATTTTTCAAAATGTTAGGCAACTTATTCACAATCTAATGAATTAAATTGATTCTTCGTGGTATATTAACATTTTAAAAAAAGTGAAAGAAATAGATATTTGATGCGAAAAAGTTATTTTATTTGGGTTTTTAAATTAGCCTGAAAAAAACTACATGTGGCTTTTAGGTTGAAAATATGTGCCCTTAAAATACAGTGTGGCAATAAATTATTAAATTAGCTAAAGTTTATTAAAGAGTTTTATATAAACGTCATAGAAGTTAGTTTTAATTATTTTTGAAAAATTGAGCATTTTTTCACCTCAAATATAACCGCGCTGATAGTGACACTGCAAAGTTCGGTACTTTTCCTGGTCGGGTCATTCCCAATTCCGGACAATTTCCGTTTGGGACATGTTCTTGTTCCTGGAGTGTCAAGGAGGAATTACACCTCTGCATGCAGGAATTATGCATGCAGGTTACCATGGTAACATGTTAGTGGGAAAGAAATAGGAAAATTGTCAGTCTCTTTCTCTCTTGTATGTTACCATGGTAACCTGCATGCAGAGGTGTAATTCCTCCTTCACTCCGCATGCCGCATAGTTATATTTGAGGCTAGGAAAGGCTCGTCACATAATATACCCAACTCTGCATGCCGCATAGTTATATTTGAGGTTAGGAAAGGCTCGTCACATAATACCCAAAAATCTCTATAACACGTGCAAAACACAGATTACCTGGAAATCCCTGTAATATAATTAACTCACCTCACGTATTTATCGCTAATAACTTATAAAGATCACAGCCAATAGTATATTGCAAATTGCATTACAGGGAAAGAAAGATAGCGGATGCAACTCGTGGACTGCAGACGCTCGTTGTAATCGCTGTGTTTTGTTTCGAGTAATGGTGCTTTTATACCTCTCCGGCTTCGGGCCGAGAAATTCATTTAGAGTACTTTATTGGCACATTCCGTTGATCAAGAATCAGGATTCAACAGAATGGACCAATCAACTTCTGTAGATGAATTTGCCAGCCCGCAGCCGGAGAGGTATAAAACCACCATAATGCATATTATTTTTCATAGCAAATTTTTTGAGAATTTGATTTGATGTAACTGTGTAGAGCGGGTTGAAACTGCGATTTGTAACCCTACCTTTAAAGTTTTAACCCTAGGGTTGGAAATCGTAGTATCAAACTTCTTAGCCCTTTCACTTCAAATTAAAGAAAAAGAAGCGTTAACATCGATCGATGTCAAAACCATCGAAAGCTTACATCGATGTTTGAGTAAGATACATCGACAACGTGACATCGATGTCTAACATCGATACATCGAAACTAAAACATCGATGTTTTCGATGTTTCGATGTCGATGTCCCATCACTAGGAGAGGCATTAGGCGCGCTCAGACACGCTTCAGCGGATCCAGGGATTTATCAAAGAGCCACGTTTTTGAAATTTTGTAAAATTTTTGTGAGAGTCTTGAGTGCTTTGCAGTACTTTTTTTTGCGTATGAGGTTAACGAAATCCTTTCGTTAACTGCTTGAAGCACGGGCGTGCGCGTAGACACGAAATTCAAGCGAGCCGCTCCTCCCCTCTATTCATGGAGCTCATGCCCAAAGAGCAGCAGCGTGGCGATCTCTTCGCGTGATAATTTTAGCGCTGCAAGAGTGTGAATTCGAGCGCAGAGAGGGTGAATTCACGCGCCATCGGCACAAAAAGTATATTGTATCCTTTTATTAAGAAATATATATTCGTAATAAATAGATAATTGTAAATATAAAAAGTTACAAATACAATACATGATTAAAAAAAATCAATATTTAGATTTATAACACTAGTTTGCAAATTTCAATTTTCGGTCTGCTAATAGGAAGTGACTAGTTTTTTATTTAATTTTTACAGCCCTTTTCAGCTCGGAAAAAACGGTTGAAACAATATTTTTTTGTTAAAACGTTTGCCATTTTGAAAGATTTTGTTTTTTTTTTCAAAAATCTCGAAATTTCGGCAGGAAGGTGGACGACCCCCTTAAACCAATTTCAATTTTATTCGAACTTTATAATACGTAAATTCAATTTTAACCTTTATACAGTATTGGCCCTAGATTTTGAATACTGGTATATTGTTGGAAAAAATTTGCTTTAGGGTCCATAAATGGTAAAGTCGAAATTAATTAGACGTTTTAGCTCAAATGGAGTGTTCATCAATGTTTCGTAATTAAATTCTCCGGGAAGTTGGGCTGGGCCTAGCGAGGGCCAGTTTGTAAAAGCGAGAGAGGTGATGCGTTGGGGAGTTGTGAGAGGAAATGCGTGAGTTTTGAAGAGGGAAGGAATGGTCGGAATGTACTAAACTTTCGATTCGAACCTACTTTGGCCGTTTTTACATAGTAGTGCGGAAACTTCTACAAATGTCCTCGTTGAATTTGTAAAACATCGAACTTCTTGTGAAAATTTGTGACGACCAGTATCATAGCTTATAAAGACCCAGATTCAACAAGCGTTACTCATATAAAAGTGACTAAACATTAATTTCACCCAAAACCTGTGTTCTTTATTCATTTCAAACTTTGAATTTTCCCGGTTCCTATAAAGGGTTAACACTGGAACGAACCAATCGTTCTAAAGTGTGACCACCTGTGATCTCACGCGTGCGCGGCTCGTAACATAGCATAAAACGTGGTTAGCTATATTTATTGTTTCCCCATATTGACGCTCTGCACTGCATCTAGATTTATAATATCTTTGACTCAGCACTCTAACCTGAAGAGGCCGATCAACCTCCATAAGTAACACAGGTCAACATTTTATATACTCTGGAACACCAGAAACGGGTTGGATATACAAAGGGTTTTTCTGATGCATTTTTCTACACTTTACCTTCGAATGACCGTGAACCTCGCAGAGTCAAGGCTAACTGATCTCGGTGTCGAAATTAGTGACCATAAAAAAATAAGTATGAATTTTTCCAGATTTTTCTAACAGTTTTTCCTATATTTGACCTTGAGATAACCTTGAATTTGGCGTGATAAAGACTAACTGACCTTGGATTCGAACTCAGTGACCTCATACACATAAGTAAGAATTTTTCCAGATTTTGCTGACGCATTTTTCTACACTTAACCTCCAAATGACCTTGAACCTGACGTGATGGAGGTTAACTGACCCTCTCATCGTAATCAGCGACCTCAAAAACCTTTGTATATCCAATCCGTTTCTGGTGTTCCAGAGTATATAAAATGTTGACCTGTGATAATTTTAACCTCAGCGATTGAAATTTTTAATGCAACCCATGTAAATTACCGCTGTTTAAATCAGTTTAAATGTTCAAATGCCTTTTCCTTTGGTGGCAACAAAGAACTCAATCGAATGAGTAATCGTGTAAAATTCAGCTCTCAATTCAATGTCAGCAGCAGACGGAAGCTGTGACTGTTGTAGCGGAGCCTATCAAAAAATTATCGTCGCTTTAAATGTGTATAATTTTCCATGATTTATTCGTATTTACCATTGTTTGGAATGAAATTGCACTTGACATAAATAAATTGTTTGCCACGTGTTAATAAAATTAAGTTTCCATAACATTAACCAAATATAAAGCGTAAATACAGAGTTCCGCGCTTCTTTGGATAGTGACGCCACGTAAATTACAGCACGGAACTTATAAGCAAGGCTCTTTCAAATGCTGTCAAAACAAAGTGCTTTGCGAAGGTTGTTTACACATTTCAGTATCTTTACCAAGTTTAATAAATTTGTTATTGGTTCTGAAACGAGTATTTTTTTGTTAAATTCTCTTACGAACTGAGTAATTAAGTAAAAAGAACTAAGGAACATTTAACTGCTTCTCAATATGGCGTGTTCCATGGCAAATCGGACGGGTTCAGGACTCTATGTTTCCGATTTACTTGAAATTTTAAGGATTGATAGACTAACACAAGTAATGAAGAAACCCAAAATTTTAAATTTTTTCATGCATTATTTAAAAAGTTATGGGATAAACAAAAAATATATATATATTTTTGTTTTTTTTTCAATTATTTGAAAACTGAAACTAGGAAAAATTTTGAAAAAAATTACACAAACGTATGATTAGATGGCCGATGTAGTAGTATTTTTTGGAAAAATTTTTACTCCAAATTTAATAATAAAAAAAATGTTTTTTCGAACAAATTTATTTTTTGAAAAAACGCCATCTTTGAAAAATCTGAAAAAATTCATAGTGATAGCCCCAAACATTACGCAAATTTTAGGTATATAATTAAGGTGCGCACTCGAAAATTGTGCAAAATATGAATTTTTTTGTAAAGTGATGCGCGTGGAATCACGATCTTCGATCGACGGCGTCGGGCGCAAGTTCCACTAATGTTTTATTACTATTTGCTTTTTCGAGAACGTTACTATTAAAAAGTGATGGGAAGTGATTATTAATTGTTAAATTATCGCTTTATACTCATAACATATGAATAATGTAATGAGTTTTATAATTTTACATAAATTATCAAAAAAATTTATTTAAATTATGATTCTCACCATCCTTTTGCACAAAAAATTGGTTGTGTTAAAAATTTAATTGATAAAAGAATAAAACTTAATGATGTTCAATTTATAAAACAAAACTTGAATCAAATTAGAGAGGTTTTGATATTAAACAATTATCCTTTACCCTTGATTAATAGTCTTATTAAATGAAGAATTAATGAAATTTATTGGGCACTTGAATTAATTTTTCGGGTTTTTTTTTTTGTTCAGAAGAGCATTTATTTCAAACCAAAATCAAAAAACATGTTATTGAAACTATTGGCCATCGCTAGCTATAAAATTTCACCACTTTTCTGGTAATTTCCGGATTCCGTTGCGAAAATACTCTTTATCTTTTGGTCGAGCGTTGTCTTGTTGATGAATAATTCGGCTGTTCCTTTCCGCGCATTCCGGACGTATTGCCTTTATCGCAGCGTTCAATCTTATCAGCTAAGTTTGGTAACGTTCGCCTTTGATGGTTTTTCCCGGTTTTAGCAATTTATAATAAATTACACCCTTCTGGTCCCACCATATGCACAGCATTACCTTGGATCCATGAATGATCAAAATCTCCATTTTTGAATCGTCGAAACCAATTTTCAACAGTCTGAACATTTGAAGTATGGTTACCGTATGCCTCTACAAGCAAACGATGACATCCGGCTGCTGATTTCTTTAAATGAAAGCAGGAAAGCTTAGCTTTCCGCAAATTACACTTTGTCGGCTCAAATTTTGGCCTAATCGAAGCTCAAAAATAATATGTTGTTCACACTCAAACGGAATGACAAATACTGCCGAAACAAGCTCAAGAATGGTGCTTTGATGTGAAATTGGTTGTAATTTGCTCCGATGTCAAAACATACTTGTTTCGCTATCTCTTAGAAATCCCAAAAAATTAATTCCAGTGCCCAATACAATAGTTCGATAAAAAACAAATGAAAGGAAAAGCGCTCAGAGAATTATAATAAAAATGATAAAAAAACTTACACTTCCTTACATCCAAAGGCTTTCTGAGAAAATCAGAAGTGCTTTAAAAAAATTTAAGATAAATTTTTTTTTTAAATTGGCATAAACTGGAAAATCTGTAAATCAATCAAAAAGACAGTGAAAAAATCGAAAATTTATCTAACGTAGTTTACCTCGTAAAATATAAATGCTGCGACAAAATCTGTATAGGAGAAATTGGTAGCAGACTAAAAACGCGGATAGCTGAACACAAGAGAGATTGCACCATGGGTAACAATAATACATGTTTGTCAAAACCTAAATGAGCCTTGGATTATTTTTTTAATATCGATTTTTAAAAAATTATGATTTCAGCCAGAGAAAGTGTCATTTTTAAAAGGAAAATTTTAGAACCCATTTATACAAAAAGTACAAAGTTTCATGTATAAATTTACAATCTGAAAGAATGCACATCAATGATTACTATTGTCACGTCCCGCGACGTATTTGAATGTACCATAACTGCTGTGTCTTCGTCGTACCTGTGCGATACATACTCTGTCCTCCGCACAGCAGTCCAATACACATTCTGTTACTGTCACATCTGTGGGGACCCTTCTAACATCGCTTCATCGCAGGCATACCTGTGGGAATTCTTCCAACTACCAATTTACACTCATGTGGACCATCAGTTAAGGCAATTTCAAGGACCCCCCCCCCCCCCTCTCCTTCTCTCTCTCTCTTGTTTGTTTGTTTTCTTAATTTTCGATATGTCTTAATTTATTAAATATTGTGTTCTTTACTGACTTATCCTCATCCCTAAGCGAGGATCATTTGATCCTAACTTAAAACGAGGAACCTTCGATTAAAGTAAGTATATTTACAAAGTTGTGACGTAACACTATCAATATATCTCAAATTAAATCTTAATTTTGCCACGCTCCGTTTTACTAATATTTATTCTGTTAACCTTCCATTACAACTTATTAATGATATTTTCATTTTCAAAACAGAAAGTTCTCTATCTACGTCCTTTTTTATCTTTTCTTCTGTTTCCAAAATTTTGAATACCCGACCACTAAATTTGGACAATATGTTTGGTATAATTAACCAAATATTTTACTGAGTAAATACATACCCTATCAGAAATGTCAAATTTTTTGAATTTTCACATAATGTTAACAAAGTTATAGGATTTTTAAGATACTTTCAAATAAACGTAGCTTAAAATAGAAAAAACTCTACTGAATTTTTAAAAATTTTATTTTTGAATGTTAAACAGCTTTATCTGATTCTCCAATAGAGGATTTTTGTTATTACTTGGATTAAATCTTCAAGCAGTTATCTCATTTTTAAATAAAATGCATCACACGGTCACTTGAACTAGACGGCTGATTTTGACAAAATTTTGCTGACCGAACACCTACAAGTTTGCTGTAAGGCTTTTGTGAACTAGTCCTTCTTGGGGGCAATGGTTTGTTATTAATGAAATCCGAATGTAACTTATGTGAGTATGCATTTTCTTCGCGCATGAATTGCAAATGTTTCAAAATATTTGTCAAAATGTAGACACCACTGAAAGCGCCAAAATAGTCTTTAGACACAATTCCTATGATCGCACCATCTTGATAGACAGGGCATCCTATATCCGTCTAAAATTGAAAAAGTCATTTTAATAATACGACTCAAAAATAAAAATGAAGAAGTGTTTTTACATTTTAAGATTTCAGTAAAAAATTATATTAAAATCATAACTAAGTCTTTTACATTTCTTTCGCGAATATTCAAGTTATTTCTATCCCAATTCTTGTGCAATATTTGAGTTGAAATTAAATAGAACAGGACCCGCAGAACAGATAAATTTCGAGTGTTTTTTAAGAAAAAAAAAAATCAAAATGGTTTTGGCGTTCAGTCTTTTTTCATTTTAAACTAGCCAACGCGTTTCGATCCTTAGCTTAGGATCCTTTTCAAGGCTGTGAGCAACATTTTTTTTTACGATAAAAGTTATATCAGTTCATTATTATATGAAAACAATTATAAAAATTCAGTGTTGCATAAATATATTTTTTGAAAAATATTAAAACATAATAAATTTAAGCCAAAGTTATCGAATAGATGTTTGTTGCAAACGTGAATAAAAATTTTACCTATTTTTTATACTTAATCAATTAAAATGGGCATCCTTTCAGTTATATTTTGAAATAATGCAAGTTGCTTTTATATTTTAACTAATGAAGTATAAATAATAGGTAAAATTATTATTCAAGTTTGCAACAAACATCTATTATATAACTTTGACTTAAAGTTAATATGTTTTAATTTTCTTTAAAACATGTTTATATAATACTGAATTGTTATTGTTGTTTTCATATAACATTGAAATGTCATAATTGTTTTTGTGAAAATAAATTTCTTTACAGCCTCGAAAAGGATCCTATTTAAGGATTGAGACATGTTGGCTAATTTGAAGTGGAAAAATTGAACATTACAACCGTTATCTTTGGCGTGAAATTTATCAGAACAGCTGCGCATTGTTTTATAACATACGATACATTGTTCACCATTTTACTGGGCACGATTCTTCGATATTTCGTGCAATGGTGAACGATGTGCTGGACATTGTTGAGTGATGTCCGAGCATCGATGAAAGATGCGCACAGCATTACTCACCAATGTCATTAAATAATTTAAAATATCCACAAAAAAACATGAGTCGAATTTATCGAATGAAAGATAAGAAATTCAACGGATCAAGAAATAAAATTCTATAATTTCAATTAAATATTAAAACAGATCCAAATATAAAGTCAATAATAGTAATATAAAATTCATTGAAACTTCGAAATTCCTAAATATTGATTTCATTAAAATTTTTATAAAAAGTTATTCTAAACGTCTTGATAGCAGTATATATAAAATGTTGCCTAATTTTCTTGGCGTTTTTTATTACATAGCATCAACTAAATTTTATATTTACAAGGAAAATTGTTTTAAAATCAATAGCATTGATACTATGTTTTATTTTGGCATTTCTTACTTCATCGCTTTAATATGCGGAAAAATTAATCATATTAAGAGCTCAAATTAAGAACAACAATTGTCACTTTATCGAAGATTATAGCAAACCTACTTACAAGCAATGAAAAAGTTCCAATTTTTTTGTCTAATATTCAATACCGTTACCAACACAAAGTCCCACTATGGCTCATTTTACCGTATATTGAAACGCAGTTTCGCGAAGTTAATTTTTTTACTTATTCAGAAGATTCATGGATGATTAAAATTTAAAAACTATTGTAGTAAGTAAATTATAATAAAAGTACCTCATCAATGTCGTAGTCGCCCGTAACTGGTTTGGCACAGAGTAAGTAATTTTTGAACACATCGGGAATTCGCATATTATAGTTTGACAGCATGTTATTACATTCTTTTTTAGAAATTGTTTCAACAGCAAAAAACTGTAATAAAAATGTTAATTAAATTAATTCTCTCTTTTTCGTAAATGATTATCAATGAAAGTATAAAAACTTATTCAAAAAGCAAACATATACTCATCTTATTTTGACATACATAACACTTTGAATTTGATGAAGATGATACCTTGAAATAAAAAAGCTTCAAGTTAAGAATTTGGTAAAGAACACTTTGACTTGATAATTAGTTTCAGAAGCTTTATGAAATTTCATATTGAATGCGTCTAGACACCAAAACGCGATCTAATACTGCAAAATGTTATTGAAGTGGAATCTAAATGGGAGCTTTTCTATTTCAACTTGTCAACATATGTAAATAAAAATCACGAACTCTCTTTTTTGTGTGATCAGGTGACGAAAATCCCATGAGTACAGCATTTCTGTCTGGTTCATATTTAAACCTTTCTGTTGGTATTGGCGCCGATCGTACAGCTAAAGCAACCTTAAGCTTTACATAAAAACATAATCTAATTAATTTAAAAATAATTAAATCTGTCTAACCTCGCAAAATAGCCTTCATCCTCAGATGAAAGTTTTTTAGAACAGCAAAAAAACTTTTGACACAATTTTGGATCTGCATAGATTGCCTCTCTTGCCCCAAAATAAAAACGAGGTGATCTATGTAGAACCTAAGCAGAGTCATTTTGAATTTTCCACACGGGAAGAATTGAGAATATCAATCTTCAAAAACATGCAATATCTATTGATAATTTCACGATTTTATTCTTAATAATTTTATGCAATAAATCTTGAACCAGTTGAAAGTAACTGATTACATCAGTAAAATCTGTAAGCTGAATCAATGCACTTTCTACGTATAATTTTTTTTAGAAATAATTTATTCGTCATTCATTGAACTAATAAATTTTGTACAGTGTGTAGATTCTAAATTCATCATTACAAATGATGTTTAACGAGCATAATTGTAAAAAATGTCCCAATGAATAATAAATTAAAAATTTTCTACTTCTTTGTTTGATTTCTAAAAAACGTTATTTAGTTCAAGGTTATATCAATGATTAAATCATGAACGAACGAACTAAACAATTAGTAGTGCAAAAATAATTTCGGAAAACAATGAGTTATTTTGCATTACTAATTCAACAGTGTTCAATTAGCAGCTACGTAACAATTTCCACCAACCATCAAATTCCGAAAAATAACTGACCTTTTAGTTTAAAATTGTCGTGCTAATTGAATTACCTAAATTTAAACTGATCCAAATTTCGAGTGGAGAATACTTACAGTTATGGCACAAATATCTGAAAATTCGCTAGACCCTGTCCAGAAACGGTCATGGCTTTCTGATCTAAGTACTTCATACTGTCTCTCTTTATGCGTTACACGAACCTCACTGTAGTTGTCAGCTGATTCATACTTCTTCATACAAGAAGCTGCTGTTATAACACATGCGCTATTTATAGCAAATCCTGTGCAAAAGGGTATTAGTATGCCTACTTCAAAAACTCCTATTGAAACCACGTATGTTTGTTCTCGTGCAGCAGTCAAATATTTTAGAGGTATGGGATCAATATTTCCATCGCATTTTTCAGCGTTTCCGTCATTTCGCGGATTTTCCTCATTGTCCCAATTTTCTTCATCATCTAAATAATCTACATATTCTGCATTTTGTATATTTTCTGCATTTAGCGCTTGTACCATTTCTTCTTTGTGAAAAATTATTTTTCCCTTCAGCGCGGATGATTCCAATTTTAATGCTGTACCAAAAAATCATGTTTTTTTGCATCTTTATTACATAACATGGATAAAATCTATTGTTCTCTACAAATTTAAATTAATAACTTTCTTTTTGATATGCAATCTCTTATTTTTGATTGATAATCAATTACGAATAACTGGTTCCATACTTTCTAAATTTAAACAAGTCAAAATTCTTAATAATTTCAATTCGTGTCTAACTTCTTGCTTTATGATCAGTAATTTCTGTCTGTTGACCAATCATTTTGAATGCTTGAAAATACAGAAGTCAGTCGTTGATTGTAATTATTGAACATTTTAACTAATTCAGATTCAAACAGTAGAAAAAGATGAGTCACTGATTACAAATTTGTCAAATACCCACGGAGAAATTCTTCATTGTAAAATCTAGTATTATTATATTTATTTTGACTAAGAGTCAATAGGAAGCCAAGATATAGTAACAAAACTAGTTTTATTTACCATAGCAATAGGAGGAAAAACTTTTCCCAAACCTAATTGTAAATATAGTGTAACTTTATAAATTACCATTGAGAGTTGTGAAGATTAATATATTTGATGGTAAATTAAAACTATAAATAAGTGATACCTATATAAATAAAAAGTAAAATTATCAATGCAAGAATTGGTCTTTTGAATAATATAAATTGCGAAATAATTTAGAGAAATTACCATTGTTAATAGTAATGAACGTAAAAGTTTTCATAGTTCAGCATATGTGACCTGCCACGAGGAAAGGGACCTAATGCGGAAAAAATTGAATTTCTGTTTTTGATACTTATAGAAAAATCGTTTTTTCCTCTATCGAATAGTGTTTTTCAATTTTTTGTTTTGAAGATTCATTGTTATCGAATAATCATTGTGAAGTTCGGTCGAAATCGGATGTATCACTGCTCTTGGCGAGCAGAGAAAAACCTGCCCCTCCACTTACTCACACCTCATGCTTGATCGTGTCCATGTCCGCACGAACATCTAGATTTCACAGACGCGGCAGCGTATTTTTTGTAGTGTTAAGTGGAGGGGGTCATTTTCAGGATTGCGCGATTCTACCTGAGGTGCATGATTTCAGCGACCTTTCACTCGGCTCTCTTGTAAAATTCGGCTTTGCCGCATTAGGTCCCTTTTCTCGTGGCAGGTCACATATGTGACGTGCCACGAGAAAAGGGGACTAACGCGGAAAACTAGAATTTTACAGGGCGAGCGATAGAAGTGGAGCCCTTTTATCAGTGAAAGGCGACTCCTAAAAACCTACCCCTCAGCTTACAACTACACTCTCACTAGTCGAAATCAAGCAGACTCTACTGTATGTAGTAGTAGTGAGTGGTGGGAGGTGTTTTCGTTGGTCCGTAGACTAGCTGTCTAGCTCAGAAATGCTGCATTTACGGCCCTCTAATAAACTATTTTTTAGGTATAAATATTGCTTAAAAATTTTTTCTGATTTTTTTTGCTAGATAGCGCAACTCCGAAACTATCGATAGAGACCAAAAACAGTCATTTCACTTTTTCCGCTAGATGACTTTAGTCGCTCTTCTCCATTGCAAACTTTGGACCGTATATGGTATTGGACAGCTGACGTTTCATAGATTATTTAATAAATAAAAGTTTGAAGTTTTTTTGTTTATTTATTGATTTTCATTAATTTGAAATGGAGATTCCAGACGGTCCACAATGTAAAAACGCAGTGCAAGCTCGAAAGAAGTTGTATGATGTTTATGGTGAAAAATTATTAACAGAACGCCAGTGCCAGAATTGGTTTGCTCGTTTTCGATCCGGAGATTTTCACCTCAAAGATGCACCACGCTCTGGACGCCTTACTGAAGTTGACGACGACAAAATAAAAGCAATGATAGAAAATAACCGGGGTAGTAGGACATGAGAGATCGCAGAGATGCTTAATACAAGTACATCACATACATGCATTGAAAGACATTCAAAACAATTTGGTTACGTTCTTCTTCTTCTTCTTGGTTGTGGCTTTTTGCTGAGTTTAGCAAATGGCCATATCTGTGCAAAATAATAACATTGATCCACATGAGAAATATCCTAGTCCAATCGGGGTATCGAGCAGCACACAAAAGCGTCCAACGACGAAAAGCAAACAAATTAAATCCCACATTCAGCAATCAAGCCAGCAGTCAGTAGTCAAGCTTAAGCTGTCTATAAGGAAAGGGGTGTGAGGACAGGGGGAATTCGATCAGATCCCAAAGCAGAGGAAAGGCAGTCAAAGCGCACATTAAGCAGGCCTATATGAGCAGATCTCCAGATCGAAAAAACCTCCCAAGCTCCCCAACAGCCTCCGGATCCAGGTCAAAAATCAAGTCCCCCAGGTCGACTCGCTCAGCGGGCCTCCCCGGGAACCGTTCCGCCAAAAAGCGAAAGAACCTCGGTCTGCCCTCCGATAAAATCGGGCATTCACTAATCAAGTATGCAAGGCTGTTCAGCTCCGCACCACAGCCGCAACCGATATCCATATCCCATTCTAGCAAAATGGGTACCGGTACAAATATGCCCAGTTCTCAGACGCGTGACCAGACTGATATAGCCCCTAGGAAACCTGTGACCCGTAAACCATGGTCTAGGGGTTTTAAAAGAAATTCTGTTAAAGTAGTAATCACCACGGCCAGACGATGAACCCGCGTAAGGCCACAAGACACGGCACCAGGCCCTGTTGTCCTGTCCGAGTGCGGATAAGAGATCAGCCAGGGGAGTCCCACAGTTCACAGTAAAGAGCAGTCGGGAGGCAGACCTAGCCAAATAATCAGCCTGCTCATTACCAGCGATCCCCGCGTGGGACGGGATCCATGCAAATCTGACCGCGCACTCTTGCTCCTGGATGGTAGATAGAAGGCGAAGGATCTTGTATACATGAGGAGATGTGCCGGTAGAAAAGAAGCCGTCACGTAGATGGTAAAGTGCATACAAAGCATCCTAAGGATGTATTTGAGGACGCAGAAGATGGAGTAGAGCTCCCCAGAGAGGATTGAGGTGAAACTCACAAGGCGTATACCGAATCTGTAACCTGTGGAAGAGTCACAGAAGCCAACGCCCACACCCCCGGTAGAGTCATCACGCGACGCATCCGAAAACACATGAACAGAATGTGAGTACCGAGCATTAACCAAGCTGTCAAACTCCACCGCAGGCTCCACAGCGCCCCTCACCTCCCGACCAGTCTCAAAATACAACGCTACAGGGATGATCAGATCAGACCAAGCATAATCGAAGTGCCATGGACGGGTCGTGCGTAAGCAAATTCCCAGCAAGCCCCGCACACTCTCATAGGCAATCAGGAGTCGGGTTGATCCTAAATCTCCTGACCCGAGACTTCTCAAACAGCAGGGATAACTTGGGAGCCAGTAGGCCATCCCTCGAGGCTGCATTCCTAAGAATGAAGCTGCCACCCAAAAGAGAACGTCGCAAACCAAGCGGAGGCTCACCCGACTCAGAAAGGAGTACAGCAAGAGGTGTCGAGCGCATACAGCCCAGAGCCACGCGCAGAGCTTCGTATTGAGCCCTATCCAGAATCCCCAGGGCCGACCTACCCGCACCCGCAAACAAAGGAGAACCCCACTCCAGGTATGCCCTAACCAGCCCTCTATAAACGAGAAGAAGCAGAAAGGGGGAAACCGCCCATGAGACCGTAGACAAAGCCCTAAGCACTCCAACCGCACGCATCGCCCTGCCAGCAATATATTTAATGTGGGGCGTCCAGGAAAGACGCGAATCCAGGATGACCCCCAAATATTTGAGGGAATCCTGGCAATGAATCTCGAGCCCATTAACCTCCAAAACAACCCCATGAGAGCCAGCAGAAGGTTGAGGTCAGCGAGATGGGTCGAAATTTGTCGGTGCCGGCCTTTGAACAAAAGAGACCAAGGTGTCGCCCCAAGAAGGGGGGAACCTGGAAACAGAGAACATGCGATTGTAGAGTGACAGCAAAAACTCCTTGGAACGCTCAGAAAGTCCCAAAAGGGCCCCGTAGCCGACACCATTTAAACCGGGAGCAGAACGAACGTTGCAGGAGCTCAAAGCCGCAGAAAACTCGCGCCCAGAAAACGACTGATTCATGTGATGAGTATCATCCACGTCGGAAAACATGGGTATCTCAACCGGCAAAACACTCGGGCAGACCAACTCCTCTCGAAGAGCCACCAAGGCCAGCGAGTTCGGATCCGTCACGCGGTCAGTACGGGAACCGGCAATATGTGATGATAGTGACTTAACCGTTTTCCAAATCCTAGACAGAACAGAACTCACATATAGGACGTGAGCTGCGACATTGATTAGAAATGTGGCGAAATCTCTGGCAGGTGAAGCATCGTCTAGGAGGGGAAATAACCGGAGTTAAAGGGTAAGAGTAGCCCAGCAGGCGAACATTACGGGGCACACGAGCAACCGCCATCGTAAATTCAATCCTAGAAGAAATAGTGCCATCATCGTTCGTCCTCCTCCTCACAGCCACCGTCAAGTCTCGCAGGTCCGGGTCGAGCCTATTAGCGATATCTGAAGCCGAATATTTGGGGTCAATCTTCCGAATCAAAGATGAAGGGATGAACAGCCTGAAACCTCCCCTCATAAGATCCTCCGAGCGAACAAGAGTGTTAGCATCCTCCCTAGCCTCACATTGAATCTTGACCTGATTCAGACCGTTATAGAAGATGGTTCTGCCTCTGCTAATCACCAGGTCAATACACTCTGCCAGGGCCAGACTCCCAGGCCTGGTGCTCTCCATCAAAAATATATATGGTGGTGGAGAAGCATCCGAAAAAACGTCTTGTAAAGGATCATGTGGCTTGGACCACAGAAGATCGGAAGACGGGTAACACGGAGGCGGGTCAAAGAAATCGTCGATCCTCCTCATCAATGTCTGACTCATATCCCCACAAGACAAGTCCGAGCACGGATCAGGGTCAGACGGGAGCCTATTCTTATTATTCAGTGATGAAAACAACGAAGGCGGGGAGGAAATAGGCCTCTTGCGGCAATCCATAGGGGCCAGACCAGCCCGGGCAGCGCCCGAGGAAACAGCAGTCAAACAAAAGGCGCCCGCACTCCCATCTCGTCCAGGCCTCGCCGGTGCAAAGCCACGACCGCGACCCACACCCTGAACACCTCCGCGAACGTCCGCCATCAAATCCAGTCAGAGCCATGGCGCGAAGCCGGGCAGTTGCCAAATAAATAAATAAAGATACCATGCGCGCATCTGTATCCGACCCAGATAGACTGAGTAATCACCTAGTTCTCTGCCCTGTAGGAAGATCACTTGGGAATATATCTAAATATTTCACAAGTATTGAAGGAAACAATATAAATATTAGGTAAGGTTATAATAATAGTGAAGGCAACAAGGTAGGATAGACAGTAAAGTGTTACCGTTCAAGTTCAGCGGCAAGCTTGAGAACAATATTTGAGGTTATGCGTAGAGGGCACGTAGATAAGCACACAATAGAAGGAAGCCTCCGGCAAACGTGAAGAGAAGGCAAAGTTCCCAGCCTAGCGTCTCTTCCAATATTTAAATATTCAAATCTTCAAATATTCTTCCAGGCACTCCAAAATGCATATAAAGGGTTTCCCAATAAGGGTGATATGTTTTGAAATTGAAAAAAAACACTGAATATTCATTCGGAATTGATCGAAATCTTTTTTATTATATTGGATATTCTATGCCATTTATGATTTAAACAACATATCGGCCGAGTGTCCCCCGAGACTTGAGCCAAAAATGCGCCTCATCAGAAAAGATGATTTTTTGATGAAAATTGGGATCATTTTCAATTGATTCCAGAGCCCAATCCGCGAACTCCCGACGCAAACGATGGTCATTAGGCTTCAGTTCTTGGGCCAGAATCATCTTATAGGGATGCAGGCCAAGATCCAATCGCAAAATACGCCAGGTAGTCATCCTGGACAGGCCCAATTCCTGAGATCGGCGTGGCACGGACAATTCACGGTTTTCCTCGATACTGGCCTGTACGGCGGCTATATTCTGTGTAGAACGTGCGGTACGCATACGATTTTTAGGCTTAGTATCCAATAGAGTAAATTCACTCTCCAACTTATCGATTATTCGACGAATTGAGAGCGCGGATGGAGCAGAATGACGACCATATTTTGCACGATATGCTCTTTGAACACCGACAAAACTTCTCGAATTTTGATAAAATAATTGGACAATTTCCAAACGTTGTGGAAGCGTGAAACTACTCATGATTAAATGGCAAACCTTACTGATGACAACTGACAGCAGACGTCAAAAATTTCAGTTCAAATCATCCCGATAGGGACATTCAAAATCATATCACCCCTATTGGGAAACCCTTTATTTACACAGGCGCAGGCAATCTCGTAGAAAATTAGCTCGTTAGTTGAGTGCTGTAAGGGTTTAAAGAACCCAGCCAAACTGAATTAGATTCCAGACACCGGCAATAATGGTAGCCAAGCAAGTCACACCAGCAAAAGTCGTATCATAAAATTCTTAACAGCACAGTAATATATAGTCAGAGAAACAATGATCAGAAAACATCAATAGTTGCACACACAAACCAGAACACGTACCAGGCGTGATGTAGTAATCACGACTTAATGAAACACTCACGGAAGAAGCCACAAACAAACCGCACTATTCAACAGCCAGAAACCGAATCCTTGGTTACGTTAAGGAGTTAGGGTAGATCACTTGCGGGGCGGGCGGTGAGAGGGGTATGCCTATGCTTATACCACGGGCGTTCAGTAGTGTGACCAACCTCAGATAAAAAAATTTTATGATTTTTTTTACGCTGTTCACCTATCGATGTGCAATAAAGTGTAGTGTAAATATCTTGTTTTAGTATTAAATACTAACAAATTCATGTTTTATGTGAAATAAAGTTTATTTTTAGCAACTTGAAGTTCTTTGAAATGACGAAAAACGTTTGGCAGCGTTGTGTTGTTTGAACTGGTTTTTTGTATCTTTCATGTTTGCGACACTGACACCAGCTGAGCACACTGCTTGCGTCTGTTTGTTGTTTACGTATAACCTAGGCAAGTATATTTATTAGTGAAGACAAATGCCGCGATTGCTAAGATATAAAGGTAAAGTAATGACCGAAAAACAATTTAAAAGACGAGAGAGTCAGATAGAGAGTGTCAAAAGAAGAAAAAAAGAACCAATACAAAGTGATGAAAATGAAAAATCTGAGTGCATCGTTAAAGGACGCCGTATTGTTGAATTAAAGGTTATGGCGCAGAACTTTTATTGATCATTTTGTAAAGAAATTCTTTCTCTTGACAATACGAAGAAAGAAATAAGAAAAGGCTTAGCATCGATGTTAACAGTGAGTTGTATAAAATGCTTTCCAACAACTTCTGTGCCAACAAGCAAAGCGCACGAAGGAACATCAGGCTCTAGCAAACTGTTTGATACTAATTCCAAAGCTATTCTTGGAAAGTATCTCTTACTTTGTGCATAATGTTGTTAAAATTGCACACTAATAATTGATTTGATTAAATTGTAATAATTAAGGTGCCATCCATTCTGGACTGGGATATACATCAGTCAACAAATTTTTGAGCGTCATGAATATCCTCAGCATGTCAAATAAAACTTTGAAAAGCTATGAAAGAGAAATCGGACCCGTTGTTGAGAGCGTTGCCAAGGATAGCTGTGCAAAAGCCTGTAAAGAGGAAAGAAAGTTGACTTTAGACCAAGTAGAAGAATTGCAAAAGCGTCTTTAAGTTGATTTAGATGATCTAGATGTCTACGAAGAGCAAAATTCAGGATTTTCATTTTTTCACTCTCCGGAGGCTTATTTCAGAATAGGGCTTCAAAGGCCACTTTATCTCATTCTTGGCTTTCGAAGACATGTTACACCTGGATAATTGTACATTTAATAACTCTTTGATGCTTTTTATACTATCCTTGAATTTAAACCATTGTTTAATCATCTATTTTTATAATTTAAACGATGTAGAAAAATATGATTCAATGCCTGATATTTTTTTATGTAAATCATGACAAAATTATACTCTTTAAATTACTTTTATTTTATTGTATGCTTGTGAAATTTGGTATGTTAATGAAACTCTTGTCAAATATTATTACACATAAAAGTTGTGTTAGATAATCACCCAGAAAACCATGAAAGTGAAGCCCGCTTTGGGAGGGGAGAAACACGTTCATGTAAATGTGGGGGAATCACGCAGCCAGTTAAAAATCACCCAGAAAACAGTTGATCTCGCGGTTCAGAACAGTGATAGCAGCTTGTGAAATGACATTTAGTCTAAAGCCAAGGAAATTAATACTAAATACTCCAATGAGGCACCAGAGGCGATCAAGTTATGAAATTACAAGACCAAATTTACTGCTTAATACATAGTAATACAAAGTTTTGAAATTTCAGCACCTAATCGCTTCAGATGTATAAAAAGTTCATTTCAGAATGTATTCAGGCAAAGGGGACAGGAGGGCAGCGGGAGCACTGAAAGGCTCCATGAAAAAGTGGGGGATCGCATGCATTTACCGCCATGTTTGTTTCCAGTAATTTACCATTGGGTTTCACCCCCATGGAAGAGACAACAATAATTTGTGATATATGGACAGAAACAATAAAATATTTGCATAAGTGTTTCACGTGTGCTATGGCTCAGCATCAGGGCAATGTCGCAAGAATGGCAGCGGCAATAAAAAATATTCCGTATCATGCTTTCAATATCCATGATAACTGCGGTCAATGGTGTGGATTTGTACAAAGCAAAGAGAATTACGAACATGCAACAGTAGTAGGAGGTTTGAAAAACCAAATATTATTTGAAGAGCTAAAAACCATTTTTTGTAAATTATCGGAAAATGCTGAAACTTTTGTATCTTGCGCTTTGACACAAGGAAACGAAAGTCTCAATAATATTATAAGTAGAAAAGCTCCAAAAGGCGTACCATACGAATTCTCCGAGTCATATGACTACAGAGTAGCTCGCTCTCTACACAGTGTGTCCCAAAAATAACCGAACTTTATATTTAAATCATACAACATACAGCGCCATATATTGAAACTTTGCAGCATTAAAAAGATACATTCATCCTCTTTCAAACGCACCTAAATTCATGTAAATCGGATGACAGATGTGAAGGTTACAGCTATTTCAATAAAAGAAAAAGTGTGCTAATGTTACAAAACAAAAATGGAACAAAGAGCAAATATAAAATTTTGTGTTAAACTTGAAAAAAAATTCACTGAGACATACGAATTGATGAAAAATGTTTATGGTGATGATTGTATGAGTCGTACCGTAGTTTATACGTGGTTTACACGATCATAGTTTGACAAATGAAAATAGTGAGTTGTATCTACACAGAGAGAAATAAGTCGCGGTTACATTAACCAGAAAGATCTGGTTGAATTGAATATGGTCACCAGTACTACAAAGCACAGTCTGGGTGACAAACGATCCCGTAACAATAACCTGAAAACTGGTTGCAATAACCAGATTCAATACGATTTCCTATTTCTGATTACAGTAACCACACGTCGCAGTTAAAAATGTCTTTAAGCACAATTTCAAGTTATATCTGTTAAAGATTTCTGGTTACAGGAACCTGAAATTGTAGTGGCTTCGAGGCAGTAAAGTTCGATTTATCTCGATTTATCACGCGCTAGTCTGTAGCTAACTTCATATTAAGTTCAGTTGTCAATGGTTGTTTTGTATCAATGTAAAATCATACTGCTTATTTCACTACATTTTCTACAACGGGAGAGAATAATTCTGACACAAAAAAAATACTATGAAGCATGTATCTTGTAATGGTTACTGCGCTGACCGCAATTGTCGGGCAGAAATTTTGTGTTCTAGCTATTCTGCGTCTGCTACTATCTTAGTCCGAACAGTTTCCCCTTAAACCGTAACCATTACTCCGCGAAACCAGAACATAATCTAGAGAAATCATTACTGCGTTGGCAGTAACAGTTACTCTTCTATACCGAAAGCGTTTCTCCTGGCGCAGTTCTCGTTGCATATAATATCGGCAGGGGCGCCACTAAATATAACAGCTGAACGCATTATGCCGAGTTTTTCAGATACGCGTGCCGTGTTTGTTATATACCGAAAACCGACGTTAAAAAGATATTTGAACAGAAAGCTGCGCTGGCGGAAAAATCTACGGATCGAATGCAGTAATAGTTACTGCCAGGACCGTAATAGTTACTGTGATTCCCGTTCTGGTCTCGTACCGTAACAGTTACCTGCGCACTCCGAACCCGCTCACGCTTCAACAGTTAACGCTACTGCTTTCTTCCGCTACACGAGCTGCGCATAACTGTCGCGTTTTTGCGAGTTACCATTAGGGTTTACGTTTCTCCGTGAAGGCGTACCAATTTGTGGATATGTAAGATATGCAGGAATGATAGATCGGGAATAAAATACATTCAATGCGTGTTTGAGATGTAATAGTATATTACGTGCCTAGGCGCACAATGAGGGTCATTGCGTGATGAGCTACAATGCTCGCAGGAGATCGAAGCCAAGGCGCGATCAGTCCTGCGAGCATTGTCGCGAGTCTCGTAATTTCCCGAATTGTGTGCATTGGCACGTATTCTATTTTATGTGACTTCGGTGCGGACACAAGTTTTTATGCGTACACTCGAATCTAATCTAGTATTGTAGCTGTTTGCGGCGCTAGTCATTACACTTGATATTTCGCGACTAGTTCCGGCCATTTTGATTTACTCGATCTTGTGTAGTAGTAGCATATTGTAAAAGACGCATGCGCATTTCAAATGTACAAGGCTTTGTCAGTACGGCGCCAACGCTGTACGAAGAAGAAGAAGAATAAGAAGAAGATTACGCTCCGCTGTGTCGTCATAGGCGCATGCGCAGTTCAATTTTTACATTACATTCCTCAGTATCGTAATACACAACATCACGCTACTCTCAGCTGTAGCGTAAAACCGAGTTTACGCGCCAGAAGCACATAAAATGACTTTTCATGTGATACATGTTCATTGAAGTTGTGAAAAATACTTTGATATGCTTCTTTGAAGGCTTTTATTATTTAATATGGATTTTTTTCTTTAGCAGAGTCGCTGCGCCAGTTTGTGGACACTAGGTTTTTTCAGCACCAGTTTGTGAACAATGGATGTACCAGTTTGTTGAAAATTATTTTTATTTCGAATTACTTTGTTAACCACGATTCATATAAACTTGCATGATGTTTTAATGGAAACAATCATTTCATTATTGATAATTCTGTCTTTTTTTTTTAAATTCAGATCTTAGAATAAAGTTCAGGAGTATATCAATTTTTTCTGTATTAAATGGTGCGCGATTTTTATGAAAAGTGACAAGTTTTTAGCATGAAAATCAATTAGAACTTTAGAAATATTATTAAAGAACTATCAATTTCTGTATTTTTGCAATTATTTATTATCATATTCTAAAAGTGTAAGATAAAAAGTAGTTTTTACAAATTTTTTACGATACCAAAAAAATGGAAAGTTCTTAAAATCATTAAAAAATAATAATAATGCTAAAATAATGCGATACAATTAAGATAGAACAGTACATATTCAGTAATTAATGTTCTTATGGAGCAAAAGAAAAAAAAAACATATGGTAAATAATGGGTTAAGTTGACTTTTATCGAGGGGCCGTTCACTAGAAGAATCAATGATTTTCCATACTTATAATCGATTCAGAATCAGTGACTTGTCGAAAGATTTTTCAGAATCATATGGGGAAACAGCTTGATTCAGTAAAATCTTAGAGATTTGTTCTGAAAGTTTGAAAGCCGCGTTCATCAGTAAGATTCAGAAGAAGCACCGGGAATCGAACGAGTCAGCTCGAGTTAGCTTGAGATCACTTGAGATCAATGCATTAAAACTTGTCTGATGCGCAGTCTCGCGCACAGGCTACACATACGTGGAGCTGTAAAGCTGTATTGGTTCTCAGCTGACATCGCCTGTGTAGGCTGTAATATTTGAATCGATTAAGGATCAACAAAGAATCAGCTGGACTCGGGCGGAATCAACAGGAATCAATTGTAATGATGCAGCTCAATGCGCGCAACACTATCGGAATGATCCCTGTGATTCTTCTGAGGTTGGATTCGATTCTTTTCTTTTCTAATTGTCAGAATCAAACCGGATCATGCTTCAAGTGTGGAATCACATGAATCGTGAGCTACTTAACGGAATAATTATGCTCACCTAGAATCAATTTTGAGTGAACGAACCCTCCACTTTTACTGACTTTTTGAGGCTATAATCGATAAAAAAAATTTATTAACAATCGGAGAATCGTTAATTGACTAATAATTTACTGAATAAACATAAATGCAGAGATAAAACACGTTAGAATTGATTTTTTCACATGACTGTCTACAAACAGGTACATGCACGTATTTTCTGTACCAGTTTGTAGACTGCTGTATTTAACCATAGATGATAAGAAATTAAGACTTTTCAGCAATGCTCGTGTAAAATATAAACATCCTTGATTTATTAAAACCCCTTTTTTACTAACTTACCTTGACTTTAGTGCGTTTCCCATAAAAAACGTAAGTCTAATGTCAAAACAGTTTCTATTAAGATAGAGGTGATTTCATTGCTACCACTATAGTGACAGTGAAACTCGCATAAAAAACGGCGGTTTATTTTTAAAATATTCAAATTTAACACCGACAACTCATATCAATCTTATTTCTTATTATTCCAGGATAATGTTTATGAAGATTATTGTAAGGTTTTTTATCATTTACATATTAATGGAGAAAAATATGAACAAGTGCCCGCTAACTGATAACGCAAGATCGTCATGTGAAATACTGTGAGATTGAGGCAACCTTAGGCATTCATTCCTCCAGCATATATAAAATAATGCATAAATATTTAGCCGTGGAAAAAAGTATATGTGTGAAGTTGTATATTTAAGTGTATTTGTGATGAAAAATATGATTGGCTGCGACTAATAGTGTGTATGCATTTGTATGATGCTTATGTATGTAGGTTTCGAATGACTAATGACCCAAAATTTGAGATTTTTTCAAGCATTATTCAAAAAGTTATGGGATAAACAAAAAAGTTTTTTTTTCAATTACTTACTTACTATTACGCATCAGTTTACGAAAAAACTGATATTTCGGCAAATTTTTGAGTGCGAACCTTAATTATATACCTGAAATTTGCGTAATACTTGGTGCTATCACTATGGATTTTTTCAGATTTTTCAAAAATGACGTTTTTTTCAAAAAATCAATTTGTTTGAAAAACACATTTTTTTTGTTATTAAATTTGAAGTAAAAATTTCTTCGAAAAATGTCACTACATTGGCCATCTAATAATACGTTTGTGTAATTTTTTTCAGAATGCTTCCTCGTTTCGGTTTCTAAATAATTGAAAAAGAAGAAAAACATATTTTTTTTGTTTATCCCAAAACTTTTTGAATAATGCATGAAAAAATCTAATATTTTGGGTTCCATCATTATTCATGTTAGTCGATCAATCCTCAAAATTTCAAGTAAATTGGAAACATGGAGTCCTGAACTCGTCCGATTTGCCATGGAACACACCTTATACATTGTAACATAGATGTTACTAGTAAATATGGACTCGAGGCGCGATATGGCGTAGGACCGTCCTGGGCCCGAGCGAGGCCGAGGTCCACCGAGGAGCCTCGTGGGAACCAGTTGGTTGTTCGTTGCCGTCCGTCGAAGAGAGTTCTCGCTTATGATTTGTCACCAGCTGTTAAGAGATCCTTTGCTCGCTACCTTACCGGGAAATACCGACGTTTTCGCAACCTTCACCAAGAAAAATAGTTCACCCAGTCCGTTTTGATTTTTTCGTTGGCGAAACAGAAACGTCGTAATTGTAAGGAAAATAAAGTACTTTAACAGTTTTTATGTTCCTCCGGCGCATTAACGCGTTTTTATGCTACACTTGAGAGTAGCGTAGTGTTGTGTATTATGATACAGAGAAGCATAATGTAAAAATCGAGCTGCGCATGCGCCTATTACGATACAGCGGAGCAGAATCTTCTTATTCTTCTTCTTCTTCGTACAGCGTTGGCACCGTACTGACAAATCCTTGTACATTTGAACTGCGCATGCGTCTATTACAATACGCTACTACTACACAAGATCGAGAAAATCAAAATGGCCGGAAGTATTCGCGAAATGTCAAGTGAGATGGGCGATAATCACGGCAATTTCGACCTTTTCAGATTGGATTCGAGTGTACGCATAAAAACTCCTAAATCCGCCAAAGTAACATAAAATAGAATATGTGCCAATGCACACAATTCGGGTAGTTACGAGACTCGCTTAAAATGCTCGCAGGACTGATCGCGCCTCGGCTTTGCCTCAGCTTCGCCTCACCTACGCCACGACTACGCTTTGGCTTCGATCTCCTGCGAGCATTGTCGCTCGTCGTGTAATAACCCTTATTATGCGCCTAGGCACATAACATACTAGTAAGTGCCTGTGTCCAGTGATTTCCCCTAGTTAGTAACGCTTACTATTATCCACGTTGGGTGAATTAGGTATTTATCAAATTCATTATACTCGACTATGGGTTAAAATATGCTGAAATCTCTTAAATAAATTTAATTTCCTTTTGTATTTGGATATCAAAAACAAATTTATTAACTTTGAAAAAATGTAACTCACATCTACGATATTATAAAATAAAACATTTTTCTGACTCACCGGTAAAACCGTCAATTATTGCAAAAGTACTCAAAACAATAACAAAGATGATTTCCATTCTGTCTGTCTCAAAAAATGTCCCACTGATAATTTTCAAGTTAAAACTGGTATATATAGGAGGTATGATGCTTTTATGAAAATATGGGTTTTAGTTTTTACGTCAGATAATATAAAAATGTTTACCTTAGCTAAACGCGAGTGTAACCACCTTTATCTGCTTTTATATAACATTTTTATCATTGCTCTCTTTACATTGCAAATAAAAATTCAGCTTTTCTGCTGAAATTCAATGTCTAAATTACATATTCTGGAATAAAATTCAATTGCGCGTATTTTCATTTTTGGGAAAGCTGAAATAAATATTCAACAAAACTCTACTGATAATTCTAAAAATATTGTACTTTTTGTTATGGCTGCAATATTTTTAGTTTAATAAAATAATAATATTTATATATTATAAATATATAATTATCTTTAAGAAAAATAAGTATAAATTTCAATATTTATTTGTTTAAATTACGAACGTTCAGTAACCACCTTTGGTTCATTATGCATTGTAATCAGCAATCATAATAATAATAAATCAAATATCAATGAATGCGATTTTTCATTTTTTTCACTATTAATTATTTTCTTCTTAAAAGTCTGTTCATTGTATAATAAAATAGCTTATAGTCTACTTCAAGAATGTCAGATTTTGTGTGTGACTATCATGAAGAACTTCAGCTAATTATAGAAAAAATTATGATATTTTGAAGCCAAATTACGTCTCATATTTATTTTCTCTTAGAAATGAAGAAAAACAAGTAATTTAAATTGAGTATTGTTGTCGGGATTGAAACAAGAGTTTTACGACCGTTAAATATTAATTCACGTTTGAAGTCTTAAGGTTCAAGTCGAAAATGCTGTAAGAGGCTTCTTTGATCATAAATTGGAATTATAACTCAAGGTGTCTCTAACTAAGAGACCATACGGAGGAAACAGGAGGGCGTATGTGCTTCTGGAGGAGGCGCAGGCCTTGAAATTACTCAAGGTGATCCACATCAAAATCGGGCGGGTCTTCTACGGTGTCTGGCGAAAAATGGAAGTAAATCGGTGTTACCGCTGTCTTGGCCTGCTAAGCAGGCAGTAGATGATTGAAATTGTCTATGCAAAAGTTGCAATCAGTAATAATAACAATTATCATTATTATAAATTTAATGAATTTGAAATCTTTCTGTGGAAAAAGGGACGCTTTCGACTGTGCCGAAATTCGAGCCCGGGTCTTTCGTTTGACGGTCAATTGCTCTTACCAACTGACAAGGGGAGTGCGTCAATCTTCCCTGAGCCTTCTGCACGAAACTTGCAGTACCGAAAGTTCGATATGAATGAGTAATAATGCAGGAGTGATAGGACCTACTACTTCAGTTATTTTGAGAAATTGAGTTACGAAAATTGAGGTTTTTGCACGCGCCGAGTAAGTAAAGGCCGGTAAGTCCTTCAGCACAGTAAAGCGGTGGCGTAGTGGAGATGGCTATCGGCTGGCATGCTCGCGGCGCGGGTTCAATTCTTTTTGCCGGTGATTTTTTTATTTTTTATTTTTATACATTTTAAATTATTTACAATGTAATTAGTATAAGTTTTGATAATTGGTAATGAATTTAATTTGAATAAAAAATACTAAAAATTATAAATAATAATTAATGCTGTCAATATATTTTGCGTAATTTATATTAATATTAATTATTTGAAAGGTACATTTATTTTACACTTTATTTATGCAATTATAAACATTTATTTAGATATTTGGGAAATATTACTTCAAAAAATATTCTATCAGGCATATAAAAGGAATTTGAGGCTTCATTGTTATGACCTAATAAACATTTATTGTTAGTTCTTTGAATAATTGTCCAATATAAATTTTTAATAAAAGATTTTTACAAGTTTTCTGTATCACTTGCTTTACAACCATGAGGCTGATACTTATAAAAACAAGTAAAACATACATTTTCTCGACACCAGGAACATTTAATAAACGCTACATTGCTACATGAACAATTTTTCTTCAATAAAGCAAGAGGAAAGCAAAGTTCATTCAAATTTAAAAATATTGGCTTTCCTTCAACCAATTTCGACGCGAACCATGCGTAACAAGAATAAATAAATTTATGAGGTCATAACAATGAAGCCTCAAATTCCTTTTATATGCCTAATAGAATATTCGTTGAAGCAATATTTCCTAAATATTGTTACGTCAGAAACGTAACACTTCTCTTCTTAAAAGATCTCCTCGTTTTATGTAAGGATCGGAAGGATCCTCTCTAAGGGATGAGGAATAGTCAGTGATTGAGAATAGTTAATGATATAAAATATATTTATTGACAATAAAATTATATTGAGTAAGCACCATGGAAATGGAAATTAAATTGTAATTTTGAAATACGCTTGTAATTACCCTGAGTTGCACTTGCTTAGTGATGATATACAAGTAAGTCCAGTAGAGCGAATGTGGTAACTTGAATCCTCACTTGTAATCTTTGAGAAAGATGTTGTCAGATAGGAAACTCGTAGTCCAGACGGTTGATCTAGTTGATTCTTTGATCCCAGTTTCAAAGAGAATTTGGAAGGCGATTCCCCTTCACTTTTAAAATCGTTGAACTCAGCGTTATTATTACCAGTCGCTTGTTATTACAAGTTACATGCTATTACAAGTTACATGTTGTGACTGTAGTGTGTGTGATAAATGCATGTAGAAATGCGTTGGTACTGTAGGGCTTCATTCACTTTCTCTCTTGGTCAGTCGATTTGTTATCATGTGTGGGTATTATAACGACACATGGGAATTTCTATTGATCATCCTATTGATCTGTAGATTTGTCTATAACTTGCTTCGATAAAATCACACTCGCTGTAATGCTGTCTTGATCCCTTTATTGTTTTCTTAATCTGCTTGTTACTTGTGGCGGTAGAGCCGTGGTACGTGACAATATGTAAATGAACGTTTATTATTGCATAAATAAAGTGTAAAATAAATGTACCTTTCAAATAATTAATATTAATATAAATTATGCAAAATATATTGACAGCATTAATTATTATTTATAATTTTTAGTATTTTTCATTCAAATTAAATTCATTACAAATTATCAAAACTTATACTAATTACATTGTAAATAATTTAAAATGTATAAAAATAAAAAATAAAAAAAATCACCGGCAAAAAGAATTGAACCCGCGCCGCGAGCATGCAGGCGATAGCCATCACCACAACGCCACCGCTTCACTGTGCTGAAGGACTCACCGGCGTTTACTCACTCGGCGCGGGCGAAAACCTCAATTTTCAAAACTCAATTTCTTGATATAACTGAGGTAGTGGGTCCTGTTACTCCGGCATTATTACTCATTCATATCGAACTTTTGGTGCTGCAAGTTTCGCGCAGAAAGCTCAGGGAAGATTGACGCACTCCCCTTGTGAGCTACACAGGCGCCCAACATCTCCTCCGCAGGAAGACCTCTTTATATCGCCTAACGGCGCTGCCTCACGGCTGTAATAATTTCAAATTAGATGGTTGAGTTCTTAATTTCTGCCAATGCCTACATTATCATACAGAAAGATTTCAAATTCTTTAAATTTATATTTAATTGGCATTACTGCGATATAAGAGTTTGAAATTGTCTACGAGGGCACCTGTCCGCAACGTATCCCATCTGATATGCGACTAATGATGCTCTGATACTGTAGGCAGTGGCAGAAATTCTGAACTCACCCAAGTAATTTGAAATTATTACTATAAAAATAGTTATTATAAAAGTTGAAATAACATTATTGTTTTACAATATTTGCTATAGTTTGGGCGAACAACTGGAAAGAACCTGGACCACACATGTTGCACAACTTCTGGTACAAACATCTGACAGTGTTGAAGCCAAAGAATATCGACTTGACCTGCACATGGCAGGGCCGTTTTCTTGCACATGTGATATTTTTTTGAGAGACTATGATAAAATATTTTGATCGTAGGCAACCCTGGGTGACCAGATTCTAGCGCATCACGAATTTGGGCTGGACGAGTGTCGAACAGTACACTTGGGGAGGGGTGAGGTTGACATGCAATTGGGACATGAGGATGAGGCTCTTATCGAAACAATGACAGAGAAGGACTTAGGCGTCTTGCAGTTAAGGAGTCCCCTATAAAATGCAATGAAAGTGTCTTTTGGAGTCCTTTTCCCAACGCTTGTCCTCAATTTAAAAAACTAGTTTCAATGCAGCCAACAAGATCGAGGCTATTAAAATCTATGGGATCTCACTTCTCACATACTCTTTGGACTCATTAAATGATCCAACCTCGACCTTGAGGGTATCAATAGAATCATTCGCACCGAAATGACTGAGCACCGAATGAATTACAGAAATTCCGCGATTGAAAAGATGGTTTTTCCATGTTTGAAAGTTCGCCAACAGTGTGCCTCACAATAACATCTGTAAAAAGGACAATAACATCTGTAGAAAGGACAGTGGCTACGTACCCCTACATCTAGCTGATCCGAATTGCCGAAACATCAGGCATCCCACTCCAGAGCAAGTGGCTATGGAATGGGGGGAAAATACCTTCACAGACAACACCCCCTGGTCCAATATAAACTAAACGTGGATAAAGAGGCTTCCAACTTGTGCCTCCGTAGAGGAAAAAGACGCGATTCAAAATATGAGACGGTTTTGTTTCAACAATAATTAAAAATAATAATCTTTTGCAGCCGCTCGAGTAGAATACACCTTTACTGGTGTTTTTTATTTTTTGTAATTTTAAATTTAAACTGAATTTGACCTCCATCCCCTCCCTTTTTTTGTTTAGGAGAAAAAATCGCGAAAGCTTTTATAGACATTGTACAGGACTCTCCTAGGACGGCCCAAGGCATACCAGTTGGAACCAAAAAACCCCCTCTTTCGAACCAATACACCGCCCGCGGAACCGCCTTTCGGCTTCAAACTTCGAGGGCGGTTGGTTTCAGCTTAAAGTCGCGGACGTCTCTTCCATCATCCGTTCGCCCGGGACTCCCATCCGCGGACGCACGCCCGTTAGGCAGGCCGGCTAGCCGCGACAAACAGGGGGAGGAATTAAAAGATTCATCCCCCGATCGACGTGGACGGCTAAGTTCGCCCAAGACGCAGGACCGCGGGTGCAGGCCCCGATGCGATTTTTAGTGGCCCTCGTTGTTGCCGCGCTGCACGCCCATCGAGCTCCCTTGTCTTCATCACCAGGGTGATGAATGACTTGATAAGCATCCACATCTGTACAGACTGGAGCATGAGAGAGACCATCGTGTCAGGAGTGAGTTGTGCGCCCACTGCCCGACCGACAGCCCCACTTTCCGCGCCTCACCTAGCACAGACGAAGAGTGTGTGCTCTGAACTTTCCAAAAGGGATCCACAGTAGCAACACGACTCATCGTCTCTTTTCTTGAAGCGCTTCAGGTACGCATTCAAGCAACCATGGCCCGAAAGCGCTCGTGCCAGGTAAAAGCCGACTTGACCGTGCTTTCTATCCAGCCAGGTGGCGAGCTCCGGGATTAGACGGTGTGTCCATCTCCCAGATTGGTCACCATGCCATTTCGTCTGCCATCTTTCGACGAGTCTGCGCCTTTCATCCTTACGGACGGCCTCCTTCGCGCGAGCGATTTCCTGCAAGTTGGTTGTGCAGGTGAGTTCCTTACGGAGCTAAAAGGTCGTCTTCCTTTCCTACGTCAATAAGTTTATTGGCGGGACACTCACCAGGGCCAGCACAACACTCGTCGAAACAGTTCGGTGCGCTGAGACAATTCTCAGCACCACACCTCGCTATGCCGCAAACAGCTTCTTCTGGATAGCGTGGTTATTAAGGGCACTTCTCCAGACCGGAGCTGCATAAAGCAGCTTCGAATTTACCATACTTGCCACCTTCCTTCTCTTAGCTTTCCTGCGGCCACCAATCTTGGGCATGAGCCGAGTCAGAGCGGCTCCACATTGGATGGCTTTGGCAGTCACGATCTGCAGGTGTTCGCCGAAGCTAAGCCTTCGATCCAACTGCACACCTACGTACTTAATGCTCTTTTTCCACTCAATTTCATGCTCCCCGAGAAGGATCTTCGGGTATTTGCAGGATCTCCTGTCCGTGACCAGCAAAGTCTCGGTATTTTTAGGGGCCATTTTCAGGCATCTGCTATCCAACTAACGCTTTGCCCGCCACAGACTTTCATTGATCCTCAGCTCCAGGATTTTGACGTCGTCAGCGGCGCACACGACAAGTGCGTCATCCGTGAAGCCGATGATGCTCGTTCCAGCAGGTAGGTCCATGCGCAGGAAATCGTCATACATGACGTTCCAAACGAGTGGACCCACCCGTGACCCTTGAGGGGCGCCACATGTTATCTCTTCTTTGAGATAAGCAAGAACCGCTCCCCGAAGCATGGGTGACATCGTTTCCGCCCCTATCAGCGTAAACCAGGAACACCTCCAGAAGGCATCCTTGCTGCATGGAAGCGCGCAGCCGCGCGACACATTACCATATCCCTGGCACCTGAAGCACCGGGCAACCTCGACGTGATCTCGGATGCGGCAGTTTACCCACCTCACCCTTAGCCTACCGAGCCCGAGAAAGCTCCGAGCGTCCGCCTCCGTTAAACGGACTACCGCAGTCTGCACACCACCGAAGCGCTTGTACAGCCTTCAAAGTTCCCCGAGGTCTGACTTGCCCAGCGCGATGCATGGCGCTGCAACAACATATTCCCTTGTGACCACGCTTTCTAGAAGACTTACTGACTCATGGATGTTGAGCATTCCACTCAACACCTCTGTGGCCTGGTTCACGCTGTCCTTGAAGTAGCCAGGGTTATTTCTCAGCATGCCCTGTTGGGTGACGCTAAGGGCCCTGGCCAATTTCTCCATTTTTTCGTTCTGCTCCCCCAGGAGCTGAAGGACGTCCTTCCATCCCTCAGCCCCTGAAGAAGCACTGAAGTACAATTTCCCCATCGTTTTTCCATTCAAATCGATTAATTTTGTTTACCAGCGCATTGTGCGGGTCTGAATAGTTGGGATCGGGTTTACCCTCGGACCGAAGTCCTACTCCAGTTCCCTGAGGGCCAACCTCCGCTTAGCCAGTTCCGGAATACACAGACAGACCGTACTCGCTTGAGGCAACACAGGCTCCGACACCTGTGTTCAATACACATTACCTGATCAAGGTCCCGAAGGGGCTGACTTCACATCCTGCATGGCACACCACCTCGGCAAAGCTATGCGGGTCCCAGCCGGCCACTTTGTCCCCCCACTCGGTGACAAAGCACTCCCAGTGGGATGCCATATGGAAACGATCGTTTGGACTGTTCTTGGTCACAGACTGCGGAGGCTTTGCAGTGTCCCCCAGGCGGTTCTATTCACCAATTCGCTCTTTGCCTAACTAAAGAAAGAGCCCGTCTATAGAGTCTTCTCTCACATTCAAAAGGACACATATCACAGTCATCGGCGCTGACATTCATTCAGTTCACTCTTTCCTCGCAGGCACTCGCAGACTCATTTTCAGCGCCGATGCCTGGGGCATACATGCTTCTTCATGCATGGGGATAGACGCGTCTATAGCTCCCCCCGCTTTCTACCTGAGATAGACCCGTTTATAGGGCACCCTTAACGCAATGGGAAGATGCCCGTCTATAGAGCCCCCTGCATTTGTTGACTGATTCATCGGGACACTACAACCTCCATGGTCCAAGGGCCGTCTGCTAAGCCTCCCCACCCGTCCTGTTTTGGCATAGCCAAGAGAAGGACTTTGTCGAGGTACTAGTCCAAGGGGGGGCCCTTTATTCTACTGTTTGAGCGCATGACCGATTATTGCACTGGGACCGTCAATTACTGAATTATATGTACATGATTATTAAATTGTAATAAATCAGCTAAACTAAAAATTGTTCATACTACGCGAAAAAAATGTATTAGGTGACTGAGCGAATCAAGAACTTATTGAACATAATGAATCTATATAACTAGATTGTGTGAAACTTTTAATTACATTGTAAAAACTGTTAAACTAAAACAGGATTCGTCACGAAATTGCTAATTAAGAAAAATCACTTTTTTCACTAAATTAAGTATAGTTTTTATCTTTTAAAATTAACGAGATTCAGATGGGATGGGAATGTAAATTCTGACTGTAGTGACTTTTCAGTCTGATTCGTCTGGTTTCATCAAAATGAATATCGCCGTTCTAGCTAATTTATATTTATAAGCGAATATGAATATGTCAATATAATATACAATATTGGTACTTTATCAGCGAATCGTGAACGAAACAAAGTGAAACTTAATTTTTGAGAAAATTTTCTGTGAAAAAAGGAACGCTTCCACTCTGCTGGGTGTCGAGCCCAGGACCTTGCGATTGCCGGTCGAATGCTCTATCATCTGAGCTGCGGAGGTTCCACACAAATTTTCTCACAGGAACTAATTGCGCCAATTTGGCCACGGATATATCATGAACTATTTACAAATTTTTCAAATCATTTCATTCGATTATGTCTATAATTAGAAGAGCGTATCACTCACCATATTAATCGAGCTCTACCATATCGACCTTATTAGCCTGTGATTTAGAATTAACGTCATTTAAGACAAGATGGAATTTTCAATATATATTTTGAAAAAAATTTCTGTTAAGTGTTAACACGAGTGCAGTTGCTTTATTTTTACAAGTGGACAAAAATGTTTTTTTATTTTTAAGTTATTTTAACTAATGATTATTTTAAAAACATCCTTTTTTAGACGGAAATTGAAAATGTAGCGATTTAATTTCGTCTCAACATCTAAATTCATTTAAACGCGTTTCAGTCTCTTTCAAGGATTCCAGTGGATTCGATTGTAGATCCAAAAACGGAATTCAATCTCAATGAAATATTTCATTGCTATTCAATCAACCTCTTCTTTCTGGGTACATTAGTTTACGGTTTTATCAATTGTACTGCATGATACCCTAGTTTCTACTCTCTAAATCCAAAATAGTCGAATAGCCGTTTTTTTATCTAGTGCCGTGATGAACCACTCACTTAATAGTGTCCTCTACTTATGAACTAGTGATTTTAAGAATTTGTCTGCATTGCATTCGTGTTTGATCATGTTTTGTTTGTTCGTCACAAAGCTTTCGTACATGCTCCGCAGTGTTAACCACTATTTTTTTTAGTGAGTATCCACTATTCCAGAGTGGTATACTTCGCATTTTGTCAAATAGTGGATAACCACTGGAAAAGAGTGGTTTTCCACTATTTTGGATTTAGAGAGTAGTGTGTGCCTACATGGAAACAATTCATAATTTTAAGTTGAAATAAAGCGGGGAAATTTTGGAAAATGATTAGAAAGTAGGAATAAAAAGTGACGAAAGAAGCGTTGAGTGTAGAGAGAAAAAAAGTTTTATAATTCCCACAGAAATACCGACATACATAAGTTCATATATCACCTGTCAATATTGTTTCGTACCCGGAGTGCGACACTGCATACATGGCTCTTGCAAAAATTCTGTCTTTTCTGATGTAATGTTATCAATTTTGTAATATATTTTTTGTATTTATTTCGATATTCGGCACCCAACGAACCTGTTTTAGTGTTTTCCTTATCCATGCTCCGAAATATCAGAGCGATATTCCATTTCCTGTGGAAATGGCGTTACAGAGCTGTAATTTCCGATAACTCTCAGTTTTATTTTCTCAAAAATATACTTTGTGCAAATTTTTTTCTGAAACGAAGTTCACAGACGATCCTTACCGCCTTCTATTACGTGCTTTAAATTTTCGAGTAGATATATTAGAAACAAAAAACGTTATCTTACATGGTTCGATTAACCTATAAATTTGGTCACGTAACCCGGTTGATCCATGGCTTCCAGAAAAAATTCATAATTAATCAAAAACGAGCTTCTTATGGGCCACTATCCCTCCGTTAGCCGGCTTATGACAGTAATTCAATACTTTCTTATATGATAAAAAAAAATGTATCTTGTTTCCAAATTTTAAATCCTTTTATTGACTTCTTACAAAAGAACATTACATGAAGATTTGAGACAGACAGCTGCGCATGACACAAGTTTGCCAATAACTAATAAGAATTGTTAGTGTAAGGCTATTCTGATCTGTTTCTTCTTGGGGGTAATGGTTTGTTATTTATGAAAAGCTTGAATAAATAATCTGAATACTCTTTTTCTTCATTAATAAATTGTAAGTGTTTCAAAACATTTGTTAAAATGTAGACACCTTTGAAGCAGCCAAAATATTTTCTAGACAAAATTCCTATAACTGCAGAATCTAGAAAGACAGGACTTCCAATATCCGCCTGAAATAAAGAATTGGTTTCAATATATGGTGAGGGACCCTTTACATTTTCCATTAAATTGTTTTCAGCAATAGGAAAATGTTAACATTTATGATATTTTGCTCACATGAGATTGATTCAACCAATTACGTTAAATATTTGCATTGTCGCGTCACAACCCTTTGATTTTTTTTCCTCGAAAATAATTTTTCTTCCCGTAAACCATTTCATTTTTTGACTGAAAACTTTGTGCTTAGACTACAAAAATATAAAATGAAAATATTTCTAACATAAAACTGAGAATGTAAATTTTAAACATGAATTTTATGTTTATCTCTTCTCAATAGAAAATATCTCTCTTACTGAAATGTTTATAAATGTTCGAAATTAGTAAGGAGTATGAATATTTGAATAGGAAAGTATATATTGATTTAAAATTAAATTTTTATTGGCATCAAATTTTACTGAAAGTTCATTTTGGAGATGTTCAAATTCTTATAAAATTTTACAGGACCTTTCAGATGTTTAATTTAGGTAGATTTTTCCCAAAATATCGAAAAAAGAAGTGTTATTTCTTTAACAACATATTTCGTAAATTTATAATTGTCGTCTGCTTCGCACCTCTTCTGCTCGGAGTCGAGAGAAACACAATTTTCGTTTTTAATTCAATAACTGACAGCGTGAAATCTGAAAAGACTTGAAAACGTAAGCTTGCGACTCGCAAACCGGAAGTCGGAGGTGAATTTTGCTTATGACACCAACATGGTACATATTTTGTAGTGAAGTGAAGCCAGGTAATTCAATTTTTCCATATATTACTTATTCTTAAGTTAAAAATTATTGTCAAAGAAAAGTTTCATTAATTTTACGACAATTACTGATATATAAGATAAGCATAAGCAAAATTCACCTCCGACTTCCGGTTTGCGAGTCGCAAGCTGGAAGGGCCGAAGAAACTTGTGACACTGTCGGGAGTGGCGAATACAAGCCGCTTAGACTGGCATAGACCAACAACTAGCGACACTGTGGCAGGTGGCGGATACAAGCTTCCGTAATACTCGCTTCACACGAACACGAGGTGTTTCTTTGCTCGTGACTGTGTCGGTATCTCAATTCTGCACACTATGTTTCTCTGTTGTCAGGAAAATGTAAAAATGAGCCTAAAGTGGGAAACGATTTCCAATTACCCTTCCTTACGATTCATTTTACCAGATATATAAAATTGGCCATTATTTACGATTGCAGAAGAAATGATCGTGTGCTATACAAGAAGAAGAGCGATTTTATGTCGCAAGAATTGCTGCCCGAGCGAACTTCACACTCGACACGATCTCTCTGTTTCTTCCCTATGCCACAATATACTATTATACTTGAAACACTTTGCTTGTATCATCTACTTCATTGTTTTTGAAATATAGTTTTTTCTACTTGAGGGTCATAAAGTGCATTTTGTTACCCCCTGCGCGGCATTAAAATAAACGCAAGGAATAAACATGCATTTTCCTATTGCTCAAAGACATTTAGAGGCGAATACCAACGATAGGTGCCGATTATTCACCGGTGCTCTTACTCTACTATTTAAAAATTCGGAATAAACTAATGTTTCCATATTTTTAAATTGGAGTTAAAATCATCAGAAAAAACTACTCCGGCTGCTAAATTATGATAATACAGGGTGGACCATATAAAATTTTAAATTTAAAAAGTCAAAAAAAAAAAACGGCTTGATATTTTTCAAAGGTCTAACATTTATTTGAAAGGTTGTTTTATGAAATTTATTTGTGGAAAACGATTTCGGACAAATGACCACCACGGCTGAGTTTACAGTAGCTTATCCGATCCACCCAATTTTGGAGTACTTTCTCGATGATTTCAGGCCTTATGGCAGCAACAGCAGCTTGAATCTCGTAGCAATGTTATCCAAATTTTTCTTCAAGCAAATTGAAGAGGAAGACTTGGACAACATTTGGTTCCAGCAGGACGGCGCTACGCACGTGCCATACAGCAAACGCTACACTCAATCTTTTACGCCCTATCTTCGAAAATCGCATAATCAGCAAAATAGGTGATGTGAATTGGCCTCCCAGAAGCTGCGATTTAACTCCGTTGGACTATTTTCTGTGGGGAGCTGTTAAAGATAAATGTTACGCCGACCATCCAGAAACAATTCAAGATCTAAAGTACGAGATTCAAGCTGCTGTTGCTGCCATAAGGCCTGAAACCATCGAGAAAGTACTCCAAAATTGGGTGGATCGGATAAGCTACTGTAAACTCAGCTGTGGTGGTCATTTGTCCGAAATTGTTTTCAACAAATAAATTTCATAAAACAACCTTTCAAATAAATGTTAGACCTTTGAAAAATATCAAGCCGTTTTTTTTATTGACTTTTTAAATTTTAAATTTTATATGGTCCACCCTGTAGTATATTGTGTTGCAAGTGCGAGATGTAGGTGATTTCCGCATGAATGTGAGGGCAGCACATGATACAAGTGCAGACGATGCCGAGGCGACGGGTATGAAAAGATGAGACGTCGGCAACCCATGGACAAAGCATCGTCTGCGTCAAGCCGAGTGCAGGCCGTACATTGATGGGGTTGCCCGCGTAAAAGATACTATTTTTCATTTGCACATGTGAATGACCCTGTTCTAGTACCAATTTTAATGCGCAGTGTGACGGCACTAAAAATATCAATTTCATAACCTCCAAATGTTATTCGCGACGGTATCAGACCGAAAGGAAAACACCGTGGTTTTTTGATAGATAACGCTGATTTAGACGACAACACAAACGAACGATATGTGGATGTTTGCGTGTTCTGAAGAGAAAAATTGAGAAGTATGATTCTCGTCCTCCTTCATATTTAAATAATATGAGAATCATAAATTCTCGCATTATTTGATGATAAAATAATACGAGAATCAAAAAGTCTAACATCGTTCCGAAACTGTGAGAATCAGGCACATTGCGTGCTAAAATTGGTACTAGAATGGGGTCATTTTCATGTGAGGATCACAACAAAATACATACCTCGTCAACGTCGAGTTTACCCGTAGATGGTCTAGCACAGAGTAAATAATTCTTGAATTGTCTGGGCAGCATTACATTATTTTCATCCAAAAATTTAGTGCATTGATCTTCAGAAACTATGTCAACATTCATAAACTGTAATGAAAATGTTAATTTTTTAAAATATAATTGATATAAAGTACTGAATCAAAAACCTATGCATTCAGTAAAATCAAGTATATACAACATGATTCCTAATTAAATGAATTTTAGGTCCTGCACCTATCTTGGGTGATATTGTAGCACCCAGTGCATTTATTTAATGCTACAATCTCGAATAAGAGTGTATTCATGGAAGTTAAGATAAATAAAATTTAAATAGTCTGCCCAACCACCTTATGCTATACTTCCGAATCGAGCATATTTTTTTTAGCAGATCCTCCAAACTCTAACTTTTTGTAACAGCCCAGGAGACATCTGCAAGGAAGGCGCATATGATCTGATTCTCCTTCTTTGGTAATGGATGCCTGAAGAGGATAGCGTAGTGAGGATATAATTCATCCCAAATACATCCTCCATGTAAAGGGTTTTCCAAAAGGGCGAAGCATTTTATTTCAAATAAAAAGACTTGTATACATATGATATAAGGCTGATCTCTATTTTATATGAAAGGATAATCGCTACCATTAATTATGGAACACAACTTTATCCAAATTTCCTTCACAGAAACGCTTGCTCGACTCAATGTGTTGAACCCAATTTTCCATGACTTTTTCGCATTAATCGGCATATAGATCAATGACTTGACACAGCGCCAAACAAAAAGTCTAAAGGTGTTAAATCGCTCGAACGAGGTGGCCAATGATTACAATGACCAAAAATTGGAACTAGCACACGTAAAGTTGTGGCAACCGAGTGCAAACTTTCATGAAAAAATTTGAATAATTTGTAAACGCTGTTGAAGCGTGTATTGTTCCATGATTAAATGGTAGGCATTCATGAGTTAATATAAAAAATCGAACTAGAGTAAACATCCCAATATAACTAAAAAAAAATCGACTACAAAAATGCGTTGTCCTTTTGAAAAAGTCTATACAAAATAATTTTGCTTGGTCTCAGCTACAAACGTGGACTAAGGTTTGGGGGGCCTGTTTACCAGACAATTCATTGATCACGTAATGTGCACTGATAGCTAGATCGATGTGAGCGTTCTCTCAAGGATATTCTATGAAAATGTTGATTCCCATTTTTATTATAGGTTTATATTCTATAATGAAGAAATACTTGACCTTGAAAATCTCAATATCAAGGTCAAATTTTATTTCTAGTATAAGCCGAGTTTTGAGAAGGTTTTCGTACGCAGTTTGATGCACAAAAAATGAAATGTGACCTTAACTTTAGATTTTCAAGGTCAAGGATACCTCAGTGATTTTTGTCAGTATTTTTTTCATATTCACTCCATCAAATTGCGTAGGAAAAGACTTTGAAATCCTCGCTTTTGACTAAGAGAGTGATGAAAAATAAAGTTGCATTAAAATTACTAACCGTCTGATATTTATGGTGAGGTGAAGTCCATCCCATGAGTGGAACATTGTCTTGTTCTTCAAATACATAACTTTCTATTGGTAACGTGGCTACATCGTCACAGAAACCTATCTTAAGCTTAAATACATTTAATTTTATTAATTTGAAAATAATTAACCTTGAAGTGTAGCACCGCAAAAGAGCATGAATCATCGTATCTAAGCAATGAAAATTACGATTTTTGACAACATACGATAATATCTATTGATCTTATTGCGATGACACTGTAAACATTTTATAGGAAAATTACAGTTACGATGCAAATATCGGCAACTTCACTGAATCCACTCCCATAATCCATATGACTTTCTGAAGTAAGAATACCATGACTATATTGTTCATTTGACACGCGAAGCTTAGTATAGTTGTCCGTTGGTTCATACTTTTCCATACAATAAGCTGCTGTTAGAATAGTGAAGTCAGTTATAGCAACTCCAGTGCAAACAAGAATTTGCTCGCCTGATTCAAAAACCTCCCTTATTGAATAGACGAATCTTTTATGTTTTACCATGGTGATATATTTAGGAGGCAATGGATCAGAATAAAATTTTACTTTACGAATTATTTTGCCTTCCACTGGTGTCTTTGACTTGAATACTGTGCTAAATGTACTCGTATTCTTTTCACCTGTATTTTAAAATGAGTTAGAAAACCAAGAATTACATGGAGCAGTCAGTTGTTATTATAAATTAAAGATACATTTCTAGCTGTAATGCCCAATTCGCAATGTCTGAATGCTTGTCTTATAAAAACAAACTATGGTAAAATTATTACATAAAGTTAGTTTTCAACGTTCAATGGACGACGGAAAGTACTTTTTCTACAACTGAATCGTTAATTTTGCCCCACTAAATTGAAAATTAGCGTGATAGGTAACAATTACTTTTAGGGCCGTGACCCTATATGTTATAGGAGTGAAACAAAATTCGGCAGTACGAGGTTTGTCCGAAAAGTATCAATCCTTGTGTCGACTTCAACTTAATGATTCTTTTAGTTTTCTGTCAGCATCGATGAAACAAACTTTGCAGCCACGCAGCTAATCCCCAAATCTTGACTCAAAACTTTCTAAACTATAGTTTTGGAATGCTGGGGATCTTCTGCGATCTACCTCACTGTCAAACGACGTTTTTAATTACATGAAACTAGCAATCTTGCCTTATTTGTCGGAGTTTTTATCATTGTGATCTTGACAGATCGAGGGTTATTTTCACCAATCACCAAGCTTTCGATAATATTTTTTACAAATTCTTTATTCGATACGTTTGGTTATTCTGGACTACGACGCGGACGAGGTTCAACACTCATACAACAGAGTACCATTGTCTCCTTAAAATGATTTGTACCAATTTTTGGCAATACTGCAGCTACGTACAGAGTTATATAAGAAGGATTATTACTTTCCAAACAGATCTTGCATGGCCACTTATGGAACAGCAATGCAATGCGAGTACCTTCTGGTCTTAAAAACCGGAAAGCCCTGGGTCAAGTGTCGGAATTTATAAAAGTACTCGTATCAATGCTTTAAGTTTCGAAATCAATCTGGGATTTGGATGGAGTAGATAGCTGCTATATTTTTCCTGCAGATAGGTCGGGAGTGTCACTGGTCGTGTTACTAGCCCCCCCCCCCCCCCATCCCATTTCAGTTTCGCAACTTTGAGATGTTCAAGACTACCTGGGTTGGGTGCAGGATTCATGAAGGTACTCGTGTCAAAGTAGTGTTCGCAAACTTGGACGTATTCAGCCCCCACCACTGACCGGTGTGGGGCACACACAATCAAGCGCGCCGTGTCGGTGTGTACCCACTTCCTCGCTTCGATTTTACGCTTTCGGCTGTTGAGCCAAGATCGAAAATTATTTTTCTGTCGACTTCGTGTCAAAGTAGCGCGAAGCAGACGACCAATTTAAAATCACTAAATATATCATTTAAGAAATTACATTTCTTTCTTTGATATTTTTAAAAACATTCACCTAAAATGAATATCTAAACATTTTATTTTGATTTTTAGGATGATTTAAAGACTTGAAAAATGATTTTCTATTGAAATTTAAACTCAATAAATTTTCAAAGTTTCAAAAAAAAATATCAATTTTAATATTTTTCAGCTATGAAAATCAAATAATGCAATTAGAAAATTATGTAGAGAATATTATATATTAAGGAATGATAAACTATGATATTGACGTTTAAAAAATAAAATATTAAAATACTTAAGTAATACATAAATTATATCTAATTATACACTCGAAATTATACAGTAGAGCTTCTTCTTTGGTATAAGGCAACATTGAAAAAAATTTCATTCAAATAAAATACTCAGAAAACTTTTTGAAATACGTAATATTATTCGCATATGAATTTTATTATAAAACTGTGAATAAAAGGTTTCAGTATTCAAAAAAGCCAAAATTACATATAAATTTGCATACGAAATTATATTTTACGATTGCTGTTATATAAAATGCAAATATAAAATATTTATTTCGAATAAAATAGTTTTAAAAAAATTTTATAGTACGTTAATGAACTATATCAATTAAAAAATTAAGTAATAAAATCAGAAATAAGAAATTAAGGTTAAAAACCTACATTCCTAATTACATGGTGATAATTCTATACGATATTGTTGTTAATAATTGGCTTTAGGATATAAAACAGCAAAACAAGTAGGTCCCTACCACAATCGAATTAAAATTTCTGTTCCCTAGAAATTGTAGCTGATGATTCAAAATTTACACCTCACATTTTAGTGGCCTATGCATAGATTTTTAATTAAAAAATTGAAAAATCTACGAAAATAAAGAATTTTGTGATTAAAATAGTTAACTAACAAAGCTACTAAATTTCCAATCAATACACGGAGAAACTTTTTATATCAATTTGTACTATAGTATTTTTCAATTTAGGGAAAAACGTATCACTGATAATTTTTGTTAGTAAAAATACTAAACTTTGTAATAATGATATGAAACTTCAGCATAGTTCATAGCTTATATAATTCTATACGATTTTGTTGTTAATAATTGGCTTTAGGATCCAGAAATGATAACTCAGGAAGTCACATACTTTCAAACATTTCGACTCTAATCGGAGTCCTCATCAGTGATCTTTATTTCTAAAATTTTAAAACAGTGGATAAAATATTGCACATATGAGCCCTATTTTGGAATAAAGTTTGGTAATGTAAAAAATGTAAAATATTGTGAGAAAATTTACAGAAAATTGTACAGAAAACCTCGGTAAATTATCTAAAAACTTCCTTAGGAATAACAATAAAATTCTAGCACATAACTCTAAGGTGAATCAACTAAAAAACTAGTATATATTTGTGTCTAAATGCTACTGAAGATATAGATGCAAGTACATATGTAGCATAAAATTACAAAGGATTATTTATGAAAATTAGCTTAGCATTGCTAATACGAATTCTACACTGTTAGAATTTTCTACCGCAATTTTCCAGAACATGTGAGTGGAGTTTTATTCAGCTACAGTCTCCCAAAATTTAGACAGAATTTCAGGAAATTCTGTTACTTTTTGATAAATTTATGAAAAAGATTTTTTTCATTAAACTTCAGTCACAAAGTGTTGAATATTCTGGATATGTTTCCCTGGAAATACTGATCCTTATAATAGGAATAATGTTACGTTTTTGTAACTGAACTTTAATGCACTTACATGCAGCTGAAAATCAATCCTCATGCAACTGAAACTCAGTTACAGTTACGAAATTTTAGGATAATTTTATAAAAGTTCTGTAACAGTTTGGTACTTGTAGATTTTAAGATACATTTTTTAAAAATTCAGTTGAGCTCCATAATATTAAGAAAACTTTCTTTTTATATATATATAAATATTCAATACATTATTTAAAATTTCAAGTTCTCATTTTACGTTTTAGTGGCTTATATGCATAGACTCTTTAATGAAAGAAAGAAATGCTTTACACAAAGGCAAAATTTTCTAATTGAAGCAGTTGATCAAATTTTCAAACCCAAAACATGTTTTAATTAATATATTGATTTAAATGTTCAAAGATTTATTGACTTTAAATTTTACTGATAATTTTCCAAGAATTTCACATAATCTCAAAAATGTTTATAATAGGCAAATGTTTTTCAGATATCAATAAAATTCCATAGTCATGTTACGTCAGAAACGTAACATTTCTCTTCTTAAAAGATTCCTCGTTTTATGTTAGGATCGAAAAGGATCCTCTCTAAGGGATGAGGAGAAGTCAGTGATTGAGAATGGTTATTGATATAAAGTATGTTTATTGACAATCAAATTGAGAAACGAATAAGCATCATGGAATTGGAAATCGAATTGAAATTTAGATGTACCTTTGTAATTACCCCGAGTGAAATTTGTCTGATGAATTATTGAGTCCAGTGGAGCGAAGGTGGTCAGTTGAGTCCTCGTTGAGATCGTTGAGATAATACTTGTTTGATGGGAAATTCGTTGTTGAGACGGTTGGTCTAGTAGGAATTCGTCTGAGTAGCGGTAAAATCTGATGAGGCTGGACTGAACTCGTAACGTAGAGATAATAAAAACTGGACTAGACTGAACTGAACTCGCCGTGTAGAGATGATGGTACTGGACTAGACTGAACTGAACTCGCCGTGTAGAGATGATGGTACTGGACTGACTTCTCTTGGGATTTTTGCCTTTTATAGAACTTTTGCAAGGTTGCTTATGGTGGGAGCAAAACCAAGGTGTACCACCTTTGGTATTAAGATCGGATGAGTTGCCCTCTCTGATGACTCGTGCTCCAATGAAATTCGGTACTTGGCACTAATGTCGCAATCTATTTTATCTGTTATTCGATTCTAACGAAAAGGTCAACTACTGTGGAAGTAAACAAGGTGTATCATCTTTTCCATATTTGGTATTTTAAGATCAGATGAGTTGCCTTCTCTGATCACTTATGCTTCGATGAAATTTATTACCTGGCATTAGTGTCATAGTCAAATATATCAAGTCTATTTTATCTGTTATTTGATTCTAACGAAAAGGTCAACTACTGTAGAAGTAAAAACAAGGTGTACGATCTTTTCCATATTTTGGTGTTTAAAGTCGAATGAGTTGCCTTTACCGATGAGTCACGTTCCGATGAAATTTATTACTTGGCGTTAATGTCATAGCCAAATATATCTATTTAGATTTCCCTTTCGATTTTAACGATCTTTCTATTTCTTGTTAGATCTTGCTGTTGAGTCAATATAATCAAGGACGTGGTAATATTGCCTTGATCTCTTCATTGGTTCCTTAATTTGTTATTACTCTAGGTGGTGGAGTCGCGGGACGTGACAGTCAATAAATGTTTAAAATTTCAAGTTAAGGTACACGGAGAAACTTTTTATATCAACTTTTACTATGTTAATTTTCAATTTAGGGAAAAATGTACCACTTTGAGAATTTTTGTTCGTAAAAATACTAAACTTTGTAATAATGATATGAAATTTTAGTATAAACTATAGGAAAATTTGCTATGAACTATGCTGAAGTTTCATATCATTATTACAAAGTTTAGTATTTTTACTAACAAAAATTATCAGTGATACGTTTTTCCCTAAATTGAAAAATACTATAGTACAAATTGATATAAAAAGTTTCTCCGTGTATTGATTGGAAATTTAGTAGCTTTGTTAGTTAACTATTTTAATCAGAAAATTCTTTATTTTCGTAGATTTTTCAATTTTTTAATTAAAAATCTATGCATAGGCCACTAAAACGTGAGGTGTAAATTTTGAATCATCAGCTACAATTTCTAGGGAACAGAAATTTTAATTCGATTGTGGTAGGGCCCTACCTGTTTTGCTGTTTTATATCCTAAAGCCAATTATTAACAACAATATCGTATAGAATTATCACCATGTAATTAGGAATGTAGGTTTTTAACCTTAATTTCTTATTTCTGATTTTATTACTTAATTTTTTAATTGATATAGTTCATTAACGTACTATAAATTTTTTTTAAAACTATTTTATTCGAAATAAATATTTTATATTTGCAGTTTATATAACAGCAATCGTAAAGTATAATTTCGTATGCAAATTTATATGTAATTTTGGTTTTTTTGAATACTGAAACCTTTTATTCACAGTTTTATAATAAAATTCATATGCGAATAATATTACGTATTTCAAAAAGTTTTCTGAGTATTTTATTTGAATGAAATTTTTTTCAATGTTACCTTTTACCAAAGAAGAAACTCTACGGTATAATTTCGAGTGTATAATTAGATATAATTTATGTATTACATAAGTATTTTAATATTTTATTTTTTAAACGTCAATATCATAGTTTATCATTCCTTAATATATAATATTCTCTACATAATTTTCTAATTGAATTATTTGATTTTCATAGCTGAAAAATATTGAAATTGATATTTTGTTTTGAAACTTTGAAAATTTATTGAGTTTAAATTTCAATAGAAAATCATTTTTCAAGTCTTTAAATCATCCTAAAATTCAAAATAAAATGTTTAGATATTCATTTTAGGTGAATGTTTTTAAAAATATCAAAGAAAGAAATGTAATATCTTAAATGATATATTTCGTGATTTTAAATTTGTCTTCTGCTTCGCGCCACTTTGACACGAAGTCGACAGAAACATAATTTTCGATCTTGGCTCAATAGCCAAAAGCGTGAAATTGAAGCGAGGAAGTGCGGACACACCGACACGGCGCGCTTGATTGTGTGTGCTCCCACATGGGAACGTAGTGGGGGCCGCCAGCTCCCACGTTCTGGGATTACTGCTCCGGAGCTGCCATCTACAGCAAAACGGAAAAACTATGGACCCTATTCACGATAATGACTAAAGAGTGGATGAGAGAAGTCCGAACTTGGTAACGGAGTATTTTACTCCACAGGGTAATTCACCAGTAGTCATAAGGCTTTGAATGTTAGATTCTTTCTTAAAAAGTAAAAAACCAAATTATATAGACAAAATGTTGTGTGAACAATAGTTTCCAAAGTACTAAGAATTTTAATTGGCCAATAGAAACTCACTATTTTCGCGCGTCTATAAGCTTCCTACGCAAATTTTTTACCAAGATTCATTTCAGGTCAGTAGAAGTTAGTCAGTCTGTCTATTGCCTGGCTGATAACTCTTTTTCTAGTGACCTAAAGCAAATCTTGGTCAACAAAATTCGCGAAGGAAGTTTGTGGACGCGCGAAAATAGTGAATTTCTATTGGCCATTTAAAATTCTTAATAGTTTGAAAACTATTGTTCACACAACATTTTGTCAATATAATTTGCTATTTACTTTTTAAGAAAGAATTTAACATTCAAAGCCTTATGACTATTGGTGGATCGCCCTGCATAGTAATTGTTTTTTAAATGTACTACAAACCGGAGAAATCTTAGAGTGTAATTTAGTACCAAAATCAAGAAATGATTTATGTATTTTTAAATATTTAAATCCGTCATTTACACTTATATAATGAAACTGTCATATACAAGGTGTTACTTATCATAAAAATGTTTTAAAAATATTTGATTTGAAAATAGTCTATTCTGCAACTAGGGAAAAAAATAGTTTAGTTTTTTCAGGGTGCATGAAGCTGGCTAAAATAGGCTGAAGGCCTCTTGCTGTCATCTTTACGCTTCTCGGAAATCTCTTTTTTCTTACGAGTTGTAAATTTCATATTTCACCACGTGTGTAGGGAAGATTCGATAATTGGCGTCGGTAGAACATGAGCGACAAACACTTGTTGAAAAAAATGTAACTATTGAGGCTTATTCATTTCGTCTGCCGTATTTTGCAAACACAACGCCATTTTGTAAACTGGAATGAAGTTGGCAGCAAAACCCCAAGCATACGACATGAAATTGAAACGTAGATAAAGTATTTTCATCACTAGAGAGAAAAAAAAACGTCGCGCGAAATTGTTACATTCACGGCGAATATGGAATTTTCCGTATAATGGCTCTGAATGTAACAACGACTAGCCTCATAGTGACATCAAAGGTAATAAGATCGCGGACAGGCTAGAAAAACTAGCGATGAGAGAACACTTTACTAGCCCTGAATTAGTTTTAGAAATTTGTAACACGTTGTTCATCAAATAAATCAATAGTTGGCTGATCGGAGAACATTAGAAGAAGTGGGATAAGGCCGCTAACTTCAAGCAGGCCAAAGAACTCGTGGCAAACGTTTAGCACTCACGAATCACGAGCAGTCACGGATATCCGTGAGTCAGACATATTAGCCAAAAGCGTGTCTACGGTCCTTTCCGTATGGAAAGGGTTTTGGGGTCAAACGTAAGACTTACAGGGGTCGCAACGGGATTATCTATGTTTCAGAGACTCGCCTGGTTTCTACCCCTAATAATAATGATAATGGATCTTTTACCTTACCTATAGCACCACTAAATATTGCTAAGTAACAAACGAGATTACAAAAGATGTATTTCATTTTTCTACTTGAAGAGACTATTACAGTAAAACCTATCGTAGCCGACACTCTCCTACCGAACATCCCACTCTGACGCTTCACATTATTGGTCGAGAAATGTGCATGGTTAGGGCCGTCTTAAACACCGTCTTTGGAGGGTCCTCATATTTTTGTAAAACGTGTGACGTCTGAAATCACACAAGCTTTTTTGTGTTTATTAAATTATTTCTTTTAAGAAGAAATAATTTATAATTATTTTTGAGTCTGGAGCTTGCACTCCAATAACTCGGGAATACTACAATTAGAATTCTTTCCTAAAGTCACTCCTAGGGGAAAAATTACTCTTGGAGAGATGGAGTTTGAGTATTAAACAAAATCGTACATCTCATAAGGAGCACGTCAAATTGTTTAATACTCGAGGATAGGTTGCGTGAGGAATTTGTACAATTTCTAGTACCAGAATGGTTACTGGCACCTAAGAAATTGTATGGAGGATTATATTTTAAAATAATAATTATAACACAGAGAAAGAAAGAGTTAATAGATAATAGCCAATTTTGATATACAACTTACTTTTTATTTATTTATAAAAGTCCTGGAGAAGTAGCTGAAATCCTTGAGAAAAATCCGTGAAACAAGATGTAAACTTTGACACCACTGATATTTTTTTCTTTTTTTTAAAAAATATTTAAGAAAACTGTGATTTGAGATTTTTTTTTAATAGACTAACTGATTTTACGTTTCAAAAATTTCTTTAAAGCAAGTTTAGTTTGTTGGAGTTTGAATTTGAAGAAAGACTGACCTTTTTAGATATTTTTCCAGCTTTTTAAAGAATGCTCTATATTCCCTTTCCATAAAAAATGTTCTAACGCTACTTGGTTTTTTATCTTTTGCTTTTTTAATTGGTGTAGATAAGCGAGAGCAGTTACTCTCTTGATTCTCATAGGTAGATTTTGTAGCGGGCCTGATATCTGGGTCTAATGGGTGGTATCAAAGTTTCCTCGAGTTCATCTTTTTTCAGAGATGTCGACATTTGTATTGATTTTACAGTAAATATAGATTTTTACATAAGTATGAATAATTATTAACAATTAATTCAAATCATTTACAAATATATGAAATAAGATGAAATAGTTTAAGTTCATAATAAAAATATTCAAATATAAGTATTTATCTACATGATTCGGTCGAAAAACAAAATTTCTTAGTTTTATTTTTAGAAATCGCTATTAGTATTAATTTCTATATAAAGGGTTTCCCAATAGGGGTGATATGATTTTGAATGTCCCTATCGGGCTCATTTGAACTGAAATTTTTGACGTCTGCTGTCAGTTGTCATCAGTAAGGTTTGCCATTTAATCATGAGTAGTTTCACGCTTCCACAACGTTTGGAAATTGTCCAATTATTTTATCAAAATTCGAGAAGTTTTGTCGGTGTTCAAAGAGCATATCGTGCAAAATATGGTCGTCATTCTGCTCCATCCGCGCTCTAAATTCGTCGAATAATCGATAAGTTGGAGAGTGAATTTACTCTATTGGATACTAAGCCTAAAAATCGTATGCGTACCGCACGTTCTACACAGAATATAGCCGCCGTACCGTGAATTGTCCGTGCCACGCCGATCTCAGGAATTGGGCCTGTCCAGGATGACTACCTGGCGTATTTTGCGATTGGATCTTGGCCTGCATCCCTATAAGATGATTCTGGCCCAAGAACTGAAGCCTAATGACCATCGTTTGCGTCGGGAGTTCGCGGATTGGGCTCTGGAATCAATTGAAAATGATCCCAATTTTCATCAAAAAATCATCTTTTCTGATGAGGCGCATTTTTGGCTCAAGTCTCGGGGGACATTTGGCCGATATATTGCTTAAATCATAAATGGCATAGAATATCCAATATAATAAAAAAGATTTCGATCAATTCCGAATGAATATTCAGTGTTTTTTTTCAATTTCAAAACATATCACCCTTATTGGGAAACCCTTTATATATATATATATATATATATATATATATATATATATATATATATATATATATATATATATATATATATATTCTTAAGTTTAAGTGGAGTCATTTGATTATAAATTGAATAATTATATGGTATTTCTAAATTACTTAATATATATGTGTGAAAGAGAGATGGTCTAGTTTATTGATTATAATTAAAAGTAAGTTTAGAATGATTTTGAGATTTCATGAAATGTACTTGAAATTTAAGAAATGTATAATGATTTAATATAATCCTGTAAATTACAAATCGGCTTCACTCCTTCATACATAAATACTTATAAGATTACTTATGACTTGATTGGATTCCTAAAAATAGAACATTCATTATTTTAATCGAAAATTCATATTTGGCAATATTTAGATTCTCAATGCTAGTTTTAAAATAACATAAACTTAAAATTATATAGTGACCCATAAATGTATTAACTTATCATGCGTCCATTTTTCTAACTAACATTAAAAACATTATTAAATGTTTACTTTCAATCATTCTTATTTTAATTTCAAATAGACCTGAAATATCATTTAGTCCGTTGGAAATATAAGCAATATATGTTTAATAATTTTTTTTTTGTTATATAATTATTAAGTGAGAAAAAAAATAATGTTAATTTTTGTTCTTTGTTTGTTTGTGGCTTTTTGAATTTTAAGTTTATTAAGATTTATTCCTATATGACGTTATTTCAGAACAGGAAATGCATCTAGGTCTATTTGTATTTACTAAAGCTTAACTATAAGAGCACTGGCCCTTTTCGGAACCGAGAAAGTTTTTTATGATATTTACATTAGATTATGTCGGAGACTTCTCATAATTGTATCCGCGTCTATTTTTTATCTTTTGCTAGCGGTAGGTATGTAAAATTTTCAAAAGGGAGTACAATTGTGGGTAGTATTTCAGTTAAGAGTTCTATTTGCTGTACATCTAGAAAGTTAATTATATTTAACTGGATCATACAGAGTCCGGACTAAGGACAGATAGTAAAAATACATAACGCTGTGAAAAGTACATAAAGCTATGAAAAATACATTTCAAAAATAGGTTTCGTAGAATTTGACTACTTACAGGAAATTATAAATTACTTGATAAAAGTGTGGTTTTAGAGACGGATTTTAAGGTTAACAAACGATGATAATTATAAAAGGTTTTTGATTTTTAGAGAAAAGGAATTTTTTTAAATAAAGAGGGATTTCAAAACATATTTTAATGTCGATAATGTACAGAGGATGTCACAACGTCTTAGTAATTTTTTTTCAATGAATATTTTAAATGAAATATTAATTTAATTAATGATTATATTTGAATTATAAATTTTAATTACAATTTAACTTCGAAAAATTGGAGAATTTTCATAACCATTTATATTTCAACTTATTAAGATCTTAAATATGTATGCACAGTCGTGCAACATAACCTCAACTGTCATCTATACATTTTCCACTAAAAGCACTAAGTATTCCTTATAGTTTTTTATCGACTGAATTTGTCCCTGAAATTTTTAAATTATCAACAAAAAGAACTGATTATTTTTCGAATTAACTTTTACTCACCTTTTTGCACAAAAGTAAACACAAAAAATTTGTACAAGCCGGTAGACGTGTGTTATTAGACACAGGGGCACCTGTTGCCACAGCACTGAACCAAGCTAGTAATAAGTCCCTAGCAATTATCGCATGTCATTGGTACCCATCGTAGCCGAACTTGTCTCCCATATGTGTCGGCTACGATAGGTTTTACTGTATGCTGATAGTTCCTAAATTGCAACTGGTTTGATATAAAAATTAATAGGAAACTTTACAAAAGCTTCTAAATCCTTATTTAAGTTAGTGGGTTGATAGAAATAAGAATTAAAGCCTCGAATAATCGAGAATGAATAGAACATTTATTTGTTTCAAGATAAGACCCTTATCAACGAAATCCGTAATTCGCTATTTCATACAATGAATATATTTCATACGATGTGTTTTGCAGTAATTTTGGTCTTGTAGTTTCATAACTTGATCGCCTCTGGTGCCTCATTGAAGTATTTGGCATTAATTTCCTTGACTTTAGACCAAATGTCATTTCACTCTTCTGAACTGCAAGATCAACTCTTTTCTGGGGAATTTTTAATTGGCTGCGTGATTCCCCCACATTTACATGGACGTGTTTCTCTCCTTCTAAAGCGGGCTTCACTCCCATGGTTTTCTGGGGGATTTTTAATTGGCTGCGTGATTCCCCAACATTTGCATGGGCGTGTTTCTCCCCTTCCAAAGCGGGCTTCACTCCCATGGTTGAGAGTACTAATGTTGTGTATCACGATACAGAGAAATGTAATGTAAAAATTGAACTGCGCATGTGCCTATAACCATACAGCGGAGCGTAATCTTCTTCTTATTCTTCTTCTTCTTCGTACAGCGTTGGCACCGTGCTGACAAAGCCTTGTACTATATCTACAAACATAAGCACTGATAGAAATGGTTCGGGAGTTTTAGCCATTCGGTTGTAGGTTGGGAATTTATAATTGTATTTATAGAATAATATGTCTCTCTGAACAACGCAGGATGTTGAATACAGAAATCAAAATATTGTAAGTAAAATTGGTCGAATCAGAAATATAATATGGGAAGGCGAACAATACATTTTTCCATAGCAACCAATAATATGATTCATTCGTTCATATTTATTCAGTTATAATCGAATGGTTAAAATACAAATCTCATATTGCTGTATCTATGCCAGCAATAAGGTAAGGTTAAATTAATCATAAATATCGTTGTAACAGCCATTCCTTTCTATCAGTGAGATACGGAACTCAGAATTTCTCACATTGTTTTAAATTATGGTGGTCAGTTCCTTATTTGATCCATGAATGTTAGTAACGATCACAAGTAATAAACACAGTTTTCTCTTAACCAATCTTAACTCGGAAGTAAGCTGGTAAAACATGGAATAAATAATTCTTCAGTCCATAGACATATGGAAAAGAAATCCTAATTTCTATTTTGGTTTAAAACCGTGGTAATTAGTTGCTTACTTAGTATATGATTATTTGTAACGATCACAAGTCGTAAGCAGTCTTTGGCTTTTGAATCTTAACATAAAAATATTATGAAAAACAATGTTTACAGTCAGCAAAACTAAACAATTCAGAAACATCAACATCTTGGTCCACGTGAGGAGGCGTGGAGATGTACATAGATTTAGTCATCCTATAAAACATTTTAGGAAGTGGTGAAAACTCAACGCAGTACTCGCCTTGCTTTCTGATGGCCTGGTTCGCATATCAAAAGTGATATCCGAACTCTTTTCCATCAAGACAAATGGTAGAAAAGTGGTTTGCTCATTTTGAAGGCGGCCGTACAAACACCGATGATGCTGAATGCTCTGGTCCCCCAAATTTGGCAGGTGTTACTTTTCTGCACAAATCTTTGGGGATGCGTAAGTTATTTTCGAAATGGATGCCGCGTTTGCTCACACTCGACCAAAAACAACAACGCGTCGAGGATTCAGAGCGCTGTTTGTAGCAGTTCAAGAGAGGTAAAAAGGATTTTCTGCGTCGCTATGTGACAATGAATGAAATATGGATCCACCACTACACACCTGAAACAAAAAGATCATCAGCTGAGTGGACAGCAGCTGGTGAAAGCCGTCCAAAACGACCAAAAACTCAACAGTGGACTGCCAAGTTTATGGCAACTGTATTTTGGGACGCGCATGGTATTTTTTTATCGATTATCTTGAGACAGGTGAAACCATTAACAGCGACTATTACATGGCATTACTGGATCGATTGAGCACAGAAATCACAGAAATCAAGGAAAAACGGCCTCGTATGCAAAAGAAAAAAGTGCTGTTTCATCAAAAAGTTAGAGAAGCGTTGGAATGAATGTACTACGCTTGGAGGAAACTATGTTGATAAATAAAGTCGAGTTTCTCGAAAAAACTGTGTTTTTCTTAGTTAGACCGGAAACTTATTGAGTCATGTGTTATGCCAGCCGGAAACAACACGAGATTGACGCGACCAAATATAATTATCAAAACCTAAATGCATGTTGCAATAAAACATGTTTGCAATAAAAAAAACGAAGATATCCCCATTTTCTTTCATTTAGTAGCATTGTTTAGTTCAGTGAACTTTCTATAGTTCGCTAATGCGGCTAGGAGAGCTGGAGAGTCTGATTCAGTGCTATCGGAAGTAACCAGAACCTTGAGATGCATCTATTATGAAGCCAGCAATGCTAGCATCTGCCTAGTTCTCTTTTATAATTGGCCGAAAGTTTACTGAAAGTTAAAAATCCGGATATTTTATTATCCACATTAGGTAATTGCGGATTACGGATAATTCCTTAAAATTATGGTAGAAAATGCGGAAATGCGGAACATCTGCACCGAGAAAAAATCCATGCTTTTTAGTGTATGGTACTGACTCCTACTTTTGAAGTTAGCACAAAGTCGAACTTCCGATGTATGAAAATGATGCTCTTCGAGTAACGTGAACAATCATATTACATTAGTATGAATATGCGCTCATTCCGTGCTTTTAATGCATGTACTACATGATTTGATAGTAAGGACTACACGTAATTCAAGACATCTCGATTGGCCGACGTATGCGCGAGGAACAGCTGGCTTTGCCGTTCTCCACATTGTGGGAGCCCCAGCAATACTCCATCGCCAAGTTCAGAGTAGATTGTTTTCCATATAATTCTAACTGATTGCAATTGCTTTCATAATTACGAATTTATACTATTCAATATACGAGTCATTTAATTGCCCATGCGCAACTACCATTTAGCGGACGCAACTATTTTAATTTGAATTCTAGTGTTTTTTCAGATGTGGATAAATTATTTGCTACAATTGAACTACTAAGAGGAAATTTTTATGTCCTTGTAAGAACTATTAACGGAATGTTTCTACAGTATGATTATCACATGAACTCAATTTCGATAAAAAATTCAGATACACTAATTTTCTACACCGCAGAAAGTCGTAACATCTTTTCAAAATCGGTGCAATCTTTTAAAAGAAAATAGTCTCATAAGCAAAATTAAATTTCTTTGTCAAATTCAATATGATTATCGAGAATATTATATAAATTTATAAATAATTTCACAGCAAGGATAAAAGTGCGTCATACAGTAAATATGTTCATGTAAATCCCATTTTTCACCTGAAGTCATATTTTTAATAGATTTTATGACATTAAAATTTTTAATCTCTCTGTAAAAAATGTATACTTTATATAATCCTATAAAATAGGCCTCTAGTAGGATTAAAGTCAAAATGTATACACAATTAATATTTATTATTTGATACTCTTAATCCTACAAGGCGAACATTGAGTCAGCCTTGTAGACCTCTCAATATCTTATGAGTTTAAATTTTAAATCCATGTAGTAAATTATGCCTTTAGGAGAAAATAAAAAAGAGAGAAAAGGTGACAGCGAATGTAGCAAATTGACCATTTTTGACTATTGGCACCGCGACGCCCCACAAGGGCGTCCAATTGAAAAAAACTCTAGCTGACCCTCATAAGGGCCCCAAGTATTTACTCCTACAATTTGGCACATCAAAGTTTCTAAGTTTATCTGTTCTAAAATTTTTATAATTATAAAAAAAAATTGTTTGGTTTCTTATGATTATAAAAATTTAGGAGCAAAAAAAGTATCCTCAGTGTTTTCTATTTAATGACTCAAATTTTCAACTTGATATCTCAATTAATGTGAAAATGCGATGGGCGAAAAAAGTGTCGGCTTGGATAAGCAAGACATGGCCTTAAGGGGAAAACCACGTGAGGTCAAGCGAGGGCCGATTAAAAATTTCTACACTGATATTGATCCCTTACGTTCTAAATATGATCTCTGAATTTCATAAGAATTTTGAAACCTCTGTGTGAAAAGATACTGATATGTACATTGGAATGTACTTTGGGCCTTTAGGAGAAGGATTTGGTGATAAAGTTCGAATTCTCATTCATATGATTTTTATTATTTATTATCAGCTTGATAGAGTAAGAGTACAAAAAAGAGTCTAAATAATTTTTTTACGCGATTATCAGCTCCAACAAATATATTTAATTTTTATATACATACATATGGGTCATAATTTCACAAAGCGTTTCAACTAGACTATTTAAACAAATTGAAATGGGTCAAAATTTGAGTCAAATTTATTTTTGATTTTAGAAAATGCAGATCAAATTTTATAAAAAAATTAATTATTTGTAATAGTGTCTTTCACTTATTTATCTTAATCCTTTTTGAGAATTTTAAAACTAAAGCTGTATTTAACTTTTTCGAAATATCTCTTCATAGTTTATCATTAAAAGCAGTTACAAAGTGCACAGAAAAAAAAAATAATTAGCATTTCGCAAATCCGAAATTCTTTATTGTGAAGATTCTACAACAGTTTCCAAAACATATAATTCGAAGACTTCTTTTATTGGTAACTTTTGTTTATTTTCAAATTTCAATATTTGAATTTCCAAATTTCAATTTCCACTTTAAAACATCGAAATTTCCAATACATCAATTAAACATTTTTTTTTTATTGTACAGACGTTGTGTAAAGCGCTGGATTAGTTACTTTTTATCCGTTGTTTGTAATTTTAAAACTAAAATTTTCATTTTTGTTTATTATAATTAATGGTATTTCAACGTACATGAATAAATATTATATCGAAGTCTTGTGCAAAAGACCGAATAACTAAATTACTATTCTGTAAAAGAAATCAACCTTTGTCATTTTGACTATTCATAATTAACAAAAAACACATTGTATTTTAAGAAATTTGAATGACGCGCCAAAAGTAGCCAATCAGGCCCCTACTTCAGGTGAAGTATGAAATTCGTTCCTCTAAGATTTGTTAAGAAGAGGCTAAAAATAAATTGACTTAGCTCTTACTTTGTGACCCTTAGCCCCTAAAAACATTGACAATATAGTTTGGAATAGTAAGTCACGGAGAAAACGAAACACAGGATTTCGGTAACCTACATAATGCTAAGCAATGCGTAAAGGAAAATTTTTGTTAGGACATCGGTGGTCATTGCGCGCGCGCTGTTTATCAGTGTTCGCGCACTGCTCGCTATTATGTGAGGCAATGGGAGCGCTCTTAACGACCAGCAGCGCGATGCACACCAACAGGCAGTTGCACGCAAGCTGACCACCGATGCGCGGCGCAATATTCGGCAGAATCCGACCTAACACTGCACCAGTGCGTTGACAGATGAATAAACAGTTTCTGGGAATCGATAATAATGATCGATTTAACGATTTTTAAGTAATTGCAAGAAATACTCGTACGTTTGCTCTTATTTTGTGCGGTGCGCTTATACGCACTTTCAGAAATGTACTTTGATGAGTGCGTTTTTGGGAGACAAATTTCGTTGAATATTGCGCTGCGCATCGGTGATCAGCGTGTGTGCAACTACCTGTTGGAGTGCGTCGCGCTGCTGGTCGGTAAGAGCGCTCCCATTATCTCGCACAACGGCAGACAGTGCGCAGACACTGATAATCAGCGCACGCACAATGACCAGCAATATCTTAACGAAATTTTTGCTTTACGCACTGCTCAGTATTGTGCAGGATACCGAAATCCTGTGTTTCGTTTTCTCCATGTATGGGTTTCTTTAAATAGTTAGGAAACAATGTAATGGAGATATTGTACCGGACACTAAAATTGTAAAAAATAAAATAATCTAATTTGATAACATTTCCTAATGCAAAAATAACAATAGGTAATATAATAATATGTCTAGATGGTTTTTTGGGCAATTAAAATACGCACATAGAAGTTAAAAACTTTACTTTAGCCCATTTAAGATTGAATTTCAAATGAATAAAAGGTTAAATTCTGCTTTAGAAAATCTCTTACCCAGAATCAATATAAATTTGAACTCGTGTTATTTTTTTATTGGGAGTACAAATTAATTCGGTCCGTTGGTTTTATCAAAAATGCATTTATTTTTTTAAAAAATCGAAAAAATGATGCGTAGTTTGAGGCAATCCACGAATCGATCCATTATTTGACTTCTTCATAAGAGTGGAAATGCTGATGAGCCAAGCCGTGTGCCATCGATTGAAACAAATGGTAGTCGGAAGGAGTAACGCCTAGAGAGTATGGCGGGTGAGGTAATATCACCCATTTCAGCGCTTCCAAGTAGGTTTTCACCGATTTTGCAACATTGGACCGACTGTTGACATGCTGCAAAATTGGCATTTCTCGACTTCAACTCGTATGGAACCCAATTATCTTGCTTTTGAATCATTTCCATGGATTTCAATTGTACGGAAACTGATTTTTGAGTCACTCCTAATGTATTTACAAGCTCGTCTTGCGTTTGAGTCGGATTTTCATCGAGTAATGCCTCCAATTCTTTGTCTTCGAAGTTTTTTGGCTGTCCACAGCGAGGCTTATCTTCAACGATAAAATTACCATTCTTGAATCGTCGAAACCATTCCCTACATGATTCATCAAGTAGAGCATTGTCACCATAAACTTTCAAAAGCATTCGATGCGCTTCAGCTGCACTTTTCTTCCAACTAAAGCAGAAAACTAAAACATCCCGCAAATGCTGCTTAGGTAACACAAAATTTTACATATTCAATGCATTAAAAAACAAGGTTTTTCTATAAAACTCAAAGCGATATAAACTGAATGTTATTGACAGATGTCTAACCTCTCTGAATCCACCGAAATCAGTTGTCACTATGAAACTTTCATAACAGCCAAAGCAATCTTTTGAAGACGGACCGCATTAATTTGTGCTCCCAATATATAGTAAATTAATTTTATGGAAAACCGACAAAAGTGACCAGAAGTTTGCTGACAACTAATATAAATTTCTAGTGTAAGACTTTTCTGATCTGCTTCTCCTTGGGGGTAACGGTTCGCCACTTTTAAAAAGGAAAAATGAATGCATTGAGTACCACCTTGCTTCATACATGAACGAAAAGTGTTTTGAAACATTTGTTAAAATGTAAACACCATTAAAACAGTCAAAATATTGTTCAGACAAAATTCCTATAACCGCGCCGTTTAGAAAGACGGGACTTCCAATATCTACCTGCAATGAAGGAAATAAAAGATGATATCAAAAAATTATTTCAGTTAGTAAATTAGAATAAAAATATGTACCTTGCTAACATCTAATTTATCCGTGGATGGTATTGCACAGAATAAATAATTTTTAAATTTTTTCGGTAACATTACGTTATTTTCATTCAAAAATGTAGTGCATCCATGTTCAGAAACTATTTTAATATTTATAAACTGTAATGGAAATGTTAATTTTATAAGACATAATTGATATCATTTACCTCATTAAAAATCTATGTATTTAGTAAAAGGAGGTGGGCACAACGTGATCCTAAACTAATCAAATTTGAAGCCATGCACCTGTATTGGGCCACAGGCTGGAACTCAGTGCTAAAGTGCTTTTAACTGATATCACATTCTTCTGAATAAATGCGCACTTGTAGAGTTAGAGCAACTAAAATGTGAATAACTTGTCCAACCTTTCCATGTTACACATCCACATCCTGCATTTATTTTTCAGCAGGTTTTCCAAACATCAATACCTTTCCGGTGACAAAGTTTAAGCAAAAGAGATTTCATATCTACAAGGAAGGACTTATCACCCCATAGTCCTTATTCGCTGAGAGAAGCCTGGAAAAGATAGCGGTAGTGAGGATAGATTCCATCATATATGATGCAAAATTTCTTATTTTATATATCTCCTCAGCTGACAAAGACTATAGGATGAAATGCATCCTTCTTGCAGATATTAATCCTGCTTGATTTCAGCTTCGAACATAGATGTTTGAAATTTACAAGACGGATCCTAACGGACAAAGGTAATAGACAAATCAGGAAAGAATCCGGTAAAGCGGACAATTTAAATTACAACCCTTCGCCACATAGACTTCGTCCTCTTAAGGAGGTATTCGGGTTTTAAAGTTTGAAAAACTCGAAAAAATTTTTCCTTTCATTTCCTTACTGTACAACTAACAGAGAATGTGCGAATGAAATTGTTAATCCAGTCAAATTAGCATTTTAGCGGGGAATAAATCCTACAGCTACCAAAAAAATTAGACATTCTCGCGGGTGTCAAAAACAATCCGAGTACAAATTGGACAGCGATTTTTATACGCTTCAATACAGGGAGGAGGGTTTAACTTTGAAATTCGAGTTTTTTTTTCATTTACGCGTGGATAGAAAAAAATAAGTGCTTTGGAGAGAAAAAGTTTTCAAACAAAAGTTGTAGAGCGGGAAATTTCCCATAGGAATCTTCAAACGCCATTACGCCAAATTAATCTGTTTATTGGTTATTCAATTTTTATCTAAAAAATCACGAACAAGTTTAACTAGCCATAAGTTGTTAAAAAATGCAACTCAAGTTTTCTCCTTCATTGAAATATATAGTATTTTGGTAGTGCTAGGATTGTCTCTCTTGCCAATTATTACTATCTGTCATCATTCCCGAGTTATTGATTTTGTAACTTAAAAAAGGGCTTTTTGTTAAATGCTGGTAACTTTTCCATCAGAATCGGAAAAAAATCTAGCGTAGTCAAGATCTCTTCTAAGGGGTACGTTTCATCATAAACAATTGATTTTTTTATTTGTTTATAAATATTCATTGTATTATTGCATTTTGCAACTAACACCGGTTGTTTAAATGCTTCTAAATCGGCAACAAAAGCTCAGACGAATTTTCTACTAGTTGCAATGGAAATCAAAATTAAATACGCAAATTAATTTTCGCAACATAGGGAAAAAAACAAAGCAGATTAATTGTAATGCAATGATATTTACTTATGGCAATCAAAAAGTAACGAGAATTTTGGAATAGCGTGCACTGTATCTTCTCAAAAACGAATATTTTTTTTAAATCAGTCACAATTTCTTTATAACAAAACCAAATTGCATCTTTTTTAAAAGACGATATGACCATAATAGTGTAATTTTTCTTTTTCTATTAAAATGAAATGTAGAAAAAACGTACGATTTCAGTCTCAAAAACACGAATACCCCCTTAAATCATAGATTCATGTCTCCGAAGTACCGGTATTATACCGGTGTTAACGATACATTCACTTCAACATGAGTAAATATCTTGTTAATTATGAGCACTGTACACAGAAAAAAAATCCTGGGCATTGTGAAGTGATATATGTAGTTGAAATTGTCTTAAACTACTTTTTGTGGTAGAATTCAAACAATTATTGACCCGTCAGTGTGCTTAATAAAAGTGGTCGCCGCGATTAAGTAATGTAGTCACAACGACTATATAATGTAGTCACAGTCAGATATGCAATTTCACAAAATCAACTTTGACGTTATATAAAATTAAATGCGTAACATCACTACGTGTAACATTGTCTCTTGACCACGTTCTGTATAACACGTGGATCAATAAGTCCCGGGACTAACTAGGAAAAACATATTTTTTTGGTAAAATTCGACTTTATTCATCAACATAGTCTCCTTCAAAAGCAACACAATCAGTCCAGCGCTTCTCTAACATTTCAATACCTTTCTTGTAGAAAAATTTATCTTCAGCCTCGAAATAAGCGTTCGTTTCGGTGATGACTTCCTCGTCGGAGTAGAATTTCTTTCCTTGGAGCATTTTTTTGAGGTCTGCAAACAGGTAGTAGTCGCTGGGGGCCAGATCCGGTGAATATGGTGGGTGCGGGAGCAATTCGAAGCTCAATTCATTCAATTTCGCCATAGTAGCGAGCGACTTGTGACACGGCGTAATGTCTTGGTGAAAGAGCACTTTTTTCTTCTTCATTTGGAGCCGTTTCTCACCGATTTCGTTCTTCAAGCGCATCAATTGGCCAATGTGACGTTCGCTATTGATCGTCTTACCTTTTTCAAGGTAGTCGATGAACAAAACTCCATGAGCATCCCAAAATACTAAGTCCATAACCTTAGCGGCCCACATTTGCGTTTTTGGCCGCTTTAGGCGCTTTTAACCGACTGCAGTCCACTCGGTTGACGACTGCTTTGACTCCGGAGTGTAGTGATGGATCCAGGTTTCGTACATTGTCACATACCGACGCAAAAAATTCGGTTTATTTCGGCGAAACAACTCCAAACAGTGCTCGGAATCAACGACACGTTGTCGTTTTTGATCCACCGTGAGCAAACGCGGCACCCACTTTGACAACAGCTTCCTCATAGACAAATGGTCATGCAAAATAGCGTACACACTGCCGTATGATATCTTTAAGGTATCAGCTATCTCACGCAATTTTAATTTACGGTTTTCGAAAACGATTTGGTAGACTTTTTTGATGGTTTCCGATGTAAGTACCTCATTTGACCGGCCGGAGCGTTCAGCATCTTCAGTGTCTGTACGACCACGTTTAAACTCAGCATACCACCGACAAATGGTTGTTTTTGACGGTGCCGAGTCCCCGTAGTACTTTTCAAGCCATTGCTGAGCTTGCACTGTGTTTTTTTTCATCAAAAAGCAATGGTAAATCAACACACGAAATTGTTTCGAATCCATTGTTTTGAGAATATCAAGACTAGCGTCACTTGAAACACTGTAACTCGTGGACCAAACATCAGAATGTCATGAAATTTTGACAGGTATCTTTTGAAGGTTGATACTCATGAAATATCATACAGAACTTTTGTTGACAACGCCATCTATGTGTCAGTTCCGGGACTTATTGGTCCACGTGTTAATATAAAAGTAAATTTATCAACTTTTCATTACTCTCTCTCACAAAAGTATTCGTTCCTGCTATATTTCTGTCTTCTCAGGTGCGAATTTAGGTCGGCAGCCAGAGTTTGACGGTCGGGCACAAGTCGGTCATGCTTTGCTAACCAAATTTTGGCAGCCGGAGTTGGACTAACTACGGTAACTCCAAAGCACCTTCGTTCGGCAAACTTTGGCTCTGATATTGGCGGTCAAAATCAACCCAACTACCGGCATAACTCTGGCCTGAACGTAAGCCGTCTATCGGATGAACTCTGGTACATTATTTCAAACGACCGTCATAATACCATCGACCCGATTGTGGACGAAGGTTGGTCCGATCATCAGCTTAATATTAATCGAATTAAGTCAACTTATTGCACCCAACCGCCGACCCAATTTTGGCTTAAACGTGGGTGGACCGTCGTATGAACTCTGGTGCATTATCTCAAACGACTGTAATAATACACTGAGAAACTTTTTGTTAGAGTAAATGATAAAAATAAATTAAAATTTAGTATAATATTATTTTCAAATGGGAAATGCCGGCGTTTCATTACACTTATTTATATTATGGCATGCCTGTCCAGCAGGCGTAAATTTTAGAGAATTACCCTTGCTGGACAAGCCTGTATTACGGCATCGAAATTCAATAAAGTCTCAACACTTTTTGAAACATACAGAAGACAAATTAGTATTTTGAATACCAAATGTCATGATTCTCCATTCGAAAAGTTAAGAGTACAAAAAATGATATTGTGATTACTAAGTTGTCTAAAAATAATTCTAATAAGCCAGACAATGAATATTATAATATAATGCGTTTCAGAATGTCGTTCGAGTCCTTCCGTCATTTTCAGATTAGCTTTGTAGGCTCGATCCAAGTCTGTCAATCTCAGTAAGAGCGTATAAGCGAGATTTCTTTTAGAATATGGCAAGCAAGAACAGCTGAGAGGCTTCAAGCGTTAGGCTTACGTTTAGTCATCTAGATATAGGTAGGTAGGTTAGAGGGTTCGAAACGAAAAGCGATTATGAAATTTTTAATTCAAGCTTGCAATTACAAATAATGTATCATTACCTAACTTAAATATCTGGACATAAATAAGGTATGTGCATTATTATAATAATATTTGTGTCCATATTTCCACTGAAATTTCTCCCCTCTTCTCAGAACTGAACCCCTTTTTTCTTTCATTTGTTTTGCACGCGTTAGAAAACAATAATATAGTGGATTTCAAAATTTCGTAGGTTTTATAACAGTTAGTAGAACATACGAGTATATTACATTTATTCGAACGTAAATATTATCTTTGCCGCTTGAAAATCACTTACTAAATTTCTGATACGTACACCCTGTTTGCCTCATTTTGAAAAGATATTATACTAAAATATACACTCGAGATTCCCTATAACGAGATTCCCTGTAACAATGCCTCCCTTTTACGAGCGCATCACGTTTCCCCAAAACGAGTAGACGATCGACCCCTCTTCCCCCACTACTATGGAATGAAGCGCGCTCGAATTTTGAATGTTGTATTTTTTGCAAATTTTCCAATTTTTCATCCCGTTTTCTAAATTTGTCAAAATTTCCATTTTTTTATTGATGGATATTTTTCTGGAAATAATCAAAAATACACCTGATAAGCATAGATATTTTTATTATTATATTATTATATTTTTATTATTTTGAGTACATACCGTCCAATAAGTAAATTCTTTGTTCAATACTCGCAAAAATCTTTTTTATACGCTTTTTACTATGTAAATACAATTATTCACATGGCATCACTGACAGACTGACTGCGCGCATCATGTGATGCGCATAAAAGCGCGTAGCAACAAGTAGGATATGGAGGGGATCCCTCTCGCGCTCGATGCAGAGAGTTCTCCGATGCTCGAGCTTCTCGTTATAGGGAATCTCGAAAGTAATTCATTTTTATGATTCACTGTAAAAAAAAGTTCTTTGAAACTAGCAGTCGAGAACGTTTTTTGATTTTCTGTCGAAATGAAGTCCTCGTCATGTGTGAACTTACAAAAATACAACTTTGAAAACCAAGGTTGGACAAACTTTGTTCTCCGTGGTTGTCGCGACGATGGAAAAAGACGCTGGCCAGTGTCATCATTACACTGATTGGCCCAATCATTGTTTCCCAAGGTTCGATCAACGCTTTTTGACAATGATGGTCCAATTTTCAAAAGTTGGGTTGATTCAATACTGTTCCCCAAGGTTGGATAAACTTCGTCCTCCATGGTCGACACAACGATGGAAAAAAACGCTGGCCACTATTATCATTAGGCTAGTTGGCCCAAACATTGGCTTAGAAAGTTGGGTCAGCCTTTCGAAGGATGACTGGCTGGCAAATTCGCACCTGGGTTCCAGCGTTGGCTTTTACTTTTTAACTTTCAGTAGAGTTAAAACTAAGCTTGAGTTGCATTTACATTATTGATACTATATGATTTTCATTCGCGTAAAAGACGCATCTTAACAATTACTGTCTGCATGTGTGTAACTCATTATTGTGTTGTGGGGGACGTTGCGTTCTTAGCGGTAGTGTTCCGACAATTCTTAATCAAACCTTTTTTAAATGAAAATGCATTCAGGTTATAGTGGCCTGTCTTCCAGGTAGTTTATTCATCACGTGATGAAAACTGATGAATGTATCGATGTAACTGCATTCTTAAGGAAAATTGCAGACTACTAAATATACACATACCCGTGTATTGGACCCAATCAGACTCGAATGAATTTAAAGAAAAATAAAAGTTTTGTTCTTGTTCATCTTCGGTCATTCTTAGCTGTGACAGAGATGACAAATGGGCTTGCATAAATATTACGAACCGTTTGATTTTTATGATCAGGTAAAGTCCACCCCGTGAGTCGAACATTGTCTCGTGGATCATAAACATATTTCTCTGTTGATAATTTTGCTGCTTCGATGAATAAACAGTCTTTAAGCTGGAAAAATATATAATTTAATACATATGAAGCTAATTAAACTTTTGCTATAGAATCTATAGAATTTTTCGCAATGACACCGTAATAAATTTATTAGAAAAATTACAGTTACGATGCAGATATCGGAAAATTCACTAAATCCACCCCCATAATCCGCATGGCTCTCTGATGTAAGAACTTTATGACTTGTTTTAACATCTGATACATAGAGATTAATATAATTGTTCGTTTCTTCATACTTTTGCATACAATAAGCTGCTGTTAGAATAGTAACGACAGTTAGAGCAACTCCAGTACATAAAGGTATTTTTTCACCTGATTCAGAAATCTCATTTATTGAATAGACGCTTCTTTGATGGTTTGGTATGGTATAGTATTTATGAGGCAATGGATCAGTATAAGTTTCTCTATTATGAATTATTTTTCCATCCACTAATGACTTGGGATTCAGTTCTGTAAAAAAAAACGACATTTCACATGAAAAAATTGATATAAGAAAGCTAAGCGCGCGTTAGGTGCCGTGTTTGCTCACTGTTGATCAAAAGCGAGAGTAGTTGGACATTTTACAATTGTGTCTTGAGCGTCTCAAGCGGGATGAAAACAATTTTTTACGGCGTTATTTTTTACTGCTTCTAAAAATAACAGTTTCTAAAGTGAAAAAAATGGCTAGAAGGTGAGAAGTTTCCGTCGGATGCTGAAGTGATAAGTACTGTTTTCTCAATCAGGTGGGAAACTTTTCTAACTACCCTCGTAGAAACACCAATTACTGCAGAGTAGCACAAGAAATGAATAAAGGTGTTTTTTATTCTTTCCGTTTTAAAAAACTCTTTTCTTTATAAGGATATGCAGATGTATTTTCAAAAACTTTTAAACACTTATTCAAGTCATCATATAAATAAAAATAAAAAAGGATCCTGCACATTTTACATTAAAATCTGGCCCCGATCAAATTGGCTGAATTTTAGATATTTTTTAGTTCATAAGATTCTGAACAAAAAATACTAATGGCAGAATTGTCTCGTATGGACAGTTCTTTCAAAAAATGCCTTTCTTTGTAACTGTTACGTCCCCGTGACAATTAATAGAAATATTATATCAATTTATTTATTATAAAATCAGGTCTGAGCAGTTTGAAGAAATGAAAACCATTGTGTTGAATACTACTATCAAATTTTGAACATAATTATATTAAGTAATAGCAGATTTAACAACAAAAAGTTGAACAAATTATAGCAAATTAGTTTGATTGACAGTTTCATAATAAGCAACTCGTCTTATTGATAGAAATGTAATTAACTTTTCTGAGAACTTAAAGCTTTTAAAAAACCATTAGTCGGATCGATAACCATTAACACATTCGTTAATTGGAGCATTATACAGAATAATGCATTAAAATACGCGAAAATTATGGGCATGGCGACCAGATGGCGTCACTAATATAAAACTTTATAACCATTTATGAACATAGATCTATCACCTTATACCAGAGACCAAGGAACAGTCGAAACACTGAGTAGTAGCTGGAGGAAGTGCACTGAAGCAGCCGGGAACTTTTTTTCTGAGATGTGCATGGTATAATGCATATGGACTACTTGGAGAAAAGAAAAACAATCACTGCTCAATATTACAGCGAATTATTGAATCGATTAGATGCAGCAATCCAGGGTATACTTCATGCGGGCCATGGTTGCTTTAATGCGTACCTGAAGCGCTTCAAGAAAAGAGACGATGAGTCGTGTCGCTACTGCGGATCCCTTGTGGAAAATGCAGAGCACACACTCTTTGTCTGTGCCAGGTGGGGCGCGGAAAGGAAGACTGTTGGTCGTGTAGTGGGCGCACAACTCACTCCTGACACGATGATCTCTCTCATGCTCCAGTCTGAACAGATATGGATGCTTATCGAGTCATTCGTCACCCTGGTGACATTCCACTCATCATGCACACTGACACCGGCACATCAACCTATTTATAATACATTCACACTCACACTATTTTTCCATCTGTAACCATTCTTTTATATTTTATTTACTGAATAAATATGTTTTGTTAACTTTATATACAAATCTATCCAGACTCGATTATTCCATCACCTACTCCCCCACTCCTACCGAACCCTGGCTGACTGAAGCGTCTGGCAGCAAGGGGGAAAGTAGAGATGTTACAACTTGATTGTATGAAACTTTTAGATACTAAATTGACTATAGTTTTTATACCATAAAAGTAACGAAAGATTTAGATAGAATAGAAATAAAAATTCTTATCTTTCTCACTTGTTGCCGACTTTTGGATAGGACTGAAATTGTAAAAAAATTCATCGACGATTTTAATAATTCTGTGCACCTTTCAATAAAAGCTTCTAAAAAATGTCGAAATTCTCATTGACTAGTCACCCGTGTGGAAATTGCCAATTTTTTGCCCTATTACAAGTTTGGCCTCAACTTGGAAAATTATTATTTGGCTACAACACGGCGAATTTCTTGGATGTGGCATGAAGCCAACCTTGATGCTTGTTCAATAGTTCTTGCGGTTACAGCGCCACCTACTTTGGCTGTGCTTGTGTTTTTAGATCGCCTCGAGTCTTGAACCCGGGTTCTTTAAATTATGCCAAAGATGTTAATGATTATGATCGGTAGTGTATGCATTTAATTTCTGTGCGTGCTAATTAAAATGCCCAAAATAAAGAGCACTGGACGAGTCCGGAGGCATCGCGCGATAATTGTTGGAATAAAGTGTTAAATTTTTTTATTTATTTTAACTGCGTGTTTGACACTTTTATTTTTAATGAATAAAAGGGCTGTCGTGAGCTCCATTGAAAGTTTTTGACAAAGTTCATACTTGGTTTCAGTGTAATCTCAAAATCAAATTCAATTCAAAATATTTGTCAATAATATTAAAATATATGACTTGAACTACATTTCAAATCTCGAAAATTATTCAAGAAAGATTAGATGAAGACATTAAAAAAATTTTCAATATGGCTGAGGCACTGACTCAATATGGCTGAGACTCACAAAATGAACGGTGCCAAGTTGGGACCAAACTGGGCCATGAGGTAGGCTTCGTTCGGGTTAGGCTTTCATTTGCGGTTTGGTCCCGCCTCGATACCCAAGTTGGGGACTGGTTTTTACTGGTTGGAGCCTGGCTAGCGCTTGACAAAATTTCCACACGGGCATATCCAGAAGTCGATGACAATTAAAGAAAGTGTCGACTGTTAATATTTTCCGTACAGGAGCGTGAACTTCAGTCTACTAGGGTCAAATAAATAAATTCCTACTGTAATAAACTGTAATTGTATTTTGTATGTTTATAATTGGTTTCGATTATTAAATATAATAATGTGGAACATCAGTATTCTGAAAATTCAACACGTTGTGAAGTGGTAAATGTTTACCCGTCACTTAAATGAGGAAAACGGGATCAACTCACCGGTATGACAGGTGGGGTTATGTCCCGGGGAAAAAGTCGTGAGACGAAAGACACCACTTCATCGCCATCCGAAAGCACTATAATAGTATTACGCACTATCCGCACTTACGCTTCCTGTCCCGTATGTTCTATGCACGATACGAGAACGATGGCACCATAGGACAGTCTGGGGCCAAGTGACCTCAGGAATTTTTAAGTAATATTCCTAGGATTGGGAACATTAAAATTGTGTTTAATAAAACTGTTGGACACTACCTAACATATTGCCAACGTACTACACGCGCTGTTCGCCGTATTAGAGAGAACCGCGTATTAATAAAAATTATTTGCCTAGCTCAATTACTGTACTACGCACAGGTTGCCTCGCCGTCTACTAGAAATGTGACATGTGAGCTCCTATTGGGCCTGCGATTGGATCAAGTGATTAATTCATGGGGCAGGTCAGGAATTTTGCCGGCGTCGCGACTTCCTTGTTGATTCTCGTCCTGCGACAGGGCCGGTCAACCATATTCACAATCATATTCACAGTTGTACGTGAAGCTAGTTCTCGCAAGTGGGCGTAGTTCGACAAGAGGAACTAGCTTCGCCTGAGTTCCGCCATTGTTATTCACAAGTCATTACAAGTAATTAACAATTCATTGTGTTTGATTGTGCGTTATCATGGATAAAGAATACGTAATTCAGTGTGCTGTTCGTGGGTGTATACCACCAAAAAGCGGCAGAAGGAAATTGTGCCCATTCACTATAGAAGACATCAAAGAGAATTCGCGGCAAGATCTAAAATCGATTTCGGGAAATGCGTTTAAAAATGTTTTGATGATCGGATTATTCGTTGGCATAAGTATATTATTTCGAGAGCAGCCTACTTTAAGGGCGATAAATTAAATTTGGATGAATAATCTGTAGTTTGTGTTTTATTGACCAATTCCCGGTACTTTTTTGACAGAATGTACACGAAGGAGCAATCAGGGCCTCCTAACTCCAGGTCCTAGCATTTAAAAGGAAGAATCTTCTTCGGGGAGGTAAGGAGCACTCAGCTGTCGGAGAATATACTGGCTTAGCTTGCGAATGGCTAAATTGGAATCCCTGGATACACAGGTAAAAAATTAGTGGCCTAGGAGGATATGTTACCTTATTTAAAGACTTATCCTATAAATTCCTAAAGACATGCACGTTTGCCTATAAATACACTTACTATCCTTGGTGCACAATGTACTAATAAATTTCAAGATAAACTCAAGATAATTTCAAACTCAACTAATTAATTTGAAAATCATTTGCAGCCGCAAGGTAGAGCCACTCGGCGATATAAGGAGGTCTTCCTGTGGTGAAGAAGATGTCGGACGCCTGTGTAGCTCAGTGGTTAGAGCAGTCGATCGGCAATCGAAAGACCTGGACTCGAATCCCAGCGCAGTCGAAAGCGTCATTTTGTCCACAGAAAGATTTTCAAATTCTTTAATATTTTAATTCATTTTCATTTATTTGCGATGTAAGAATTTGAAATTGTCTACGAGGACACCTGTCGACAACGTATCCTATCTGATACGCGACTGGTGGTCCTCCGATAATGTAGGCAGTGACAAAAATTTCAAATTCAACTAATTAATTTAATACATAAGTATATTGATATTTTTTCAACATACCTGTAGCGCCACTCGTTACTGCAACATTGCAAAGGAGAACAACGAAGATGTCCTTCATTTTCTTATGCTCGAAAAAGTGCCTCATTGATGAATTTTGAAGTTTTGAATTGAAACTGATATGTATAGTACAAGAGGTATGAAACTATTAAGTAGACCTTTCCACATGTTTGTATAAGGCCTTATCATTTTTTTATTACATTGAGGATTAATAACTGAACTTTTCAAATAAGTTTCGAATTTAAAACTATTTTATATTTAACTTTATTGCGCATCATTCTCTTTGGCAAATAGTTATAAAAACCAGTTTTCAAGAAAAAATATTTCTATAATATAATAATATATGTTATAATATAATCTATTTTTTTCAGAAAAATACATTTAAAATACATTTAGAATGGCAAAATTTAATCAAAATTTTGACAGAGATATAAGACATCATATTTCACTTGAGGATGGATAATTTGCAATGTATAATTATTTTTTCAGCAAACAAATCATAATAAAAAAAGATATATACATAATCTATACATAAATGTACAGGGTGTACCAGGACTCAAGGTACATATTAATATTTTTGAATTCCAAAAAAAATGGAATGAAAAATTCCAATACAAAAAATTTGTGAAGTGTATAATTACTGAGTAATTAGCAATTAAAATTGACCAATCATAAAAATGCGTTAGACAGACGACTGTTTATATGCTATCGCTGAGAGAGTGTGAGAATGCAAGTTCAGATCGTATAATTTCCCCTCAGTTTATTTTTGTAAGAGGTATTGATTCTTTGGTGCAACTTCACACTTAAACGAGATTCAAAAATTAACAAGTATCTTTTTCATAGCTACCAAATTAGAAAATATTGCTTGCTGAGTTAATAACCTTACTTAAAATGTATGCGTTTTTCAATTTTGTACAATCCTCCTGAATTCTTGGTATTCCGCAGAATTCTCTCGAGTTCTGTAGAAATCCCTTTAACATTTTTAAATTACCTTAAACACTTTTGGATACATCTAATTATTTGGAATTTCAAGGGTTTTGAATGCTGTAAATTCCTCCGAATTGTACTCAATTTCTCGCATTTTTTGTAATTCTTACTCAATGAGTCAAGATAGGTCGATGGCTCAGCTAGCAGTAAATGAAGATGTACTCGTTATTTGAATTCTGCATAGTTTTCGCGAATTCAGTGGAATACCTTTCAACGCGTTTGAATTTATTTAAAAACGTCCAAATACTTTTCAAGCTATGAAAATGTGTAATAAATCCTACAAATTCTTACGAATTTTGCTGAATTTGAGTAATTTCTCATAAAACTCTTTTTAATTTCTCATGATTCTAGGAAATAAATAAATAATTGATTTTAACGGAAAAAACACCTACTTCTAAAGTGCTTTGCGAAGTTTTTAAAACTCAGGAATCAAACTGATATGGTCCCAGTTCGGAAAATTGCTACTAATTATTAGACACTATTTACTAAAACTTCAGTGAAATTTTCAGAATTGCTAAACTAAATACTGATATTTCACTAATAATTAGTAGAAATTTTCACAAAAGTGAATTAGTGGCATCAGACTGTTGTCGTCGCGTCTTAACGACAAGCAGACAGAAGAAGTAGTAGCAGAAAGAAGTAATTTTTATTGATATATCCCAAGCAGGATTGAATAAAAATCTGGTAAAGAGAAGTGCTTCGTTTGCAAGCACGTTGACTTCTCTTTTTCAAAGCAATTTGTCTTGATTTTTCTTCAATCCACTGATTTTTTTACAATACGAAATGGTGTGTTAGTTAGTGCAAAATCGTGCGCGGCGAGAGACAGGAGTTGCTACTAAGCAGCGAAACAAATTCACGCCCGCTCTACTAAGGCATTGAAAACAGAAACTCCTTTTTCATCAACTTCGATGCCCTGGGAGTGGTAGAAATTAAAACAAAAACCATCAGTAGTGTACCTTAGTATCGTTTCATTCATTTGTTTTGATTTATAATTATAACTTGTACAGTCATTATAAACTTGTTGCTCAGTCAATATTAAATAAATAAGTTTTCTAAAAAAATCAAAATTGCTAGTATCTCGAATTTTTTTGTCTGTTCTTATGCCAAATTTAAGGATATGATAAATAAATATATTTAGAAGCTGGCATCACGGTGTTGAAGTGGTTTCTACAGAACTCGAGAGAATTCTGCGGAATACCAAGAATTCAGGAGGATTGTACAAAATTCAAAAACGCATACATTTTAAATAAGGTAATTAACTCAGCAAGCAATATTTTCTAATTTGGTAGCTATGAAAAAGATACTTGTTAATTTTTGAATCTCGTTTAAGTGTGAAGTTGCACCAAAGAATCAATACCTCTTACAAAAATAAACTGAGGGGAAATTATACGATCTGAACTTGCATTCTCACACTCTCTCAGCGATAGCATATAAACAGTCGTCTATCTAACGCATTTTTATGATTGGTCAATTTTAATTTCTAATTACTTAGTAATTATACACTTCACAAATTTTTTGTATTAGAATTTTTCATTCCATTTTTTTTTTTGGAATTCAAAAATATTAATATGTACCTTGAGTCCCGGGACACCCTGTATATATATGAATAATGCAAATAATTTGTTAAGCAATAAAATTATAAAAATCTAAATAATATCTTACGAAATTTCTACTAAAGAAAATAATAATGGAGATAAAATATTTCTAATTTATATTCATATAATATTCATGATATTATTATTGATAATTAATATAATAACTGAAATATGAAAACTATTTATCAAAAATGATATAATTTCTAATATATTTATGAAATATCTTAAATATATATAATGTTCTTTTATGGTTTATAATGTTTATGTCAGGCTTCTATAACGCATTTTCTCCTTCTTTTGAGGTTAGAATAAAAACATGAATATGTTCACTGTGAATAACAAAGATTTTTTATTATTATATACAAAATTTACCATTACTACCATTACTCACTTAATCTAGGTGTCAATCTTACCTGTGAATAACAAAGAAACAACATTCAATGTTATTATTCACAAGGTTGTTTTTGGATTCCTTTTAAAAAATTTCACTTCGTTGTTTTTGGTATCTCTCAATTAATTATACTCCTTAACACGTGCGAATTTCATCATCACCCGTATATTCAGGGATCTGATTTACCAACCTGGTTACGCGTGCAATTCAATTAGGATAATTTCCTTACATATATAATAATTATAAAGTATTTTTTACAAGATAAGAGTATTATACGCGCTTTACAATATCCATTATGTGGCTGGTAAATCTGCGTTTACCAACCAAAGAAAATAGCTTGTGGTGTGTTAGATTAAAGTAGATAGGTTCGATTCACACTACTATTGAAAATTTTTTATATAATACGATATTTTTGAAACAATAATGCATGATATATTGTATATAAAATGTAATTATCTCACGGGGATACATGATTTCCAATAAATAATTTTTTTTTATTGGAAAGTCAAGCAAAAGATTTATTATCTATTCATGTATTAAACCTGTAGTTTTCATTTGTATGATTTGGACTTACGGTAGTTCGAGCGGAACGTAGTTAGCACACCTTCCCTCGGACTGGTACCTTGACGAAGTCCCTCTCTGGGCTATGCAAAAAAAGGACGGGTGGGGAGGCTTAGCAGACGGCCTTCGGGTCATGGAGGTTGTAGTGTCCCGATGAATCGGTGAATGAGTGAACTGAACGAATGTCAGCGCCGCATGACTGTGATATGTGTCCTTCGAATGTGCGAGGAGAACCTATAGACGGTCTCTCTCTTGAATGAGGCAAAGAGCGAATTGGTGTATGGAATCTCCTGGGGGACACTGCAAGGCCTCCGCAGTCTTTGGCCAAAAACAGTCCAAACGATTGTTTCCGTATGGCCTGTGTTACCTCGAGCGAGTGCAGTATGTCCGTGTATTCCGGGACCAGCTAAGCGGAGGTTGGGCCTCAGGGAACTGCGGTAGGACTTGGGTCCGAGGGTAAACCCGATCCCAACTATTAACTAACTATAAAAAGAAGAAAGAGGTTCCTGTGCCTTCTGCGCAGGAACCTAAAGCAAAGGGGAAGTTGCCAAGGCGCTTTCCGACTGCCAGGTCGGACGACACTATCAGGGTATCGGCGAAGGACGACGAGTCCTACGCCGAGATCCTGAAAGCCATGAAGGCGAAGGTAAACCCCCAAAATTCGGGAGCGGAGGTCCTCTCCATCCGAAGAACCAGGAGGGAGGAGATCCTTCTGGTCCTAAAGAAGATTTGCGACGTCTCAGCCTTCGAGAAGGCGCTCGATCAGGCGGTTAGGGATGATAGGGATAGAAGTAAGGGACTTCGACGAGACCGTCACAAGGGAAGAGGTTGTTGCCGCGCTGTGTATAGCGCTGGGCAAGCCAGACCTCGGGGATCAGTGCAGGCTGTACAAGCGTTTCAGCGGTGTGCAGACTGCAGTGGTCCGTTTAACCGAGGCGGAAGCTCCGAGCTTGCTCGGGCTTGGTAAGCTAAGGGTGGGGTGGGTGAATTTCCGCATCCGAGAGCATGTCGAGGTTGCCCGGTGCTTCAGGTGCCAGGGGTATGGCCATGTGTCGCGCCGCTGCACGCTTCCAGGCAGGGAGGACGCCTGCTGGAGGTGTGGGGGCGCGTCGCACGTGGCCAAGGAGTGCAAGGCTCCGCCTACGTGCCTCACGTGTGCCGATAGGGGTGAAAAAGATGTCGCCCATGCTTCGGGGAGCGCCTCTTGCCCAATATTCTGGGCGGTGCTCCGGAGGTTGAGGGGTGGAAAGTGAAGTTTCTACAGCTCAACCTCGGGAGAGGAAAGGAAGCCCAGAACCTTCTGCTACAGACTGCCAAGGAGAGGGGGGCCGGACAAATGGTCCGTAAACTCTGCTTGGTACCAAGATGCATCACGGAGGGCTGGGATCCTTGTTTGTAGCCCTGATTTGAACATCGGGGATTTTTTGGAGACCGACGTGGGGTTCGTTTGGGTGGAGGTGGCGGGGGTGCGTGTGTACAGCTGCTACTTCTCTCCCAACGATCCTCTCGAGATCTTTGAGACCCAGATCCTCCTCCTTGAGGAAAGCCTCAGAGAGGCTATTGGGCGGTCCCATATCGCGGGCGACTTTCATAGTAAGTCGCCTGAGTGGGGCGAAGCCCGTCTGGACAGGAGGGGGATCTTGGTCAGTGAGACGGCCGCTAGGAATGACCTGATTGTATTAAATCAGGGCAGGGACTTTACGTTCAGACGAGAAGCGGGGGGGTCGATTATCGACCTCACGTTTGCCGCGCCCCGTCTTGCCTCAAGGACAGTCGACTGGTGCGTCCTCCAGGTAATTACCTTGAGTGACCACCAGTGCATTGAGTTTTGCATCCGGGAACGGAGTCACCCAGTGAATACGGGAAGGGGCGGAAAAGGAAGGAACGTCTCCTGGAACACAAGACAACTCAGCAAAGACAAGCTACAAAAACATCTTGAGGAAACCAGGCTAATAGATGAGCTTGGTTGGGCTAAGTCGGCTGGGTCGTTGGAGGACACCGTGCGGGCGGCGATGCGGAACGTGGTCGCAGCATGTGACCACTTGATGCCTCGACGAGGGCACGGGCACACCGGGGACTTGGTGTACTGGTGAAACGACCAGTTCTCTGTCCTGCGTCAGAAATGCCTCGCAACGCGGCGGAGTTTTACCCGTTCAATGGGTGATCCTCTGCTGCGCGAGGCATGGAAAAGAGCAAAATAGGCTCTGAGGCAAGGCATAAAGAAATAATCCCGATCGAGTCAAGTACATCGTGCAAAGCTTGTTTCCGCATGCAAAGCCGTCGAGTATTCGACATTCGATCAGCCGTCCGTCGAATTTCGAATATTCGACATCCGAAGCACGCTTCTTCGGATGTCGGGTTTTCGACATTCGACATTCGACGGAGGCCAATATCGGATCGACAATCGAATCGAATCTTTTCGCACACCTCTAAGGGGAACCCAACCTTCCTTTGTGAGTAAAGCGCCTATAACACGTTTGTGTTGCATGAAATATAATGTGCACCAGGGTAGCTACGTAAAAGTAATGTGACGCAATCACACAAATAGAATACAGAGATAAGCTGTATTATTTCGGACTGGCAATGTTAACTTAAGAAAATCCACTAGGTGCTTCAGCTCTTTTATTGCCTTAATTTGTTAAATACAAAAGGCAAGTTTATATAAATTCCATAAATTAAGATTAATTTAAAAATTATTTATACGCGTTTGTTCTCAATTCGAAAATTCAATTTCGCATCTTAGGAATAATAAGCCCACTGTTTTGTATGGGGTAACCAGACTCAATGCACCCCTCTTTGAATGAGAAATTACAATTTCTCTAATTTGAAAAGAAAAATAGTTTAACACATCACTAAATAAGTTCGTTGGATGACATATCGATGGCACAACTATTGATAAATCTATATGATTTTTAGGAAGTACCAAGCTACAAACGATACCTGTCAAAATTGCATAAAAATTCGACGTTTAATTCACAAGTTACAGTGGTTTTAGTGACACTACTTTTTTAATTTTCAAAACAATGGAAAAATCTGAATTTCCTGTGCTGATTTTGAAGGCGGTCGTACAAACTCCACTATGCTGAACGCTCTGGTCGTCCCAATTCGGCAGATGTTCCAGAAAACATAAAAAAATTCTATAAAATGGTTTTGCCTGATCGTAAATTGAAGTTGCTTCAGATAGCTGACACCTTAAAGATATCAGAAGGCACTGTATTCACTATTTTGCATGAACATTTGAGCATGAGGAAACTCTGTTTAAAATGAGTACCACGTTTGCTCATAGTCGATCAAAAACAACAACACGTCGACGATTTAGAGCGCTTTTTGGAGCTTTTTCAGCGCAATAAGAAGGATTTTTTATGCGGTACGTGACTATAGATGAAACAGGGATCCATCACTACACTCCAGAGTCAAATCGGCAGTCAGCTGAGTAGACAGCAAAGGGTGAAAATCGTCCAAAGCGGCCAAAAACGCAAATGTCAGCTAGTAAGGTTTTTACCTTCGTATTTTGGGATGCGCACGGTATTTCATTCATCGATTACCTGCAGAAAGGAAGAACCATCAATGCGAATACTATATGTCGTCATTGGTGTGTTTAAAGGAAGAAATTGCAAAAAAAGACCCCAAATAAAAAAGAAAATAGTGCTTATACACCAAGACAATCCACCGTGTCAAAAGTCGGTCGCAGTAATGGCAAAATTGCACCTAGAGTTGCATCCCTATCCACCGTATTTTCTGGATCTGGTTCCCAGCGACTACTGCCTGTTTGCAGGCCTAAATGAATACTCCAGGGAAAGAGATTTGGTTCCAATGAAGAAGTGATTGCTGAAACTAAAGTGTATTTTAAGTCAAAGATATGTCGTTCTATAAAAAAGGCATCGAAATGTTAGAGAAGCGTTAAAATGAATGTATTACTCTTGAAGGAAACCATGTCAATAAATGAAGTCGAAATTTGCCTAGAAGCTGTTGTTTTATTAGCCATCCTACGAACTTATTGAGTAACGTGTTACTTAAAATAAGTACATGATATCAATATCAAATTGTCAGTTAATTCTTGAGATCTTGGAATTAAGATTTAAAGGACAAAACCATAGTTTCGAAATCTTGAAGAACTTAGTGGATCTAAAAATTTATTTTGCCTAGAAAAAAAGGTGAGTCCTATGCTAAAACTAATTAGAATTTTTATCCTTCCAGAACAGAAATGTGCTTTCGTTCTGTAAATTTTGATGTTGAAGATGAACCCCGTTTTGGTCGGCTATTTACCCACACATCTTTGATGACCCGAAAAAAATTAAGAGAGCTTCGCTGGGAAGTTTTGATGCATCCACCGGATGGCCCAAACAAAGCACCCTCAGACTAACTTTCATTTTGATCTCTGCAGAACTCTTTTCATGAAACTAAGCTTGCTTAAAGAGAGGCCTGTGAAAACAACTTGATGAAGTTTTTGAACCAGAAATCACAGAAGTAATATACTGTTGAAATCATGGCTCTCCCCGAAAAATGGCAAAAAATTGTCGATAATAGTAGAGAATATTTGGTGTCAATAAATTAGTCTTAAGGAGTTAGTCGCAGTCAGAGGAGGAAAAAAGCGTATTTTTGGGATTTTTTTTTCTCTTTGCTAGATGCATATATTTTTTCAATAATTTTAGAATTCGAAGACATATAATTTTATTGATGCTTCATCAAAATTTTGTTGAAAGATAGTTAAAAATGAAAGAAAAATACGTAGTTTGCTGGAAAATGTTATGCGAAAGACGTTCTGCCGTGACCATTCCAGTTCCTCAATGGGATATTCGAAATTGAAAATTCCAAATTATTTCTTTAATTTATTAGTTTCTGCGATGCTTCATCGTAGCTTGCCAAGAAAAAGTTTTTTCGGCAAAATGGTGATCGATCAAATTGGACGTCCGATTTTCGCTAAAAAACCACCCGTTTTTTGTTAATTAAAGCAAAAGTTTTCAATGAAAAAAAATCCACGATCAAACACTGTACTTTTATATATTAAAGAAGCCTGTGAAGTTTGAAATGAATCCTTTAAGCGATTTTCGAGTTATCATGGTCACCGATTTAAAAAACGTGGTTTCGAGAAAAACGCATTTAAAGTTTTAAGTATAACTTACATGTGAATGAAATTTTTGTTTGTCTACTAACATAGTTCAGACAATTTTGCTTGGATTGACCTCAAATTTGGAGAGCATATTTCCAAGGCGTTACACCATAAGAATATGCAAAAACCCAAAAATCGATTTTTGGAAAATCCTGACTGCGACTAACCCCTTAACACTCTGATTTAAGCGTCACTATTTTACTCAAAAAACGCCACAAACTTTTTCGACTAACTAATATACTATTTTATCAAATTAAAAATAATTGGTATAATCATTCTGGGGCTCATTTGAATCAATTACCAATTTGCCATAATTTTTTCTAAGTAGAAGTAATTTTGTAGTTAATACCAATACTTATTTATGATTTTATTAATTCTTAAAATTACAAAACGGTGCATTAATGCGGCAATGAATGTCATTAATGAGCTGATTCATCATCAAATTAACAAACGTATTGATTCATATTTGTGTGGAACAATAACAATCATAAAGTAGAATTTCTCGTACAAAAAATATACGGCCGTATTTATGGTATTTTGTTTAGAAAAATAAGATTATTTTGATAATTTCTTAAAAAGGATGTTCGAACCCGAGTCTAAGTACATGAATTTACCCAAAAAGCAATGTCCATAACGTAGGAATCTATAAGTGATACACGGCCTCAAAGTTACTATATTTATATTCTTCTTTCGAAATATATACCTTTCTCAAAAGTGAAAGGTCTATCTGTTTTTTTCATCCTTTTAGGCAATCTTTCTCCCTCTTCGAAGAATTTGAGCAAATGTTTTGAGTATTTCATCTCTTTCTTTATAAATGATAAATGTGTCCAAATATTTGTCATAATGTAGACATCTTCGAAACAGCCATAATATTCTCCAGAGAAAATTCCTATAATGTAATTTTCATCTTGTAAGACGGGACATCCAACGTCCTTCTAAAATTAAAAAAGTCACTTTTAAAAAATTAATTTAAGATTAACCATAAGTATTTGCATTTCAGTTGCCAAAGTATAATGAAAGTATGTACTGGTTCAACACTGTAAGTATCCATGGACGGTTTTGCACAAATTAAATTTTTTTTAGTTGTTCAGGTACTTCTATATCATTTTCTCGTAGGAAAGCAAGACGCTTATTTTGAGAAAGAGTGTCAACAGCTAAAGCCTGTAATGGAAATGTTGCTATATTTGATATAATTTACTTCTTGAGGCTGTAAACTTTCTTCGAGATATAAATATCACTCTTAGGAAAATATTTAATGGATTTGATAAATATGCAGTACAGTTAAAACATGTTTTCGAAAACATGCTAATATCTTCTGGACGTGAAAAATTTCACACCTTCCTTAAACTTATCTCAAATTTTACTCACATTTTGTCAACAATTTTGTTCGAAATCATAAATTTGACCTATAAAATTGTTGTTTCCGTATACTTTTTTTTTATCAAATATAATTAATAAATTTCTAAAAGTGTGCCAACTAATATGCATTGAAATTACGAACATGCTCCGTTTTGTGATCAGGAGAAGTCCATCCCATGAGTGCAGCGCAGGGTTCTGGTGCAATTATATAATCTTGTGGTGGTAATTCTGCCCTCATGCTTGAGAATTTCTCCTTTACCTTTAAAGAAAAATATAATCTAAAAAATCTTAACTAGCTGTAGAGTTATATCAACTCTTGTGCTTATTTTATGACTACTTTTCATCGTTACTAAGCAAGTATATTTGCTTCCTCATGAAAGAAGCGAATCATCAGTCATGTCAATGAAATGAGAGATATTAATTATTTCAACATAAGTAGTCCTAGCAAATAGTGAACTGACATTCGCGAACTCATTGGAGCTGACGTGAATTTCGAAAAAACGCCTGAAAATGTTATTTTTGAATGGCAAATGTACATGTTGGGCTGTATTTCATATACCAAACTACTCCCAATTTAGCGTAACGATCATAAAAGGGCGCCTATGCTTGAAATTCGGTAAAAGTATTGTCCACAGCTAGAAAGCGGAAGGAAGAAAAAACATGTCAAATTAAAAAATGAAAAATACCATTAAATCAACCTGGCAAAAGTCGACATTTTTTGCTGATATAATTAATAAATCCGATTAATAGTTTAAGTAATAATTAATAAAAATTACATTTTTCATTGCGCCCAAATTCGATGTTTTTTTAAACTTAACTCACCGATTCTAGCTCAATAACTGGTGAAATGATTTGAAATTTTTACAGTATTTTCAGAATACATACGTAACACCTCCAACGTCGATAAAAAAGTCGATTTGAAAAAATCTGCGAAAAAGGCATAATATTTCGTTACTGCTGCGCGCGAAGGCTGGACGAGCTACTCGCGCGCCGAGCGGTTTTTATGAAATCATCCATAGTTACAATGTTTATTACCCGATTACACTGAAATTTTCAGAAAGTTTTCTTCAAACGTCGTAGAAAAACGGCTCGCTGGAATTTTTCTCAAAGTTTAAGTTTGTCACATACTTTTTTCCGTCAAAGTGTCCGAAATCCGGTTACCGGTACTCCGCCATTTGTTATCAAATATAAGTGAACAATTGTAATTTTTATATGTTTTATGTGCCTCTGGCGCGTAAACTAGTTTTTATGCTACAGTTGAGAGTAGCGTAATGTTGTGTATTACGATACAAAGAAATGTCATGTAAAAATTGAACTGTGCATGCGCCTATTACGATACAGCGGAGCGTAATCTTCTTCTTATCCTTTTTCTTCTTCGTACAGCGTTGTCACCGTACTGACAAAGCCTTGTACAATTGAACTGCGCATGCGTCTATTACAATACGCTACTACTACACAAGATCGAGAAAATCAAAATGGCCGGAAGTATTTGGGATATGTCAAGTGAAATGGGCGATAATCACGGCAATTTCGACCTTTTCAGATTGGATTCGAGTGTACGCATAAAAACTCGTATATGCGCCGAAGTCATATAAAATAGAATACGTGTCAATGCACACAATTCGGGTAATTACGATACTCGCTTAAAATGCTCGCAGGACTAATCGCGCCTCGGCTTCGTCTCGGCTTTGTCTCAGCTACGCCTCAACTACGCATCGACTACGCCTCGACTATGCCTTGGCTTGGATCTCCTGCGAGCATTTTCGCTCATCGCGTAATAACCCTCATTATGCGCCTAGGCACATAATATACTATTACGTACCTTCGGCGCGTAAACTCGTTTTTGCGCTACAGTTGAGAGTGGCGTAATGTTATGTATTACGATACAGAGGAATGTAATGTAAAATTGAACTACGCATGCGCCTATTACGATACAGCGGGGCGTAATCTTCTTCTTATTCTTCTTCGTACAGTGTTGGCATCGTACTGACAAAGCCTTGTACATTTGAGCTGCGCATGCGTCTATTACAATACGCTACTACTACACAAGATCGAGAAAATCAAAATGGCCGGAACCATTCGCAAAATATCAAGTGAGATGGACGATAATCACTAAAAAGTTGTTCTTAGTGTATCGCAGTCAAACTATGAAAAATAAAAAGTTATGATTAAATAAGGAATTCTTGAAAAATGAAAAAATTTCAAACCAAATTAAAGGTTGATATTTCCAAAGGATTCTATGCCTCTTTTAAATTATTGTCAAGTATAATGTCTTAACAAGAAAAGTATAAGACACGCACATACCCTCAAGTTGAAAAACTTACAGTTACAACAGAAATATCGTAAAATTTCTTATATTTTGTCCCATAATTAGGATGGCTTCGTGATGTAAGTATTTCCTTTTGTTCATTTATATCTCTTGCTACAAGGCCACTATAATTATCTTTTTCTTCACATTTTTTCATACAATAAGCTGTTGTTAAAATAGAGTACCGAGATACAATATATCCAGTACAAATAGGTTTTCCTTTCTCGGCTATTGAAATCAAGAAATTTTGATCTTTTAACTTTGCAAGATACAACTTTTTAACTGGTTCTTCATATGCTCTAACAATGAGTTTGCTCTCCAGTGACGATGTAAAATTTAATGCTATAAAAAAATAGTATATTAAATAAGAAGTGAGGTAAGTAGGATAAAAGAACCAGACATTGGCACCTTAAGAGAAAATTCATACTTTACACCCAGAAAAAAGTTTCTTTGATTAAAAAAAAATTTCTTTGAATAAAAAAAATTTGTGCATTGCTATACGGCCAAAGAAAAGTTTCTTTTATTTAAAGAAATTTCTTGATTTTTTTTTTTCTTTAAATTTGAAAAATGAATGTCTGTGCAGACGCATAAGTGCATGTGTAATGTGATTAACAGAAATATTTTCTTGAATATAAAGAAAAAATTGTCTTCGTCAAGGTAATAAAATTAAATAAATTATTTCTTAAGTTTTTTCCGTTATTGTATTTGAATCAAATAAATAATGTTAATAAGTATAATAATTTCTTTTTCATAGCGCCTCCTTCGAAAATCCGATTTTCGGTACCTGTAGAGCGGGTTGAAACTACGATTTTCAACCCTTCAACCCGCTCCACAGTTACAGCCAATCAGATTCTCAAAAGAGTTGCTATGAAATAGTACATTACGTGCCCAGGCGCAGAATGAGGGTCATTGCGGGACGAGCGACAATGCTCGCAGGAGATCGAAGCTAAGGCGTAGTCGAGGCAAAGCCGAGACGAAGCCGAAGCGCGATCAGTCCTGCGAGCATTGTCGCGAGTCTCGGAATTACCCGAATTGTGTGCATTGGCACGTATTCTATTTTATGTGACTTCGGTGCGTATACGAGTTTTTATGCGTACACTGGAATCTAAACTAGTATTGTAGTTGTTTGCGGCGCTAGTCATTACACTTGATATGTCACGACTAGTCCCGGCCATTTTGATTTTATCGATCTTGTGTAGTAGTAATGGATTTTAGTAGACGCATGCGCAGTTCAAATGTACAAGGCTTTGCCAGTAAGATGCTAACGCTGTACGAAGAAGAAGAATAAGAAGGATTGAGCTTCGTTTCATGGCTACGGGCGCATGCGCAGTTCAGTTTTTACATTTCATTCCTTTCTGTCGAAATGTACTTCATTGCGCTACTGTTAACTGTAGCGAAAAAACGGGTTTGCGCGCCGGTGGCACATAAAATAGTATACATTACTCGAAACAAAACACAGCGAAAGCATTTCGTGTGATTGCAGTCCTTGTTTCACTCGGGCAGCAAACTTCACACTCATGCAATCGCTCTGTTTCGCCCCTTGTAATGTAATATACTATCATTTGAAAGAAGCTAAAAAGATGTCTTCTTAAATCAAATTAATTTGTATTTGTTCTAAAGGTGTTTTTACTTCGAATTAAAGAAATGAAGTTTAAGAATCGCTTTCATAAATTTAAATGAAACTTTTTTTTGGGTGTAGGAATTAAATTAACTTGTAAATTCTCTAATATTAAAATAGTTATGATAACATGCGTACCCAAAATTTAATGCATAAAACACTAAAATGTTTATTTTTTGTGAAAAATAGACCAAAACTTGCAAAATTAATAAAGAGATGTAGGGTGACATTACATTGACAGCATATGACATTAGAAATAATGGCATGCGCTTGTTTCTTTCATAGTATGATATTTCATGCTAAAAATGCACGAGTTGATGCCAATACTGGAAGAAGCTCATACCAATTTCGTACTTAAGTTCGGTGCTTTAATAAGAATAGCTGTGCCTCAATAATAGTTAGATTTTTTTTCTCCGTGTAGGAAGCAATATTCTCGAATACACTGTAATAATCTAGTATTTCAAGCATTGACGCCAAAATACTATTGGATAGCGCAAAGTCATGATTTGTTTTTATGAATACACTGAGAAAAAAATGCTATTGAATCAAAAGCATTTCTTTCCAAAAGCATGTATACTATTATTCATAAAAATATACTACAAGAACCAATAAATATGTTACTAATTTTATAGCATATTGATTTGAATCCATGATATACATGCTTTTGATTCAATAGCATTTTCTTCTCAGTGCAGTATTCCTGCGCATCCATAAAGCCCACTTTTCCGAATATGCTTGTTTAAAAGGTTTCATGAATTTCCGATCAAGAGGTTGCAATTATTTGTGACTCGTGTGGGGGGTAAACTTAGAAACTTAGCAGAAAAATGTGGCCAGGGCTACCCGACACGAAATGGCCAGGGCTATCCGACTCTGACAAGTTTCACTAAAACTGCTGTAAATAAAAAAATACGCGAAAATATTAAACAAAAATTAGAGGTCACATAGTTAGAAAGTGAATTTATATATCCCAATCAGAACCAATCTGATATTTCTTTTAGCTTTAGAAATATTTTATAATAAAGATGGTACATATTTCTCAAAATGCACCTGTTTTCTAGAGATGAAATATTTAGACCGGATTTTCTTTTAAGTTGATGAAAGATACGACTCCATATCATTAAAATTACACTTTGGCACAATTCTGAAAGAAAAAAATGTTAATTTATTTTCGCAGAGAGTACAGTTTATTCAATGTCATGAGTGGCCGGGGCTACCCGATGGCCGAGGCTACCCGACTCTCCCCTACCTCGAATTACTTCGAATATAATTCTTATATTTCATTTCATGAAACTTTACCCAAGAGTGAATAGCCCCTCGGCATAACCTCAAAATTTTATAACATTCTGTCTCAACATTTAATCAAAATTAGTTATGCATGTGACAAATAGTAAAAAGATTGCATAGAAAATAAAGATACAATATAAAATTATACTGGAACTGTATATTTTCTATTCTATACACGATTTGATTTTATAAGAATTCTATTAAATTGAATTTTTTTTTGTGTTTTTCTATAAAATTTAATTAAATTTTGAAGTAAGGGTACCACGAGTCACACGATATTGTAGGCGAAGGGATTGAACAATAATTCAATTCTTTACTTGGAACAAATAAATGTTTTGAAAACATTATAGGTGAGCATATTAAGGGAACAACTGTATAATGGAAAAGTTATTTTATAAATATAATTTTCAAAATCTACTTTTCTTTCAAAATATAAAAAACACTACAATTGTAATTCTTCTTTTATATTTTTCGGTATATGCCAAGTCTTCTTTCTCAGACATTCTGAACTTAAATAAAAATATAAAAGTTTCTGAATCTTATATATTTTCAGATAACACTTTTACCTTAAGTTGATAAAAAAAAGAAAATGTAATAAGGTCGAGGTAAAATTCCCGATAAGGCGTCAGGCGTTGTTTTTCCCTTTATCCCCACGACGAACCATAAGTTACCAACGTGACTTTGTTTACATGCGCAGACATCAAAACTAAATGCACAACGAAGGTCGCGGAAAATAAGCGGGATCCCCACGCCTTAAGGTAGTACTGTCGTGAATGGAAAAACCGTTCAGATATTGATAAAATTGGAATCACTGGTGAACATTAAGCCAGGAATGACTCAGTTAAAATTTTGAGGACCTAGGGTACGCTGGAGGGGAGTAATTAGTTATTGCATTTTGAGACGATTAACACCTAACCTTATGGGCAACCGAGTTCATTTACAAATCCTGCCATAACTACTGTTCTGATTTCAATAAAAATGACTGGTGCATTGATTGATAATATAAGCATCATTTTGCAAGTTAAAACATCTCAATTGGATACGTGTAAGCGTAGCAAAATCCAATTAAGTAAGCAAAAATATAATTTTTCTCCAGTAACCGACGGCGATTAAATAGATGTGGCAACGTCGCAGAATAAGTGAAAGCGTGCGCCATTCACGTATCGTAAGAAGTCATCTGCTATACACTCATGTCACGGTGTGCCCACTCCCATAGGCCAAGTGGCGAAAGAAAAATAGTGATTGCTACGTCTCCTAGTCGCCGCTAGTGTGTCATCGAAATGAACGCCGTGCGCGGTAGACATGTTGTCACTTGTCTGCATGTTGTAACTGATTAAAATTGATTGCGATTTTAAGTGATTTTAATGAACTTCGATCTTTAAAGTGCTAATACCCGGACTAATGTGCCAACAATCAGCAGTACTTTACTGTTTGCCCTCCAAATGAAAATAATTGTAGCTACAAATCGGGTAAGTCACCAATAAATTTTGTTTTGAATCTAAAATAAAACTCATAAAGGCTTGGTTTCTCGTTTTGCTCATAAAAATTAATTACGTATTATATTGCAAAACGCGGTAAGAAAGTTTGCATTAAAAAGTATTTTCGTTCTTCAATTTTAAATCCGGACTCAAGTGTCGATAAAGATAAAACTCCAGTCCCATTCAAAGCTGATTTAAGCCATGTAAAATAACCTCAAATATAATAAAATCCTAATTTTTCCTTTTTCGCATGGGAAGGCGAAAATTTCGCGCCCTTCATTTCTGTATCTGAAGTGGAGGGGGAGGGGTAGTTTTCGTGAAAATTAGTTCCTGCTACGTCCCCTAGATGTTGCTGATATAAATTCATTTGCCCCGCCACCATCTGTAAGTACCCCTTTGTAATACATGGGAGTGGGCACACCGTGACTCATGTATAGTCGCTTTCTTATGCGACGTTGACAAATTTAGATACTACGTGAAGCAAATGAGAGAAAATACTCATTTGATTAGCTACGTACCGACAGCAGTTGTCACGAGGGTAGTTTGACAAGTAACTTCGTTCAATGTGAAAGACAACAATCTGAGTTTTGTATCGTACCTTGTTTTTCGACATAATCTCCTCGAAGTTCAAGGCACTTGAGCCAACGTTTCTCTAGGTTCCCGATTTCTACCCTGAGGTGGTTTTCTTTAAGGCCTTCGAAATAGGCGAAAGCCCAAAGGAGCAGGATCAAGTGAATAATATGGATGCGGAATAAGATCAAAGCACAGTTCGCTCAATTTTTGCTGACCGATATGGTCTGAATGGACTGATGTATTGTCCTGGTGGAAGAACACCTTTTTCTTGTCCATTCCTTGACGCTTCTCCGCGAACGCTGTTTTCAATCCAGGGCCGGTTAACCTCTGATAAATGAGGTGTTCGCATAGCTTAGTTCATGTGCACAGTTGTATGCGGCGCTATCTGTCGCAAGCGTGTGGAGTGCAGCAAGGGGAACTAGCTTCTTATGAGTTTCGCCATTGTTGTTTACAAGTATTTAAAAATTCATTACGTGATTGCGCGTTATCATGAATAAAAAATACGAAAGGGCATAGCCGGGTTTCCATGTGAAATCGACCTTAAAACCAAATCAAATTTCGCATTAACCTTATGGAAGGGGTTGGGCAAGAGATTATTTTGTCAAATTTTCAGATCATTATCTGCCATTTTAAATCAGTAATGGCGGATTTTACCATTTTCGTTTTTTTTCTTTTTTTATCTAAACTAATCATAGGAAAATTTTGAAAAAAACCAGGGTTGTTTTTTCCAATAGAAGACACATTTGTAAATTTTTGCAGATTTTTTGATGCACGCAATTTTGATCATGTTTGAATTGCGCGACCACTCTTTTGAATTATTCTATTCATCAGTTACCTATCGATGATTAAAACAGAATATTTGCAGATTTTTGCAAGGTGTGGACGGGGGTGAAAAAGAATGGTTTACTGCTGAAATTTTTGCAAAAATTTTGCAAAATATTTTGCGATTTTTTTTTGTTGCGAAAAATCGAAATTTTTTACATGCATTGTGAACAAATGGTTGATTGTCGTTATTCGCAAGTTGAAAGAGTATTGCGAAAACTATCTATTTATATTCTTGAATATTTTTCGAATATACAGGTTTTGTCGCTTGAAAATTTAGTCCGTTCAAAAAGTTTCCGTTTTATATATAAGTGGTATACAAAAAGTAAAATTGGTTTTCCTACAAACTTACAGTTATAAACGAAGAAAACGATGATGACTAATTTATAATTGAAAAAAAATTTTATGCTTGGCAAATGTTCAGCCACTTATGGAGTATGAAGTGCTATGAAAGTACAATCAACCGTCTATAGTTGTAAAAACTCGATGGTAGAAAAATATATTTTTGTAGGAACACCAATTTTACATTTTGTATACCCCTTTTTTTAAAACGGACAGTTTTTGAACGGACTAAATTTTTTAACAGGCAAAATTTTATAAAAAAATGTAACGAAAATGTAAGTATTGCAATGCAAAATAACTGCTAAAACTTTTTTGTTATCCAGAAATCCAAGTTAATTACTTATTTAATTTACGAGCTTTTCTTATTATTTATGCTCATTAAAATTTCAAAAAGTAAAGTAAATAGAGGACGATTTGAGGGTATTTTCGATTTCTTCTATGGTAAAATGAGTATGTTATTTTTAACCAAGAGAAATTAGTTTAACCTGCATATTCGAAAATTATTCAAGAATACGAAAAGATATTTTTAGCAGCACAATTTCGACTTGCGAATAACGACAGTCAACCATTTGTTCACAATGCATGTAAAAATTTCGATTTTTCGCAACAAAAAAAATTCGCAAAATTTTTGCAAAAATTTCAGAAGTAAACCGTGTTAGAGATTAATTACCAAATAAAATTGTATTTTTTATTTGTCTACTGTTATTATAAAATGTACTTTAATAGTAAGATGTTGGAAGAATGCGTATTTTGATGGTTTTTATTTTTTTACCCCCGTCCACACCTTGCAAAAATCTGCAAATATTCTGTTTTAATCATCGATAGGTAACTGATGAATAGAATAATTCAAAAGAGTGTTCGCGCAATTCAAACATGAACAAAATAGCGTGCAAAAATTTTCACAATTTTTTGCATCGCGAATTATGCATCAAAAAATCTGCAAAAATTTAAAAATGTGTCTTCTATTGGAAAAAACTACCCTGATTTTTTTCAAAATTTTCCTATGATTAGTTTATCTAAAAAAAGAATAAAAAGAAAATGGTAAAATCCGCCATTACTCATTTAAAATGGCAGATAATGATCTGAAAATTTGACAAAATAATCTCTTGTCCAACCCCTTCCATAAGGTTAATGCGAAATTTGATTTGGTTTCAAGGCCGATTTCCTACTTGTCGAGGTTAGTATACCGTCAAGTAGTAGAAAGGAAATTTTTTGTTCTTCACGAAACATTCCCAAATGCTTTTAAGGTTTGCAGTTCGTTGCATAGGAAAATTTTCTGTATATCTTCTGGAAATAAATATACTAATGACAGATATTTTTGATTTCTACTTATTACGACTAAACCAACATTTAATGCAAAATTGTGAAAATGTAATTCAAGAGTGAGAAGTTAATATCAACTTCTCAATCTTCAATTACATTTTCACAATTTTGCATTAAATCTACAATTTCCTTTTAATTATGTTCTTTGCAACATATTTAAAGAACCTATGTATGCATGCACGTGCACATATAATAATAGTTCTTAAGCACAGTTGTACACGGCGCTAGTTGATGATTGGCCACCATCTATGCATTAGGATTGCACGGCCTGCTTCAATCTGTCTAAAAGAGATTTTTACTACTCTCCATTGATGGTTTCCCCTTCTTAAGATAGTCGATGAGGGGGATTTCTCTTGCTGTTTCGTTTCCGGCGTATAATTGTGAATACAAGTTTCCTCGATTGTTACAAAATGCCGCAAAAAATCAGCTCAATTCGCTTTAAACATTTGCGAAACTGCGAATTCGGCAGATGTTCGCATGTGATTTTGTTTTTGCTCTAGTAAACAAACTTGACACCCATCGTGGGTATAGTTTTTCCATGTCCAAACGTTATCGTAGACTTTGTCAATCTATATACGAGTATGCGCTTGATCAAGTCGCTGGCACTAAGATGCAATTTTATTTATACAGCTCAAGCATGTTTTTCTCGCTTTTTGACGGTTGTTTTGCGGGCATGAAGTTTGTCATTTAAGCCCTAGGGCGTAAATAGGGATGGAGTGCTTAAAAGTAGTCATTTAAGCCCCCCCCCCCCTCCATATCTACGCCCGCAGGACTTAAATAACAAACTTTACGCCCGTAAAACACACGTCAAAAAGCGAGAAAAACATGCTTTTGTTGCATAAAGTACCGTGTACAACACGGTACTTTATGTACAATGTACAATGTACTATTATTTGAAACGTTACTGTGGTAATATTGAAAAGTGCCATTAGCTGAATATTTTCTCTGAAAAAGGTGTAAAAATCTTGGCACCCTAAGAATATAAATTAATTGAGTTATTTATCGAATAAACGTGTAATTATTTTATATAAGTGTGACGTCCTAAAGTTTAATTTGGTAAATAATTCCTAGCTAAAAGTCTAGAGTCTATTGCCCTATCTACGTTGCTCATTTAATTGTTAAATGGTTAACAATTTTTCCGGGTTGAGGACAAGACAATGAATTCTATGAAAATTATTGAACAAGAATAATATTTATTAATTTTCGAAAAGAACATTAAATATTTTATTCTACGCGACTTTTATCAATTTGTCAAGTTGTTATCACTCAGGTGTTTTCCTCCTGATGGATGTGTACCGTTTCTCCAACCTTTAAGTAGAACACAACTCTTTTCAGTTTGAAAGAAATTATAAAAAAAAGAAGGAAAGTTGAAGAAGTTAGATTTATATTGTTTTAACTAACCTTTTAAGTAAAATCCCTTATCGAATAGTTTCGGTAAAATCCTGGTTCAGGTTCCCAATATTCAATTATATTTCCAGTTGCACGTAAATTTATTTAAAAATGGTGAACTTGGATTTCTGACTTAACACCTCCACGTGCTGTATCGGTCGGTTTTTAGGCGGCGCGACGATAAGAGAAATCTGAGACTCTCGTCCTTCTACTGACTTGCTTAGGGTCCAGAGTATCTGTTTATATGGACAGTCTGTACTTTTAACTCGGTTGACCCAGGCATTAGAGATTGCACGCCCTATACATTGAAGTGATTTGGAGTTTCTATTATAATCTTAATTGTCAATGTGTTGAGTTGAAAGTACGTATGAATTCAACTCACATTACATTTAATTTTGTTATGTTAAGCAACTTACCTTTCACGCTCATGACAAATTATTTTTTATCACTACAACTATTCACCGATATTCCACTCTATATAATATTTTAGTCGTCCCAATTGTCACGTATAAAGGCACAACAATTTTTTCTCGAGAAAGACACATACCCGTACAACTATTGGAATTGCAACTCTTATTTATAGTAGCGTCTACAATAAACAATAGTTGGTGTCAAAACGATCTATAAATTTCAATTTGAACGCTTAAAGCGGTCTGTGTAGTTGAGGTACCAATATATTATATTTAGTTATCTCTCCTGTAATTACAGTAACCCTTACTGTAATATTTTCGACTATATTAATGTAGTTGGGGTACCCATGATAGATTCCTTTCAGTGTATGCAATTCCAGACGAATTTGAAGTTTACAACATGAGCCAAATCTTGTTTTGCAAACTCCACACTCGTTTGGAATTGCATGCTTCCCTTACATGCTTAATATAATGTTTTGTGTAACAAATGTAAGAAATGTGCCACCTATCGTGCATGTGGAGCGTTCATCATTTTTAGTTATGGTGGTAGTCAAAATCGAATCCATAACTCGAAACTCGAATCACTTTTTAACTCTTCTTGTTAACCAAGAGAAGTGAAACTTTTGAAGTTTATTATGTGGGTGCAAACGAAATGTAATATTTCGCCCAAAGTGCGCATGTCTACTGTGAGAAATATCATTTTTCAAAAGCGAGCTGAAATCAGTCATTCTTGGCACGTTTCACATGCACAGAAAAATGACACATTTCATGCATGCGTTATAAAAAAGTATGTTTTGTAGATGTAATAACGAATTAGACAGAGAAATTAGGCATTTTAAACTAGCATCTAGATATTAAACTTCAAATATTGGCAAGTATTGTTTCATATTTACGAAACGTTGTAAGAAATGTTTGCAATTCTAATTCACATCTGTATAACAATTCAAAACCTCAAATGCATTAAAGCGACATTAAAACAAAGTAATATTAAATTTTACAACATGTATATTAATCGCTTTTTCGAAGAGGCAGAAAATTTCACTTCACATAAATTGAAAATGATGGTGAATAATATTTTATTACAAATAATTAGGCATTTTTTTTTAACCATATTATTATAATCAAATCCTCAGTTTGAAAGTTCAAAAAGTTAAATATTCATGAGTTTCAATCTGTAAGTATTTGTACTTACATCAGTGTTCTAATATTTAGAATACATTTTTGATAAAATTGTCACCCGTACATCATGCTTTGATTATAAAAAAGAATTTTATAAGTGTATTACAAACGATCCCTTACATTTCAAATATCTAATCAAATCTAAGGAAAAAATCACGACAGTAATAATATGTATACGTTTAAGAATTTTGTTAACATACCTGCAGCAGTATATAGAGATACAAAGGTATAGAAGGAGGCAACAAAAATATTTTTCATTTTTTCTTGCATGAAAATTGTTTTCCTGATAATTTTGAAATTGAAACTGATATGTGTATAAAATATATGCTTAACCTTATATATATATTTCAGTTATCATGTCAATTAAAATATAAATGTTTGAATGTGTGTGAAGGTCACTTCTTTGCGTCTGAGATTCTTATCTTCCTTCTTCTTTACATTGCAGATTACTAGTTAAGCTACGATAATGAATTCAGTTTTTTGAGCTATACACTGTTAAATATACATTATTTAGACATCTTCTTTTAGGGGGTAATTTGTTTTTATTCATATTAAATGAATAAATTATATCTTAACGTAATAAAAAAAAATGTTATTTTTCTTATTCCTTCAGGTTACTTAATTACTCTGTAACTAATTTTCTGGAATTACGTCTTGTTCATAGAGTCCAAAATTGTTCAGGAAACTTCCTTCTTTTTTTCTGCTTCTTGATTGTGGATTGATTAAACAAATGAGGTAGGCTCATAAGTTCGGCTCCCCAGCCGCAGATATGAGGCAAATCCAATCTGTTCCGGAAGAAATGTTCACCTATACGAACGTGAGAGCGTCTAAGTCAAGTCACAAGATTGATATTGAGCCCATGTACTAGGGTGTTTGATGTTAATGTGATAAAATGAACAAGAATTAATTTTTTTAGAAAAAATCGGTTTCTGTTCTCAATGTACTCTTCTTTTAGCTCGATACAATGAGTCCAACGATCTTTGAACTTTTCTATGATTTCCAAATAATACGATTTGTCCAACCCTCCACAATAACCTTCTGTTTACCACTTAAATTCTTTGTTCGACTCAAAACACCTACTACACAGCCATCTCTTGAGATTTGGGAACAGACAATAATCTCTGGGGGCTAGATCTAAAGATCTTCCGGAGTATAGTCGTGGATCCATGTTCCATCCATCGTCACAAATTGACGCAAAAACTCTTTCGGATTGCGTTTAAAATAGGCCAAATTTTGCTCTGAAGTGGTCACACGAATACGTTTTTGGTTGATTGTGAGCAATCGCGGCACCTATCTTGCACAGAGCTTTCTCATGCACAAATGATTATTTCACTCTTGGGTTATTCAAAACAATATCATGGATTTTATTGATCATTTCGGGTGTAGTGATTCCATTTGGATGCACTGGACTTGGTATGGTCTTGGAGTTTTAAATGTCACTCAAGAGAAGTATCCCGTCTTTGGGCGCTCTCCGTCCATGTGTGGCCAAAGAGTTAAGCTTAAGCATTAAAGTCCGCATTTAGGGGGTCTATAATATCCCAGTGCAGCAGACCAAAGTAGACTTGGTGGAGAAGACGCTCAGCCAGCCTAGCCACCCTATCAGTCACCTCATTGCCAGTAATACCCGAGTGTGATAATATTCAAACAAACTTATATTGACAGCTCCGATTTCTTGAAAGTGACAGCTGGTGCACAATTGTAAATACCTTGAGTGACTTTGAGGCCCTCGCAAGACAATTACAAAAATCAGACGATATAAGAGTGTTACCAATTCCACCACGGCTAGAATAATGTATGGACCTAAGAATATCATAAAGCTCAGTCAATGGGACAGAGGTAAGAGGTTATAATATGAGCTCATATCTGAAATTTGCGTGTTCCACGTAGAAAGCACAGCCCGACTGACTACTGACTGGGTCGGCTGAGCTTTCGTATTAATAAAAGATATCCCGAATAGGTCAGTCTCAGATGATCCTCATACAAGGCATCCAGATTATTTAAAGGCCGTAAATAGCAGCCCGATGCAAGAGAACCTCATAGCTCAGAATCGGGTTTCCCGTTCGCGGAGCCCTCAGCGAGAAGACGAAGTTTGGAAATCAGAGGATTATTTCTAAATGCAAAGTTCCTTAGAATAAAACGGTCTGCCAGCATATGTCATTTTAGGCTCAAGAGAAAATGACCCAGTAACTTTAACAATAAAAATCATTATTTTTATCTCCTGGCAGTAGAAAACAGAAAAAAGACGATGTCAAATTTTCACATCTAGTCAAGACGGCTTCAAGTTCACTGTTGGTAGTACATATGTATTAAAATTAAGTTCTGTATATTATAATTTTCAAGACTGTTTTCGACTGCGTGTTAATTTTTTGGAATGAAAATTAAAATTTGACATAGTGTTTTTTCTATTTTCTGCAGCCGGGAAATGAAATTATCGATTTTCATTCCTAATATTATTAGGTCAATTCAATAAAGAATCACACTATCAATATTTTAAGCATAAATTTTGCGGTATTAATTCAGTTTACTGTCTTATTACCGAAATGATACCCAATTCAATAACAGTTAAGTTCACGTGAACCGACAGGGTTTCTACTGGAAAATGGTCCCATTCGAAATTTGATTTAAATTGCGCATGTTTAGCTTTCTCTAATTTTGAATAAACATTCTTGTATTTACATCTCCTTCAGAAAATATTGGTCAAAAGTACTCCACTATCGCGAATAGATAAAATATAACTTTTATTCATCAATTTGTTTACAACAATATAAAAAAAAATTCCATGCGGTTATCACTGGCGGACGACATTTTTTATGAGTTTCTTTATTAATTCTAGTCATTTGTAGTCGAGTCAGAAATTCCCCAGCAAAATAGTGGCTATGTAAAAACGAAAGGATTTTTCTTCATTTCGTTTGTTAAATAAAAAATGTTCAAGTAACTTTTCTGAAACGTACAATAAGACCGTGAAACAATATGCAATTTCATAGACTTCCATTTAAAAGAAGGAAATTACAAGTAGAATACAAATTTTAGGTTAAAAATTGATTTCTCCACGGGCACCCTTTTTGCCCCACTGTGCACCGCTTCTTCCATATGTAAATCACACTCCAATTTAATGGACACCTTAAGAGTAAGTTCCCTGTAAGTAGAAGAAAAATAGGCTGCTTGACATGTGCAAAAACAGCAATCAGATATTCCCTGAGCCACGGCGAAGGCCATGAACAAGCCAGACCTCCCTGCTGGAAGTAAAAAGATAGGAATCTTATTCTTTTAAATCATTCTGAATCTTTATTATAGAAAAAGATAAAGATAATTTACACAATTCCATCTCTTCTTCATTCTAAATTCACATCTATCTTTTCTAATAACTACTTTTCTATCCATTCCAATCCTGTATATATCATCCTTAATCTTCTCCTACCTCTTTGTCAATCTAAATTCAAGTCTATCTTTTTTAATCTCCTATTTTCTATCTCATTCTATCCTTTATCTATTCACGTGAATATTTTTCTATCTCTTAATCAATCATAATACACGTTTATCTTTTTCAACCCCCCCTTTTCTATCTCATTCTATTCTACATCTATCAACGTCAATCTTTTTTATGTCTTTGTCAATCTAAATTCACGTCTATCTTTTTTAATCTCCCCTTTTCTATCTCATCCAATCCCTCATTAAAACAAAAGAAGATCAGTCCACTTCTAAGATATTTTATATTCTTTTACTATAAGGGTGATTATATTTCATGGCCAATGAAGTAATAGTCTTCCCCTATGTAAAATAGACACAATAATTTTTAAAACTGCATTCTCCATTTCGTGGTAAGAATGGATACTGAAGGATATAGAGAGGGAGTAAAATTTCCACTATGGGGAGATAAATGAGGGATAGAAAAAGATACAAGTGGTCGATCACGAAATATAGAGAAAAAGATAGATACTACTTCATTCAGTGGATAGACTAAGGGACAGAAAGGGATAGATATTACCAGACATAGGGATAGAAAAAGATAGATATTCCTGGTCACTCTGGATAAGTGCAGAGATAGAAAAAGATAGAGTTTTGGCGATGCAAAGTGATGGGTTGGGAGAGATAGAAAGGTTCTATATTTTCCAATTCCCCAGTTCTTACCTTCTTCGATCCTTTTACTTCCAGCAGGGCTACTAAGAGATGCTCTATACCTCCTCATTGAAAAATTTCTCGAATAATAGTCGGAGTCTCGGAATGAAGGGGCTATGCACCTAAAATCATTCCGCAAGATGAATTGATTTAAAATAAGGGCTCTGTGAATAGAAGGAGGGGGCTCATTAGCTTCGGTTAAAAGAAACAAAAAACGAGGTGGATCGCATACATCCTAAAACAGTCCAAAGAGCAGTGAATTAGACTCATTCAGTATTTTCAAGTCCAACTCGGTAACGCCACAAAAAAATAGGGGAGCCCCAATCAAGATAAGCACGAATAAGATTCTTATTAAACTATTAGTATGTAGAAAGGTAGGTTAGCGCTCTAAGAAGCTCTTTCAATAACCTGTAAAACATTATTTATGATAGACGCCAAGGAGACGAGACCAGGAGACTCAACTTCCGTGGTGGGGGTGGTATACCATAGTGAAGTAACTTTGTCTCACGCCAACATATTATGATTTAAAAAATTGTTAAATAATTAAATTATGGTTATCGTTTGCAAACTTATAAAGGAATTTGTTCATGTTACGTCTGATGTAGCATTTCACTATCATATTTTTATATTCTCTTCGTCATACACTAGGTAGCCTGAATTAAGAATGCAGCAGGGTCCCTTATATTTTAAAGTATATGTGTGAGTGTGTGTATGCACTACTTATTTGTATCGAGTACGTTAAGTCGATAATTATCGTGGATCCACGTCGTAACTAAACAAGATAAATGTATATGGCACTCGCAAGTAGATATTAATCACCAATCTTACTAGATTACTACCAATAATCAATTGTTTAAACACTACGTTACGACCTGAAAATATTATTATTAGTATTATTTCAGCTAAAACTATTGTAATTAGTATTATTTTAGAAATTTCCCGAATTTTTTCATTAGTTTACTATTATAGCTTGTCATAATAAGAAAGAAGCAACTTTGTATCTCAACTTATTCAAATTTTGTACTTTGAGATTGTGTCCTTCATGGAGTGAGAAGATATCTGCTCTGGGAAAAACCAATTTATATCTTACCTTTTGAAAATTCACCTTTTATTACATTCTCGCTGAATTTTCCTGCGACCATCGTTTAGGATACGGTGCTGGGGCGTCGTTCGGAGACTCTTGCCATTGTTCTTAACTTCAAACCTAGTATAAACACGTTGTCATCGTAATTTCCAGGGTCCCTGTTTAGACTGAGGAAATGTGCCCACACAGTTCAAAGCTTTTGAATATAATATTCAAGGAAGAGGGTAGCAATCAAGCTAACCCAAAATACGAACTCAGGTTCTAAGACAAACATCATAAAGTCTAATAGCTGAACCACAATTCAAGCCAATACCTCCAATTTATGATATGGCCTGTGCGCCAGATGTTTCAGGGCCCAGACCCCCAGCTATTCACGGGATTCTGGAGAATTTGCTAAAGGCAACGTTTCCTCCTCTCCCACGGAGCATCTTATTTGCTAAAAACCACCCTCTTAACCCTAATTGGTCAAGACATCTCGTTGGGACGGCCCTGTTGTGGCGTCTCTTCATGATCATCAGGTACGCTCTTGAGAGGCCAGTGCCGGAGTTCAGTCTACTTTTAATCTTCGGTCAAAACAGAGCTTCGCTTTTGAGCAGCCCAGCCCTCCTGGTTCAGATTTCCAACCTGCATCAGGACTTGGGTCAATGGTTGTGCCCAAGGGTCAAACTTGTACAGTCGCGGCGACCAATAATTCGGGCCTCTGACGGCGTAACCGGCACCGTCCTATCCGGGAAAAGGGATCTCCAGCTAGGGACTTCGCGTTTTACCAGGGTTAAGTGGATTCGCATCGTGCCCGGAAATTCCATCAGAAACTCCGATAGTTCTAAGTTGAGTTGTTCCAGCTGCGGTAACTAGAGAAATTTTACAACCCAGAGCACTTACTTCTCACTCCAACGGGGACACAACCAAGGTTAGTAGTAAATATATTTCTTTTTCTTGTAATTTTGTTTTCCTCTCTTTCCTGTCTCATCTAGATTTGGCCAGCTCGAGGGCGGTTTTCTTACCTCGAACGGACACAGACCCACTCTGTTTGATCCTTCCTCCGCTCGGGGATCAAAACAAACTAATTGTAGTTTTTATTTTTTGGATGACACTGTCCGTTACTTTTGCGACGTAACAGTTCACGTTTTTCTTACAAAACACATTCAAACATTTGAACTAGGTAATTATTTTTTTTCTGAAATTTACGTACACTTTACTTCTTTTAGATTTTTCATTGGAATTAAAACAAAATATTTACTCATGACTCTTCAACTTGCAATTTATTTACTTATTTTGTACAAATACATGAGAAATAAAAATAGGTTATGTCACGTCCTTGAAATCGAAGCACTTATTTGTAATCTTTGCATAAGAGAAAAGGAGAGAGAAGTACATGCGCACTGCGCATGCTCGATAACATTTGCTTATTCTGTGCAGCGATCCTCTGTGCATTTACAAGGTAGATGTTGCAAAATATAATATAAATTCAATAAGATATTAATCTTGAAAGATATATCGGTACATTGGGAATATGAAAGTAACACATGGCCTTGAAATTAATCTATCTAAATTCGTTTTTCAAAATATACACCTTTCTCAAAATTGGAAGGCCCATTTGTTTTTTTCATTCTTTTGGGCAATCTTTCTCCCCCTTCGAACATTTTTATTAAATGTTCTGAGTATCTGAGCTCTTTTTTGATAAATGATACGTGTTTTACTATATTTGTCATTATGTAGATATTATTGAAGTGGCCAAAATTTTCTCCAGACAAAATTCCTATTATGTAAAATTCGTTTTGTAAGACAGGACATCCAACATCCTCCTAAAATTCAGAAAGATGATTCTAAAATACTGCTTTGAAAATGAGAATGAATAAGTGTTTTTGCATTTTAATATTTGAGTAATTAATAACTGAGGAAAAGTATTATAAAAGGCAAATTATGATATAAATATATACCGGTTTAACGCTATAAGTACCCGTAGATGGAATGGCACACAGCAAGTTATCTTCTAGTCCCACAGGAATGCTCATGTTATTTTCTTTCAGAAAATCAAAGCAGTCATGTGGATGAAAAGTATCAACAGCCAAAGCCTGTAATGAAATTTTCATTATATTTAATATAATTTCCTTTTACGTGGTCGTGCACGTTCTTTATAAAATCTTAAGTAGCATTCTGAGAAAAATATAAACTCAATTTAAACTCATATACCACATATCGATTTCCCCATTACCCACATTTTTGCTTATATATTTATGTCCACGTTCAATGAAATATCGAAGTTAAAATTTCTTAAATCGAATAAGAGGGACTAAGAAAGGTTTCTCCATGTTCGAAATGTTTATAGATAAAAACAATTTTAAAATTATTTTTTTTTTTATTCTAACAATGAAGGAATGTATCAAATTTGCTTGAAGCCATTCATTTCATTTGCAAAATTTTATCAACTGAATGTATCATTTTACATTGACATAAAATTACAAATAAGAAAATATCGGCAGCGTAATTGTTGAAAAGTCTCTATCAAATTACTGAGGTATCATGTATGAAGAAGAAGTTTCATGGATAAAAAACAAAGTTTTGACGAGTTAAGCACAAAAAAAGTATTGATTTCGATCGAATTTGTGAAGCACATTGTATTTTTTATTTCGTAAATGACAAGTCAGATCGGAAAATTTTTTAAACATAATTTGTGCCTTTTTTGATATTCTGTAGGCTCATATTTTTTTTCCTTCATTTCCCGAAATTTTCTCTGGGACAATACTTTTCCAGCACTTTGCCTCGCGAAAAGAGAAACGGAAGATGTCTCGCGCGCCTAAACGGTTATTGCACGGAGACCCTCATCTATTGAGGAGGGTCTGTTGATTCTTAGATTCCAATAAATTAAATTTAATTTAAATTACAATTTTTATTTGTATTTATAAAAATCTAAGAGTTAACAGACCTTCTTCAGCTCCTTTTCTTCAATTTTGCAGATTTCGAACTCGATTTCTCATTTTTCATGAACATTAATTTACAGAAAAAAGTAATGAAAGAATACAATAAGCTTTGGTTTATTGAGGTTTAAGGTAGGTAGGTGTTGAAGTTCACTAGAAGAGGAGCTTCTAATTTCGGAAAAAATATAAAGCTAGCTCACATGTTTTGTATCTATAATGCAAGATCGATATTTAAAGTGAATATATACACATCTTGCTTCCATGTATATATATAATAATTACATCTTTACAATTAATAAACTTTGGATCTAACAAACGACTTCAGTATACTAGGGTGTTTGATATTGACGTGATATTTTTATGAGAGGCTGCCACTTATAACTAGCGGCTATCATTGTTGACGAGTTCCAATCTTCAAACCTCTTCTGTCAAAATTTGAGCCCAATCCATTTATTAGTTTACAAGTTACAGTGTCTGAAAGCAACCAACCTCCGAATTTTTGCAAAGATGGAAAAAAGTGAATTTCGTGTGTTGATTAAATACTACCTCTTGCTTGGAAAACCCTTATCAGAAACCAAGGATAAGTTCGATAAAAATTATTTGGACTCTGCTCCGTCGTATGGAATGGTTGAAAAGTGGTTTATCGAATTTTGTTGTGGTTGTAAGAGTACAGATACCATACAGAGTCTAAGCTATCACTACACCAGAAATGATCAATGAAATCCATGATAACACATCACTCAATAAGTTTCCGGTCTGACATATGGAAGGCACCACTTTTGTCAAATTCATATTATTTATGGACAGCACAAACCTTCAAACGTTAAGTGTCAAAATTTCGTGACCATCTGGCGTTTAGTTCAGAAGTTACAGAGGTTTTGGTGCAGCAACTTTTGTGATTTTCAAAACAATGGATAAAAAAGAGTTTCGAATTTTAATCAAACATTGCTTTTTAATGGGAAAAAATACTGTTGAATCTCTAGTCACCCAAAATCAGCAGTTTTTCCGGAACACATAACAAAAGTCAACAAATTGGTTTTAGGCAATCGTAAATTAAAGTTGCGTGAGATAGCTGACAGCTTAGTGATATCAAAAGGTAGTGTGTTTACAATTTTGCACAATTCTTTGGGGATGCGTAAGTTTTTTTAGAAGTGGGTCCCGCGTTTGCTCACACCCTACCAAAAACAGCAACGCATCGAAGATTCAGAGCGCTGTTTAGAGCTGTTCAAGCGAAGTAAAAAGGATTTTCTGCGTTGGTATGTGACAATGGATGAAACATGGATTCTCCACCACACATCTGAAACAAAAAGATCGTCAGCTGCGTGGACAGCAGCTGGTGAAAGCCGTCCAAAGCGACCAAAAACTCAACAGTGGGCTGGCAAGGTTATGGCATCTGTATTTTGGGACGCGCATGGTATTTTGTTTATCGACTATCTTGAGAAAGGTAAAACCATGAACAGCGACTATTACATGGCATTACTGGATTTATTGAGTGCAGAAATCAAGAAAAAATGGCCTCACATGCAAAAGATAAAAGTGCTTTTACATCAAGACAATGCACCGTGACACAAGCCCATGAAAACGATAGTCAAATTAAATGAATTGAGCTTGGAATTGCTTGCTCACCCACCATATTCTCCATATCTGGCCCCCACGACTACTGTCTCTTTGCTGACCTAGAAGAAATGCTTCAGGGAAAGAGATTTGGCTCCAATGAAGAAGTGATTGCCGAAACTGAAGCTTATTTTGAGAGCAAATACGAATCTTTCAATAAAAAAGGCATCGAAAAGTTAGACAACCGTTGGAATAAAAGTCTTACGCTTGAAGGAAACTATGTTGATGAATAAAGTCGAGTTTCTCGAAAAAACTGTGTTTTTCTTAGTTAGACTGGAAACTTATTAAGTGATGTGTTACTGTATTTAATATTTTGCATACACATTTGTGCATGAGAAAGCTCTGTGCAAGATAGGTGCCGCGATTGCTCTCAATCAACCAAAAACGTATTCGTGTGACCACTTCAGAGCAAAATTTGGCCTATTTTAACCGCAATCCGAAAGAGTTTTTGCGGCGATTTGTGACAACGGATGAAACATGGATCCCCCACGATACTCCGGAATTACGTGAAGGGTCAAAACAGTGGGTTAAACCTGGTGAAAGTGCACCAAGGCGTCCGAGAACGCAACGCAACGGTGATTACTGGAGCATATTATTCTGCATCATTGGATCGATTGGTTGACAAAATCAGGAAGAAACGGCCACATTTGAAGAAGAAAAAAATCTTTTTTCATAATGACAATGCACCATCTCACACATTGAACATTGCACAGGCAAAAAAGCATAAATTAGGTTTTAAATCACATCCGCATCTATCGTATTCTTCAGACCCCCCCCCCCCCCCCCGTGACTATAATCTGTTCCCAAACATCAAGAGATAGCTGTGTGGTAGGCCTTTTGAGTCGAACGAAGAAGTTGAATGCGAAACAGAAGGGCATTTTGGGGGGTTTGATAAATTGTATCATTTGGAAAACATAAAAAAGTTGAAAGATCGTTGGACTCATTGTATCTAGCTAAAAGGAGAGCACATTGAGAAATAAAACCGATTTTTTCCAAAAAATAAATTCTTGTTCCTTTTATTAAGTCAATATCAAATACCCTAGTACTTCGAAATTTTGAAATAAAAAAAGGACTGTTCAAGTATTGCGTACGCACTTCTTAGATGAATTTTGACCCCCTTCTCCCTCTACATGTGTGTATATTTTCATTTTTATTTACAGAATTCCTTATATTTTACAAATAAGATTTTTTTAATGCTACTGGATGTAAAGCGTCTGACAGATCGTACTAACGTAATACTTAAACAGCCCAAAGCTTCAGTTCACGAATTCTGTAAAGATGCTTTGGTTTGGTGGTAAACTTCAGAAACTTATTTGCAAAACATATAAATCCAAGCGACAAAGTACGATTTATGTATCATTCCAAAACTTTACAAAAGCGAATCCTAAATAAAAGCTTGCTTATTCAAACATGCTTATGTTCATTGAAATAACAGACGTGCTCTTTCTTGTGATCAGGTGAAGTCCATCCCATGAGTGCAGCACAAAATTCTGTTCCAATTATATAATTTCTTGGTGGCAAATTATCCCCTGGCCCTGCGAATAGTTCCTTTACCTTAAAAAACAAAATACAGGATCTAACAAGTTAAAAAAAGTTTAATTTGGATTATAAAACCGCAAAAGAGCTTTAATCCTAAGATTAATTTTTTTCAAAGGAGCAGATAACCTTTTCTCACTAAAAAGAATCTTAATTCAAGGAAGACAATCATATAAAAAAAACTACTGATATTCTAGCAATGTCCCTAGCATTGAACGTTTACACAAAAATTTACCTGCAAAAAGTCCTTCAAAAATATTTGTTATAGACAAATTAGTCAACATGTATCCTGTTACAAATGTAAATGTGCCAATTAGTTTTTGAGAAAAATTACTACAAGAATAAGTATTACATTTATATTTTTGCTATATAGTTTATTAAAAAAATTATAAACAATTACATATGAACAATAACAAATTATGTTGCAAAAATGTAAATTTGATAGCTGTTCCTGTAGTAATCTCTCACATAAAATCAATTGGCTTTTCGCAGATAAACTTTTATGTCAAAATTAATTGCGTTGAGAGACTAAAAAATTTGATGAAAACTTACAGTTACAACAGAAATGTCGTAAAATTTTCTATGTTTTGTCCTATAATTAGGATGGCTTCGTGATGTAAGAATCTTGTTATGTTCGTTTATATGCCTTGCTATAAGACCATCATAGTTATCTTCTGTTTCATATTTTTCCATACAATGAGCTACTGTTACAACAGAGTACCACGATACAATATATCCAGTACAAATAGGTTTTCCTTTGTCACTTATTGAAATTAAAAAATCTTGGAACTTTAATTCAAAATGGTAAATGTCATCAATTGGTTCGTCAAAATCTCTAACAATCAGTTTGTCCTCCAATAACGATGTAAAATTTAATGCTGAGAAAAAAAATTTTATTTTAATAGTGTATGCACTAATAGAACAGTTTCTTTAAATCAAAGAAACGTTTTTTTAATATACGCTGTCGAAGAAAAAATGTCTTTGAATTAAAAAAAGTTATTTCAATTCAAAAGAATGTTCTTCATTTGATTTAATGAAAAATATTTATTTATATTGAAAAACATTTTTTCAAATCAATAATACTTGTTTACTTTTATTTTTAGCACCCTGTCAGGCATTAAGTAAGCTAAATCCGTGAAAATCATTTGACACCAACATTTTTCACGTCCTAAAGATACGAGAAATGTACAAAAAATTGATTTTTCAAAAATATCACACAGGTGGACCCCCTGAAAGAAACTATTCTCTATGCGTAGGAGTGATATTTCATAATGTTAAAAATAGTAAATCACACTAGATAATCCAAACTTAAACCTATGTTACCTCTAACAAATAAACCTATGGAACTATTAATGATCACTTTTGATGAAACTTTAGGAATTTGTAGAGCTTTGAAAAGTAATCGACACTTTTTTCAATATAGTCAATAGCACTATTTTGAGATTGAAAATCACCCCTCGCATGTGAAGAGTGGTTGAAAAAGTAAAAATTGATATTAAATTTTAAAATTTTAATATACATTGGAGTTAGACAACATCAATTACTTTAAATTCAGAGGCAGCCAACCTTAAAAACTCTCCTGGTCCTTCATTGGTTTCCTCGGAAACCGGTCAGGGGGCCCTAGAACAAACCACATGGTGCGTCCTCGGGTTGGAAATAGAGGGGCCCTGTACCGAGGGTTACTGCTGAATACGGATACAAAACTAAACATACGCAAGTGGCTCAGAGTGCCGACTGCGAGTCTGGAGGTGACCAATATCAAGACACCGGTGGAGAAAAGGCCGAAAGTCTCCAATAAAGAAGAGGAGTGGGTGGAGGTCCCTAACAAGAAGGACCTACGGAAGAAGAAAGTGAAGAAGCCTACCAGAACACCGCAGAGTCCTCGCCGTCCGCGCTCAGAAGCGGTGCTAATAAAACCCGCAGAGGGGATGAGCTACGCTTCTATCCTGCGCAAACTTACGAAGCGCGTCAACCCTAATGAACTGGACGCCACTGTCCAGGGAATCAGGGAGACGCGCTCCAAGGACACCCTATAGAGGGAACAAAAAGACGTACGTGCTTTTGGAGAAGGCAAGAGCCTTGAAACTTCTTAAGTCGGTCCACATCAAGATCGGGTGGGTATTCTGTAAGATGCGCAGGAAAAAGGAGGTAATTCGGTGCTTCCGCTGTCTTGGCTTTGGCCACATAGCGGCAGACTGCTGCGGGCCAGACCGAAGCAGGAGCTGCTGGTCGTGCGGCGAGGAGGGGCATGTTGCGGGTTCTTGCACTGGGAAGACGCGGTATTACCTGTGCGCCACAAGAATGGATAAGCCCCAGGATGACCACATACCGTGGACTACGCGTTGCGTGGAATTTCAGGAGGCAGCCCCGAATAGGAAGCCTTAAAAAGGTCGCCATGGAGAGCAGAAATGGATCTCAAAAACACCTTAGAAGTATCTTTTTTTTTAAATCTCTGAACCGATTGTACCTTAACTACCTTAAGTATAAGAACCACTCTTCACGCGGATAAAAATAGTTGATCATTGTTAGTATGTAGTTATTAAAGTTGAATGTATTTGGCAGTGAACTATGTTACAGCCATCTCGAATGTTCAGACATGGTATGTAAGGATATTGAAAACGTGTTATAAGCTGATGGTGTCTGAGGTATTACATTTGAGTACTTAAAATTCAATACTTTTTACTTTTCTGCTCAACAAATTCCCAAAGTTTCATAAAAACCTGTCATTAACCGTTCCGTGAGTTTATTTGTGAGATAATCTGCATAAACCAGAGTAAGAGTAATTACACGAAGAAAAGTTGATATTGAAAAGCAAATACTGAAAATATACATATTCATTCATATTATCTAGATATTAATATATAATATATGAATTTTTTTCAATATAAAAGATATTACCCGTCAATAACATTTATTACTCGTTTTGTATTGTACGATCCCAGATATTTATGGTGTTGTTCAGATTGTAATTTTATTTTTTCAAGAGTGAATAAAGGTCGGGTTTTTCTTATACAAAAGACATTCTATCCAGTTGTATATTGACCATTTTGTTTTACAACCTTTAGGCATCTTCCTGGCAACTGGAAAATTCCACGCTAATACAAGATGTTCTCCATAGTGGCGCAAAACTAAAACAAATGGTTTTTGACGCCTTCAATTCAATCGAAGTTCACACTGTTCAAAGAATTTCAGACACCCGAACATACAGTAATCCGATGGTGCCAAATCAGGAGAGTATGGTAGGTGTGGTAAGACATCCAGTCCAAGCTGCAAAGGTTTCTGGCGAATGACCAAACTTTTGTGTGATCTGGCATTGTCGTAGTGGAATACAACACATTTCCTATCCACCAATTCTAGTCACTTTTACTTGATAACAGCATCCAATTCGACCATATGACGAAAGTATATGTCCAAATTGATGTTCGGTAGCAACACGAAAAATATTATCTTCTTATAATATCACCATACAGAAAGCAAGACTTTCTTGTGATGAATAAACTGCCTTTGCAGTTGGTTGAGCAAGTTCTTCTCGCTTAGACCACAACCGTTTTCGGTTAAAATTATTGTTTTTGTCGGTCTGTTCCAACGCTAATAACATTTGCAGGTTTTGTAATTGTCACTTTTGGTGCCTAGTTAGGCACATTGCATACTAAATTTGGTACTAATAGAATGGGGTCATTCCCATGAGCAAGTGAAAAAATAGTATGTGTTGCGCGGGCGCGATAGGTGATCAATGTGAGGCCTGCACTCAGCTTGGCGCAAACGATGCGTTGTGCTAGCCTCACATTCATGCAGCAATCACCTACAACGCGTCCTTGCAACACAATATATTCAAATGTTAGATGGCCCACCCTGTATTATGTCATCAGTAGAAATTATATTCAGGATGGTTGCCGTCGACCTTTGAATGTCTTCAATTTTAGCATCATGCTTTCCTTCCATGGCCAAATGTAACTTTCCGAATAAGTAGAAATCTCACGAAGCAAAATCAGGTGAATACGGAGAATGGTTGATAGTCCAAATGCCATTTTCAGACCAAAGTTCGTTATCAACGTTGATTGATTAGCTGTGCATTATCGTACAACAAACGCCATTTTTCTTTTGCACGATATTCTGGGCACACACGACGAATTAGCGCGAACAAAAACTTTATAGCATCAATATAAAACACAACATTGACCATTTGGCCCAACGGAACCATTTGATGTGGCTCGGCGGCTATTTTGCCAAGTTTAAAAAATATTTTTCTTGCAATTATTCTTATAATGACATTTTTTGTGATAAATGGCCAACGAAATCAATTAAAAAACAATTTATTTGATTTTTATGAACACTTTTTTAACCAAAAACTTAGATTTATCACTTTTTCATACAAAAAGCTGTTTTTTACGGAAATTATCTGCCAATAACCTAACAATGATTCTAAAACTAGATGTGAGACAGTAAATAACAATTTTCGCAATTGTTAATAACATTTTCTATAAAAAAATGACACAATCTGCGGGTTTCATGGTAGAAAAAAATGATTTTTTCATAAATTATTGTTGAGATAACCTCAATTGTTATACATAACCTATAATATTGATTCAAAAATCATATACGTTTGTTATAAACAATTTTATAAGAACTTTTATAAACGAAATTTCTATCTTTATCATTTTCATATAAAAAAAAAACCATCAAAGTACAGCATCAATCAATGTTTATAACAATACTGAATTATTATAAAAAAGCTTCGATTGAATAAATTACAATTTGGCATTCGAATCAGTCTTGGATTTGAATTGTTTGATTAGTTCTTCGATTTCTTAATCAAGTACAACTTCAACTTTATTTAAATTAATTTCTATTTAACATCTTATTTTATTTTCAGAATAAAACATTTAAAGTTTTAATCTTGTTTGTACAATTAGTATATTAGTTACTTACTTCATGTATAACTGGACTAATATTAAATTTTAAGACTCAAATATAATACATAATTCACTGTCAAATACGTTCAATTGTAATATCTAGATACTATCGATGATTATCCATTTTTCTCTGTGTAGTATCAAATTAGTGTGTAATTAATTCAGCATGGGTGGACGGCACTACTTCAAATTATGTTATGGTTTAGATAAAATTAACAGAACTAACGATTATATTTATACGTTTAGACCTTTTTGAAACTTACCTGTAGCACTACATATTAATGCAAAGATACACAGGAGATCAATAAAGATGTTTTCCATTTTCTCTCGCCTGAAAAACTGTTTCACTGATGATTATTATATTAAAACTGATGTGTACGAGAGGTGTCTCTTATATAGACATTTAGTTGCCAAGTCGATTACAAAAAAAATGTTTATGTTAGCCAAACATGGGTGAAGATAATTTTCTCACGTCATAGAATAAGATTTTTATTATTTTTTATCTTTAAACTGTAGATTAGTAATTATGATTTGGGAACATATTTCACTTTTTGCACCACACATTACATCAAATGAAATTTGATTGTGTACTTTTTTGCGGAAAAATGAAACAATTAGTATTTAATAAATTAATGACATCTTAATCTTATAGACACATATTATTTTTCTTATTTAATCGAGTGGTTCAATTACTACGCAAAGAATTTCGTTGAATTGAGTTTTACTCAGCGAGATCTAAGTATTTCAGTTGTCTTTCTGAAAGAAACAAAATTTAACGTCCTGGTTACTAACCTTTTATTATTATATTTGTTTTTCCTCATTTTTGATGAAATATCGAAGAATCGGGTCTAGTAATGTGGTGAACAATGTATCACAAATTATTTGAAAATGCGTAAATATCACAAGCTGATCTCCGGGCATCGCTGGACAATGCGCGGGACATTGATGATACTGATCAACAAAAATGACCTATCTCCTCGCTGAATGCGACATACCATTTCCGAAGTACTTTTCAATGCTGAACACGAATCTGCCTTCCGTTTGTCACTATCACGTTTAGTTTAATAGATATTTGCAATTAAAATAGTTAATAAAAAATTGTTTAACAATTTTTTAAAGAGTGAAAATTCTTTTCCGCCATCAACGTAAATCATTTCGATGCATTTTCTAACGTAGTTTGTGAATATCGTCTTACTTTAGCGATAATTCTAACGGTTTTTGAGATATTCTTAAAAAAGTCGAAAAAAGTGTTAAAAATGTACTGAAATTTCAGTGCTCTGTAATTCAGGACATATCTACTTTTTTTAATACTCAGACACCAAGCAGGCTCCACCCCCGAACACCATCGCCCGGTCCAGAACCCATATTTGGACTGTCCACCCAGCACCAGCCGCCAGATAAATACTGACACACCGATAAACAACGACCAGATACCGATGAGGCAGTCTACTGGCCATACCCTCGACCAGATGAGAAAATAGAACTGCGATTTTGATGGTCGGGGTGTTTATGAGTTTCTGGAACGGTTGCGGGAGCTATAAAAGGCATATCAACTCACCGATCAACAGCTACTCAGGGGATTCCCAGAGCTCCTCAGAGGAGAGGCGCAATTATGGTATAGGTACTGCGCGTCCACCATAATAAGCTGGGAAGAGTTGGAGCAAGGCTTAAGAAGCTTCTACCTGTCACCGGGAGAGCGAAGACACTTGGACCAGCAAATTAGCGACCGTCGACAAGGGCCCAAAGAGCCCATACGAGTGTACGCTACAGCTTCACGCACACTCTTAAGAAGGTGGGGTGGTTACGATAACGAAAGGGTTATGGAAACCCTATATTACAACATGAAGCCAGGATTGCGCCTGCATATACGGCTGAGAGAACCCTCAACTGCCGACGAGTTGATCCAGGGGGTCCAAGAAAACGAAGAGGTACAGGCCCAGTTACCTACAGAGGCTCCAGCGGAAAAAAGGGCCACAATAAAAACAAACAGACCAGCACATCCCCTACAAGCGACATTTATAAGGGGAGAGTGTTGCTGGAGGTGCGGACAGAGGGGCCATAACCGTTTTAAATACCCCAATCAAAGAGAGAAGTTCTGTTCCTGGTGCGGAAAAGAAGACGTGTTCACTAGGGACTGCCAGTGTTCAAGGTCGGAAAACGACCAACGGACCAGGCTAACACCATCAGCATCCTTGTCTGTGAAAGCAAGGGCACAGACCCGAGAGCTTTCATCAGCGTCCAAATAGGGGAGAACTGGTTTACTGCTCTAATTGACCCCGGAACCGTCCGCTCATACGTGGACCAGAAAACCGGACAACATTGCCGGAAACAAAAATGGAGTATGGAAGATAGCAGCGAGACCGCCATCCTCGCTGACGCATCAGAGGTCAGTTGAGGAAGGAAACTTTCCGGTACGATCACTTTGATCACTTAGAGCAAACTGAGGCTCAAGATGTTTATAAACGGGACAAACATCACGCCAAAAGGTAGTAGTAAAAAGAATCATGCTTGCGCCATCGAGCGCCTTATTGCTATGACGAACCTGAAGAAGCATGAGCGAGCCCAAGCAGAAAAATTTATAACGAGACAACTGCAACGTTGTGACAAAATTGAAGGAGTTACACCGCTCATAGAACATGAGATCAAACTTGATGACCCGACACCGATTAAACAGTCGTACCGCACAAGGAACCCGGCCATGCAAGAAATGATTAACCAGGAGCTGGACAAGATGTTAGTCGAGGGGGTAGTCCGACAACCCATCCAGCCGTCTAGCACGATGGGCAATGGAGCTTAGCCAATGGGATTTCACCATAAAATACCGAAGAGGCAGAGACGATACTTTGTCTCGACGACCGATACCAACCTGCCAAATTTCGAACCAGAGAGACTGGTACCACCGCTGAGTCAGGATCGTGGAATACCCCTTAGATACGGCAGGCATCCTCCATACTCTGGATTTTAACGACACCGATCCAGGCGATCAATGGAAGGTGTGCATACCTCGAGGCGAACATGCAAAAATCCTAAGAGAGGCACACGACGAACCAACGGCAGGTCATCTAGGGCTCGCCAAAACCCTAGTCTGCCTGGCTAGTAAGTATTATTGGCCAGGGATGCTAAGAATGACCGCTAAGTATGTGCGAACCTGCGTCAGCTGCCAAAAACACAAAGCGCAGCAACAAGCCGCGGCCGGAAAAATGCACGCCACCCACGTAGTCAACCGTGGCAGATGATTTCGACAGACTCAATCGGGCCATTACCAAGATCCTCCGCTGGACACAATTGGCTACTCGTAATGCAAGACCATTTCACCAAGTGGATCGAATTACGCCCGTTAAAGAAGGCCACCGGAAAAGCGGTAACAGAAGCGGTCAGAACCCATATTTGCTTTCGGAACGGATGCCCAGATGTCATCGTGACCGATAACTGACACCAATTCACCAGCAACGAATTTAGGGAATTTCTCTCCGCGTTGCACATTAAACACCGACCGACTCCACCGTACACGCCACAGTGCAGGCCTGTATAGAGAGCCAGCGGAGTCATAAAGATGATGGCACAAAATGTCCCAAAAAAACAGAAGACTTGGGACAAGTACATACTAGAACTGGCGTTCGCATACATTGTGAAGCTCCTTCAAGGGACCGAGATGTCACACATCTGGATGGTGATGGATAATGTCTATGGCAAGAGCCCGAAAATATTGTGTTACCCAGAGCTGCGAAGGTCTGAGATGTCTGCGATGCTCGTAGCCATAAAGTTTCTCAAAAAGTATCCTAGAGAAGATCGCCCTTATTTGAAATTAATTGAGGATCACAACAACTTAATACCACTTCAGAGTAATAATTTTATATATTTCGCTGCGGCAGCCCAAGCTATTGCTGGCATAACACAGCCGAGCATGAAGAATATGAGTTCAAATTATACAGAAACTGTGAAAGCATTTCAGAATAGGGTGCTTGCGTATATGGAGAAGAAGACTTTTCTTGGATCAACGTTCGTAGCACACGGGTTTGAACCATACACTTCTGAGCCGGTGAAAAATTTGCTAATAAAATAAATAGAGGAACGAGAAATAGGTAATAACAACCAGGATATCTTAGACCATCCGCCTGACCAAAGATCATAGGATCAGATCAAGCATAATGATACTCATGAAATTTAGAAAAAATAAATAAACATAAAATAAAAAACACCTCCCCTTGGACTGGTACCTTGACGAAGTCCTTCTCTTGGCTATGCCAAAAGAGGTCGGTTGGGTGAGGCTTAGCAGACGGCCCTCGGGTCATGGAGGTTGTAGTGTTCCGATGAATCGGTGAACAAATACAGGGGGCTCCATAGGCGGGTATCTTCCCATTGCGTGAAGGGTGCCCTATACGACCATCACAAGGGAAGAGGTTGTTGCCGCGCTGTGCATCGCGCTGGGCAAGGCAGACCTCGGGGACCAGTGCAGGCTGTACTAGCGCTTCGACGCTGTGCAGAATGCGGTGGTCCGTTTAACCGAGGCGGACGCTCGAAAATCGCTCGGGCTCGGTAAGCTAAGGGTGGGGTGGGTGAACTGCCGCCTCCAAGAGCATTTCGAGGTTACCCGGTGCTTCAGGTGCCAGGGATATGGCCATGTGTTGCGCGGATGCACGCTTCCAGTCAGGAAGCATGCTTGCTGGAAGGTTGGGGGCGCGTCGCACGTGGCCAAGGAGTGCATGGCTGCCCCTAGGTGCCTGACTTTTGCTGATAGGGGTGAAAAAGATGTCGCCCATCCCTCGGGGAGAAGTTCTTGCCCAATATTTGTGGCGAAGCTACGGAGGTTGACGGGTGGAAAGTGAGATTTCTACAGCTCAACCTCGGGAGAGGAAAGGAAGCTCAGGACCTTCCGATGCAGACTGCCAGGGAGCAACACAAATGGTCCGAAAACTCTGCTTGGTACCAGAATGCATCACGGAGGGCTGGGATCCTTGTTTGTAGCCCTGATTTGAGGGTCGAGGATTTTCTGGAGACCTACGCGGGGTTCGTTTGGGTCGAGGTGGCGGGGGTACGTGTGTATAGCTGCTACTTTTCTCCCAACGATCCTTTTAAGATCTTCGAGACCCAGATCCTCCTCCTTAAGGAAAGCCTCAGAGAGGCTAGTGGACGCTCCCATGTTTCGGGCGACTTTAACAGTAAGTCGCCCGAGTGCGGAAAAGCCCTTATAGACAGGAGGGGAATCTTGGTCGGTGAGATGGTCGCTAGGAATGACCAGATTCTATGAAATCGGGGCAAGGATTTTACGTTCAAACAAGGAGCGGGGGGTCGATTAGCGACCTGACGATTGCCGCGCCTCGTCTTGCCTCAAGGATAGGCGAGTGGTGAGTTCTCGAGGTAATAACCATGAGTGACCATTAGTGCATTGAGTTTAGCATCTAGGAACGGAGTCACCCAGTGAATACGGGAAGGGGTGGCAAGGTGAGGAGCCACTCCTGGAACACAAAACGACTCAGCAAAGGCAAGCTTCGCGAACATCTTAAAGAAACCAGGCTTATAAATGAGCTTGGTTGTGAAAGGTCTGCTGTGTCGTTGCAGGACTCTGTGCGGGCGGCGAGGCGGAAAGTGGTCGCAGCATGTGACCACTCCATTCCTCGTCGCGGGCACGGGCGTACTGGGGACTCGATGTACTGGTGGAACGACCAGTTGTCTGTCCTACGTCGAAAATAACTTACAGCGCGGCGGAGATTCACCCGCTCAAAGGGTGACCCTCTGCTGCGTGAGGCATGGTAAAAAGCAAAATCAGCTCTGAGGCAAGGCATGAATGAAAGCCGACTTCAGTGCTGGAAAGACTTGATCGGGGAAGTCGAGAAGAACCCATGGGGTCTCGCCTTTAAAAAAGTCACTAAGAGATTGGTGACTAGAAGAAAGACCCCGGGCCTGGAAACTGCCGATCGAGCCAAATACATTGTGCGGAGCTTGTTTCCACACGTAGAGCCATTCCAAAGACAGGACCGAAGTTCCTACGTGGTCGGGTGCGAAGAACTCTTCACTCTTGAGGAACTAAAGAAAGCGGGTCTTTGATTCGGCCAATCACAGTCCAGTTCCACCGGCAGTGTCTTCTCTTATTGGACGACTAAGAGGATTGGACGCCGAACCTACCAATTCCAGATTGATGTGTGATTGTTTACCGCCATTCTTCCTTCATATCACTAAGTGTGAAGTAACGCCGTATTTACGTGGAAATACATAAAACAAGAGTGTAGCGTTGCCCAAGACTCCTAATAGTACCGGATGAGGACAGCGTCTACTCTAATGCGGAATAATAAATAATTATAGCGGATAATGAATGATTGACCAATGGGAGAAGAGCGGTAGATAAGACGCGCCCACAGTAGACATGAGGAAGCGGCTTGAGGGTGCATTGGGAATGAGTGCCGGAAGAGGAAACGAGTCATTCTGGTAAGCGTTGCGAGGACGGTGAGATAGGAAATATATACCGTTGGACTAATTTGGAATTTAGAATAAAATAAAGGTTAAAACTAAGGACCACACGAGGAATAAATAGAGATAAAACAAACCTGGACGTTTATTTTTAAGGAGTGTGAAAGTTTGACAAACAACGGAAAATATATAAGGTAAGAATCTTGTGACAAAGTTGGTTCGCTCGGGGCAGGTTTGTAGGTTAATGGCGGCAAAGAGTCAGCCACGTGTTTAAAGTCTAGCTCCCCGACCGTGCCATACTGAGTAACGGATTCGTGCTATAAAAGAATATTTGTAATTAGTGCGTGGGAGTTCCTATGTATATTTATCTATTCCTATTTGTGTTATACCTTGGCTAAGAGTGGGCTGGGGAGGCTTTCCAATTTTCTCCAACGCCATAATAATAATGATTATTCGGAAAGCGGATTAAATGCAAGAGGGATATATAAGTGAAATTAAATTGTCGTAGGCCGTCGCGAAAATTGTTGTTATGAAGTATGGGTTATTTTGCGTGAGACTAGGTAGTAGAGTTGCGCCGAGTGTTTGTGAGTAAAGTCAGTTAACGTAAGTTTGTAACACGGCATTATAAGTTACCAAATAAAGTTCTTGTTTAATTTCTGATTTTAATCATACTGCTTTTATTTATCTTCGCAAGGTGATTTCAGTAGGTTTGAACGAACCACGTGCTCTACCAACGATCCAGTAGGCGGGGGGCTGAGCTAGCATAGTCATTTGTGGCACGTGGATTACGGTGTTACGGGCCAAGTGCTAAGATTTGGTTCGAACTATTTAATTTGGGGGTTATAATATCCTTTTTTTGTGGTTGTTTGTTTATGAGAGATTTTAGAGTTGACCCAAGCAAGGTCTGACGCCCGCGGTATAATTTTTATTGAATATCGAACTCCTTGGAGGCGAAAGGTTAGGATGCCTTTCGACTCAGAATTTTTTTTGAGTATCGAACCCTCTAGGACAAACAGGTCACCTTACCTGTTGTTGATTCCGAGTTTGCTCGAAAGCGTAACACCGAAGTGTGAGTTGCCTAGGTAAGAAAATTGCAACGTCACTCGTCATGTATGACGATTTCCTGCGCATGGAACGAGCATCGTCGACTTCGCGGACGACGCACTTGTCGCGTGCGCCGCTGACAACGTCAGAATCCTGGAACTGAGGATCAATGAAAGTGTGTGGCGGGCGAGGCGTTGGTTGGATGGCAGATGCCTGAAAATGGCCCCTGAAAAGACCGAGGCTTTGCTGGTCACGGACACAAGATCCTTCCAATACCCAAAGATCGTTCTCGGGGAGCATGAAATTGAGTGGAAAAAGAGCATTAAATACCTGGGTGTGCAGTTGGATCGAAGGCTCAGCTTCAGCGAACACCTGCAGATCGCAACTGCCAAAGCCATCCAATGTGGAGCCACTCTGACTCGGCTCATGCCCAACATGGGTGGCTCCACGGAAGCTGAGAGAAGGCTGGTGGCGACCGTGGTAAATTTAAAGCTGTTTTATGCAGCTCCGGTCTGAACAAGTGCTCTTAACAACCATGCTATCCAGAACAAGCCGTTCCCGGTGTGGTTCTGAGAATTGTCTCAGTACACCCAACTGTGTCGACGAGCGTTGTGGTGGTCCTGGCGAGCGTCGCACCAATAGTTATTGGCGGAGGAAAGGAAGGAGACCTTTTAGCTCCATAAGGAGTTCACATGCTTAACAAACCAGAACAGTCTGAACAGATATGGATGCTTATCGAGTCATTCGTCACTGTGGTGATGAAGACGAGAAAGCTCGATGGGCGTGCAGAGCGCGGCAACAACGAGGAAGAGTCGTATGCAATTTTAAGCTGAAACCAACTGCCCTTGAAGTTTAAACCCGAAAGGCGGTTCCGCAGGCGGTGTATTGGTTCAAGTGAGGGGTTTTTTGGGGTTTTAACGGGTATGCCCAGACCTGTTCTAGGACAGTCCTGTACAACACTATAAAATATTTCGCCATTTTTCCTCCTGACAAGAAAAAAAAATGACAATGTGAGTGATCGTCTTATGTTACTTGATTATACATTTCACACAGTTCTAAAATATAAGACGATCACTCACATTTCATTCCCAATACTCAGGATCCGATCAAAAAACATGTTCGCTCAAGACAACGTCGAACATTTCAATATGGATAAATCAAGGTCTGATGCCCAGTACAGCATTTAGTATAAGTTTTCGGAAATTAAAGAAAAAAGGTACGCATTTTTCAAGATATTTCAGGAACGGATAATACAAATTTAAATTTCATTCCGATGATTATTCTCCATGAAAAAACAAACAAATAGACCAATAGTTTATTAAAAAAAGTAAATTTATCCTGAATTACAGAGCACTGAAATTTCAGTATATTTTTAACACTTTTTTCGAGTTTTTTAAAAATATCTCAAAAACCGTTATAAATTATCGCTAAAGTAAGACGATATTCGCAAAGTTAGAAAATGCATCGAAATGATTTAAGTTGATGGCGGAAAAGAATTTGCACTCTTCAAAAAAATGTAATTGCAAATATCTATTAAACTCAAAGTGATAGCAACGAACAGAATGAAATTTGAGTCATCTTCTTATGCTTCGTAACTGCATGAAATTCGGAAACAAGTGACAATGTGAGTGATCGTCTTATGTTTCATAACTGCATGAAATTCAGAAACAAATTACAATGTGAGTGATCGACTCATCTTACTTGATTATGAATTTCATACAGTTCTAAAATATTAATTAGAATACATACACTAAAGTTTGTTATATAATTACAAGACCTGTTGATAAATTTTATTCTAAATTTCTGGACAAAGATATTTTTAAATGAACGCACACACATTATTTTTATAATTTTTGTATTTTATGCTTCGTTATTGCTTTTATGAAGGAAACTGTATACATACATATATATTATTTCGCCTTCCTATATTTAAATAATCCAACATGTTTCAATTGAAAATTAGTTTGTTCATAAAACACTAACAAAATACACACTGATATAGCTAAATTTGATTTGAGAATTACAATTAATTTTTCGAATATAATTTTGTGACATTCATTACACACATAAATATTTTTATTTCACTTTTTCTTTTTTTAAATAAATTTGTATAATCGCTTATACACTATTTAGTCTTTTTTTATTTAAATAATTCAGAATAGGTTTCAATTAAACATTTATCTATTTTAAAAGGCATATAAATACTTTTGTCACATGATATGTTTGTCTACATACATATTTTTCAAAACATTAACTAGCGCATAAACTAAATTCTTATTCGGATATAATTCAAATATACTCTCTAAATTTGAATCAATCAAAATCTACTGATTATCAGTGAACTTTGACTGATTAAAATAGCTAAATAGAGTTTACTGTAAATCAGTCAAATTTCACTGATTATTTCAGTGAAAATTAACTGATTTAACAGTGTAAGTTAACTGATTTAACAGTGAAAAATATTTTTTCACTGATGAATCAGTGAAAAGGCAAATCACAGATTCAATCAGTGAAAATGTGACTGATTCAGATTTAGAGAGTAGGGAAGATAATTTATTAGAAGGTATAAAGCATATTTTGGAACTTCGTAAACATAAATATACTTATATTAGTTACGCCATTAAGCATATTCGTTAGGTTTTCTCGCTAATATTTTTAACTTATTGAGTAACGGCATTCAAAGCAAACCTTTAGTTATTAGTAAACGCTACTATCATTGTTTGAATAAATTTTAATACATTATAATTTTTTATTTTTACGTCGCCGATAATATAAACGCTCGTATACATCTAATGCATTTATGATAATTTTTCTATCAATATTATATATAACTGTAGCAACGATTTTTTCCATAACTAGTAAATATAATCAATTGCTTTCAATTTATTTCCACCTAGGTTAATTGTGAATCGGATTATATAGTTCTACAAAAGACAAAAAATTTCTTTTTTTCAAGATGCATTCGTGATTGTTACGGGACGTGACAAAAATATCCACCTTGCACAGAAATCATCTGAATTCGTACTGCGGAAAGCTTTTCTGGGAAGGCATTTATGTATTGTATTCAGGATGTAAATATACTTAAGTATTAAATTATATTATGCTAATATCTTTTACTCACCTTTTAACTTACAGCGTTTGAATGAACCAGAACTTATACAAAAAGGACCAACGTCAATAAGATCTTTATGAAAATAATAAGTAATACATATTCGAGAATATTAAAATTTATTTAGTAGTACGATAGCAAAGTTAATAATTTTTCATAATCTAACAATAATTTCTTATTATATTACTGACAAATTTTGATATTCTGGAATTCGCCCTTAAAGCCATGTGTCACGTATACACGGAGAAAAATATAGAACTGACAAACTTTTTCTTGCCGTCTCAACAAAATTTTAGTTCTCCTTACAAAAAGTTTTGTCAAGCAAAAAGCAATAACAAACTCTTTTGTTGGTTTAACAAATTGGTTTGTTGGAAAAACTGAAAATTTGTTGGGAAAGCAAAAAAGTTTTGTTAGTTCTATATCAACAATCTGGTTGGTTAATACAACAATTTTTTTTTTCCGTGTAGATTTTTACGTTACTAATAATTTTACGTTCATGTTCAACTCGATGCAAAATGAGATATCGAAATGGAAATTTTTGAAATTAAATAAAAGGCACAAAAGAAAGTCTATTACGCCTTAAATATTGATAACTTGAAAAAAAAAATTTAATTAACGTATTAATAAGTTTTACAAAGCCTTAAGGACATGTCATGGACGTGATTTTATCAAATACTTTTCGTACTTCCCATTCCTAAATTAATAATTTAAATGGATTTCCCATAGCATATAAACATACCTTGATTTTTCTTTTACATTTATATGCTATGGAAAATTCATTTGAGTTATTAATTTAAGAATGGGAAGCACGAAAAGTATTGGATAAAGTCACATGCCCTTAAGGGGGCCTTCTACTTTGACTGGTTGAAAAAATCGCTTTTTTGTAAATTTCCTGCTGTATATATGCAATAATAAGAACTGAATGAAAAGAATCACAATTCCGACATTTTATGTAGGGTCACCATAACCAAGGAAGTAATTTATAGAATTAAATATATAAAGGTACGCGGACTGTCGCGAATTTAGTGAAAATTAATAAATGAACACTGAAAGGAAAATCGAATTAGTAGTTAAGTTTTAGTAAAATTAACTGAATAACTAATAAAATAAAGATTGTCGGCAAATTCAACTATAAATAACTACTAATCCTGCTATCCCGCCCTATAACACGAACGCAAGGAAACTTTCGTAAACACGAACCCCTGTTCGTCTTTATAAAGGGTTTCCCAATAGGGGTGATATGATTTTGAATGTCCCTATCGGGCTCATTTGAACTGAAATTTTTGACGTCTACTGTCAGTTGTCATCAGTAAGGTTTGCCATTTAATCATGAGTAGTTTCACGCTTCCACAACGTTTGGAAATTGTCCAATTATTTTATCAAAATTCGAGAAGTTTTGTCGGTGTTCAAAGAGCATATCGTGCAAAATATGGTCGTCATTCTGCTCCATCCGCGCTCTCAATTCGTCGAATAATCGATAAGTTGGAGAGTGAATTTACTCTATTGGATACTAAGCCTAAAAATCGTATGCGTACCGCACGTTCTACACAGAATATAGCCGCCGTACAGGCCAGTATCGAGGAAAACCGTGAATTGTCCGTGCCACGCCGATCTCAGGAATTGGGCCTGTCCAGGATGACTACCTGGCGTATTTTGCGATTGGATCTTGGCCTGCATCCCTATAAGATGATTCTGGCCCAAGAACTGAAGCCTAATGACCATCGTTTGCGTCGGGAGTTCGCGGATTGGGCTCTGGAATCAATTGAAAATCATCCCAATTTTCATCAAAAAATCATCTTTTCTGATGAGGCGCATTTTTGGCTCAAGTCTCGGGGGACATTTGGCCGATATATTGTTTAAATCATAAATGGCATAGAATATCCAATATAATAAAAAAGATTTCGATCAATTCCGAATGAATATTCAGTGTTTTTTTTCAATTTCAAAACATATCACCCTTATTGGGAAACCCTTTATAAGACCTTACGGAATTTAAAATACTTTACCTTCTTTAAAACGTAACAGATTTTAACGTGCAGCCCATATTGTGATTTGTTAGAGTATTTAGTTTCAGAATATATAAATTAAAAATGATTCAAAGAATAGACAAATTTTTACAAGGAAAATTTTAAGGCCAAATTTTTTCAAACATCTGTAAAAAGGGACAGGGAGAGTCAAATTGACTCTGTTAATGAAAATTTTGGAATTATGTTATTCTTAATCACTTATCAAACTAGGTTAGGGTTTGGATAAGTTTAATGGAAAAGAATAATAATATTTATACATTTGAACACAATGCAACACATTACACATCAATGCAAAGGCACGTCGAATCGATTATAATAACAAAATTTTATCTTTTCTAAACAAGAGTGAAGATAATTTTTTTTTGAAGATTATTTTACATCTTTAATCAATTCAACTAAATATTTGGTATCTTTAGTAATGAAGTTTTGGATCTTGGAATTAGGTCTTCAGCACTTATTATCATTTATAAATGTTTACAGTCAAACCTAGCATACATATTAGTTGCTCAAATTTAGTTCTGCTAATTTGATAATTAAAGATATGCTTACAAAATTCATTGAATACATGTACAGATGTCGAAAATACTTATATAGAATTCTACTATACATTTACAATATCGATTCTGATGAATATGATATTCATTCAATGACATATTAGCGATTTTTTTTAAAAAATAGCAACAAGTTTAAAATTAATAACACTAAGTTTTAAGTAAGCTGAGGGATAAAAGATCACATTTCAAAAGGCTGTATTGATGCAGTAAATATAAGATGAACCCCATAATATATTATATGTTAGTAAATGAATAGAAGATAATTTTTTCTCTGTCAATATTGAAATAACATCCAATTATATATCTATTTTACGAATACAGAAGTATATTAAATGAGAATCTTTTATAAGTATTCAAACGTCATAAAAAACGTCACGATGTAATATAAAATTCACAATTTTGAAACGAAAAAGTATTGAAATAAAAAAATTATATACAATTTAATTTCTGTAATTTGTGTAGAAGATAAGAGTGTTAAAAAAGTCATTGGCAAATTAAAGCGTATAAAGAAAGCATATTATTTGTTAACAAAAAAAGATTTGTTAACCTCTATCCTCGCTAAATGTTTGTAATCATATAAAAAGAATTGATGAGTCATTAATTTATGTTTGTATAAAGTAAGAATAAATGTTTAAATATATAATACGTGAAAAGTGATATCACTCTAACCTGGATTTTATTTTTAATTTTCAGATAAAATCACTCAGAATCTGAAGTTATTCCTAGCCCATAATACTTCAAATTTATTATTTTCCAGAAGCAACGTTTATATAATAAATCATAATAATAATCTTAACTGAGTAGTTATAAAAAATTACGAAGGTAAGCAGCAAGTAAGGAAAAATTATAATAAACCAAAATTGAATCGGTTGCTCAAAATTAACCCTTTCGTGCCTGGCGGCACGTATAACACATCACTTAATAAGTTCATAGGATAACTGTGGCATGGAAATTCAAAACATGATAACGACCATTTTTGTCAAAAATGAGTTCAGACCATTTTTGAAATCTGTATTCTGGCGCAGATACGTGGGAATTTATCCAGATTTTTTATCGCGTTCGAAACCTTTGGAAAAAATTTGCAGAAACGCCGTTTTTCTAACTCTAGGGCGCATGGAAAATCAAAACATGACAAGTCCTTATTGCGTCAAATGGGATTTTAGTTTTTCGCGGCATTTCAATCAAGGTTTGAGGAACGTTTTTACCTTTGAGTGATATTAATTAACATAAACAGTAAGTGCGGGACCTGTTATACTCTCCTACGGTATATCAACTTTATCGATCGCTATAATCGATCCTGACACGTATTCGTTGACAAGGTCTCAGTGTCCCGTGAAATTTTGTTAATGAACAATCGAGTTTTAGAGCGCAAAATCGGAAAATCTGCATTGTAAATATTGAAACATACTCCATGCCCTACAATTTGATCTACTAAGATTCTCGATTACACGTCTAATAGTGGAGCAAATCGAAAAGAATGGTCAACGAACAAAAAGCGCGCTGTCGTATGTAGCGCTTGTCGTGTTTTTTTTTTTTTTTGTGACGAGGAAAAATTGCGAAATATTTCAAAGACATTGTACAGGACTTTCTAGGCATACCTGTTGAAACCAAACCCCCCCCCCCCCCCCCCCCCTCGAACCAATACACCGCCCGCGGAACCGCCTTTCGCCTTTAATCTTCACGGGCGGTTGGTTCCAGCTTAATGTCACGTAATAGTTGTCACAAATAGTGTGTGCTCTGCATTGTCCACGAGGGATCCGCAGTAGCAACATGACTCATCGTCTCTTTTCTTGAAGTGCTTCAGGTACGCATCAAAGCAACCATGGCCCGAAAGTGCTTGCGCCAAATAAAAGCCGACTTGAACGTGCTTTCTATCCAGCCAGGTGGCGAGTTCCGGGATTAGACGGTGTGTCCATCTCCCGGATTGGTCAACATGCCATCTCGTCTACCATTTCTCGACGAAATTTCGCGCGAACGATTTCCTGCAGGTTGGTTAAGTAGGTGAGCTCCTTATGGAGCTGAAATAATCCTCCGCCAATAAATCTATTGGTGGGACGCTCGCCAGAACCAGCACAGCACTCGTCGACACAGTTCCGTATGCTGAGACTATTCTCAGTACCCTGCCTCTCTGTGCCGGAAACAGCTTCTTCTGGATAGCATGGTTGTTAAGGTCACTTGTCCACACCGGAGCTGCATAGAGTAGCTTCGAATTCACTTTGCTCGACACCAGTCTTCTCTTTGCTTCCCTGGGACCACCAATGTTGAGCATGAGCAGAGTCAAGGAAGATCCACATTGAATGGCTTTGGCACACCCAGGTACTTAATACTTTTTTTCCACTCCACCTCATGTTCACCGAGAACTATCCTCGGGTACTGAAAGGAACTCCTGTCCGTGACCAACAAAGCCTCGGTCTTTTCAGGAACCATTTTCAGGCATCTGCTATCCAACCAGCGCTTTGCTCGCCGCAGACTTTCATTGTTCCTCACCTCTAGGATTCTGACGTCGTCAGCGGCGTACACAAGTGCGTCGTCCACGAAGCCTGTGATGCTCGTTCCAGCAGGTAGGTCCATACGCAGGAAATCATCATACATGACGTTCCAAACGTCATTATTGCGATCGACCTCTGACACGGTGCATTGTCTTGGTCAAAGAGCACTTTTTTCTTTTTCATTTGGAATCCTATTTCGCTATTCCTTCCTTCAAACGCACCAATAACGCCGTATAATATTCGTATTTCATGGTTCTTCCTTTCTCAAGGTAATCGATTAATAAAATACCGCGCGCATCCCAAAAAACGGAGGCCGAAACCTTACCAGCTGACATTTGCGTTTTTGGTCGTTTTGGACGGTTTTCACCCTTCGCCATCCACTTAGCCGGCTGCCGATTTGACTCGGGAGTGTTCTGATGGATCCATGTTTCATCCATTGTCACATACTGCATAAAAAATCCGTTTTTTTGTGTGCTGAAACAGCTCCAAACAGCGTTCTGAATCGGCAACGCGTTGTTATTTTTGATCAAATGTGAGCAAACACGGTACCGATTTCGAACAGAGCTTTCTCATGCTCAAATATTTATGCAAAATGATAAATACACTGCCTTCTGATATCTCTAAGGTGTCAGCTATCTCACGCAACTTCAATTTACGATCAGCCAAAACCATTTTATGGACTTATTTTATGTTTTCTGGAACAACTGCCGAATTTGGACGACCAGAGTGTTCAGAAATATCGGTGTTTGTACGAACGCATTTAAAATCAGCAAAACACTTGTCTACCATTTGTCTCGATGGGCCGAGGGGTAAATCATTCTAAAATCGTGATTTTTTAAAATTAAAAATCTGAAGATGGTGTTTAAATAAGTGTAGCCTTATTGTGCTTAACGCAGTGTGTAATTGTTGATAGAATTTTTATGTTCTGAATAAGATAAGCTTCTTATTCCATAAAATAAAATTATTCGCATACGAATAAAATCGTTTAAATCAACGACTAAGAAATGAAATTACAAGTACAGCTATATACAACGAGCGGCGAAGAGAAATAACGATGGGATAAGCGTTGAATAAGAAACAATAGCATTCGATCGCTTACTACAGCGAGTGGATTTTTTCGAGTCTTACTCTTCGTGTCAAAATCGAGGTATCAGCGAAACTTTAAGGAACGGCTCTTACCCAGCAAACACTGTTATATAACATGTATGTAAATGTTGCGTAACAGATTGTAACACGTTACATAGCTGGTGACTTACAGGTGAGTCACCTGTGACGCAAAATGTCACACACTGTTTGATGAATTAGTTCAATAACAGCTCTGTAACGCTGTCATGTAATGGGTCTATAACAGACTTATGTAACATATGTGCTATATTGTTACGCAGCATCAATGTAAATATGTTCTATATGTGTTATGCAATTATATTATATAGAAGTTTTGTAAAAACGATATGTAAATAGTATGTAACGGAGATATGTTAAACAGATATACGATGATAAAATATTGATAGTACATAACGCATTTCTGTGAGTCAAATTTTGTACCTTTGTGTTATTTGTCGATTACTGAATATTATACTTTGGGCTGCCAATCGGGCGTGTAGCCGCGGATGGGAGTTCCGAGCGAACGGATGAGGGAAGAGTCGTACGCGAATTTAAGCTGGAACCAACCACCCGTGAAGTTTAAAGCTGAAAGGCGGTTCCGCGGGTGGTGTTTTGGTTCGTGAGAGGGGGTTTTTGGTTTTAACAGGTATGCCTAGAAAGTCCTGTACAACGTCTTTAAAATATTTCGCCATTTTTCCTCGTCACAAAAAAAAAAAAAAAAAAAAAAAACACTGCAAAGAAAGTGTTATAGATCATTCGCGTAACCTAGTTACAGAATCAAAGTTACAGTATTGTCACATAAAAATTATGTCGCACTGTTACGTAGCTGTTACTAATGTACATTATATACAACTAACATAACTATTCCGTAACATTGTTACATTACCCTTACGTAACAAAGCAACGAAATTGTAATAGATCATTTAGGTAACTAACTTATAGAAAATATGTTACGTGATTCTTGCATAAAAAGTACGTAACATTGTTACGCAGCTGTTCCTAATGTACATTACATAAAACTCACATAACTATTCCGTAACACTGTTACATTACCCTTACGTAACAAAGAAACGATATTGTTATGGATCATTCGGGCAACCAAGTTACACAACAAATGTTACATGATTCTTACATAATAATTATGTCACATTGTTACATAGCTTTTATTAATGTACATTATACACGACTTACATAATTATACAGTAATGCCGTGACAGTTCACTTACATAACATTATGACAAAACTGTTACAGATCATGTGTGTAACACAATTAGAGAATGAATTTTACATTGTTTTTCTATTGCATATACATCCCACTGCTATACAGAATTGTTACATTCACTCTTTTATTGATCTTTTACATCTTCACGTGGTAACAATCTTACATAACATTGTTACCTTCCCGTTATATAGCAATTACATCACTGAAAAATAACAATCGTTACATAACCAGAAATAACTATGTTATCCTTTTGTTACGGAGCGGTTACATAACGTGTTTGCTGGATAGCTGATAAGGAAAAAATCATCCGAGAAGCCATCGAACTAGGCGCTTTTAGCGCCGCTAGTAATGACGAACTTTTTGCTAGCTTATAAGAAAGAGAGAATAACTCCGACGTTTCGAATAACGATCGCCTATTGCGTTGGTGCTACTTTACTTTAGGATCACCGATATTGAAAAATCAGTGCACAACGCCCATATAACGATGAACGTTGTCTCGCTGAGTTTAGAATGGTTTACCCTTCGGATGGAGCAGAGTCTGGATAACACTTGTCAAGCCATTTCTTTACTTGGACTATTTTTTTATCATTAAAAAGCAATACTTCATCAACACAAGAAATTCAGATTTTTCCATTGTTTTGAAACTTATAAAAGTAGCGTCACTAAAACCACTGTAACTTGTGAAATAAACGTCAGACTGGCATGGAATTTTGATACGTATCGTTTGAAAGTTTGTACTTCCCAAGAATCATATGGATTTGTCAATAGTGGCGCCATCTATTTATCGTCTTACGAACTTATTGAGTGATGTGTTATGTCCACTACTTTCTAAAATTCATTACTTTCACAGAAATGTATTTAAAGTGCATTTTAAATAAAATATTTATTTATTTAATTATAAAGAAAGTTCAGAATTCAAATTAATACAAATAAAATGATTAAGTGAAACATTATAAAATAGTCACTTCACTGCACTCAAAAAAGTCAGTTTGCAAAGTTTATTGAATTAAATTATCAATATTTGAGAATTATAGATAAATGGCTTCAGATCGATTTGTGTAATAAACTCCCATTAATGTTGTTATATCACAAATAACGTAAATACTTACATAATTCATAAGCTTTTGATAATAAAAATTTTTTTTGCTAAAATTCAAATTTAAAAAATTTTTCAAAACAAAATTTGTTTATCTACGTTCGTTCTTATCTACTCAACCCTTTACTAAATTTTGAAAACAAAACTATTTATTTTGGACACGAACATGTAAAAACCTAAAATCATTGAAATTTTCTAACTCCCTAAGTATCTATCACATGCCCTCAAGTTAGTATCTAAACATTTTATCGCTTCGAGATAATGAAAAAAGTCTATTCAATTACAAAGTTTAAAAATCAAACAATGTATTGTAAGGAATAAAGTACATTATAAAACCGTGACAAAATGACATAATCAAAATGTGGCAAAGGCGAGTTAGTTAGATGACTGGACAAGCATGAAGGAGTAATCTGTACCTCAAAGGGTTAGACCATTCTCGAATTTTGAAAAAATCAAAATTTTTTTTTCGCTTGAAAGGTGTCTTAGTATCTTAAAAATGATTTGCCAAAATATGTAAGTACCAGAATTTTGAGTTTTACCGCAGCACCCTTCTCAGTCAGCTCCGAGCATCTTTTATGATCACTGCAGCATGTTGTAATTTAGGAGAATTGGAACAGGTTAAACAGCACGGGATGATGACGCCATTTGCTAACTAAAGGGTCTGGATATTACAAATTCTCCTGAATGGCCATAAATGTCACTAATGATTGTTTAAATTCAACAGTGTGGGCCTTGGCTCCAAAATCAATATCATGTGGTGAAGTTACATTAGATCTAGGCACAAATATTGCTGTATGTGTTTATAATGGCGGTCTTTCCTCAATTATGCGCATAATGGATGCCATGGGCATAAAAATGGGCTCAAACAGTAATAATTTAATATAAAACTTGGAATTATATCATCAGTCGTTTCTTATGAAAGGAAAAATATTATTTTTTGTAAAAGAAATTTTAAACTTACGAAAAATAATTCTTTTAATGATATTTTTACATTCTCATTATATGAGAAAATAATGATTTTCTGTGGAAAATCACTTTCGGAACTTTGATTGAATCTACGTTTCGAGACGCCCTGAGTTCAAGAAACGGTTTTTACGAAAGTGTCTGTCTGTTTTTCTGTCGTCTGTGGACACGATTACTCTCGATAGAATTATCGGATTAGATTGAAATTTGGCATACCTCTTGAGGGCCCAAAAAGAAAGGACAAGTTAGTTAACCACACGGAGAAAATTTATTTGTGAAATTGTAATCAAGTAGTTGAGTAAAACGGGGACATAGCGGCTTTTGATTGAATTTTAACCAACGGTTGAGTAAAAAAAAATTGTTACACTTTAGTAAACATTGACGATTTTATGAACTGAAAGTAGGAGAATTTAATGAACAGTTGAATAATAAATAATGAAACTGTTAGTCAAATTTCAACCTGCATTTGACTAAAATATGAAGTTTAATTGAGTATAGAGTAATAAAAACATATCACGATCTACTCCACTGCACATAAATGAATCATCGACGACGCCTGAAATTTTAAGCGACAGTTGAGGAAAACGTGAGCTAGGGGCGCGGAGGCTTTGACGCAGTGTAGTCCAGGCGATATAGTCCAAAAAACAGCCTTTCGCGATGTTTTCTTGGAGCAGGCTGAAAAATTGAGTTTAGGCGTCAAAAAATAAGTGGAACAACATATCTTTTCCCGTGGTGTCAAATCGATGGACGTCATTTTTTAAATTACGGTTATTTATAATTTATTAATGAAATTTCACGTTTTTCGCTTATATCTTTCATTCTTTTCATTTTATCGGAAAATAGTTCAGTAACTTTTTTTTCCTGATAAAATACCCTACAATACTGGATGCCGACCGCAAAAAAAATTTTAATAAGGTCGAAAGTTATGAATAAAAATAAATAATATTTATGACGTTTAAATAAACAATCATTCAAAGGCTTTGTTTACTCATATCACGCCGTTCAACAACGTCCGAATACTTCTTATGATTGAAAATTATGTGTGCAAAACCTGGAGTCGGGAAGTTTGTTAGTTTATGACTTATGGCCTTATAAACAAATTAATAAACAATTAACCTGTACGAACCTGAGAAGTAGATATGGTGATGCTGATTTTTTCTCCATAGACTTCACTATTTTACATTGAAAATCATAATTGTTTAATAAAAAAATTACATTTTGCAACTAAGGGAAATTTTTTTATAAATTTCTTAGTTGCAAAATGCATTTTTCCAAGCGTTCCACTTAATTTTCATAACTTTTCATTGCGTACATTAAAAGTGTATGAAAATTGCTTTCATTTAAAAAAAAATGTTCAAGATTCATTAAGAAACAATGTCAATACAGAGCCATTTCTCAATTGTTCAACAAATTTAACGACTAGCGAAAAAAAATATGTCGATAATTCTTAGATTAAGTACTTTTATAAACTGTAAAAAACAAATTCCCCGTGGAAATATTCACTGAAAAAAAATTCATCAAAATCAGCGGAGCGGCGGATTTTCGATAGCTGACGTACGGCGGTAAGGTGGGGAGGGGCTGGATGCACTCTGAAAAATATTGATTCGATCGTTCAAAATCGACATATTTTTTCTTTCGCTAGTCCTTAAATTTGTTGAACAATTGAGAAAAAACTTCATCGCGCTGTATCTCCATTGTTTCTTAATGAATCTTGAACTTTTTTTTCTTAAATGAAAGCTCTTTTCATACACTTTCAATGTACGTAATAAAAAGTTATGAAAATTAAGTGGAACACTTGGAAAAATGAATTTTGCAACTATGAAATTTATAAACAAATTCCCCTTAGTTGCAAAATTGAATTTTTTTATTAAACAATGATGATTTTCAGTGTACAATAGTGAAATTTATCGATAGAAAAATCAGCATCACCATATCTATTTTTCAGGTTCGTACAGGTTAATTGCTTATTAATTTGTTTATAAGGCCATAAGTCATAAACTAACAAACTTCCCGACTCCAGGTTTAGCACACATAATTGTTAATAATAGGAAGTATTCGGACGTTGTTGAACGGCGTGATATGAGTAAACAAAGCCTTTGAATGATTGTTTATTTAAACGTCATAAATATTATTTATTTTTATTCATAACTTTCGACCTTATTAAAATTGTTTTGCGGTCGGCATCCAGTATTGTAGGGTATTTTATCAGGAAAAAAAAGTTACTGAACTATTTTCCGATAAAATGAAAAGAATGAAAGATATAAGCGAAAAACGTGAAATTTCATTAATAAATTATAAATAACCGTAATTTAAAAAATGACGTCCATCGATTTGACACCACGGGAAAAGATATGTTGTTCCACTTATTTTTTGACGCCTAAACTCAGTTTTTGAGCCTGCTCTAAGGAAACATCGCGCTTTTCACTAAATCGCCTCGACTAAGTGGTAATAAAAAAAATACTTCTCCCAGAATTCACTATCTAAACGATTGTTTACATTCTATACTTACATATAGATGAACAGAATGTCGACTCAGTTTGGGTACAGGTTGATATAAGTTTGAAGGTCTTAAGTATATTAATTCTATACGCTTACATAAACCTAACTAAATAAAAGTTAATAATAACGCCGCAATGTATAAGATATATCGCTCGCTTCACGCTGACAAGTAAAATTCGAACTCTCCTTATATACTAACTAGGAGCATGTATCACCGCTTGTGAGAGATTATTAGTGCCGGCCTCAAAATTCCTGTGCCCTAAAGTCTGCCACTGAAGGATCAAGAATTTTGAGGGCCCCAAGATAATGAAATAAAAGTTTATATGTGAAGTAAGATTTTTTCTAGTATTAAATGAAACAAATAATTGAGTAGCAAAATTGATTTTTTTTAATCATTCATATTTTCAGGATCAACTAATTTATTTTTATTTTATTTCCGTATATCGATTAGTTGAAAAATTTTCATGCATAGTAAAAATATGAATGAAAATCTACTTTCATATGATCAGTCAAGTTCAATCATCAATAATATAAATAATATAACTTTGATTAAGCAATATCTAATTTATTTAAAATAATATCAATGAAAGTCACAAATTTTTCTATAATATAAGAAAAATTGAAACTTGTTTACAATTTGTCATAACAATTTTTGTTGGGACATTGAGCATTTTATTATTTCATATTAAAGTTACATTGAAAACTATATTGATTTTCAGGTGTCAATTAAATGTAATATTCATTTTTTATTCACAGTTAAAAAATAATTATTAATTCACGTTTTATAAATATATTTACAACATAATAAAAGTTTTTAAATAAACTATATTTGGGAAAGGAATAGACTAAAGAATATGAAAAATTAAAAATACAGTGTATTGCTTTTATTAATTTGAACTTGAATCCAATTTGTTTGTATATAATAATGTCCATCGCGCAATTTGTGAGCCGTGGTAAGCGTAGCTTCAGTAATGTTTTTAGATGGTAGGACATGTCGAGAAAAATTATTTAAGTCATAAATTCTAAAGGCTTGAATGCTCGTCAGAAAAAGCAATCGTGCATACGCCGAACGACAGCTTGAAAATCGTTTTTTTTTACTGAGAATGAAAGTGTAGGGGAGAAGCGTCGAAATTGGCGCGTCGTCTAAATTGGCGCACCCTATTTTTCAGAAAATGATAACATAACAAAAAATAAAAATAGTTCTATCGTGTGCATTCTTGTATGATATGTATTTGATAGAAAAAATTATAAAAATCTAATTGCTTAATACAGTTTTATTGCGATTAATCGTTTTTTGGCATAATGGTTATGTTCGAAGCCATTGAGTTAAATCGTTAAATAATAGTAATTCAAGATGAATTAGATTAATGCAACGATTTTATAATCTTTGATATTTAATCTTACGATTAGGATAGAATATTTCTATGAAAAACTAAGCATTTTACGTAAAAAGTATTTATTTAATGAACGATACACTTGCGGCAAAATTGGCGCATACGAGATTCAAATCAGAGGCGAAGTTGGCACACGTGTTGTGTTTCTGGAAACCGGTGACTGAAGTCAAGTGCTCGGATGTTTATGATTGAAAATATAAAGAAGATAGTAAGTACACAATTATTAATATATAGATATATACATTTGAATGTCGCTGGACTTTTCTGCTAATCTTTTTCTTACGATTTTTTGTGACATGGGAGGTAATGTGGTTCGCAAAACTGATGTAATGACTTTGTAAAGGTTATATTCATTTGAACAATCAGTGGTTTTAATTTTTTTTTAAGTTTGAGGTATTAAGGCATTTAAAAAGCGATTTTTAATAATTAATTTGCAGTCTGACAGTGTTTTGAAAGTTTTCTCGATTTTAAGATGTGAAAGCAATGTAAGTAAAAAATTTGTATTTTTGATTGATTGTTTCTATTATTTATAAGTCTTCTAAAGTTAATAATTGTATATACTTCTGATTACAAATTCAAATAATTCTCTATAAAAATGATTTCAATTTGAATATTCACTTAAATATCCACAACGCCAGTATTTTATTGTACAATTATAAAATATATTTTAACTTTGGCTGGTTTATGTGAATAAAGGTATAAAAAACTTCACATATCTTGATATACTATCTCAAATTTAGTTTCAAATTATAACTACCTCTTTTCATCAACCTTTGCTACTGAAATGTAATTCTAAATCTATGAAAATATAACTAATACGTGGCAAGAGAAGATTATAATATTAGTGCGTCAATTTAACCGACATGGCGGGTAAATTGACGGAAATCGGACGGAATATTCGGAAATCTGAATAAAAACCTGCTTTAATAATTTTCAATGCAATCTTTATCCATTGGAAAGTATAGAAAAGATATCCAGCTATTAAATAAATATTTTTCATAATTTTTAGTCATATACTTTCTTTTTAAACTCGCACTTTCTATTAGGTGCGTCAATTTCGCCGCTTCTCCCCTATATACCGAAAAATTGAGGATCATTTACGCGACTAATTGCGGCATGCGATGTAACTTTTTCCACCCGATCTCATGAATTGTAAAATATTATACAGTGATACGAGGTACTTATGTTTCGCGTTCGATCCTGGGCATAGAGGCGTGCCTGAAGACTCTCGTTTTACTCAACTCTTGAACAAACTGTGAACAACGGAGTGTGGAATTTCCACAAATATTCTCCATTTTATGATCCGTTGTAGATGAAGATTTGAAATTATGCAAATGAAAATCTAGCAGCTTTCTTCTTTTTAAGTTTTAGTCAACTGTTATAGAGTTTACTCAACTGTTCGATTAATCTTTATAATTCTTTGTTGAAAGAATACGCAAAAACATTTTAAGCTTTTACCAAAAGCCACTATGTTCCCGTTTTACTCAACTTTTGATTGAATTTCCACTAATAAATTTTCTCCGTGCAGCTAGATCCGAACAAAATTATGAATACAAGAGCATTTTTTGTGTTTTTAAAAAATATTTTTTGAAAAATCAGAAATAACATTTTTTGATCAAACTCGAATTAGAAAAGTGCCAGTATGCTAAAGTTTGAGAAAAATCAATACCCAAATTCCATTTTCCAGTTATATTATATGAGATACAATACGAAAAAAACGTTATAATACAAAATGGATTATTCTAAATGATCTACGAATTTCAATCGCAACATTTTGTTACAAGATGTATATTTTATCTTTAATTTTAAAAAATAATATTGAAAATTGAAAATTCAATTTTTTAACCGTAATATGTGAAATAAGAAGAAAACTTAAGAATGAAAAATTATTCACTTCAATAAGATCTACAAATTTTATCCGAAACTGTCTGATAAAATGAATATCTATCGTTCCAATTAAAAAAATAAAATACGATTGAAATTTTGAAATTCAATTTTTAAAACAAAATATGTGAGATACGAAAAAAATGTTAAGATGGAAAATTATTTGCCTGAATAAGATCTCTAGATTCTTATCAGGTCATTTTTTTACAAGATGTGAATTTCATGTTTTGATTTAAAAAAACACTATTGGAAATCAAAATTCTATTTTTTAATCAAAATATGTGAAATACGAAATAAGCGTTGAAGTAAAAAATCGTTACCTTAAATAAATTCTACAATTGTTTTTCCTTCTTGTGATATTTTAAAGAAAATAAATCCTTTTAATTATGTAATTTATCAAAAAGTTACAGAAATGTATATAGAAAATCGAGCGCGAAGCGCGAGTGTCATGATGAGAATGTGTTCCTCAAAGCCGATATAGCCTTAAGTAAATTGAATTCCCGTTTGCATTAAAAATCAAAAACGCAACGATCGAATCACGTACCTTATGCGTGTGATGAGAATGTGCCCGCGAAACGGGCAGTCTTTTTGTGATAGAATTTTTCCTTAATATCACTTCTTACTAATTTTTAAAAAATGATTGAATTTCCATAAATCATGGCTTATTTTTTCGTGAAAAAATTTCTTTACAACTCTACTGTTATCAGTTTTTTAAAGTATAGATTCCAGTGGTTGAAACCGTGAAAACATTTTTTTAGCCATTTTTTTGAAAAAAATAATTATATTTCATGACATCTCCCTTATTTTTAGAATTGGAAATAGTATAATGTAGAGAATATTTTTCCCAAGAAAATAAGCCATGATTTATAATAATTTAATCATTTTCTTAAAATTAATAAGAAGTGGTAGCAAGGAATAGTATATTGTGCAACTAGGAAAAAAAAGTTTTCACAACTTCTTTCCGGAAAATTCGATATTCACCTTCTGTAGAGCATGGCGAATGTAGCTACTTTCACGTGATCTTTTTTTCCTCGCTAGTCAAGAAAATACGACTTTTTCAATGGCAAAGTGTTGAGAAAGAAAAAGTGGCATGTATTCGTCTCGATTCTTTTTCGTTTGCTTGGGGGTTCTGCAGCCAATTTCAATTTAGTTTACAAAATGGCGTCATGTTTGCATAATACGGTAGATGAAATAAATTAACCCCAATAGTTAAATTATTATTAGATATTTTATAAACAAAAAAAGTTATCTTATGTGATCGGATTAATACATAATTTTTGTCATGTGACCTGCTTGTCCCATGGCCTCAAGGAATTTTGCGTGGTTAAATTATCCTTCCTTATTAATTTTCAAATCTCTCCAGAGGTGCAAGTGAGATAACAATATTGAATCCGCACAAGTTTGAGTGAGGTGGAATGTTGATCCCTTTCTTGGATCGGGGTGGATCTGGATGAGAATCCCATGGGAGTGAGTGAGATGAAAATGAGGTATCTGGGAACACTAAATAATGAAATGGGAAGTTTCTTTCTTGATTTATCATGAAAAACTGTTGTTGTGTGAGCTGACCCTTGGTTCTACTAAATTCTGCACTTCACCGATCGACGAGAGTTTCAAGGCGAAAACCGTCACTAAGAGATTTCCGCAAATAGTTGGGAAACTGATTACGACGATTTATAATTCCGGAGACTGAAAAACTTGGCGAGACTTATCAGTATTAAATTTGGTTCACAGACTTTTTCCAACATTTTTGCTGATTTACATCATATTTTCTCACAGCTTATTGTACTGACAAGGAATGTTTTTTAGGTGTCCGCCTCTAATTTTTTTATCCTTTAAACATGTGATAGAGTATAAAAAACTAAGAGACACGTGTTTTTTCTTATCTGCCCAAAATAAGTTTTAAGGGGTGAAATGAGCCCCTGAAGTTTCGATCAAAAATGATATTTTTATTATTTGAAGCACTTATAGCCGACCCATTTGAATGAAACTTGGCAGTAATTACGTGTACGTCAAAACATACTTGAACGATAGTGCAACTATTATTTTTCGCTCTTATAATGGGTAAAACTACCCGTATTCGTGTATACCTCTGATAAAAAATTTTGCTAAAATTTGAAAATAGATTATTTTTAATGAATAAATAATTTTACTCTTGTTAAATAATACAATAGAAAGAAGTTTTGGAAACAAATTATATGAATATACCCTTATTTGGGGGTAAACAACCCTTAAATGAATAAATTCTTAAATTAACACGTATTGAACTATAATTTCCGCATTTTGAAGCACAAATCTGTTAAGTTAATTAAAAGTAGTATTATATGAGAGTACTGATATTATTACATCCTTATTAACCCTTTAAGGGCCAAAATGGCATAAACGATACACCGGTCTTTGAAGCCGTGTAACTTATGCTATTCGCGACTGAAAAAATTGAGAGGGACATATTTATGAAGTTCAAGACGTGCCCTTTCCAATGGTAAATACGAAATTGATCTCAAAAATTATTAATTATAAAAATATTCAGTTTAAAAAAAAGCACGATTTTTTCGATCTTTTTTTTTTTTTGAAAGCGAGTTTCGAAAGGTTTCCTGGTCTGTCAACGACCTGGAACATTTTTAACCGGTGGAATGAATGTCTGAACTTTAATAAGGTGTGGTTCAGAGATTAATTTTTCACTTTTGTCTTTACAAAATGGCGCCCGAATTACAAAATTTTCATGAATAAATTCAGGATTTTTTTGTCAGAAAATATGAACAAACCGAGAAAATTACCAAGAATGAAAAGTTCTTAGAATCACTTAAAGAATACGTCTGAATTTTTTCAAAACGTTTCGAGCAACTTTTCAATTTTGCAAATAGCATAATTTTTGCAAATTAAAAAAATTGCTCAAATCAAGCTGGAAAAATTTGTATGTATTCTTTGATCAATTTTAAGAACTCTTTATTCTTGGTAATTTTCGCTATAAGTCTATTGCTTTCAAGAAAAAAAATCTCAAATGTCATCATTTAGCACTACTCTTTCCCTTTAAAATGAGCTATTGAACAGTCACGAGCGATTTTTTTTCACAAAGATTCGGCCATATCAAGTTTTTACATTTATCCGAACAACCTTATGAGCATACACATTGACTCTTTGGTGCATACCATTCTGCATTCAAAAATTTGTGCTTGCGGGTTTTTATGGTCTGTGAATAAGAATTTACAGTCAGGAAATTGACATTAGAGGGCGAAATCGTTTAATTTCATAAATTTCGATCCGCCATCTTATAAATGGAAATGTCAATTTTCTGACTGTAAATTCTCATTCACAGACCATCAAAACCCGCAAGCACAAATTTTCAAGATAAATTTTCGAATGCAGAATGGTATGTACCAAAGAGTCAATGTGAATGCTCATAAGGTTGTTCGGATAAATGTCAAAACTTGATATGGCCGTATCTTTGGGAAAAAATATCGCTCGTGACTGTTCAATAGCTCATTTTGAAGGAGAAGAGGAGTGCTAAATGATGACATTTGAGAAAAAAACCAAAAAAATTTCTTACGCCCTGTACATAACCTCAAACGTAGCGAAAAACCCCATTTTCCGAGCACATAACCTCAAATATCTCAAAATTTTGACGTGATAGGCTAATTCTGATTTTGGATTCGGATTCTACGTCAAGAATTACCCCGGAAATGATCTTTCGTTTTCCAACAACAAATACAAACCCATTATTTGCAGACCTGATGTGTTATGGATCAAGGATTGAAGTTTAATAATATTATTTCGTAAATGAAGATTAATGTCTTCTTCGTATAGCAATACATCATCAGAGAAGCATCTAACATAATTTTTCCAGACTCGAAATCCATAAACATCTAGTGTTTGTATTTTTGAAGTGAATTTGAGAATAATAAACAAAGCTTTACTTTCATATATTCCTTTATTCTTGTGTTAATTTTCTATGAGTTTAGTTTAATTTAATATATTTAATTAGCAACTTATGAATGCGGAGGGTGATTAGCCCTTTAATAAGGATGTAATAATATCAGTACTCCCATATAATACTACTTTTAATTAACTTAACAGATTTGTGCTTCGAAATGCGGAAATTATAGTTCAATACGTGTTAATTTAAGAATTTATTCATTTAAGGGTTTTTTACTCCCAAATAAGGGTTTATTCATATAATTTGTTTCCAAAAACTTCTTTCTATTGTATTATTTAACAAGAGTAAAATTATTTCTTCATTGAAAATAATCTATTTTCAAATTTAAGCAAGATTTTTTATCAGAGGTATACACGAATACGGGTAGTATTACCCATTATAAGGGCGAAAAATAATAGTTGCACTATCGGTCAAATATGTTTTGACGTACACATAATTACTGCCAAGTTTCATTCAAATCGGTCGGCTATAAGTGCTTAAAATAATAAAAATATAATTTTTGATCGAAACTTCAGGGGCTCATTTCACCCCTTAAAACTTATTTTGGGCAGATAAGAAAAAACACGTGTCTCTTAGTTTTTTATACTCTATCACATATTTAGAGGAAAAAAAAATCGGAGGCGAACACCTAAAAAACATTCCCTGTGAGTTAAGAAAATTGAGTGTAAAATTCTCTCGGGTGACAGAAATTCCATTGTACAACAAATAATCCCATAAATAAAGACACGTACATTTTGAAAATATGTTAGCCACGCCAAAACGCGTGCAATCGCACCGACTAATATCGTAGTTACTTTCATGGTTTTTGGAAATGCAGACTTTTTTTTATCAATCGAAAGATAGATAAATTCCGCATCGAACGCACTTTGAAGTATAATCGCAGCCATATGCTCGAATGACAAACAACCAATATAGTTGTGTTCATCAATTATTTTTCTATATATAGTCAAGAGATCATCCGCCTATTTTAATTCGTTACCAAGATATTGCCGTTAAAAAGAAAACCTTGAATTAAGACTTGTTTATTTATAACTTGTTGAAAAATGCATATTTCATATAACGCCTTTGAATTTGGTAATGTACTTCTTAAACTTTTAAAATAAGTCAAAATCTATATGAAAATCGAAAACTCGATTTTAGGTGTCCCAGTTGGGAAAACTTAACTCACTGCTAATTATTTTTTGTCGGCCGAACACCGAAAGTTAGTCTAGTCGATGCCATTTTCGTGTGGAAAGTTGATTTTCCCGCACTATTGTGGTGAAATTTCAAGTGTGCGGAAAACGAAATATACGATACGAAATATACTATTGTGAACACTGTCTAGTACTTGACGTTACAAAAGCATGAAATTTGGTGTGAAGCTGCCCTTTGACACTACAAATTTTTTCAGAACGGGTGCCAAACATTTTTCAAATTTTTTTTTATCTACCGTATTTTCCAAACCAATTGGAATATTTGCCTTACATTTTTTCATTCGAGCGAGAGTGTTCACATTCATCCGAAATTCGTGGGAAATTTTGAAAAATCTTGAATATTAACAAAACGACATCCAGTTTTCTAGAAAATTAAAAATTTTAATTTTTCTCCAAAAATAGATGAGGTAGGAAAAAATGTATAAGAGCGAAGGTGTTCTATTTTGAAAATTTCACAAAAAGATTTCTTACCATTTTTCGATATTTTGCACCATTTTTTAAATATATGCATATATATAAATATACACTATTTTCCAAAAATGTCGGTTTTTGCTTTCTGTCACTTTTTTAGAAAAAAGTGAATTTATTTGAATTATTTGAATTTATTTTATTTTTTAGAAAAATGAACGCCATTTTCTTCATTTTTAATACTTTCGAAAATTTTAGCCGGATTTTGAAAGAGCCTGAATACCTTCGCCAGAATTAGAGATCAAAACTTCAATATCTTATTTAGTTAAAAAATGCGTCATTTAAAAAAAATAACAATATTTCGTGACAAAAAACTTGACTGAAGTTCTCTTTTCTCATAAGCTAGCTGTGAAGACACGAAATACAATGTTATTAAGTATTATTACTTCATTAACAGCTATCTTCACTTCGTCAAACACGGAGGGAAATATTTTCATAGGAAATATATGAGAAGAAATCTTGTTGTCAAATGACAATAGTGAGATGCATCTTTCGAAAAAATTGTATCAGTGAAAATATAATGAAAATAACTCCCTCAATGTTCCACTAAATGAAGTTAGTTGTTTATAGGAGTGAAAACTCCTAATAGATATATTAATCTAATTTGAATTTTCGAACTTATTGTCGAACGTGTGCTGCTATAGTCCACAGAGCTATTTATGGAGAAACTTTAGCAATTCACTGGAGCACACGTTGGCTCCAGATTTCGCGGTAATGGAAATCAGTCCATATGTTGGAACAAATTCTGAAGAAACTCATTGACAATCTGAGAACGGTTACAATAATGTAGAATGTGGTACATTTAGATTCAACGTAAGTTTTCCTCATTCAACTATTATTACAAAAGAGATGGCACACTTTCTCTCACAGTTCGTTTCGCTAATTTTCAGCTTGAAAAGTCGACGCCTAGTTATCAAACTTATATGAAAATGTATGTAACGTGACGAACTTTTAATCCCCTCAAATTTAACCTTATTCGCTGTTAACTTCTTAACTACTTAACCCATAAAGTTTTCGAAAAGGCAAAAAGTGTTGACACCCCGATATCTAAGGTAGATGGCCATGTAATCGTCAGTATACCGATGATCGTCATTTTACTTTTGAAATTTGACAAAGTAATAAAAAACAATTCGAATTGAAGTATTTTACAACTGATAGTACGACTTTGTAACATGGATTATAAAAAATTGTCAAAATCAATGATAATTTAATAAAATGTAAGATTATTTGTGTGCTGATTACTGAAACTGAGATACCGATTACTGGGGCATTTACCTGACTGCTTTACTCGAAATGTATAGAAATTATATTTCCCAAAACTCTGTAGCAGCTGTGAGGCGTAAAGTGTACAATTTGAGAGGTCCATTGTAGCAAAAGGGGTTCGATTCTCGGTTCGGAAAATGTATTATTAATTTTCATTATTATAATTCATAAATCAAAGTTAATTAGAATAGATTATGAAAGAGAAAGATTAAAGAAATCAATACCAACTCTGACGTCACAAAATGCATTGAAATTTCTATATATGGTGTGTTCCATGGCAAATCGGACGGGTTAAGGACTCCATGTTTCCGATTTACTTGAAATTTTAAGGATTGATAGAGTAACATAAATAATGAAGAAACCCAAGATTTGAGATTATTTTATGCATTATTTATAAAGTTATGGGATAAACAAAACAAAAATATGTTTTTGTTCTTTTTCAATTATTTAAAAACTGAAACAAGGAAAAGTTCTGAAAAAAATTACACGAACGTAGTAGTATTTTTTGGAAAAATTTTTACCCCAAATTTAATAATAAAAAAAATGTTTTTTTTCAAACAAATTGATTTTTTGAAAAAACGCCATCTTTGAAAAATCTAAAAAAATTCAAAGTGATAGCCTCAAGTATTACGCAAATTGTAGATATATAATTAAGGTGCGCACACGAAAATTGTGCGAAATATGAATTTTTTTGTAAAGTGATGCGCGTCGAATCACGATCTTCGATCGAAGGCGTCGAGCGCAAGTTCCACTAATGTTCTATTACTGTCTACTTTTTCGAGAACGTTATTATCAAAAAGAGATATGATTGTATATAAATTATCGAAAAAATAATTTTTTTTATTATCATGAAAATAAATTAGTTGGTAAAAAATCTACGAGAGTTTATTTTCAAAGAGCAGTTGACATGATTCGACAAAAAAGGAAGCATTGTTGTAATCCATACAAAAACAAAAACCGAAAGTGAATATTACGTGATTTTTCACTCTCGATACAAATTAAAATATAATGAAATCATCACGTGCTAATCTATAAATAATTTATCAAGCCTGAGCTCAAAATTCATTTTCCTCTTAATAAATTATACTCACAGATTCAAATGAAAGCAGTTTGAGGGCATTCCCAGAACATTTTTTCAATAAATTCAAAGATGTTAAAAAAAATGCACTCCTTTGCAACACATTCAGGATAAGAGTTATGAAAGATGAAGTTTTAGAAGAAGGATAGAAAATAATAAGATTTGTTCCTCCTAGTATTTATGTTTTATTTCTTAATTGTTAAAATTATCAGAAATCGGCGAATGACTCGCAAAATCTTCCTTCTCACGGCCTACAGGTACCTTCCGATTCCAAAAATCCCTCGAAGACAATAATATTGACGAAAAATCTGAGTCCTTGCGATTCCTCACATTTTCAGCAACGTACAATTCAAAAAATCGCTCTCCATACTTTCTGACGTAAAAAATTTGTTCGTGGATTTTTTACCAACTAATTTATTTTCATGATAATAAAAAAAATTATTTTTTTGATAATTTATATACAATCATAAAACTCATTACATTATTCATATGTTATGAGTATAAAGCGATAATGAAACAATTAATAATCACTTCTCATCACTTTTTGATAATAACGTTCTCGAAAAAGTAGACAGTAATAGAACATTAGTGGAACTTGCGCCCGACGCCGTCGATCGAAGATCGTGATTCTACGCGCATCACTTTACAAAAAATCCATATTTCTATCAGAAGTCATAAACAATTTGCCACATTAGCACCAAACTAGAAATGGGTCAAACATATTAGGACCCGACTCTGGCACCCTATTGATTTTCTGAATTGTTGACCTAAACCGTTTATGGAGTTTCTTCGAGTTAATTGCATTCAATTGATTCACCCACTTAACTAAAATGGGTTTTTTTTCATCAGACAAACTTCTACACATATCGAGTTGTAGCCATATTGACATTCCTGAACGTTAATATACTCACGATTTGGTCTAGCTTTCAAGTCGAACATTCCAATGCCAAGGATACCGACAGACGTAGGAATTATCAACATATAATCTGAATCATTCTTTAAGATATTTCAGCATGCAATTATATTCATTCATTAGGGAAAGAATTCTTTTTATTATTATAGCGCTGTTGTCCAGATTTTTATCCTCCCCGACCATGGTTAATGATCTTTCATCATCTTCTACGTCGAAAAAAATTTTCTGTAAGACAAACCAGACTCAAGCCTGGCAAGGTGGACTCGATCCTGTCCATTACTGGTTTTCTGTTACTTGCCAGGCTAGAGCAAGGTCAAGAAATTTCAGCACGATTTATGGTCTTTTATCATTTCTAATTCATCTCGAAAAGTTTTCGCTACCCAGACCAGGCCCAAACCTGGCAACTCCAGCTCAGCATTAATTATGGATTCGAATCTTGCCCTCGCCAAGCTGACGGATTATTATAGCGCTGTTGTCCATATTTTTATCCTCCACGACCTGGCCAAGGCCAGATTCGATGTTGCTGACAAAGTCAGGATCAGGTTAAGAAATTTTCACATGGTTAATGATCTTTCAGCATCTTCCACGTCGAAAAAAATTTTTCTGTAGGACAAACCAGGCTCAAGCCTGGCAAGCTGGACTCGATCCTGTCCATTACTGGTTTTCTGTTACTTGCCAGGCTAGAGCAAGGTCAAGAAATTTCTGCACGATTTATGGTCTTTTATCATTTCTAATTCATCTAGAAATGTTTTCGTTGCCCAGACCAGGCTCAAACCTGGCAAACCATATAGCTTTTGGCGTATATTGTTCATCCAAAGTTGGCTGCGGCCTGAATTATGGATTTCTGCAATGCCAACTGCCAGATTTTAACCTACCTTGACACGCGCAGACCTGGTTTGGGGATTGATCCCAGGCCAATACCATGTCGGAGATTTTCACAAAGAGATGCTTGGTAATTATATGAACCTTTTTTTATTGAAAGAAGAATTTTGTGCGAACGTCTAGACTAGGTTTTCATAGAACAATTTAACCGCAAAACAAGACAAGCAAAACCATACAGCTACAATATAGCATACCTTGAAAAGACAGGCATGACAAATTACAATTTGCAGCGGAAATTCTAGCTTCTGATGTTGAATTTCAAATGAGCTGAATTTAATTAATATGTATATCCAAATTGCTTGCTTCATTAAATTGATCTGAAGAAAGTCATTATGTAAGTGTAAAATATAGTGAAGAATATAATTGCAATCAAATTTGAAATAGTTTTTAAACCCCCGGGTTCTTCTCTTAGAATTTAGTACATATATTTCCTGGGAAAAATATCACTTTTGCATTTGGCTTGGTGCCCATTTCAAATTTTCTTTTACCGCAAATATAATAAATCTAGTAGTTGTAAGCTAGTAATCATATTGTATTGTACATTAGGAGGTGCAAAGGCAATAAATTTTTACTAATGTTTAAAAATTCAGTCCTTGACTGATAAGAGTCAGAAAATAGCTCGTTTTAGTTACTAAATACAAAAGTTGAAGATTTAAAAAAGATTTAAACTTTCCAGTTTTTACGAAACATATCTACTTTACTCCATTTCCGTTTACATCCCATCTTTTCTTCCTTTCTGGATCTCCTGACCTGGAAACTTGAGTCACAAAAAAGACGAGTTCCGGACAAATTTAGTAGATGAAACCTTTTGTCTTGTTTGCTTTTACTTTTGGGAATTTTTTTATTTGATTAATTCACTGGGTGTCATTTCACAGATATTATGTGTGAATTTGCATAGCATATATTTTGTTAAGAGCAGAAAAATGAGTTCGCAAACGTCACTTGAAAAACAATATATGGAGCATTATTTCTCAACTGCCCCCATCATCTTAAGATAGTTTTCATCCACGAAAATTAGACCTCAGGCAAAAATAGATAATTTTTTTTCAAGAATAGCAATATTATTATTGAAGGGCTATTTTGAAAGAGGAAAGATTATTTTACATGAAAAAAATTTGAAACACAGGAAAATAATTTTGCTAATTAATTTTATTTTTGACCCAACTTTTTTTCTTATCGCTTCTTATCAAATTTTAAAAAATTATGCGATTCTAATAAATCATGAATCATTTTTTCAGAGAAAAGATTTCCCACAATTTCACCGATTCTGATTTTTATAAATAAATTCTTTAATGGCTGAAACCATTAAAAAAAAATATTCCAAAACGAAATTTTTATAAACAAATTGCTGAATTTGATAATAATTTATTCATTTTCGAAAATTGGAAATGGTTAAGTTGTAGGGAATCTTTTTCTTGAAAGAGTGATTTGTAATTTATTGTAATAGTATTATTTTTTTAAATTTGGTAAAAAGCGATAAGAAAAAAGTTGGGGCAAAAATAGCCCAAAAAAATCTCCCAAAATAGCCCTTCAATAATAATATTGCTATTCTTGAAAGCAAAATTATTCCAAACTACAGGTAGTGGAATTGTTAGTCATAACGTCCGTACTGGTATTTTTAAATGGCATGTGTCTCTTTTTAGAAATTAGAATTGAATTTTCTATAAGTGGTTTCGAAAGGATTTATTATTCTTCCTATTCTGTCTTTGTAGGATTTGGTTGTAGAAAAAATAAGCTTTCTCTTAAAATTAGTGTAAAAAAATGAAAAGTGCTCGAATTATTAAAAAAAAACTTGAATGGACATTTAATTCAGTAATTCCTTTTTGAAAATGGAAAAATAATAAAAACTGGATGAAATAATATATAAGGGCGTAAAAAATTCATTCGAAATTACTAATAGAAAATTCGAATTTAGAAATTCGAGGGTAAACTACCATCAAGTAAGCAAACAAATTTTGAAAATATGAAGGCAATTGAAACACATGAATTAAGATGTTGGGGCAATTGAGAAATAGTGCCCCATAAATCGATTCCTGCAGAAAGAAAAACATTAAAAATTACTTAAAAATTTTAAAACACATATTTAAAAAAAAAATCAGGTATCAATAATCAGTGAATCTACGAATAAATTATTTCTAAATATTGTCAAAAATATTGATTAATTAAAAAATAATATAAAAATACTCATAAAATAAAAAAATAGGCTGATTTGAATTCAAAATTTAAGTTTCTCACTAATTGTGAGACGTGAATTTTTTTTATCACAATTCCACATGGTTCAAAAATACGATTTTGTTTCTCCTATTGAAAGAGTTGTTTCAGATGAGCACTTTTAAATCAGGAAAAGAACTTATGCACTGGAATGATTTTCTAAATCTGAATGAGTGAAAAGTCGGACAGTACTTTGTTTTGAAGAATTTTGTTATCAATTATTACAGCGAAACTTCGATTATGGAAACTGTTCGGGCATGGTGTATCCATAATCGGACAGAGTTATTTGTTTCCGCTCTTCGAGATGTGATTAATCACATCGAGTAAACAGACCGTACACTGGCGACGCTACCGCCTTATCGTATTCACAGCCGATTCTCTAAAACCAAGTTATCTAAAATCGGCGTTTGAGTATACTTGAATTTAAGTTATTTATTCAATAGTATTTATGCTTATTCTTAACCATGTACTACTATAATGTAAACTAATATTTATTACAGAATCAAATTAGTGACACATTTTCTACTGGTTCATATCTATAGAAATAAATGCACATAAAACCAAATAAACTTTTTCTGAGTGTTTTTAATTCACTCTAAAATAATGTTGTACTTGAACTCAAGAGTTAAGATAGGAAAAATGAATTCCCTTCATAAATGTTGAATACGGAGAAGAATTTGAAATTTTCTGTGAATTGAAGGAAAGTGTCTAGTTTTAAAAGTCAAAAGATTTCTGAAGGTTCCTGATCTCAGAAGCGAATTCCCGTCGGAACTAGGGATGAAAGAATTTCACAGCGGTTACCGATAAAAATGAACGACCGAGGTAAAGAATGTTGTATACACACGTCTACATATACATATATAGAAGTTCATCCTCATTTTCGATTGGTTCCCTGTATACGAAATAGAAGGGTGAGAATTCCTAGACTTCAACCCACTCAGACATTTTGACCCTGCATTCACATATTTGGATTCATGATCGCCTGTGTGTGAAAGATAAAAGCCATTTTCCGCCTGATTTCCAGTCGTACTCTGGAGTCTACCGAACGGAAAATTGAGACTAGATGAATTCACGTAACGATTCGACGAAAACCTACCCAACGACAAGAAACGAGCTTATTTCGTCGCTTCAATCTTCCTTGAAAAATGGAAACGAAGCTTTGATGTGTCATTAGACCGCAGCCAAATCCATGACGAACGGCGATATTTCTTGGAGACTTTTGTTTATTACACGACTTTCGATTTTATCATCCAGGTTGCCAGAGAAAATTGCTTGGATTCGATATTTTTATAGCTTTATTGGTGGATCACGAGTACTCGGGTTAAGGAAAAAGCAAAGAGGACAAATAATAAAAGGAAAATATATGTTGGATATTTCGTTTGATTTATTCCATCGAAATTTGTATGCATGGGACGCTTTTTTCTCCCTGACAATTTATCAGATGAATTGCAAATTTTTTACAGCCTGTTAACCTCCATAAAGTTTGATTATTGAATGCTTTAAATATAATTTTAATTTGAGTTAAGCAACCTATATGTTTATATTAGATACTAAAGTAACACTTAACAATAATTATAAAAAAGAATGTTGCCATAATTATATTAATAATCATTGAAAATTAATTAATTTCTGCTATAGATTCTCTGAAGCATTTTAAACGGAGTGCGTGTGATTCTATTATGACGCTACACTACCGTTAATCAAATTTTGCATCTAATGAGCACGAGTTAAAGGCAAATTGTTAATTTTATAGAAATATATTTCAAAGACGTCGATTTTCGATCATTTTTAAAAATATTAGTAGCTGAAAATAATTCAAATTTAAAGAAAAATGTTGATTTCGTTTTCAAGGTAAGTCTTTATAGTATTTTGCTAAATTATCCAGATATTTTTCAAAAATATTTCCTGAATTCTGCCGTAGGGTTAAATATGGTACAATAAAGGGATGAAATAAAAAATAAAGATTACACTCTGAAAATTTTTTTTTTAATTTTCCAATAAAGTATTGGAAGTAATTAACCAATATATGTTTTGAAATTTGTATATAAATTTTTATATAAATCATGTAGGAAATATTCAAGGTCGTGCTGAATATTGCGTGTCTGACTTTGAAGAATTCTAAGACTACACTTGAAAAATGTCGATACTGAAAAAAAATCGAATAGGGATCCAAACATTTCTTGTAAATCATTGAAATAATTCGATAGAAGATTATTTTTTCAATTTATTATTGAAAAATTGCATCACCTATGTACTGGAAAATTAAGATTTTTTTTACAGTGTACTTTATACACTATTTATAAAAATCAATCATATTAATACGTTTGTAAATATTTTTAAATTTTATTAAAATATGATGTCCATTGATTTTAAAAATCCCTGTAAGAAGCTACACATTTTTTTAATTTTACGACTTTTTTGTATCATTTTTGTTCCCAGCGTAGAATCCAGGAAAAAACATTCTAAAAATATCCTAAATATTCAACAAAATACTATACAGGCTTTTCTTTAAAATAAAATCAAAAACTTTCACAAATGTTATTATCGATTATTATCGAGAAAAAAATTTTAAATTGGTATTATAAAAATTAAGACACTTTAAGGGCATGTGGTACTTACGAAATTAGCAAATTTTATTGATTTCACGTTTCTACATGTATATGTCTAAAGTACATAAAATTATCTGTTCAAAATTTGGGATATGTTAAAGAAGATTTGGATTCAAAATCGAAAAAAAGGTCAATTGTAGCAAAATTTTTCGGTCCATTTTTATCTTCTCTAACATTTCACAAATTTTTGACAGAAAATTTTATGTATTTTGGGCACAAATGTCACGTCCCGTGACTATCATGTATGCGACTTAAAATATAAGAAATTTTTTCTCTTTCATGAAATTGTTTAATCCAATTCACAAGTAATCTGTGTGAAAATATATCGGAATCAATTTATTATATTTAATCATTATTAAGACAAATTTGGCTAAAATTTTGACATTTTAAAATGCTTTTAGGAACATGTATGCAAAAAAGCTTGGTAGAAAATATGTTATATAACAAAGATATATGTATTACAAATAGATAAATGTTTAATTGAAGCATGTATTGAATTATTTGAAAAATGAAATAAAGATACAAAAAAATAACAAATAAAAATATTTATATGTGTAATAAAGGTCATTTGATATCGTATTCACATTAGCTTATACCATTATGTATAATCTTCAGAGCTTTATTAAGAAAATAATGTTTAATCAAAATATGTTAGATTGTTTAAATTTAGGAATGCGAAATAATGTATGTGCACGAATACATATTAATAAATAAAATATTTATTCGTCTAATTATATCTTATTATCAAATTCACTTATATCAATATGTATGTAACTGATAATTTATAGACAATGTAATTTTGAATCAAAACATATGCGGAATTTTTAGATGAAAATGGAAATAAAACAAATTACGTATGTGTATGTATGTAGATTCATTCATAAAAAATAACAAGGCAAAGAAAAAATAATAAAATTAATGTGTGTTTATAATAGATGTTTCTCTTACATTTAAAATGAACGGCATTTCAATAAATCATGTCTAGATATATCGACACATTTATCAAATTATTGAGATTTATTCATTAATATGTAGGTTTTAGGGTTTTGCAAACAAGAATTTTGTAAACGCGACGTCTTACTAATCGAATTTTAATAAAAAAAAATTCAAAAACAAATCTCATAAAATTAAACTTTTTAGAAGATTCTAACCAATATTTTGTATTGTATTCATTTAGAATTATCTTTCTCCAAATATTTAAAACAATGTATTCATATATGTTGTAATCATATAAAATAGCTACATTGTATGAAATTTTTTGAATTTTAACCATCATGAATGTAATCATTATTAATTGTGCAAAATATGTCTATGTATTCAATGTATATGTAATAATATTCAATGTATCAAATTCAATGTATCCGAAAAAACATGATTATTAACCTATCAAATATCAATGTAAACCACGAACGATAAGAATAGACTCGAGTCATTTGAACGAAAATTTCAATCTCAACAAGAATTTTATTCGAAAACGAATGTTTAACTTAATTATTTCAAAAATTCAAACACGGTCATTGCATCCCCGTGTTTGAATTAAAGGGGGGAGGTGTCACGTCCTGTGACCAGTTACATGTATTTATTTATAATATTAAGATTTCATAATAAAAATTGCATGAAGAATATGTTTTGGAAAGTATTGATTGTACGAAATAGAATGTACGATAGCAAAATTGTAATAGAGAGAGAGAAATAGTAAATTTATAAACAGAGAACATTTATGAATGAAACATCGTAACCCTAATAAGGGTGTTAGCAAGGGAACCCCATCGGAATGTCCTAAGTACACAAGAATATGGACCGGCGCAGCAAAGGATAAAAATTAAAAAATGAATCATATCAAGGAAAAAAGGAACGTAGGGGAACCCAAGAGAAGGCCAAGTTGAAAATATGTTTCCCCTTTTCTTGATGTATGGAACTGGAAGTCAAGAAACTAGGTTTTCCACGCGCTAGGCAAGTAACCCTCATGGGAGTATTCGCCAGGGTAGATTTTTGCATAAAAACAGGTGCTTTCTTGCGAATCCGCCAGTTTTTCTTCAGATTTCGTCGAGTTCTTCAGTTCTTCTTCAGTTTCTCATCGCGGAGTCGGTCTCCCCAAAAAGGTCTTCGTCCAGTTCTTCGTCGGTTTTTGACTAAGTTCCATCGCGAAGTGGCTCTCTCAAAAAAGGGTCTTCTTCAGAGTTCATCACCGTGAGTGACTACCCTCCTGATTACTAATAACTAACTCAAGTTTGCAAGTGAAGATTTAGGAGTGCCTATTTATCGGTACGTTCCTCCTCAATACATATTTGGATTATCAGTGTAAAATTAAAAAGAAGAGACAACTCGCACCTCCAGTTCCAGTGGTTGGATCCAGGATACCAGGGTCCCAAGGACGGTTCCAAGCACAGTTCCAGTAGAATAAATAAAATAAGAAGTAAGTCTAATTTAACCAAAATCAGAAAGAATATTCTTAAAATTTCTCTCTCTCTCTCTCTCTCTCGCGTGTTTTTCTTATGTACAAGCAGTAAATAAAGGTTAATAATTGTAAATTCGTTGAATATTCATTTGTTGTTAGCTTCCCTCACCCTGGTTCGGTTTAGAAATTCTTTGGATTTCTTCACCGATCAAAAACGAGGGGACTTAAATTAATAATAGTAAAAGGTAAGTGACAGGACGTTACACAAACATGTAGAAAGTGGACCAAATTATTCACATGAACTTGCTCCTTTTCTCGAGTATCACATGCCCTTAATAATAGTGTTATGTCAGAAACGTAACAATTCTCTGATAAAACATTTCCTCTTTTTATGTAAAAATCAGAAGGATCCTCTCTAAGGAATAAGGAAAAAGTCAGTAAATAAATTCAATTAATAATCTAAAATACGTGTGTTAAAATAGAAATAATTTCGATCTTAAGGCCATGAACCAACCTCCCCACGTGACTAGATTCCTACTTTACCGGATTTCAGTTTATGTAACCCCATTTCTATTAGGTGTACAACTTTGCTTCGTCTTTGAGGCGATCCACGAATCGATGCATTTTTTGACTTCTTCATAAGAGCGGAAATGCTGATGAGCCGGCCCGTGTGCCATCGATCGGAACAAATGGTAGTCGGAAGGAGCAACGTCTGGAAATTACGATGGGTGGGGTAAGACCTCCCATTTCAGCGTTTTCAAGTATATCTTGACTGGTATTGCGACATGTGGCCAAGCATTGTCATGCTCAAGAATAACTTTGTCATGTCTCTCTTGGTACTGTGACCGTTTCTCCTTCGATGCTCGGCTAAAACGCATCAATTTCGCTCTATACCGATCCCCTTTGATGGTTTCACTCGGTTTCAACAGCTCATAATTAGAGTTCTTAAATTCTCGAGAATTTAAGTTCCAGTAATATATATAACCGAGAATATTACAGAATTTAAAGAATATAAGAGTATATAAAGGGAGTTTTGAGAATTTATGGTTCAACTAATTATTTATCAATATTTTGAGTATCTTTATAGTTAAATAAGAGGCGCTCACTTATAAAGGGTTTTCCAATAGGGGCATAACAATTTTATCTATGAATAAAACACAGAAATATTTGAGATGTTGAATTCAAATTTATTGTGGGTGTAGTGCAAGCATTACATTTTATGAATGAAATTCGATATCGGTCATATGACCACCACGAGCCCGTTTACAGCGGTCGATTCTTTGGACCCAATTTTCCTCCACTCTAGCACACATTTCGACCGGAACGTTGGCAATTTCGCGTTGGATGTTGTCTTTGAGGTTGTCTAAAGTTGCTGGCTTGTTGGCATAGACCAGTAAATTGATATGGCCCCATAAAAAAAAATCCAATGGCGTTAGATCGCCTGAACGAGGCGGCCATTCAACCGGACCATTTCTCGAGATAACACCTTCACCGAATTTGCCTTTCAATAAATCGATTGTGACGCCTGCTGTGTGGCTACTGGCATCGTCTTGTTGAAACCACATATCGTTGATGTCAAGTTAATCCAATTCTGGCCACAAATAATCTTCCAACATACACGAAAAACGAACTCGGCACTTTTCTCGCTCGCGACAGTGGCATCATGCGCCCAAAGTGTGCGTGCGTCTAACTGTCAAACTTTGGCGGGACAACGGCACCACTTGCTGCCGTTCCGCCAAAGTTTCAAATGATCAAGTGGCTTTAGTTCTTGAGTCAATTCAATCTTGAAAGCATGTATGCCAAGATCTTTTCGCATAATACGCCACAGTGTCGCTTCAGCGATGCCCAATTCTTGAGAACGACGTGGAATCGACTGATTTGGCTCATTTTGAATCAATGCACTTACGGCTGCGATTATTTCTTCGCTTCGAGCAATACGACGTCTTTTTGGCACCGGAACGTCCAATAGTGTAAATTTGGTCTGGAATTCATCCACTATAGCAGGCACAGCCTGTCGGGTGGGACGATTATTACGGCCGAATATTGGAGTAAGTGCTCTTAAAGTTGCGATCACCGACTGAGAATTTCGGTAGTAATTTTTAATAATTTCCAAACGTTGCTGGTTCGTGAACTTTACCATGATGAAAATGTTGACTTTAACTAACGTTTTGACATTGACAGTTCATTAAAAAAGTTTAAGGGTGCGTTCATATAAAGATACGTTATTGTTATGTCCCTATTGGAAAACCCTTTATAAATATATTTGTATGTAGAAGAACCTGAGAACAGTTTTACTGTTAATATATTAAAATTACATAATGTTAAAATTTGAGGTTACGTTCATTTTAAATTTAATATACTAAACACTAAAAATCTTAAATTAATATTATACTTGAATTTATATTGTCTATATAATTATAGAATATATATAACATCCTTCATTATGCAATAAAATATATATAATATACATATAATAATGATACTAAATCATATATTAATTTATCAAAATTCAAATTTTTAAGGAACAAAACAGTTTTTATTTTTCCTTGCATTTTCCGGGGTCGCTGCAGGTTACTGAATTTATAAATCGACAGAGAAAGTCAAGTATTGTAAAATTTCAAAAAATTACGGAATTTTTTTTTTATTCGAGAAATTATACTTCTAATCTAACCATTATAATTATAATTTAACAAATAAATTCCTTTATTAAGTCCCACTTATGTGAAGTAATTCCAATTTTAGTACAAAAATGTAAGATTTCCATACAATAATTTCCGCAATAATACTCTAAACTAAATTTTTGGAACATAACCTTTAATATTATACCCTTTTAGTTCTCGTTTTTCACTTTCTTCCGCGCAAATAAAATGCACATACAAAGTTTAAGAGATAATTTAATATTGCAGTATTAATTCATTTCCACTGTTTAACACATTTAACAAGCCAAAATAACAAAATTCTTATAATTTCTAAAAGAATTTATCCACCGGTTATATTCTTGGTAATATTCAAATTTTCGTTACCGTTCTCAAAGTAATATTACCGACTTAGAACTCTACTCATAATACACCACACCAAGCTGGTTCCACCAAATGCAGAGCATAACCTTGGCACCGTGAATAATAATCGGTCTAACCGTCGACGTGGAGGCATTTCCGACCATTTCCCATGATTTTCTGCGCTTGGGATTATCGTAGTAGACCCATTTTTCGTCGCCGGTCACAATACGATGTAATAATCCCTTCCGATTGTGTCTTTGAAGCAGCTGTTTACGACCAAAGAAACGCCGTTTAACATCTCTCGGCTTCTACTCGTACGGAACCCAATTTTCTTGCTTTTGAATCATTCCCATGACTTTGAGGCGTTTTGAAATGTTTTGTTGAGTCACTCCCAATGATTCTGCAAATTCTTCTTGTATTTGGCACGAGTCTTCAGCAAGTAATGCCTCCAATTCGGAATTTTCTCTTTTTTACCGCCATGCCGGTCCTCGACATTAAAATCACCGCTCTTGAAGCGTTGACACTACTTACGGAACGTTCTTTCACTAAGAGCAGCCTTGCCGTAAGTACTTGAGAGAATTCGATTTGCCTCAGCCGCAGTTTACTTCAAATGAAAGGAGAAAATCAAAACTTCCCGCAAATAACGAAAATTTGGCTCGGAAACTGACATCTTTGATCGAGAATAAATTTATGATGCAAACACAAATTCACTGGTGTGGTTCTGACGTTATGTAGACAGATGTCCAAGCTTACTGTGTGACATTTTTAATCTGCCTATTTCGACCAGCACTTACCGCTGCAGCCATCTAACGAAAAACGGCGGAAGCAAAATTGTACACCTAATATAAAATTAAGATAGGTAACTCGAAATTTGTAGAATTAAATAAAACACATTAATATGGGTCTATTTGGTCATAAATTTTTATAATTATAAAACAATTTCAAAGAAATTTTTGTTCTATAGTCTAAGTCCATTTCATTTACTTTCACAAATTTTCAACTTGTTATCTCATTTCTTACAGAAATAGAATTACACAAATTAGAGATGCTGGTAAGGTAGGAATCTAGTCGCGTGATCCGGTTGGTCCATAGCCTTAAGTAAGCAGCATGGGATGTTCATAATAACAGGTAATAGAGCTAAGGTTACTCGTATTTTGCCCTGGTTGAATTATTAATGAGTTCTGATTGAGTCCAGCCAGTTAAGTTGGTGAGTTGAATTTATCTTCATTGTTGATACTTCGAGCTGAGGCTCTTCTAAATTTTGTAGGTCAAATTCGATCCAATTGGTTCCAGTCAATTAAGTTGCTGGGTTGAATTAATCTTCGTTGAAACTTTAACTTGAATCTTTTCTCAGGTTTGGTAAGTAGATTCTATTACTCGCAGCACTTTGAATGACTTAGACTAAACTTGCCTTTCACTTTTACACTCAAGCCGGATAATAAGGGAACTGGGTTTAGGAGCTTCCTAGAATTAGTTTGATGATCGGCCAGATCGAGGGCTCGAAAGAGTGGTGATGTAAATAACTCGAAGTTGTTAAGTGCGGTAAGAAGAAAAGGTGCAGTACTACTTCGTCGTGTTCGCTTTAATTATACAGGTCACCATTTTATCTACTCTGGAACACCAGAAACGGATTGGATATACAAAGGTTTTTGAGGTCGCTGATTACGATGAGAGGGTCAGTTAACCTCCATCACGTGAGCTTCAAGGTCATTTGAAGGTCAAGTGTAGAAAAATGCGTAAGAAAAATCTGATAAATTCTTACTTATGTGTTTGAGGTCACTGAGTTCGAATCCAAGGTCAGTTAGTCTTGATTTAAGTTGAGTTGCAAATGATTTAAACCGATTAATTGTTATTATTTGTTATATTTGTGTCTCTGTTTATGAATTGGTTAATGAACTAAACTCCATATTGAATAATTCATTATATTTTTTTGAATACTTGGGCAGCTTCTACCTTTTTTGTAGGCACTGTATTTCCAAAAATAAATTCAAATCTTCATAAGCATTCAAAAAACAGACACAAATATAACAAACAAAAACAAGGAATCGGTTTAAATCATTTGCAACTCAACTTAAATCAAGACTAACTGACCTTGGATTCGAACTCAGTGACCTCAAACACATAAGTAAGAATTTTTCAAATTTTTCTTACGCATTTTTCTACACTTGACCTTCGAATGACCTAGAACCTCACGTGATGGAGGTTAACTGACCCTCTCATCGTAATCAGCGACCTCAAAAACCTTTGTATGTCCAATCCGTTTCTGGTGTTCCAGAGTAGATAAAATGTTGACCTGTGTTATCTACCATGACTGAAAAAGTTTTTGCGGACCTAATTTTTTTTATCTAAGGATCACCTGAATTTAAGGAGACAACACTTGAAATGACCCCTATTATCCGATTTGAGTGTATAAACTGTCGTCGAACTCGAGGGTAAAAATCTGGTCAAACTTTATTGAACTCGTAGTATAGAAGATGGTAAGACTGGATTGAACTGGACATTGAACTTTTTGCTTTTTATAGGATTTTGATAGGTCAACTATGCCGAGCTACATGTAGTGATAGTTAAATGCATGGATTAGTGCGTTGGTATGATAGGGTTTCATTAACCTTCTCTTTTAGTCAATTTGATATCTTGTGTGGGTATTATAACGATACATGATAATACCATCTTGATCGTTTTATTGATGCTTTGATTTTCTTGTATTTCGCGTCAATAGTCGCGGGACGTGACACATGGTAATGTTATATTAATCCCTTTATTGACCTTCTTGTATCTCGAGTTGATGAAGTAGCCGGACGTGACAATAGCTTAAACAACAAGTAAACCTATAACTTTCGACGGTGGTGTAATTTATTCCGGTAAAATAATTTTATTTAGCTCAAATAATATCTTTTTGAAAATTTAGAAAATATAATAGAAAACAATAAAGAACCTCTATCAATTTCCTTTTAGTAAAAATTTAGGAAATTTTTTTCTGAAAAAATAAAAGTGGTAAAGTTATTTGTAAAATGTGTAGTCAAACTTTTTCTGAAATGAAACTGACTTGTATTTACTGAATTTTTAAAAGAATACTTTACGAACTAAAAAGTCGTCTTACGGGAATTTTCACAAGAATTTAATCATGCGATATAGTTGGTCCACGTCATAATCCTTCATGTGCTTTTTTGTCTTCTTTTAATTAATTTTTATGCGCATTGTAATTTAGATAAAAATCCCAAATTAAACAAAACTTGTTTGTGTTAAATATAAAAATCATTGATCTAATTAATTCGTTGCCTTAAATTTGAATTATCTTTCTGCGAAGTAAGTTATTAGTTAATAATAGTAAGTAAGTTATATAAGTTATCGTGTTTGTACTCAGAAAAAGAATGGAATTTATATTTAGCTTTCTTAAACATTTTTACGACTCTACAAAATCAATAAAAAATTTCATGTATTGAATTAAGAGAAGTTGTTTTTCAACCAGTCAAAATGATACATATTTTGTGCGTATAGTTTATACTGAAATCACAATAATGTAAAGAATGTGTGTCAAAACGTATTTTTAGCAGAAGTAGTGTCTTTTCAAAACATAGGATGTGGAAAAGTCAATGACAGTTGTAGATCATCTGTCTTTTTAGACTATATTCAGAATTCGTAGAAATCATGGCTATGTGATCTCTTAATTATTTTAAGCCTGCAAAACAGTACGTTTTTTACTCGTGATTATTTTCAAACATTCATGACCAAACCTTGTACACTTAATATTTTTCGGTCTCCTCTTTCGATTTATGAAGTCAAAATTACATTACCGTGCACTGGAAAACCAATATGGCGGATTTTATTTAAAAAATTACCGAAAATTTGAAATTTTTTATTTATTACTTTTTTTTCAAATGGATAAAGCATATTGATCTATTTCAAACTATGGACAAAGATGGACAAAATAGTTGTAGTTTATGAAAAATATTTTTTGGCCCAGTTCCCTATATTTTATCTTTTCCAAAATGGCGGAAAATTATGGAAATTTGGAAAAATACGCGTTTTTTCATAACATTTCTAAGATAATTGGATAATACACGGAATTTTACTGGTCAAATTGTCAAATTTTAATTGATATATTATGTACAGACCTCTTCTAGTATATGTAATGACCTGATTAATGGCGGATTCAATATGGCGCTTGGAGAACTTGGGAAATACCGAGTTTTTTCAAGATTATCGTTGATGAAAATTCCTGAACCTTTATTAAATTCATTTTTCCTATGTTTCTTGGCACAGTATATGAAAATCCGGTGACAGTGTTAGAAAATTCAAAATGGCGGATCCAATATGGCGGTCCAAATATTGAAGATTTAATGATATGTTAATGAAAAAAATATTTTCGTATTTTATGTAAAATTTGTGATCAAAAATGTTTCTAGCCATTTTTTTGATTGAGAGCGCTGATTCAGCGTAAAAAATTCGTAAAGTTCTGAATTTATATTTCACGATCTGCTGTTTGCTGTAGCTTTCTTACTATAAACGATAATCTGCTATGAAAAAATAAAACAAATTATTATACAGAATTATATCGCCCGTTCGCCGTTTCATATAAACGTTTGCCAACACTTACCACGTGAAGGTGGGCGGTCAAGAGTTTCTTTTATAGTTTTTTTCTTAATTTTTTGGATTTTATAATTTTTTTGTAATTTTTAAAATTTTATGTTTTTTTTTTGTATATTTTTGCCTATTTTTTTATAATTTTTCAAATTGTACGTACTTTTATATTTCCCATAACTTTGCTACTCTGGAACTCAAGCGTTGGAGAATGTGTCATCAACGATAATCTTGAAAAAACTCGGTATTTCCAGTGCCATATTGAATCCGCCATTAATCAAGTCATTACATATACTAGAAGAGGTCTGTACATAATATATCGATCAAAATTTGACAATTTGATCAATAAAATTCCGTGTATTATCCAATTATCTTAGAAATGTCATGAAAAAACACGTATTTTTCCAAATTTCCATAATTTTCCGTCATTTTGGAAAAGATAAAACATAAGGAGCTGGACCAAAAAATATTTTTCATAAACTACAACTATTTTATCCACCTTTGTCCATAGTTAAAAATAGATCAATATGCTTTATCCATTTGAAAAAAAAATAATGAATACAAAATTTCAAATTTTCGCAACTTTTTTTAATAAAATCCGCCATATTGGTTTTCCAGTGCTCGATAATGTAATTTTGACTTCATAAATCGAAAGAGGAGACCCAAAAACATTATGTATACAAGGTTTGGTCATGATATATTCCTTTTTTCGCTTTGGCAACAAGAAACAAAAATGAGTTAAAAAGTCTGTGATTTTGGGCGTTAATGGGTTAAACAAATTCTTCAAAAGATATATAATAATTAACGAGGATTTCAGAAATATAAAAAAAATCGAATTATCGATTGAAAAATACAATCATATCTCAGTTTACATGACTCGCTGCAGCATTATCTATTCGGAGCAACAGCTGTCCCATAATTGTGGGAGAGCAGTTAGTCCACAAAAAATTAAACCTGCTGTCCTATAAAGAGCGCTGCAGTCTCCCTCCAGACTAGCGACGCAGCAGCACTAGAGGTAGTGCAGCATCTCTACCAAATTAATTTCCGTGTGGCATATGGTTTATTCATATTTTAAAATAATACAAATTTTTTATTTTTTTATTTTCATTAATCAAAATGGCCGATGTACACTACATTCTTCTGGGAAGTTCGCAGCGAGACTTCTCGATCTGCGGACATTGTAGTGTGGCGTCCTAAGTTTTAAATTATAATATATTGTAACTTTTATTTTATTATTATCGCGGGAAATACGGGACACGGGAGAAGAAATAAGAGTTAAATTCTTTTTATATAATAGACAGCAAAATTTAATATAGTCCTAAAATATACGATTTCTCTTTACACAAGGATAGGAGCAAAATTATGATTTCACATAATAATTAAAAATCAAAACAGAGAAATCGTCCTATGCTAATTAAAAGACTCACTCGCAGGTGATCAGCCTGGAGTGCCTAACAGTTATATAAAAATTCGACTTTGTAAATACCCAATGTACTTGGATTTTCTAAATAATATAAAATAGTCCTTGATATAGTTTTACATTTAGTCTTTGGTCATCGCGGGACCCCAGGTTTATGGCTCGATATAATATGATTTTGAGGTTTTAACGTCGTGGCTCGATATAATGCAATTCTGTCCAAGGTCTCCTTCAGCCAATAATCGCCACAAGCAGGCAGGAGCTTCAAGATCTTTACTTGTGAATAGTATTCACGAGTGAAGGCGCTCGAAGACCCCCTTGGGTGGATGAGAGCACCAGACTCAGATAACGGCAAAAAACCCTTATCCTGCCCACTGCACCTCAACCGCGAGCCGAATCAGGACTCAGCTAAGGACAGAAAATCCTTAGCCCGCCCGAGAACGTCTCAGAGAATAAATCAGGACTCACCTAAAGGCAGAAAACCTTTAGACTGCCCCGAGTGTATTCTCAGGCTGCTTGCGGCTCGATTAAGAGCCGCCGGAATGCTTTTTCCCGACACAGCATCCCGCTTTTATATTCGCGGGTCCATTCTCCCACCGCGGTTCCGTTCTCCCACCGCGGTTCCTTGGTCGTGGGTGGGAGATGCTGCGTCTGCGCTTGGCGACCGCGCCTAGGTGCTGGCTACCCCGCTCGTTGGCAGACTCGGCGGTGTTGCTGGTTGCCTTTCTGCAGGGGCGAGATGTGTACGGTTACAATATATTTCCTATCTAAAGTCTAGAGCCAATTACCCCAACTATGTTCCTCTGTTTATTGTTAAAATTAACAATTAACCGGGTAGACAAGCCAAATGAATCAAATTACAATTGATGTTAATAATAATTTATTATTAAAAAATACACACTTTATTTTGACCCAAGCGACTTTTAGTTGTTGCTTGCAGGCTGTTTTCCTTTGGTTGGTCGAGTCTGATTGGTCCAACCTTAAAGCAAAACACACCGTGAGTCTAAAGGGCTTAAAAAGAAAAGAGAAAAGAGAACTTTAATAGAAACAATGTTATTTTGACTTACAGGTTGTTCTTGATGAGGCCGGAGGCCTCTTGAAAACGATAATCCTTCAGGTTCTGTTGATCCTCTGGTAATCGGGTACCTCCCCTAAATACCCTTGTTGACCAACAGTGGCAGGTTAATCCTTCGTTTAATGGGTATCCTTGATTTGATACCTCGATGACAATGGCACTAAATCCAACGTTATAGAAATTCACTCCGTCGTTAATAGATTAGTTTTCCCGAGCACGTGGAAATTACGGCCACAAAGATTTATTACGGTACGGCGACGAAAAACCGGTTCTAGTGATGTTGCTCGATCTTATGCTCCCTTAGACTGCGGCTTAGGCCTTGCAGCCTGGCTTATATTGTCGTCTGTAGTTTCAACTCGTAGGTAGAAAGTATGGGAATTTGAGTTCCATGGTTTCAATAGCTTTTTCGAAGTCCATTAGAATCTTAGGTGTCAGTGTGTTGAGTTGAGACTATGGGCCAGTTTGCTGGTGTGCTACGTTGGTGAGCTTAGGGACTCACACCGATTTACCAAGTCTGTGTGGGTCATGCTTTCGTGGTGTGGGTGTACTCACATCTTCTCAAGGGCTGTGTAAACCCGTGCCACCAGGTTTTTAGGTAGACTTAGTCGCAAGGGTCAGTGACATTGTTTGTATACATAGCTAAGTAATAGAGTAATTAGAATACAATTGTTGTACATAAATGTTGCTTATGATTTGTTTATAATTCTATTAGTCTTTATATTTGATCGTTGATTATCATCAAATAAGAATATTAACAATAATGATAATTATTATAAACATTATTATTATAAAATTTGAAGTAACATTATTGTTATATAATATTTGTTGCAACTTTTAATAACAATATGAAATAATTATAATAATAGTAATTGATAATTATTGCAAATACAAAAATTGAAGTAACATTGTTATTATTTAATATTTGTTGCATTTTGACAATTATTCTTAATAACAATATAAAATATTAATAATAATTTTAAATACAAAGGTTGAAGTAATATTGTTGTTATATAACATTTGTTGCATTTCGTTAATTGATATTATTAACAATAGTAATAATAATAGTTAATAATAATAAAAGGTAATATTTGTTGTAATTAATATTTTATCAATAAAATCAATTTTTTATTGATATTAAGTTAATAGTAGCAGTGAAATTATTTATAAAAACAATTAGATGTATCTAGCAACAATATTTATAACAACAATAAAACGTGTTATAGGATATAATGGCATAATAGTATTATATAATTATAATATGTAATATAACTGTCATGGATACGTGACAGTAGCCTTGGTTCTATTGATCTGAAAATAAAAACCCAAATTCTTATGATTATTAATTCATATTTTGTAGATGTACCTAAAAAAAATGAAAAAAAAATCGGGAATGAAACAGTTTATAAAAATAATTTGAATTTTTGACCAAATTTTTCGATTATTTTACCTTTGATAAAATAATTTTGTCAAAAAACTTTTGGAAATATGTAGGTTCACATAGAAAGTAATATCATTGAAAAGATGTGTGCAAAAATCCAGGGGGATCGGTAAATAACTTTTTGAGTTATAGTGCCAGCCGATTTGAAAAGTATAGTTTTGACAAAAACGCGGTTAAAGTTTGTTCACATAAAAATCCAATGCTTGTAGTGAAAAGATCGATTTTTGCCCCACTTTACAAGCATGAAAAAGAGGCAAATCCATACCTGCTTGGAAAAGTAGTACATTGTTAACCAAGTGGGGGATCTAGGAGATTCCCATCGAGCATGAAGTTTCCGCGCGAATGCGGTAATCATGCGAGTTGAGATCGATTGATGGAACCACGACATCAATAAGTACTTGGCATTTCTCTCACGCAGGGCACGGTGAACTAACAATTGAGGTTGGAATTCGAATATTTCAAAACTTTCCCGTCACTAGTGTGCAAAAGTAAGTTTTATCATATGAACCGGGTACCAAAGACAATTATTTATAATTTGAAGCATTTGAAATCTTTCTGTGGAAAGAAAGACGCTTTCGACTCCATCGGGATTCGAGCCTGGGTCTTGCGATTGTCGGTCAACTGCTCTAATAGAAAGATTTCAAATTCTTTAAATTTAAATTTATTTGCATTATTACGATATCAAAGTTTGGAATTGTCATCGAGGACACCTTTCGGTAACGTATCCTATCTGATACGCGACTAATGATCCTCCAATAACATAGGTAGCGGAAAAAAATTACGAACTCAATCCCCTAATTTGATATCATTTACAGCCGTAAGGCAGTGCCACTAGGCGATACAAACAGGTTTTCCTATGGAGAAGAAGATGTCGAACGCCTACGTAGCTCAGTTGGTTAGAGCAGTTGACCAGCAATCGGAAGACCCGTGCTCGAATTCCAACGCAATCGAAAGCGTCTCTTTTTCCACAGAAAGATTCCAAAATCTGTAAATTATTTGAAATTTTTACAAAATTATATTATAGTTATACATTTGTACTTATTTTATATTATAGACATTTTCAAAGAAAGATTTTTATTAATACGTAATTTGAATTCGCTCGCCAAAAGCAGCCAATAAGTGTTTAATGCCTGACGCAAGCGCAGTAAAATCATGTCCGCGGATGGGAGTCCCGGGCGAACGGATGACGGAAGAGTCGTACGCGACATTAAGCTGGAACCAACTGCCCGCGAAGTTTAAAGCCGAAAGGCGGATCCGCGGGCGATGTACTGGTTCGAAAGAGGAGTTTTTTTTGGTTTTAACAGGTATACATAGACCCGTCCTAGGAGAGTCCTGTACAACGTCTATAAAAGATTACGCCATTTTTCCTCTTCATTAAAGAAAAAAAAACAAAAAGCGCAGTAAAATCAGGCCACAATTGGGGCCACTGCCCAGGTGAAGAGGACTATTCGATGACGTAGAGTTTACCTAACCTCTTTCTCGTCATATCTTAGTTTCCCTCTACTTTTTTCGCAATGGTGGGGATTTCCGAGTGAACTCCGGGGCTCGTGCCTTTTTCGAGTTGTTACATTTAGCAAGAAGCCACAAACAAGAAGAAGAAGAGGACGAGGAGGAGCTGTTACATGAGCCTAAGTTGTGACCTCGCTGAGCTATCTTTAAAATAATAAGTCTGGGTTAATGGTAATGCCCCAAGAGTAGAATCTGTCGCTGAAAAATTTCTTCCACCTGAGTACAGGCCTCTAACGCACGCTTAAACGGAACCGATTGTTATAGTTTTACAAAGCTACCAGCATAGAAAAAGAGCGAACTATCATTGATTTTTTGTCCAAGTACGATTAACAACTTGATAAGATTAGGAAGAAAGGAAAAAAGAATCGATAGGATTGAGCTACCAGTACTTCTCAAGGGCCCATCGACACATCCATCAACCCACGTAAGATAAGTAGAATTCAGACATTTTTACAGAACTCAACGATTTATTGCAAATTTCTACAAAACGTCACAATTTTAAGGTTATATTTTATAGAAACTTATTTTATTTTAATTTTAAAAAAACATTTCCATGGAAAATGAGTGTATACTCAGAGACTTTTCGTTAGAGTAAATGATAAAAATTAATGGAAATTTAGTATAATATTATTTTAAAATGAGAAAAGCCGAGGTTTTATTACACTTATTCATATTATGGCATCCAAATTCAATATAGTCATAACAGTCTTTAAAACGTGTAGAAGAAAAATTAGTATTTTAAATACCAAATATTATGAATCTCCATTCGAAAAATTAAGAGTACGAAAACATGATATTATGATTACTATGTTGTCTAAAAATAATCCTAATAAGTCGAACAATAAATAGCCGAGAGGCTTTAGGCGTTAGGAATGCGTTTAATTATATAGATGTAGGTAGGTTAGAGGGTTCGAATCCAAATGCAATTATGGAATTTTTAATTCAAGCGTGCGATTACAAATAATGTATCATTGTGTAACTTAAATATCTGAACCTGAATAAGGTATTATTGTAATATAATAATATCTGTGTCTATGTTTTCACTGGAACCTCTCCCCTCTTTTTGGCACCGAACCCCCTCTTTCTTTCCTTTGTTTTGCACGCGTTAGAAAACTTTAAGGAGGGAGCCTCATGTAAACGACTATTCTTTTGATAATTTTATCCAGAAAAATTTGAACATTTGAAGAGTGGACATTCAAAAGGGCGTAACCCACATTTCTGAAATTTTACACGGCGGCACAAAAACGTTCCCATTTCGACAATTTTTAACCGAAAAATCTGCAACTCGGATATGTTGCAAATTACATAAGGAAATGTCGAAACCCGTGAGGCGGTTGATTTAAAATTGATACTTCGGTAGATATTCGCCCGTAAAGTTATGCCAGGGCGTAACTCGATGTGTATCGGCAATCAAAAGGGCGTATCTCGTCTCGGCCCTCGCGTTGTTTCTTTTCTGTCGCGGGTAATTAATGAGAAAATTCATATAAATTTTCGGTTTTTTCTTTATTCTTCACACGTATTGTCAAAATGCTTCTCAATTTTTAAAAAGTCAAGTGAAAAAATTGGTTTTTTAGATTTAATTTATTTTATTTATTTTATTATTTTTTAATTATAATACATCAAAATGTGCACGAGGATATGAGCAACAATACCTTTTTGTGAAAAAACTGGTTTTTTCAAAAACACAACACATTTTATTGCAAAATTCGACGAGCGTCCATGTCGCACACGCACGCAATCGGTGGTAGGACACAGATAGACGCAAATAAACCGGAATTTCTCAGGAAGCTGATGTCGTACAAGGTTTACACTACTCGGTAACGACGCTAGATACCACAATCTGTACAAAAATAATGAAACAACCTGACGCTCAAAAAAAAAAAACCCGGATTTCCCATAAGAGCTAATGTTGGGATACGCCCTTTTGATCGCCAGTACACTTCGAGATACAGATTTTTGATTTCCAAGTCGAAAATAAAAATATTTCCGATTGGAAAAAAAAAAATCGTTTGCGCTATTGTATTGGCATTAACCTCAAGAATTTTTGTAGCTAAAAAAACGATTTTTGAAAAATCGTGGGTTACGCCCTTTTGAATGTCCACTCTTCATTTATCAAATCAAAATAAATTACATGATAATATTGACCATACAAAGTATTTGAAATTTTTGTTTATAGTTGAAAAAATCCAAAATGGCGGAGCTTCAGTTGCTCGAAGTCGGCTCCTTCAATTTGCGCCGGGGGACGCCCAGGTCCTTGTAATTGACTTAAATCAATGAATCAAATTTTTTATTAAAGTTAGTCCTTCCGTTTCGAATGAACCTAAATATAGCAAAAAAAATAATTCGAAATTTGGGGACATTTTTAAAAAAATGACCTTTTTTTATTATAAATAAATAGATAAAAACAATATTTATTAAAACAATTTTAATGTATATTTAGGTTCATTCGATGGCCAGTAAGTTAAAGAATATCTACAAAATTTCAAGTCGATAGGTTCATTACTTTTGAGCTACATTCCCGGCACGTAAAAAGTAACGATTTGAGAAAAACGCGTTTAAACTTTTCGGTCTTGCTCTCGGTACCTTTGAAGCATATCACTTTGGTGACTTCTTAGGGACCTTTAGAACTTACTCTTGGGTTTAAAACTTTGGAGATACATTCTTGAGATAGTAAATAAATTTTTGAAGTAATAAAAAAAATGCAAAAAATTTAATTTCACGTGAGGCTCCCCCCATAATATAGTGAATTTTAAATTCTTGTAGGTTTCATAACAGTTAGAAAAACATATATTCCATTTATTCGAACGAAGATATTAACTTTACCGCTTCAAAACCACTATATTAATTTCTGATACGTAAAGCCTGTTTGTGCCTTATTTTTAAACGATATTCTAAAATATAATTCATTTTTATGATTTACTCTAAAGAAAAATCCCTCAGTGTAGAGCTTCCTCGTGTAAAATTAATTTTTGAAGATTATGAGATAAAACCTTTTTTACCACTGACAAAATGGAACGTTCTTGAATTTTCCGAAAACACGAACTTTGTTTTTAATTTAAATAATTTGAAATCTTTCTGTGGAAACAAAGACGCTTACGAGTTGACCGTCTCGATTTAAAGCCAAACTTTGGCTCCCGACTGTCTGACTCTGAACTTCGGCGAAGCTGCACTTGGCATGACTCATGATTCATGCTTACACTTATTCTCGCCTACACTCGTTCTAACGCACAGTACATATATATTTATTCTCAAGTCGAGCAACCACAAGTAAGAGAAAATGTAATCTTCGTATTTTTCTTGACTTTTCTAAAACAGCAGTTCTCACTGCGTATATATTCTTATATGCAAATATTCCCTAGCCTATAAAACATTTAGCACATTACGCAAACGTCTGCAATACTACCTTGCAAATATTTTGAGAATAATTCTCTTCACCATTTTCGTTTTCACAAAGTATATACCAATCGTTGAAATCTAAAATTAAAGTCCGTTTTTTTAAGTAGTTTAGATTCTTGAATTAAACTAATGTTACGTTGTAACAAACGTTGTTTTACGGTTACATTTTATTATTCATCCTTTATGTGAATTGTATCTTAGGAAAAACCCAAGTAGAAGGATTCCAATCCTAAGCTCAATAGAGACAAGGTTAAAATATACCTTCACAAACGGACTTTTTCTTTTGTAACGGTCCGGTCCCTTAAACTGTTGGGGACTGGACTTTCCGTAGTTATAGTGTCCATCGACGATCCTTTATTGTTTTGATCCTGTCGTCGAACATAAACACATTTTTCCCACCATCCCTTCCTCTAAGAGACACGGTTGTCTCCACCCTTCAACTAGAACCAATAGAATTACACCTCACACTAAGTTGCAAAATTTTCCATTTTCTTGACATCTCTGTACTTCGAGCATAAATTCATTCTAATTCTAACAACCAACGCTACAACATCGCCTACGAATTATATATCGGGCCGAACTACCACTGTACAATTATAGAAGTTTATTTCAATGTTTAAATTCAAATGTTTGTGTGTAATAAATTAATACAGTTTTAAGACCACAACAAAGTGACTAATTTTTTCCTAATACTGTCGTTACGCTCAAACAACTAATATCATTTTAAATTCTAATTAGACAGTTGGGATGAACTCAAAAGTTCAGCCCTACAATTTCTTTGAAACTGCATATACTTACCTATTTTGACGTTGAAATTACGATCATCGTGATGGTAATTGGCGCAAATTTTAGTTTCATGATAAAAATCATGTATTCTCACATTTACCTTGGAAAATAGTGAATAATTTTTTTTAAAGTTATAGATTCTATCGAAATTTATGTTTTAAGTTCCATCTATTTTTTTCGTGCGAGTGATAATTTTCAAGAGAAACGTGGATGATGTTAAAAAGTAACAAGGGTGGGGGTAGTAGGCAGGTCATTCTTCCACGTCAGTACTTAAGGTAGTTTTCATCCACGAAAATTATACCTCAGGCAAAAATAGATAATTTTGCTTTCAAGAATAGCAATATTATTATTAAACGGCTACTTTGGAAGAGAAAAGATTAATTTCCATGAAAAAAATTTGAAATACAGAAATAGTATATTACATTACAAGGGGCGAAACAGAGCGATTGCATGAGTGTGAAGTTTGCTGCCCGAGTGAAACGAGGGCTGCAATCACACACGGAGAAAAATAGTTGAAGTAATTTTACTCAACTCTGTCGATTAAACTTGGGACATAAGGACATTTGAACATCTATTAAATCCTAGTCGGGTAAAATGAATTTGATATATACCTAATTCACCCAAAGTGAATAACAATAAGCGTTACATAGGGAATAGTAAGGAGTTGAGTAAAACGTCATCGACGACAGGGCACCAACATGAGTCAGTGGGTTAACATGAAATGTATAAGTATATCACCGACGCTTGAGGTGCTTCAAACCGTAGTTGGGTAAAATGAGCATCGGGCGTATTATTTGAACTGGCAATGGTATGGTTCTCTCAAATAAAAAAAAATTCTTACCTCGAGCCTGCCAATAGTCATCCGGTACATACATAAACAAATTACAAATACATTCACACCATTCAAACGTAGCCAATCACATTTCAAATTACAAATACACTTAAACATACAGCCTTACATATATAAACCTTATAACTACACTTATATATACAAGGTGCGTTCCAAAATAAACGAGACTTTGTCAAATTAGCTATTTATAGTGGCTCTATCTTCTGATGGGAGTAGGAGTTGGAAAGGTACATCCTTCACTGACGTTCTGTCAAAATTTCATGACCAACGGACAATTAGAAGCCGAGTTATTGCTTTATAAGGGACAGTGTGTTTATAGCATCGGTCGTAAAATGAACTTCGGACAAAGAGCGAATATTAAGTTTTGTTTGAAACTTGGTAAAACTTTTACTGAAAGGTTTGAATTAATGAAACAAGTGTATGGTGACAATTGTTTATTCCGTGCCAGAATCCATGAGTGGTTTAAACGATTCAAAGAAGGTCGTGAAGACATCAAGGACGACGAACATCCCGGTCAGGAAAATTTATAAAAAATGAGCCAAAATCTTCTTTGCGATACATGGCAATGGAATTAAACATGTCAAAAGATTCAATTCATCGCATTTTGACCGAAAATTCGCCGTGTGAGGCCGCAATACCGTGAAAATGGCAGTTGGCGCCTTTTGCACGATAATGCGCCGGCCCATCGTTCAACGCTTATCACTGATTTTTTGACCAAAAATCACATTTTATCCGTCAACCACTCACCGTATTCGCCTGATATGGCTCCCTGGGACTTCTACCTATTGGGAAAATTGCATTTGGCCATAAAAGGAAAACGTTTTGCGTCCGTAGAGGCCATCCAAAAGGCTTGTACCGACATCCTGAAGGACATTCCGGTCAATGACCTGAAACACTCTTTCGAAAAGCTTTTGGTTCGCGCAAAACAGTGTATCGAGGCCGGAGGGGACTATTTTGAATAAATAAACTCGAATTTATCAGAACAAAGCTCCTGTCGTTTCTATTTTAGCTCAGTCTCGTTTATTTTGGAACGCACCTTGAAGTACGATACGCTTTCGTCAAATCACGCACACGCTCGCTTACAATGCTGAGATATAAAACTTGGAACTTTGTTATATAGTGACTGCATGAGTTATTCAGAGCTTGTGAGAGTAAGTGCCGTCAATAAAATTTTTTAGCCTTACTCAAGTAAAAATAAATCAACTTTTTTCATAAATGATTAATAAAAAATTTTAAAAAATTTAATAATATAATTAATCAATTATTATAAGTATGATTATTGATATATATAATATAATTATTAAATTACATTTAGTATAGATTTTTATTATAATGATGTATGAAGTTTAGTGAAACTAAATTTTCAAATGTACATTAAAAAATTGCATTATGTTGAGAAGTATCTTGTATAAAAACATTTAAAAGAAGGTTCTTTTATTTTCTTTGTTTTATATTTTCAAAATATGGATTTTACATTTGCGAATTCCAAATTATTATTCTGCCTGAGTAATTTATGTGATATTTCATATTTTATGTAATACACTTATCGACTTTTTTTTGTTTAAATTTACATAATATCAATTTAATTTTAAGAATTTAAGTTTTTGAAATTAAAAATTTTTTATATGTGCCCAAGGCGCAGATTACTTCCATTCGTTCCTGCGTGAATAGATGTAGCTGATGGAATAAATCTTGCGATTCACGGTTTACTCAACTCTCGATTCAATAATAATAAATAAAAATATCATAAAAGATTGGTATTTTATAGTTATACTACGACTAATAATATATATATTTAAACATTTTTAATTCACGCTTTCATACTTCACCCTACACTTCTGAATTTTATTCAACTTTGATTCATTTTCGAACATTTAATATATCACAAATAAATACAGTGATACTAAATAACTTCTAACTTGTCCTTATGTCCCAAATTTGATCGGAAGTTGAGTAAAATTACTTCAACTGCTTTTCTCCGTGCACGTAATGCTTTCGCTGTGTTTTGTTTCGAGTAATGTATACTATTTTTCATAGTAACTCTTTTGAGAATCTGATTGGATGTAACTGTGGAGCGGGTTGAAACAGCGACTTTCAACCCGCTCTACAGGTACCGAAAATCGGATTTCCAAAGGAGGCGCTATGAAAAATAATTTTATTAATAAATTTTATTTTTGCCCCAACTTTTTTTCTTATCGCTTCTTACCAAATTTTAAAAACTTATGCGATTTTAATAAATTACAAATCACTTTTCCAAGAAAAAGATTCCCTACAACTTAACCATTTCCAATTTTCGAAAATAAATAAATTATTACCAAATTCAGCAATTTGTTTATAAAAATTTCGTTTTGGAATATGTTTTTTTAATGGTTTCAGCTATTAATGAATTTATTTATAAAAATCTGAATCGGTGAAGTTTTGGGAAATCTTTTTTCTCAAAACATGACTCATGATTTATTAGAATCGCATAATTGTTTAAAATTTGTCAAGAAGCGATAAGAAAAAAAGTTGGGTCAAGAATAAAATTTATTAATAAAATTATTTTTCTGTGTTTCAAATTTTTTTCATGTAAAATTATCTTTTCTCTTTTAAAATAGCCCTTCAATAATAATATTGCTATTCTTGGAAGCAAAATTATCTATTGTTGCCTAAGGTCTAATTTTCTTGGATGAAAACTACCTTAAATACTACTATTAAACTATAAAATGATTTTTTATTTATTTTTTTTGAAAAAATGGCGGCTTGACAGGCGATGTACTGGAGCGCTGCAAAAATAGATGGTCTTACGGTGGGCACTCTAGCTTTGGCAATTTTCAATCAATCGACTTTAATCTATTTTGACAGGATTATTAGATGTTTTCTTAGCGAAATAATTATATAAAAATATACATTTTTAATAAAATATCATCGATTTAAAGTCAAAGATACGTATTTAGCCCTAAATTTCGTTACTTAAAGTTGCATAAAAAATGCAAATATCAATTTTTAAAAAAATCCTACGTGTTCCACTAGAAAAACATCTAATGATTCCATTAAAAAAAGATTTAAGTCGATTGATTAAAAATCAGCAAAGCTGGAATGCCCCTTGACTTTGAAAATACAGTTTCGAGAAAAACGCGTTTAAAGTTTCGAGAATGTTAGCGCGCTAATACTTACTAATTACTTACTAATTAATGTTGCAATGAAATACTGTATTCAACGAATTGTTTTGATTGCTCAATAATTGAAACAAGTTTTTTATTAATCAGTAATGACGTAATCATTTAAGATGAAAAAGCACAAAACGAGTTTTTTTTAACTTTGGCGCCCTCTTCTTTTTGCATTTTTCGTGGTAGCGTAGTGAACCTACAGTACTAATTGTAGAAAATATAGTCGTCTAAAACTTTTATTCAACAAATTTTTCTGTACAACTAAGCGTTTTAGCAACGAAACAATTTAAAAATAAAGTTTAGATTGTAAAAAATGCTAATCCTGTTTCAAAAAAGCATCCACTGTTGGACAGTGCTTCACTCCATCAACTTTTTCAACGATTTTATGGAAAACTATGTGATATAAAAAAATAAATAAAACATAAAATATGTATTTTGATGAAATCTGTAACTTGTGTTCAACATATTTTTTTCAAATGCTCAGTGTTTTCAGAAATAAGCCAGAAACCATGACTTGTATGGGTTTTTCTTGGTGTTCGCCATGAAAATCGAACAGTCATCAATTTTTAATACAATTTTCGATATCAGCACATCAGATTACGTGAGTATACACAGTTTCAAGAAAATAAGAGGGTTGGGCTTTTCTGCACGGGTTTCCTATAAATATAACAGCACGGGAAAAAATATGTAGCTGTCACAAGGATTTTTTAGGTTATATCAGCCATATTTATGGTTAGGATAGTTAATAATTTAGCTGGAACAGCGATATGTTTCTTTTTACCAGCTACACATATTTTTGCGTGATACTCAAAAAGTATTACACACTCTAAAAAGAGACTATTGACTGTCAAACGATTCCTCTCACTATTAAAGGTTTCTCTATTCAAAATTGGCATGAGAGGACATTCTTTAACAGTTAAAGGATTGTCGTTTTTAATTCTATCCTTTTACTGTCAAACTATTTCCTTTGGTCTGTAAATTAAATCCTTTTTGTCGTACAAAGGAAATATAATTTTGAGGGTAAAAGAAAAAAATTGTATAATATAATCTTTAAGAAATATACACGCGTTCAACCTTATCAGATGGCAATATTAAATCAATCATTGTCAATACTATAATAACGATCCCACTTAGGTTTCAGCTTAAATAAATTTTAAGATACAACTTTGATGAAAAACATATTATTCATTGAAATTCAAGCACGCTTTACAGAATCATTTTTAAATAGACGACTGATAACCCTTCGATGGTTAAAAGCATTTAAAATTAATAAAGTTATAATCCTTCGATTGTCAGAAGCAACGAAAAATGAGGTTATGCGGATAAAAATTGTATGTTTTGGTATACGTGATTTCGAAAATATTTTTTTTGCACTTTGGGTTTGCTATTATTTGAAAGAAATCTATTTCCTTGACGCATTTACATTAGCTAATCACGATGATAGAAGAATATGTCGCGCAACACAAAAATTACTCGCGCATATTGCGCTGTTAAGTATTAGACGATGTACACTTACCGATGCGCAGGCGCACTTCGTCTGCTAGCCTACAAATGCAATCCTTTAATAGTTAAAATATATCTTTTCATTGTCAAAAGAAATCGTTTATCGATAAAACTATCTTCGTTTTGTATTTTAAAGATGAGTTTTCTAACAGTGGAACGATTTTGTTGATAGAAAAAAGAAATCTGCTTAATTTCAATGGATGCAATTTGAAATATTCAATTTGAATATCCAAATTGAAACCTGCAAAAAGGTCATTCAATTTTATAAACCTCCAGCATGGTATCTCATTTCAAACAGCTATGAATTGATAGAAAAAACTGTCGGTAACGTAGAAACCGATAATAAATACATGGACTTAAGGGGGGAGAAACCTCTAGAACCCTTAAAAAAAGCAGTTTATTTCAATTTTATTCTGGGAGAATGAAAACGGAGCAAGTCCCGATTTTTTGCATATATTAGAAGGCATTATTTAACTTCAAAAAAAGCTTTTTTCATGATAGAAAAATACAAAATGGCGGAAATATGACGGATCCCGTCGATAGCGTCGCTACTAACATTTTTTGCGGCCGTCAACTTCCTGGCTAGGTTTTTCATCTGATACGATAAAAGAAAATTTTATATAAATCGGGAAGTTTTTATCGAGTGCATATCAGGGGGGTTTTGAGAATTTCGAAAAATTGGGTATATTTTCATGCGTTTCGTGAAAAAGTGCCATTTTTACCCGTGCTTTGATATGAAAATAGTTAAACAACTGTAGAAATACTATTTTTCTCGAAAAAACGCCCTACCACGCACTTGAATATAGAATTATCTATAAAATACCGTTTCATTGAAGTAAATCGGTTGAATAGTTTGCTCGCAATCTTGGCAGCCGGATAAAAAAAGATAGTTTCGAGAAAACGAGCCTCAAAGTTTTTGTACATGAAAAAATATGTTCCATTCAACTTACGGGTCATGAATGTTGGTGGATATTTATATTTTTGAATAGTTTTTCAATCGATTTGAGCAAAAAAAATTTTTTTGATTCTTTGAAAGTTCTAGAGGTATCTCCCCCCTTAAGAAAATATTCAATTGAAACTATTAATCTTTACTAGTTTCAAATTTTATAATCATTATCAAAAGGCATCTGATAATGTCCTTTTTACATTTCTGATTTGGTGAGACAACCGATCCCCTTCCTCATAAATTTGATTTAGGAATTGGTAGTTGAGATTATAAGAGAGGGTCTCATCGCCATCGAATTATACTCACTATTATGGTCAATGAACGCATCAATTGGATTCACGAATGCTATCACACACGCGTAATTTTAATGCTGATTTGCTTACGTTTATACACGTTATATATTCTAATGGACATGCCTCTAAGGCTCTAAGATAAAAGGCATCAACAGGCATCGTTAAAATAATGTCCCGCATCCGTTAAGGGGAATACTCCCGCTTAATTTAAGGTTTATTCAAGTTTATATTCTGTAAGCCTGATCCCTCACAGGGTCATAACCAAAGACATGCATTAAATACATCATCTTGATGACAACCTTAAAAAAGTCAAAGTAAGTGCTTACGATCATAAACGAGTTTTTTCCATTTGTCGTTTTTTATTTTATTGTACGGCAGTCATGTCGCTGCGAAATGGTCTTTTTACCGTGCAAGATAAGCAAGTCTTGTTGTCTATCCTTAAATACGAAACTTTAAACTCCAAACCCTCTTAAGGGCTTTAGGTCCTTAAGGTATTTCAAGAAAAGTCTGCGGGTGCCAGCATTCGTACCATTTTCATGGTAATTTTTATAGAAGGAAATTTCGCATTTGAGTTTCTCATGAATTCTTAGGAATAGAATTACAGAAGGAAAATGCATAATCTAACATTTTATCTTTTTCATAGAATATTTTTGAGTTATTTATACAATTATGAGGAAAATTGAGGAACTCTATGCAATAACGACCTAGGCGCACGGACGCACTGTCTGTCTTTTTTTTCGTCAGATGAGATATCCCGAAAATAATCTGAAAACTAAAAGTAAAGATGATTGCAAAAAAAAATATATTTTTTTGTAGAGTATATAATAGCGCAACAAATTTTTACAGTAAACTTTTTTACATTACCCTTAGTCCTTCCTTTGAAAATTGAAAATTTCTTAACCATGAAAATCATATCTCAAAACTAAACTCGCCGAAACTCAGTTAAATACTGTTACGTCACAAGTACGTAAATACTTACTTTCATCGAAGATTCCTCGTTTTAAGTTAGGATCGAGTGATCCTCGCTTAGAGACGAGGATAAGTCAATGAAAAGACACAATGATTATTAAATAATACAAATTAAATTTATTAAAATAATTATTAATTGGAAATTATAAAAATGTTGATACAATTGGTTTATAATTGGAGGCACAGGCTGGTTGGTTGGAAAAAGACAGAAGATAGAGAGAGAAGTACGGTACCTGTTATTGACTTAATCGAATGGTTCCCTTTTAATTAATCCGCACAGGTGTGAGGAAGACAGCAATATAATCCAATTGGTGTGAGGAAGACAGAAATATTGTCCAATTGGTGTGAGGAAGACAACAATATTATCTCACTTAGACACTGACTCTAAAATCCTTTCGAAGATTTGAAAACGGACCACGGTAAATTTATGACTCTCGGGTCTTCACACTGGTAAACTGTACGGTACAATTATCTCACGCTGAGAATCCTTTTTAGTTTTTAGAAATTTGCCGCACTTAAATTCTGCTCACAAGACTAGTTTTATCCTTGGCGGCGTGTCCTTTTTATATTATATTTTTTGGTGACGTCACGCATTGCGCAGTCTCCCGCTGTGTGTGACGTAGTTATACCTCTCTTTTCAATAGGTGGTTTTCTCTCTCTTTTAGTAATTTCCCCAGATTTTTCTCTAGACCTAGCCTGTGCCTATAGTACATTCTAATACGTCGCGGGAAGTGACAATACCAAAGAAAAAATTTCTAATTTTTCTCCGATAGGGCATAGCCGAATGGTTCTTTTGAATCACCGCTTCTCTCCTGAATGTTTGTAAATAAACATGTATTTTAATATAAATCAATACTGAATCAATTCTGAAGTGGGTTTTATATTTCACATCAAGAAGAAGTTTTTTACGAAGTTTAATGCAAATCGATTTATAAATAAGAAGAATATTACAAGTTGAACATTATACCGGAAAGGTGCCGAGAAAATTGGTTCGGCTCAAGCGCTTGATGTGATTCGCCAAAGTGCAACGAGGACAGACATATGCGTTTTTTTTAGATTTAAAACCTTGTTTAAGCTCACTTTCTCAAGTAAATCCCAATTTTCAGCAAATTCATTGCTCCTTTTGGCTACCTTGCTTTTGAAAAGCAATAATATCTATATTTTCATAAAATATGTCCACGTGAACAGAGTGGGGGGGGGGGGGGCTAAAAGTGGTGAATAATTGTCCACTTGATATATGGATGGCCCTTATAGGGAAATAGAATTAAAATTGAATGTTGTTTTTTCATTACCTTATTTTTTGCTTTTTTAGTCAAATTTGTCTGTCACATTTCTTCATTTTTATTTCGCTTTCGGCCACAAGCATTATTTGATTTGTCAGTGGACATTATATTCAAAAATATATGATGAAAATCGAAAACTCCTAAATTATATCGCCGAAATTTTTTTTTCTGTTATAATATGTAAAGCATCTAAACGGCAGCGAAACTTGTCAAATTAAGGGGTTGGGCCACCTTGGGTACCGGAACGCAATGCCTCAATTCATGATTTTTTTCAGGAAAAAGTATACAACGTAGGTAAATCGATTTACAGGGTTTTAGTAAGCATACATTAGAGTAGTGACATTTTTTTCTCAAGTTATTTAATAGAAAAGTGAAGTCAATATGGTCTTTTTCGCATGGCTTCTCTCACAGGTTGGGTATAACTGGTACAGGATGTATCTCCTATAATTTTCAACCGATTTTGATGTTTTTCATACTCAAATACTGGCAATACGATCCTCTTCAATTCATCGTAGGATTTTTGCGATATAGCACATACTTTTTTTAATAGCAATTTATGTATTCAAAAAAATGGGTAAAAAGTTATTTTTTGTCGAATGATTGTAATTAAATAACAAATTGACAATTGACAATATTGACTTCACTTTTCTATTAAACAACTTGAAAAAAAATTTCACTACTCTGATGTATGCTTCTTAAAACCTTGTAAATAGATTATTCTTACGTTGTACACTTTTTCCTCAAAAAAATCATGAATTGAGGCATTATTTTCAGGTCTCCAAGGTGGCCTAACCCCTCAATGACGAATTTTCTCTATGCTAGGGGTCATTGGCAAATTCGGCATAAGATTCCGTCGGTGTTTTTGTTCTTCATTTGTCGCGCTGCGCTCTTTCCAGATAAGTCTGTTCTTATTGCACTTTGACGAATCACATCAAGTGCTCGAGCCGAACCAACTTTCTTGGCACGCTTTCGGTATCATGTTCAACTTGTAATATTATCGTTATTTATAGATCGATTTGCATGAAACTTCGTAAAAAACTTTTCAGATTATTTTCAGACTATTATAATACATGCATCATAACTGATACATTGTGATGCTTATTATATACGGAAAAGTGTATTCGCTCCTAAAACTAACCTCGAAACGCGCACCTTTTGTTGTTGTTTTAGACGATCAAGAATGCATATGACGTCACTTCGGATCCAATTGTCATCGTGGAGGGCCTGGGCCACGAAAAAATTTATTCACGGACAAATCTTGGACGGATGCGTAAATTAGAAATCCAGAAGTTAGTTTAGCAATAGTTTGTCCGTAAAGTTTGACGTTCAACGTTTTATATCATGCTAGTTAATACCAGACTTGAGCCTGATCTGAGCCATTGGGAATTTTTAACATAGGGCAATTTATTTTATCAACTATTTTTTTGTACAATAATTTCCGGACCTGTACCTTGCCTGCCATGAAGCACAAAACCAGCTTTAAGCCAGGTCAGGTAAATTATGCATTCAAAAGATTTCTTTCGGTAGGACAAGTTGAAGCGATCTTTTACTTTAAAATTATCTAAAGTGATATTTATTGCACATTATTTAGCCAAACTGGCTCAGAGTTTTATACCAAGTCAGGGCTTGTCATGTCTGGGTCTTATTGTGGCCACAATAATATTCCTGCATGAGAACAAACCACAAACATGAATAATGTTATTATGCAGAAATTACGTTTATTTGATTTCGTAGTCCAATTATTGATTGCAATAAATCATTAAATATTCTGAATTTGCGACAGTCAAATAATTTAAATTTCAAGTATAATATATAGTATCAAATGTATGAACAAAGAATACGAGAAATAATCAAAGCGGGCAGAATTTTGATAAATATATTTCGCCATTCACATTCATATGTATAAAACCATAAAATCAATTATGGGAATTTCCGGTTGAATACATACAATTTATAGTTCTTTGGCAGGTATACATAATTTGTTTTTTTATGTTTTTTCTGAAATACTATTTTTTAAAAATTTATGTTATGGGTTCTCGACTGTTCGAAAATATGAAAATCAAAAAGATTGGGGTAAAGGAACCAAATGTGGAACAGGGTTTCAAATGTGAATCAATGCTTTTTCTTCTATAGATATCGAAATTAGGTCAAATTCCAAATGGTACTGGCAGGGTACTGGCGCAATATCGGCATGGATACTGATGGCGTAGTACTGGCTAGACCCCTAATGATAACTCAGCTGGAAGTGGCAGTCAGTACTAGGCTGGTACTTAGAAGCAGTACTATCAGCCGGTACTGGTATAGTTCTGTCTAGACCCCTAACTATAACTTGGCTGGGAGCTGGTAGCCAGTATTTTTCTAGTACTTGGAGACATTACTGGTTGACTGCTATCATCCGGTACTTGCATAGTACTGGCTAGACCCCTAATAACTTAACTGGGAGTTGGCAGCCAGTACTGGTCTAGTACTTAAAAACAGTACTGGCCAAGTGCTATCAGCCGATACTAGCATAGTACTGGCTAGACCTCTAATTATATCTCGGCTGGGAGTTGGCAGTCAGTACTGGTCTATTACTTAAAAACAATGCTAGTCCAGTACTATCAGCCGCACGGAGAAAAATAGCTGGAGTAACTTTACCCGACTCTATCGGTTAAGCTTGGGACATAAGGACATTCCAACATTTCTCTTAAATAGAAAAAATTTCTTATCTCGAGCCTGCTATTAGTCATCCGATACATACTTAAACAGCATTCAAATACATTCACATCATTCAGTCTCAGTCAATCATATTGTTTAAATAATTGATTAATATCTTCCGGTTGGTTGATTGGCTTTAGGGTCCATAAACGAAAAAAACAGTCATTTTAATCGAACGTTTCGACTCTGATTGGAGTCCTCACCGGTGATCTTTATTTCGAAAATATGAAAAAAATAACTAGTAAGTATTGCACATATGAGTCCTACTTTTTAATACAACTCTGGTATTGTGTGAAGAATAAAAAATGAGAAAATTTACAAAAATTATACATAAACATTTTTTGAGAACACAAAAAAATTCTTAAGAATAGATATTAAACACTGACACATAAATTTTAAGGAAACCTGAGGTAAAAAAAAAGTAGACCACGTCGATGTATAAATTAAACTTAACATGTAGATGCCGTGGTCTAGTTTTTTTACCTCGGGTTTTCTTAAAATTTATGTGTCAGTGTTCAATATTGATTATTAAGAATTTTCTTGTGTTCTCAAAAAATGTTTATATATGATTTTTGTAAATTTTCTCATTTTTTTATTCTTCACACAATACCAAAGTTGTATTAAAAAATAGGACTTATATGTGCAACACTTACTAGTTACTTTTTTCATATTTTAGAAATAACGATCACCGATGAGGACTCCAATCAGAGTCAAAACGTTTGATTAAAACTACTGTTTTTTCATTTATATTTATAATATTTATATTATATTATATATTAATAAATATTTAATATAAATATTTATTATAATTAAGTGTGAAGTTTAATAAAAGTAAATTTTGAAATTACATTAAAAAATTGCATCATTATCAAAATGTATCTTGTGTAAAAACATTTATAAAAAGGTTCTGTTATTTTCTGTGTTGTATATTTTGAAAAGATGTGTTTTACAATTTTGATTTCCAAATTATTATTCTACCTTATAAATACAGTTATCAATACTTTTGCTGTTTAAATTTTCATAAAATTAATTTAAATTAAAAAACTTAAGTGAAAAATAAAGAAAATAATAAATGAATTAAGAAAAAATGTTGAGACAAGAATTTATTAAACTTACAGAATCTATACAACTAGATAATGTGAAACTTTTGAATAAATTATATAAACTGTTAGACTAAAACAGGATTTGTCACAAAAGTGTGAGATGAGAAATATTACTTTTTTCACTGAATTGACTACAGTTTTTATAGCTCAAAAGTAACGCAAAATTCAGATGAAATGGTAATAAAATTTTTTATTGTAGTCACATGTTTTGGAATGGACTAAAATTGTAAAAAAATTCATTAACGACTTCAATAATTCCGTACACCTTTCAATGAAAACTTCTAAAAAAGTTGTCGAAATTCTCATTGACTAGTCATATTCGAAAGTCGATTACAATTTAAGACTTTAATCTACACTTTTGCATTTTACTCAACTGTGATTCATTCTTCAATATTTAATACATCACAAATAATTACAGTGATACTAATAGTGCGAGAGCCCACCGCGAAAATTTGGGTCGATCGCTTTCATGAGTGAATTCTTTCTCAAAAAGTAGTTTATAAGTCGTTTAATTATAATCAATTGCCAGCCAAACCCGCATCTCCTGCGTTATATGCTGTAACAATCTATTAACATTTGCATTTATTTGGAATTCGGGTCTATCGCTTTTATGAACGAAACCTATTTCATTCGAAAGAGCTTTAAATTCTCTTTTAAAAAACAGCCGGCGGCTGATTTGCCCTGATCCCTGCAGAACTCAGGCTGATTGGGATTTTCGACTTTGAAATGCGCGCCGTAAACAAGGACAGAGCTTCGCATTTTCATTTATACACTGGATTCTATCTAATATTAGGCACTCAACAAAGTTCCCACTGTTTGTGAATAGATGGCTCCAGCAGTAACTGCTGGTCGATTTTGACCTATCCAAAACGTGATGAACCAGGCCTAGACATATGGTAAACAAACCGTTTTGACACATTAGTGATTTTGTTTTGGTGTCCTATACTTTTTGTTGTGTGAAAATGTCTGATATTGTGCCAAATAATCGTCATTTGCGGGAAGTGTTGATTGTCTTCTTTCATTCGAAGAAAAAGGCGGCTGAAGCGCATCGAGAGCTCTAGAAAGTTTATGGAGATACTGCTTTAAGTGAAACAACGTGCCGTGATTGGTTCCGTCGCTTCAAAGACGGTGATTTCGATGTTGACGACCATCCGCGTCAAGCAAGGCCAAAAACCTTCGAAGACGCTGATGTTATTTATTATGAGCTGTTGAAACCGAACGAAACCATCACTGGGGAACGTTATCGAACGCAATTGATGCGTTTGAGCCAAACACTGCGCGAGAAACGGCCACAATACGAGCAGAGGTACGAAAAAGTTATAGTTACCTCAGCAATATCCATCTCTGTAGAAACTTTATGACCTTCTATTTGAGTTTTATAAGAATCGCCAGGTTCGACAGGTGGTTTCGTAATCCCTTCCTTCTGATTTATTCGATCTAATGGAGTGCACGGACGGTCCTAGAAGAAAAATTATAAATTGTTGAGAATCAACAATTTTTAGAACCTTGAAATTTTAGAAGGGAATGCTATGCTTACATTTCTTTTGTGACAGAAATATTCGAGCTCGGATCGCAATTTCGGATTTAGAGTTGTCACTTTTTTGAAACAGTTGTAATAATAGACAACCTCTGAGGGCCTTGTTAATAAATATTTCCCATACTGGAAATTTTTCTGCTTCCGAAATTCGATCACCATTATCAATTTGTAAAAGTTCTCGTCAGTGTACTGAACAATTTTGCCGCCTTCGTCACAGACAAAACACTTCGACATTTTTTAATTGAGCACATATAACACCAAAGCAAAGAAAAAATAAGTCCTGTAAAGTGCGTGAACAAAAGAAGATAACAACAAACAAATTATTAATAAAAATACATTTTGAATGGATATGCCAAAAATAGATAAATTAAAGGCTGTGAAAATAGTTCGACGGCAATTTGCCAGTAATGATAAAATTAGTATTGCGGCATTAGTAAACCAGTACACTTTAAAACAGGTTATTGACTGTCAAAGGTTTCCTTTCACTATTACAGGATTTTCTATTTAAAATCGGCATGACAGCAAATCCTTTAACAGTTAAAGTATTATCGTTTCAAATGCTATCCTTTTACTGTCTTAGTATTAACTTTGGTCTGGAAATGAAATCCTTTGTCACTTGTCGGTATTTGACCAGTAACAGTAATAAGTATTGCGTCCATAGTAAACCAGTAGAACGCCAACTGTCAATGATATCCCTACTTCACAGCATTGACAGGCAGTACTGGCATTATTCCTGGGTTACAATTGGCACAATACTGCGTCGTTTGTAAATACTGTCTGGCCTCCGACTTTTCCACCTGAGTGGAGTTTGTTCAGATCTTGCGGGTCACCGGCCTCTCTGCTTCCCAGGATCCTTGGGCTTCACAGCCCATCTTTCCTGGTTCACAGTCCTTAAGGTGGCCGCCCGCGTGGATCCTTAAGCCCTTTCACCAACTGCAAGGTCACGTGATCCCTAGGGAGAGTACGTTACCTTTATAACATAAAAATTTGGTAAATTTACGAACGTTTCCAACAGTGTGATCAACATTTGTAACCTCGATCCAGACTTTTTTGTTTGCTACACAGTGTGTCCCAAAAATAACCGAACTTTATATTTAAATCATACAACATGCAGCGCCATCTATTGGAAATTTACAGCATCAAAAAGATACATTCATCCTCTTTCGAACGAACCTAAATTCATGTAAATCGGATGAAAGATGTGAAAGTTACAGCCATTTCAATAAAAGAAAAAGTGTGCTAATGTTACAAAACAAAAATGGAACAAAAAACAAATATAAAATTTTGTGTTAAACTTGAAAAAAAATTCGCTGAGACACACGAATTGATGAAAAAAGTTTATGGTGATGATTATATGAGACATACTCAAGTTTATACGTAGTTTACACGATTTAAAAATGGTCGTGAAGATTTAAATGACGATCTACGGCCAGGTCGTCCAGAAGTTAGTAATCGTGCTGAATTGGTGGAAAAAGTCCGTGAAATCATTGGTATCGATGCAAATTTTACTACAAGAATGTTGGCTGAGGAATTAAATACGAGTAAAAACACTATTTGGAGAATTTTAACTGACTGACTGACTGACTCTGTATTTGCCTGATCTATCACCATGTGACTATTTTTTATTTCCAAAACTGAAAACCAAGATGAAAGGAGCATTTTATGATGATATCCCAGCCATTCAAGCAGCCGTAACCGAGGTGCTGAAGAACATTCCTATCAATGATATAAAAAAATTTATGCATGCGCTGGTTGATCGTTCCAAACGTTGTATTGAGTCTAATGGAACCTATTTTGAATAAATAATAACTTTCAAAGATAATATAATGTGTATCTTATTCTATATCCAAAAAGTTCGGTTATTTTTGGGACACACTGTGTATATTCCCCAAATCAGAAAAAATTTCATCTCGGAATCTTTTTCTTGAGTCTTTTCCTCAGAACCAGTTTTATCAGTATTTAATCTGAGCATTAAGAAAATTGAGCTGCTTTTTTTCTCCCAAAACTTGATTTTTCTCTTATATTTCTCTCTAAACGTATTACCATTTTTTTTATTTCTGTATAATTTGTGTATCTTACTGAAATATTTTGAATTAAAGTCTTACATTTTTTACATTATGAACTTAAAAATAATGGGATGATTAAAAAATTTAATGAAAGAAGTTATTAGCAATTTGTCTTCTAAATTGTCATGAGAATGGCTTGCGATATTTCTTTTACCATTTTCACACTGACAGTTTTCATGTCATTCAATATTAACTTGGCCATTTATATTTATCACCATTCATATAGATTCAATAAATCCCTGGTCCTAAAAATGATATGATAATGGTAATAATGGTATAATAGTTGATAAATTGAGTCGTGAAAACGACGTAATGTCAGTAGCAATACGAAGCGATCGTGGAAAATGTGTTTTGAAACGAGAGTGCAGAGTCAATTTCTTCATCCAGTCTCTCTTTAAGGTGGCTTTCATTTTATTTCTGAGGTCGTACTACCATGAAATGCCTCAGGAAAGGTAATACCCAAAACGATCTTGGATATTTTTATACTAGTCAATGCTCCCTTATACCCTGTCGTGCAAAAAATTAAGTTTAGCTCTGGTACTCTAATTCTCAACCATCTAAAAAATCGTGCCATTTACGGTAACTTAAAATAAAGAATGAATCACTGAAATACCCAAGGGTCTCGACTGAATAAAACGTCTTAGTTGATCTTGAATTAATCCAGGAAAGAATACATTTTTCATGAATATAACATCAAATTTAGATTTCAAATTTTATAAAGGAAAAGTTAGTCTTCTAAATGAATTGATTAAAATTAAATTTTTTAATTACCGTCAAAAAATTCTAACTCGATAAAAAGATTCTTTTTAATTCTAAATATTTTTTATTATTTTTGATAATTTTATTTTTGAGCCCAACCTAGTTTTCAACTCACGTTTCTTTTAATCAATATTACATCGAGGAAAAATGACTTATTATCGATATTTTTTTTGTTTCATGATTAAGGAAACATAGCTTATCGACTTTTTTAGACTCAAAGCTTAATTTCAAGATTTAAAGACGTCTCGTGAACTTCAATGTTAAGCTTTTTGCTGTACTAAGAGCGAACAATGTCTCAAAGATATTTTTATGAACGTGAAACGTCCAGAAGACAAAAAAGTGACATTGAAGGCCGTAGGACGTCCAATGTTTCTGTACCTTCTATGAAATTTATTTTAACTAGAATTCTTAATTAAAAAATAAACTTAAGGCCATGGATCAACCAGGCCAAATGGCTAGATTCCTACCTTACCGGAATTTCAGTTTGTATGACCCTATTTCCTTGCAAAATGAGAAATTTTGAAAATTTTTTTAAGTTATATAAAATACACAATATACACTCTAAAAAAAGTCTATTTATGGGAAATTACATTCCTTTCAGAATGTATCCATTAAAATTAAGAAGATTTCTTTTGTATATACACAGGTTCCTTTTACTGTTAAAAAACGCATCTATAAAATGCAACAGAGAAATAGTTTTACCGATAAACGATTTCGTTTGGCACTGAAAAGAAATCCTTTAACTATTGAAGGATTACATTTGTAGGCTAGTGGACCAAAACAAACCATTTTTATCCGCATAACCTCATTTTTCATTGCTTCTGACAGTCAAAGCATTATAAATTCATTAATTTTTAATGATTTTAACCATCAAAGGATTATCAGTCGTCTTTTTACATTCTCATCATGGATGAGAAGGTATTGGTTTTATGTGAAAAATGACTTTCGAAAATTTCATCAAATCTTTACGTTTTGAGACCCCCTGAGTCAGATAAAATGGTTTTTACGAAAGTGTCTGTCTGTCTGTCTGTCTGTCTGTAGGTCGTGTGCGGCATAACTCTCGATAGAATTATCAGATTGAATTGAGCTTTGGTACACTTTATCGGAGCCGAAAAAGTAAGGACAAGTTCGTTAACCAGTCACATCCAATCAAAATTGAGGGATGGAGCACTACTTTTGTGTTTTTGAAAATAATTTTTTGAAAAAATCAAAAATTCCAATTCTGGTTTTTGATAGTGCTCATAAATCTCTAAAAATTATCCTCATAACATTTTTTGATTATATCAAAATTGGAAATGTTACAGCATATTCAAATTCGAAAAAAGTCAATATCAAAATTCCATTTTCCAGTTAAATTATACGAAATACGAAAAAACGTTATGATACAATATTATTGAATACATAAAGACCTACAAATTTGAATCATAACATTTTTTCATAAGATGCATATTTTTCTTTTTAATTAAAAAAAAAAACTATTGAAAATCCAAAATTTAATTTTTTAACAATAATATTCGAAATACGAAAAAAACGTAAGAATACAAAGTTGTTAGTTTCAAAAAGATCTACAAGTTTTGTCTGACACAGTTTCTGATAAAACATATATTTTTCGTTTCAATTCCAAAAAATACGATTAAAATTCAAAAATTCCATTTTTTAGACAAAATATGTGAGATACAAAAAAAACGTTTAGATGGAAAATTGTTTTCCTAAATGAGGTCTACAAATTCTCATTAAGACATTTCGGGACAGGATGTATATTTTATGTTTTGATTTTTAATATTAAAAAAATTCGATTTTTTTCACCAAAATATGTGAGAAACGAAATAAGCGTTGTTCTGCAAAATCGTTTCCTTAAATAAAATCTACGATTGTTATTTGTTTTTAAGAGATTTGGAAGAAAATAAATTATTTTAATCATGTAATTTATTAAAAAGTTACTGAAATGTATACAGAAAATCGAGCGCGAAGCGCGAGCGTCATGATGAGAATGTGTTCCTTAAGGCTGATAGAGCCTTAAGTAAATTGAATCTCTTGTTTCACTTAAATTCAAAAAGAAATAGAGTGACTTTGAGAAAATGTGTAATTCACATCATCTGTAATATTATTATAAAATTGGTTTGAGCTTCAGTACCAAATTATAAGAAATAAACTTAACTATATGCGAAGAGCACAAGACCGAGCGCGAAGCGCGAGGTCCAGAAAGAACGGAGCGCGAAGCGCGACGATCGAATCGCGCGCCCTAGGCGCGCTCAAACTTGCGAGCGAAGCGCGCGATGAGAATGTGCCCGCAAAGCGGGCAGATTTTTTTTTAATGATTTTGTAAAGCATGCTTGAATTTCAATAAATATTATGGTTTTCATCAAATTTGTATCTTAAAATTTCTTTAAGCTGAAATGTTCAGTGGCTGATATCATAACACAATTTAAAAAAAAACATTTTTCTAATAAAACAACTATATTTGAGGATTATTTAATTATTTCCGAAATTGGAAATAGTAGAGTTGTAGAAAATATTTTCCGCGGACAAATAAGCTATGATTCATAAAAATTCAATTATTTTGAACAATTTTCAAAAAGCGACAGTAACGAAAAATTCTATTACAAAAAACATCATTAAAAGTATTATTTTTCGTTCCTTTTGAATTTTTTTCATAAAAAAATAATGTTTCTCTTCCATAAAAAACGATTTATAATATCATTCCGAGCCTTAAGACCATAAAAAACCTTTTTTTCAGAGACCTGTTTTTTTTGCATAAGTACCTCAGAAGAATTCTTTAAAAAAGAATCATTTCTTCAGACAAATAACTATATTTGAAGATTAACTTTTTATTTATTGGTATTTCTTATTTCCAAAATTGGAAACAGTAGTATTGTAGGAAAATTATTTTCCTCGGGAAAATAAGCCATGATTTATAAAAATCCATTGTTTTTTAAAAATTAGTAGAAAGCGATAGTAAGGAAAAACACATTTGAAATATTGATATTTTGATTGACAATGATCTCAATTGTTCCATATACACGGTGACCCATTTTAATCTATAATCCCAAATATCTTCTAAAATACTTTATCTACGGAAAAATGGTTGGGACAAAGGTTGAGCAAGACCGAAAGGGACATTTGACTGTGCCATCAATTTTGACCTCGAGGTCGGGGGGGGGGGGGGGGGGTGATAACAATCCACAGCCTGAAGTCTACAAAACAATTCAGAAACAGGGCAACTGGTCGTTTTTCAGACATTTGAGCTTAATTTGTTGCCTTTCCAAGGTCACAAAAACCATTTTTCCACAGGTCATTTATGACGTGAAATTCTCCGCTCTTTTCAAATCCGCAGTCAGAAATAGGGTTTCTTATTTAAGAAAAATTTCTTACCTCCATTTGACCTTAAAAATTGACCTCAAGGTTAAAATTGATGGTACAATCAAATGTCCCCCTCCGTCCTTCTCAACCTTTGTTTGAACCATTTTTTCGTAGATAAAGTATTTTAGAAGATATTTGGGATTATAGATTAAAATGGGTCACCGTTTATAACGAGATGATTATTTATTCATAGAATGGATACTAGGATAATTCTTAAAAAAGAGATTTCTGTATGCAATCACGTTAACAAAAAGAGACATGTTTATCAAATCAGTTCCAGATTCATTAGTGAAATTATGATTAATAAATCATCATCTTCGGACAATACTATTGGATTAGAATTGGCTGATATTACGGGTAGATTCACATAACTTTCGAGAAGATGGGAGCAATAATTTGCACACATATCGATCGTATACACCGGTAATTGTCCAAACGATCATTTGCGTGCATCCTATCTCCACTTCTGAACACATAAACACAATATTGCTCAATACCTACCTTATGCACAAAATCCGTGAGAACAATAGAGTGGGAGCGAGAGAATCGATCAGTCACACTATTTCCATAAATTTCAGCTTTTTCGACAAATCAACCATGCACTAGAATAAAGGTTCGGTTAACACTAGAACTACCAAGGGGGTCAAAATGACTTGTTTGACATGGTAGAAGTAGGTATACCTCAATCGTCGGTAGTTCTATAATGTTAAATTTAATGAAGCTAATCAGTTGAAACATTTCCGGTTAAAATGACTAAAATTTTAGTTAATATCACCAGAAAAATTGTTTACTTATTATGGTTATAAAATTGTAGTTATATACCATCTAATCAAATTTGACCCGGACTGGTTTAAAAAAAACAACATTTTTATGCATTTTAATACAAATCTTTATTATCGCCTTCAAAATAGGCTCCTTTTGAGCCAATAAAATCATGCCAGCGGTTAATCCAATTTTCCATACACTTCTCATAGGCCTCGGCCGGTATGGCCTTTAGTTCCTTCACCGAATTTCTTTTCATGGCTTCAATCGACTCATGGCGCGTTTCCCGGAGCGGATATTTGAGTTTTGGAAACAGGAAAAAGTCACAGGGAGCCAAATCTGGCGAATGCGGTGGCTGAGTAATGACTTGTTTCGCGCTTGGCCAAAAATTAAGTCACAATTAGGCTGAAATGTGACGGCGCATTATCGTCGTCTGGCGGCGACGCGCTTCATACCCAAAACATGAACTACAATGTGTTGAATCGATTCATAAGAGATGTTGAGAGCCTCTGCTACCTTTCTAGTGCCAACATGACGATTTTCGAGCACAATTTTCTTCACTTTTTTTATATTATCATTGTTAATAGAGGTGGATGGTCGACTCGCATGATGCAAGTTTTCTACTACCCCACGACCCTCACTAATTGCTTTATGCCACTCAAATACTTGCGTTCTCGATAAAGTAGACTCTCCAAAACACTTCTGCAACATTTTCAATGATTCCGTAGCCGTAATTCCATTGAAAACACAAAATTTCAAGCAAACTCGTTCAATTTTTTTTAACAGACAAACTTTTCGCGTCGTAAACCAATGGCTGCCAAACATACACTAATGGACGTCTCCCGCTCGCACTTGACACGACTATGAAAGAAGGTGTTACCAACCTAAAATAAAATTTTTTACCGTTTCGGTTAACGCGCGTGGTTTAACTCGACCAGCCCGGGTCGAATTTGATCAGATGGTATATTCTGGTATTATTATTCCAGTTAATATTACAGGAAAAGGTAGTAAAAGTAGTTTCAAGATACGCCGTTGGCAGCGTTACAGTCTACACAATCTGGCGCCTTTTCGTTTTCCGCTATACATGTTGATACCGGTTTCCTGTTAGTTATGTTTTGTATAAGCACGTTTGCAAAAAAAAGTGACAAAGAAAACAAGGTAGAGTCCAAAAGAATCTTAAGGATATCACGTCTTGTCTCGAATTATTTTTACAAAGTTTCAAAGAAATGGATAATAAAGTGTACGAGGTATTAAGTGAGTGGAAGTTAGATAATTCAAAGAAAAAATTTGAATATAAAGGAATTTGTATACAAGCACAGATAATTTTTCATCTTGACGTTTTTCCATTACTTATATATTCTGGTTAGGAAATTGAATTTTCGATTTCCAATAGAACTTTTTTAAACTAAAAAGTAGAATACACATCTTTTTTTTAATCGATTTTGGAAAGTGACACACAGGTCTACTCCCTTAAGGTAGTACTGTCGGTACGTAGTTAATGAAATGAGTACTTTTTCTCATTTGCTTCGCGTAGTATCTAAATTTGTCAACGTCGCATAAGAAAGCGACTATAGATGTGTGTATAGCAGATGACTTCTTACGATACGAGAATGGCGCGCGCTTTCTCTTATTCTGCGACGTTGCCACATCTATTTAATCGCCGTCGGTTACTGGAGAAAAATTATATTTTTGCTTACTCTATTGGATTTTTCTACGCTTACACGTATCCAATTGAGATGTTTTAACTTTCAAAATGATGCTTATATTATCAATTAATGCACCAGTCATTTTTCTTCAAATCTGAACGGTAGTTATGGCAGGATTTGTACATGAACTCGGTTTCCCATAAGGTTAGGTGTTAATCGTCTCAAAATGCAATTAGCAATTACTCCCCTCCAGTGTACCCTAGGTCCTCAAAAATTTAACTGAGTCATTTCTGGCTTAATTTTCACCAGTGATTTCAATTTTATCAATATCTGAACAGTATTTCTATTTACGACAGTACTACCTTAACCGTTGTAACGAAATCAAATTCAAAAATTCGTTTGGAAATAAGAGTCAAAAGTAATATTACGTGATTGGTGGAAGCAACTTTTTAGGGTTGAATAACGAGTCCCATCCTCGTACAAATAGTAGAGTCCCATGGGGCACTCTTGAGCTATGCTGTTTTGATAAAATTTCATGCGGCTACATGGTGAAAATTTTAGTGTCCTACTGACTTAGAATTCGTAGCATGTGTGTATACGTATAGTCACCAATGCTATGCCAGCGGCAGACTCATAGATCATGCAACGTTGCAATTTAAACCTAACCATCATTGAGCAACTGTGATATGCGTTTGAATAGCTTGATGTCAACGATTTCAATATCCTTTCAAATTTGAACTTCATTAGAAATTTAATATTACTGGATATTTTAGTCATAGTTCTTTGTTGATTTAATAACATTTTTAACAAATAACATCCATGGTTTTATACAGCTGACTTGATTTCACGTACGCTTCCAAGCTGGTTGTTACGTTTATCCGTTCAAAAGTGACTGAAATGTCCATGTTTTTCTTTAGATTATCTATAAAGCTACACGGTGGAGAGATTTAATGTTTTTTTCAAAAATTTGTATTTTGAAGCAGCACAAATACCAAAATTTTTCAAATTTTTCTACCAGAGCGTTTAATTACTTTAAATTAAAATGTGGAGAGTACCTATGCATTGCCCATGAATTACGTGTTAAAGCATCGGTCCGGTTGAAAAATTTGAAATTAATTTAACATATAAATGATCATTCTACTTAAATATAAGCTCCTTTTTTTAAAAATTCTATCAGAGATCGTTTGTTCACATACAACCTTAATATGAAATGAAAAGTTCCCAACAACTTTGAAAATTTCAATAAAATTTTCATTTAGTTAAAAAGTTTTATTGAACAGTTTCAGCCTTCGCATCCCTATTCTCTCCCCTTACCTTACCTTTATTATCAGAATGGTCTCCATTCAGAAAAAAAACACCTCAAGGTTATCTTTCCATGAAATACGAAGGTCGTTCTCCCATCATCTCGTTTTATCTATATATGGGGAATCTACCCTAAAGTAGATAGTTGCAAATACTGGATAATTAAAGAGCATACTTATCTGGTTAGAGTTTCGTATTGGAATCCAATCCAAGCGAATCAGAACTATTTCGAGCTATTCCGAAATCTGTTTCAAAACCAATTCGAAAAACCTTTTGAATCTCGTTCGATGCGAAGCGTCAATCCGTCTCAGTCCGACTCATCCTGATTCAATCTAAATTAATCTAAACTGAATTTTCAATCCAAATGATGGCAAAGTCGGAATTTTTCGGATTTATTTTTAACAGATTTATGTTGAACAAGATTCAAAAGTTTCTCGGATTGCTTCGAAATAATTCGGAATGGTTGAAAAACAGATTTAGAAATGGCTCAGATTCGCTCAGATTGGATTCCTTTCTGAAACTTTTGTCAGTGTTCCAAAAAATCTGATTTCTGGAAAAATTCGATTTCTTCCATTATTCATGTTCTCTATGGAAATGCATGTTCATAATGATTTACAATGAATTAGACTAATCAACAGTAAAGTGATAATTTTAATTTTTTTAGAAATTTGGTACGGGTTGATTTATGTTGAAAGTCTCGAATATAGTCGAATTGATTCTTTTCCAATTTGCATCAAGCGAGACTAAAACATTTTTTTCGATTGGTACGAATACAAATATCGGATTGGCACAAATTCAGATTTTGGATTGGCGCGAATACAGATTTCGGATTGGCGCTAAATAGGGCGGAATAGCAAGGAATACAATCCATTACGAATATTTTTATTACACTCGAACTCCAAGAATACGAGAATTTTATTTTTATTAATAAAATGTTTTATCGTGATAACTCAAATTTTGTCAAGTCAACAAAACTTTTTACAGAGAATCATAACAAAATTCACAAGTAGCTACGATGTTTTCTTTCCTATTGTTATTTACTGATATTTATTGCATTTTATCCTTTTTTTCTCATTATTAGTCTTCTTTCTGAACTTATACCTTATGATTGAAATTTTCTTAACTATAATAGTATATTGCGTATCAACTGCGAAAATTTTAAGTTTGTTTTAATTTTCCGTACACTTAAAATTTTACCGCATTAGTGCGGGAAAATCATCTTTCCGCACGCAAAACGACACCGACAGGTCATCTTTCGGTGTACGGCAGACAAAAAAAACTTTTTATCCTTCACCAAAATATTACACAAAAAAAATTTGAATCAAAGAAGACAATAACAATAACATTAAGAAACATATTGAGCTGAGATACAAATTTATCAGGTAAACGTCCGTATGACGAGAACTGAACCAATTTGCATAAAGCAGATTCCCTTTAATTTATGACTCTCGCCTCCTACGTAACTAGTTTTCATACACGATAATAAGACTATAGGATTATTTTCCTTCATACTTCATTATATAAAGTTGCCATCTTTACATGACACTAATCGTACTATGGTTTTACTATTTATGACTACGTGGCGGGATTTAATCGCAATGACTTTCACCTGAATTCCTTTTTTTCGCCTCTTGCAAACCTAAAATTACAACAAGCCCATCAGCAGTCATAAATTAACATCATTGGAGTTTAATTGGAGATAACGACTTCCCACCAATTCACGTACGTTTTAAAGATCTCGGGGATGGCACAATAAATAACCGCTCTTAAATTTAGAAGCGAACTACCTCATCCGATCTGCTCTGACCAATTAGCATATTTGCCTCAACTTTACTCTCGTCCTGTTCCATTACTTTTTTTTAAAAGCTTAATTCGGTCGCCCTTCCTCCGAAATAAACATAACCTATGGCGTCACGTTTGAAAAAATCTGCTTGTACGCTACTTGGAAATTTGAGCGTGCATAGAGCGCGTGATTCGGTTATGGCGTTATGTTATTTTTTACATTCTCATCATGGATGAGAAGGTATTGGTTTTATGTGAAAAATGACTTTCGAAATTTTCATCAAATCTTTACGTTTTGAGAACCCCTGAGTCAGAAAAAAGGGTTTTTACGAAAGTGTCTGTCTGTCTGTCTGTCCGTCTGTCTGTAGGACGTGTGCGGCATAACTCTCGATAGGATTATCAGATTGAATTGAGCTTTGGTACACTTTATCGGGGCCGAAAAAGTAAGGACAAGTTCGTTAACCAGCCACATCAAATCAGAATTGAGTGGTTGAGCACTACTTTTGTGTTTTTGAAAATAATTTTTTGAAAAAATAAAAAATTTCAATACTGGTTTTAGATAGTGCTCATAAATCTCTGCAAGATATCCTGATAACATTTTCTGATTAAATCAAAATTAGAAATGTTACAGCATATTAAATCTTGAAAAAAGGCAATATCAAAATTCCATTTTCCAGTTAAATTATACCAGATACGAAAAAACGTTATGATACAATATTATTTTCTACATAAAGACCTACAAATTTTAAATTGAAACATTTTTTCATAAGATGCATATTTTTCTTTTTAATTTAAAAAAAAACTATTGAAAATCCAAAATTTAATTTTTTAACAATAATATTCGAAATACGAAAAAAACGTAAGAATACAAAGTTGTTCCTTTAAAAAAGATCTACAAATTTTGTCATACACAGTTTCTGAAAAAACATATATTTTTCGTTTCAATTCCAAAAAATACGATTAAAATGAAAAAATTCCATTTTTTAGACAAATGATATGAGATACATAAAAAACGTTTAGATAAAAAATTATTTGCCCAAATGAGGTTTACACATTCTTTTTGATAAATTTCTCGACAGGATGTATATTTTATGTTTTGATTTTTAATATTAAAAAAATTCGATTTTTTTCACCAAAACATGTGAGATACGAAATAAGCATTGTTCTGCAAAATCGTTTCCTTAAATAAAGTCTACGATTGTTTTTCCTTTTTGAGATATTTGGAAGAAAATCAATTTATCAATAACCATGTAATTTATTGAAAAGTTAAAAAATGCATACAGAAAATCGAGCGCGAAGCGCGAGTGTCATGATGAGAATGTGTTCCTTAAGGCCGATAGAGCCTTAAGTAAATTGAATTTCCCGTTTCACTTAAATTGATAAAGAAACTTAGTGGATTTGAGAAAATGACTAATTTACATCATCTTTAATATCATTAAATTGGTTTGAGCTTCAGTATTAAATTATAAGAAATAAACTTAAACGTATGCGAAGAGCACAAGACCGAGCGCGAAGCGCGAGGTCCAGGAAGAACGGAGCGCGAAGCGCGACGATCAAATCGCGCGCCTTAGGCGCGCTCAAACTTGCGAACGAAGCGAGCTGCGCGCGATGAGAATGTGCCCGCGAAGCTGGCAGATTTTTATTTTTCAAATGGAAACGAAAATTTAGCCTACACAAAGTTCTATTGGCCTTAAGGAACACCTTCTCATCGTAGTACTCGCGCTCTATTTTTGCTTGATATCCGTTAGAGAATTTTAATTGCGTTAAAAAAATCTGCCCGCTTTGCGGGCACATTCTTATCGCGCGCCTCGCGCTCCATTTCTTTCGGACCTCGCGCTTAGCGCTCGGTCTTATGCTCTTCGCATACATCTGAGAAATCGATTTTTTTTTTTCATTTTTTCAAAGATTAGGGATCTAACAACGATTCAAAGATGTACGACTTGTTTTACTATGGCAATTACGTCAAGAAAGTTAAACTCAATTTGTCGCTTTTTTTCATTCGAAACTTTAAACGCGTTTTTCTCAAAACTACTTTTTCCAAACTGGTTCCCACGATTTCTAAGAAACTAGTAGACGGTTTTTGATAAACTTTTTTTTAAAATGTGTGGAAATGTACTCGCTATCGTCTGACGGACGTTTTTTCCCCTATTGTTTATAACAAATGTTTAATGAATTTTGAAAGATAAAAAAAAGGTGAAAAGAAACGATTTTTTTTCTATAGCCCGCCATTTCGAAAATTGTTATGATAAAAAAAAGCCTCCGTCAGACGATAACTACACTACCATAGATTAAGAAAAACATTTACTCTTGTGTTTCAGACCAGCCATTTTTGAGATTTGGTGGGAACCATCAACCAACTTTTTTTGGAAGGCCTATATTCGCAAGGGTGCAGTGGCCAAACCATTCAAATTTTTTCATACAAGTTTTCTGAATTTTGTAGTCTAAGGGTTAATAAAACTTTTAAAAGAAACCGCATTAAAAAAGCAATTATAGATTTCTCACAGAAAAATTCCAAAAAACCATGAGATTCCTAATCCATGAGAACACAAGGAGCACATTCTCATCATGACACTTGCGCTTCGCGCTCGATTTTATGTATAAATTTCAGTGACTTTTTGATAAACACATCACATATTTAGGCTAAAAAATGGAATTTTTTCAATAGTGTTTCTTATAATCAAAACATAAAATATACATTCTGTCGAGAAGTGTCTTGATGAGAATTTGTACTCTCTAAATCTGAATCAGTCAAATTTTCACTGATTGAATCAGTGATTTGCCTTTATACTGATTCATCAGTGAGAAAATATTTTTCACTGAAATAATCAGTGAAATTTGACTGATTTACAGTAACCTCTTTTTAGCTATTTGAATCAGTCAAATCTCACTGATAATCAGTAGATTTTGACTGATTCAAATTTAGAGAGTAGACCTCATTTAGTCAAATAATTTTCTATCTAAACGTTTTTTTGTATCTCACATATTTTGTCTAAAAAATGGAATTTTTGAATTTTAATCGTATTTTTGGAATTGAAACGAAAAATATATGTTTTATCAGAAACTGCGTAAATAAAAAATTGTAGATTTTTTTAAAACGAACAAATTTGCATTCTTACGTTTTTTCGTATTTCACATATTATTGTTTAAAAAAATTGAATTTTGGATTTTCAATAGTATTTTTTTAAATTAAAAAGGAAAATATACATCTTATAAAAAATGTTGCAATTCAAATTTGTAGATTTTAATGTAATAAATAATTTTGTATGATAACTTCTTTTCATATCTCGTATAATTTAACGGGAAAATGGAATTTTGATATTGACTTTTTTCAAGTTTTAACATGCTGTAACATGTTATGAAAGATAATTTGTAGAGATTTATGAGCACTATCAAAAACCAGTATTAGAATTTGTATTTCTTCAAAATGTTTTTTTTTTAAACACAAAAAATGGTCTAGTTTCCTCGATTAAATTAAATTAAATTGATTTCATGAAAAATTAAACAACAAAAGTCTTGATAAGTGTATTACATAAAATTTGAAAAATCTACACACTCTCTAATCCTGAATCGGTGAACGGCCACTGATTCACTGATGGCAGCAGCTATAAGTCTTTCACTGAGAATCAGTGAAATTCGACTGATGAATCAGTGAAATAGATTGAACTCACTTATTGAATCAGTGGAAGCTTCAGGTGGGAGTAATAAAACCAGCAATATATTCCAACGTTCAATGAACTCGTTTATTTTAGGCTAAATAACACTAAAACGAAATTACGTAATTATTATTATTTTTAAGGGACGATAAATCAGTAAAGTGTAGATGAAAGTTTTCAATTCGCGAATTCAACAGTTATGTTCACGTGACGCATTCACTGATTCCTCAGTGAAATCAAAGCAGGGAACTGATTCATCATTTGATATATTTTCACTGATATAATCAGTGACTATTCCACAGATTCAGGTTTAGAGAGTAGGATTTAGATTTTACATAAATTTCTTAGGCACAATAATAATTTGGAATTCGCAATTATAAAATTCATATTTTGATAATATACAACACAGAAAATGAAAAAACCTCCTTTTAAATGTTTTTACACAAGATACTTTTTGATAATAATGCAATTTTTTAATGCACATTACAAACTTTAGTTTCATTAAACTTCATACGTAGTTACAATAAAAATGTATAGTAAATAGTAATTAATAATTATATTATATATATATCAACAATCATAATTATAATAACTAATTAATTACAATATATTAATTTAAAATAAGATTTTATGAATAATTTATGAAAAAAGTTGATTTATGTTTACTTGAGTAAGGCTCGAAAACTTTATTGACGACACTTACTCTCACAAGCTCTGAATAACTCTTGCAGTCACTATATAAGAAAGTTCCAAGTTTTATGTCTCAGAATAGTAAGCGAGCGTGTGTGTGATTCGACAAAAGTGTATTGTACTATATATAAGTGTAGTTATTAGGTTTATTCATGTAAGGTTATATGTTTAAGTGTATTTGTGATTAAAAATATGATTGGCTACGACTGAATGGTGTGAATGTATTTGAATCCTGTTCATGTATGTATATATGTATCGGATGATTAATGGCAGACTCGAGGTAAGAATTTTTTTTTTATTCAAGATAATAATACGCCCGATGCTCATTTTATTCAACTACAGTTTGAAACTCTTCAAGCGCCGGTGATATATTAATACATTTCATGTTAATCCACTGAAGAATGTTGATGCCATGTTGTCGAAGACGTTTTACTCAACTGCTTACTATTTCCTATGTAGCGCCTATTGTTATTCACTTTGGGTAAATTACGTATTTATCAAATTCATTTTACACGACTAGGATTTAAGAAATGCTCAATTTTTTTTGTTTCCCGAGTTTAAGGGGGTCTCCTCATCAGTCAGCTTAAAAAAATCGATTTTTTTGTTGATGCTTCAATCGTTAGAATTATTATCTGAGAATATTCTTGTACGGACCGGGTATAGCTGATTAACATCTCATGCCTGTAAGTTTCCTTTAATTTGATTTTTTTCCTTCGAAAAACTTTAAAGCCCATTTTATGAAAACCACACGCAGAAAAAAGATCAGTAAAATTTACAGGAAGTTCGGTACTTATTTGGACAACATGACTTTTTAGTAAATTTTACAAGAAGTTGAGTTCAATCAACAGATTTTCTGTACAATTCACTTAGCGTACAGTACAGTCAACTTAACTCGGATTTTTTCGTATTCAGTAGATTTTACTGGACGCTGAGTGAAACGTACAGAAAATCTGTTAATTGAACTCAACTTCTGGTAAAATTTACTGAAAAGTCATGTTGTCCAAATAAGTACCGAACTTCCTGTAAATTTTACTGATCTTTTCTCTGCGTGCATGTTTTTTGAAATTCCGTGCACGATTACAAAAAAACTATAAAAGCTATGTATACAAGTAAAACACTGTTTTTTAGATAATTTAATTGTGCACAGACTGAGTTTAAAAAATGTATTAAAAAATCTCTTTTTACAATGTTATTAACGCACTTAATGCTAAAAAAAGGCCGAAAAATCGAGTACTTTATTAAAAAATGACTAAAATAATCAAATTTCAACATTCAATCAACATAATAGACTATACTGTGCAGAAAAGCCTTCCGAATAAGGAAGTATTTTAATTTTTTGTTTCAGGTAAAAATTACGGGCTGAATTTTTCACGGAGTTTGAGTTGTCCGCGGCGAGCTGCTGCGCGAGATTGTTTATAAATCCGCCATTTTTATTTATTTTGACATTCAAAAAACTTTTTATTGTTGAATAGATATATGTATAAAGGTATGCAAAAGATCATTTGTTTCTCTTCATGTTTTCATGTTTAAAAAAATCCTAAAAAACCACCCTTTTTATGAGTCACTGATGAGGAGACCCCCTTAATCGACAGAGTCGAGTAAAATTACCTCAACTATTTTTCTCCGTGCAGTTTATAAAAATATGGATAAATAGTTTATGAAATTATAAATATAGATACATTGATGTAGATGTTTATTATTTTTGTGATCTCGTTTTAGCAAGAGTAACAATATATTTGAATATTGCAGTATCCATATTTAGTAATTGTTACGATCTTTTACGCACTTGTTGCTGAATACTTTGAGTTATTGAGATTTTTAGTGTCTACTCCAATCTAAGCATCATTTTTTATACATTATATCTTGCACGTCCATGTGAAGTTTTCCTCAGAGGAATCGAAGTCATAGGAGGAATGATTTTTTACGGCTGATAGACGATAAATTAGTAACTGAAGGTAGATAAGAAAATTCGGAATTTGTACGTTCGATTTCTAATAATGAACTATAATAATATTAATTATTCATTATATATTATATTGGTAAGAAGTGGTAGTAAATAAAATCAGAACAATTTCGAGCTATTCCGAAATCTGTTTTAATACCAATTCGAAAATCTTCCGAATCTCGTCCGATACAAACCGTTTGAAACTCAATCTGTCTCAATCCGTCTCATTCTGGTTCAATCCAAATAAATCAAAACTCGGATTGATCTAAACCGTATTTCCAACCCGAATAAACCCGAGGTCGAAATAATTCGGATTTATTTTTAGCCGATTTGCGTCAAACGAGATTCAAACATTTTTCTGATTGGTTCTGATCAATTCAGGATGATTTAAAAACAGTTTTAGGAATGGCTCAGACTCGCTCGGATTGGATTCCTTCCTGTAAGTTTTGTCAGTATTCCAAAACATCTCATATCCGATTTCTGAAAAAATTCGATACCTTCCGTTATTTATTTTCTCTGTGGAAATATGTATCCCAAATAATTTACAAACAATAGAATAAACAACAATAAAATAATATAAAATGACAATTTTTTTTTCAGTAATTTGTATCTTACTTCAATCAAATTTTCGGATTGAATTTCATTCCACGCTATTCCGTCCTATTCTGCGCTAATCAATTTTTTGTTTAATACGATTTAGCTGAAAATCAATTTGACTCAATCCTAATGAGTCCAAACCTGGTTCACAATCCGTATGAATCTGAGGCACCTAATCCAAATGAAAGTGAACAAAGTTTTGAATCCGTATCATGTTTAAAGAATTGGTAAAAAGCGATAGTAAGGAAAAATTCTGTCAAATAAACATTATTAAAAGTCATGTTAAGGGAATGTGATACTTAAGGGAAATAAAAAGTTCATGTGAACAACTTGCTCCAGTTTTTACATATCTTGAAAAGAAAATTTTATGTATTTTCGACACAAACAAGTAGAAACCTATAATTAATCAATTTTACTAATTTGCAGAGTATCACATGCCCTTAAAGAATTTGAAAGGACACCTGTCGGCAACGTATCTTATCTGATACGCGACTAATGAATCTCCGATAATGTATAATGTATACCGAGAGTTAGCAGATTCGGTGTCGTTTTGCGTGCGAAAAGTTGATTTTTCCGCACTAGTGCCTTAAAATTTTAAGTTTGTTTTAATTTTCCGCACGCTTAAAATTTTCCCGCACTAGTGCGGGAAAATCAACTTTCCGCACACAAAACGACACCAACAAGGCCAACTTTTGGTGTACGGCGGACAAAAAGTATTATTGTACGTAAGTTTGAAATGTTTTCCATAAAAAATAATGTTTTTTCTTTCATATCAATATATCAATTATATCAAATCGTTCCAGATCTTAAAATCATAGGAAAACTTTTTTTTAGATTTTTAATTTTTGGCACAACTACCTTAAGGAAATGGGCTGGGGTGTAGCGGGGGGTGGTAAATTTTGAAACTCATTTTTATTTAATTAATGGACGCTTCCTGACTGATTTTTTGAGATTATCACAAATCTTTTTGTGACATGGCAGCCACCTCTAACTCTAGGAGTTATGTATTACTTAAATAGCTTTTGACGCATATTAATGGTCACTATGTGATTTAATAGAAGAAACATAATTATACACGCATATTTCTAAAGAAAGTATAAAATTACATAAAATGAGAGGATGATATCAAATCACGTAGGAAGCCACGTGCTTATCTTATATTTAGGGTTACCTCTGATAGATTGAATGGCACCCTTGTATGACGAGATAAAACACATTCGAAGCCGGTCGATGCTTCTGAATGAATTAACGTCATATGTCACGTGCTCCACCTGAATGACGAGACTCGTCTCTGAAGATGATATATGAGTGGGCCATTCCACCCGAAACTAAACTAATAACGTACAGTGATATTTTCAGATCTTTTGGCTATCATCCAGTATTCTTGCAATTGATTGGCTGTCTATCGAGAGAAATTATATGAAATTATATAAAACATCGTTTTTTTACATTCTCATCATGGATGAGAAGGTATTGGTTTTATGTGAAAAATGACTTTCGAAATTTTCATCAAATCTTTACGTTTTGAGAACCCCTGAGTCAGAAAAAAGGGTTTTTACGAAAGTGTCTGTCTGTCTGTCTATCTGTCTGTCTGTCTGTCTGTAGGTCGTGTGCGGCATAACTCTCGATAGAATTATCAGATTGAATTGAGCTTTGGTACACTTTATCGGAGCCGAAAAAGTAAGGACAAGTTCGTTAACCAGCCACATCCAATCAAAATTGAGGGGTTGAGCACTACTTTTGTGTTTTTGAAAATAATTTTTTGAAAAAATAAAAAAATTCAATACTGTTTTTATATATTTCTAATAAATCTCTGCAAGATATCCTGATAACATTTTCTGATTAAATCAAAATTAGAAATGTTACAGCATATTAAATCTTGAAAAAAGGCAATATCAAAATTCCATTTTCCAGTTAAATTATACGAGATACGAAAAAACGTTATGATACAATATTATTGAATAAATAAAGACCTACAAATTTGAATTGTAACATTTTTTAATAAGATGCATATTTTTCTTTTTAATTAAAAAAAAACTATTGAAAATCCAAAATTCAGTTTTTTAACAATAGTATGTAAAATAAGAAAAAAACGTAAGAATACAATGTTGTTAGTTTCAAAAAGATCTACAAGTTTTGTCTCACACAGTTTCTGATAAAAGATATATTTTTCGTTTCAATTCCAAAAAATACGATTAAAATTCAAAAATTCCATTTTTTAGACAAAATATGTGAGATACAAAAAAAACTTTGAGATGAAAAATTGTTTGGCTAAATAAGGTCTGAGCATTCTTATCGAGAAATTTCTCGACAGGATGTATATTTTAATTTTTTGATTTTTAATATTGAAAAAATTCGATTTGTTTCACCAAAATATGTGAGATACGAAATAAGCGTTGTTCTGCAAAATCGTTTCCTTAAATAAAGTCTACGATTGTTTTTCCTTTTTGAGATATTTGGAAGAAAATAAATTTATCAATAATCATGTAATTTATTAAAAAGTTACAAAAATGCATACAGAAAATCGAGCGCGAAGCGCGAGTGTCATGATGAGAATGTGTTCCTTAAGGCCGATAGAGCCTTAAGTAAATTGAATTTCCTGTTTCACTTAAATTCAAAAAGAAATAGAGTGACTTTGAGAAAATGACTAATTTACATCATCTTTAATATCATTAAATTCGTTTGAGCTTCAGTATTAAATTATAAGAAATAAACTTAAACGTATGCGAAGAGCACAAGACCGAGCGCGAAGCGCGAGGTCCAGGAAGAACGGAGCGCGAAGCGCGACGTTCAAAAATTCCGGAGCGCGCAGCGCGACGATCAAGTATTACGGAGCGCGACGATCGAATCGCGCGTCCTAGGCGCGCTCAAACTTGCGAGCTGCGCGCGAAGCGCGCAATAAGAATGTGCCCGCGAAGCGGGCAGATTTTTTTATTTAGTTTTATTAATTAAAAGCTCAAAATTTTACATTAATTAAACAGGATAATTCGTAGGTGACTGAAACAGGTTCCTAGGTAAAAACCCACGTGGGATCCTATCTGAGGAACTCTATTAAATTCTCCCTAGGAGAAAGAGTTAAGAACCTATGTGAGAACCCATGTAGGATCCTGTAAGTGAGTCTATGAAGAAGGTACCCACATATAATTCTATTTCAGATTTACGTTGGAGATTACTGAAAACCCCAACCTAAGAACGTATGTGAGGAACCTGAATAGCGGGAACCCATTTAGGATTGATTCTACATGGAAAGGTTCGCGTCTTGAATTCCTTCTACGCAGAAAAGGTGAGAACCCATACGGGAACCATTTCTAAATGTGTATCTTATAGATAAAATAAATAAGAACCTGACGGGTTCCTACCTAATTTCCTATATTCTTTCTTGCATCAATACTTTTTTTACAGAAATCAAAACTTCTGCGCAGTCAATGGTTATCTTATTGCTGTAGAAAGTATTTGAGATAAGTTTACATTTCTTATTCGTAGAAACTGTTTGAAATATTGTAGAAATCTATACAAAAATATATATGGGTTCTATATATACCGCTATGTAGGTTCCTACACAGAAACCTATCCAGTCATCTACATTAAATTTTGTTTTATTTAATATGAAAATTTTGCGTCTCGAATCCCTAAAGACGGTAAAATAGGTTCCTATGCGGATTATAATATGGGTTCTCACATGGGAACTCAGGTAGTTTCCTAAACATCTTAATGGGAGATTGATATCAGGTATAAATATGAAAAGAGTTTGCATGATAAGATTATTCGAAAAATTACGGAATTCTATTGTAGTTTTTCATATAGGATTCTGTATATGCTGTCTTGTATGGATCACATAGGAACCCATAAAAATACCTACATAGTATCCCTGGTAGGTTCCTACTCTATTTTATATAACGTTCTTATGCCTCAAATTATTACAGACGGAAAGTTAGATTCCCGTACAGATTATAATATGCAGATTCATGGATGGAACCCATGTGGGTTCCTATGAGGGTATTCATAGTATTGATATGTAAGAACATTGACCTCTTTATTTGTTAGGCAGTAAGTTATTTTATTGAGCAAAAAAATGTAAATGTGGCAATCGTTTTTATTAAACTTAGTATTGTTTTCATTACTTCTTTTTTTCTGCATGAGGGAGAAAATTGTTGGCACTTCATGCAATCATAATAAATGATAATATCTATTATGATAATGGTGAAACGAGGAAACTATTTCACAGTTTTTTCGCACGTTATACGAAAAACTATGTTTCTTATGTTACATAAGGGGAATATCTATTTATCTCTGAATAATTCTTCCCCCCTAAATAGCATTCGTTACGGCTGATTAAATTTTCCCTCTGTGTCCAATCACGTTCCAATTAACAGGGAAAAGCAGTCCCTTTTTACATTTTGAAACATTTAATTAATTCACTCGTGTGGAAAAATTGACTGTTGTCAACATCAGGCCAAATGAAACTATTCAGTTTCTAGATTGGCCACAACTATCTGGAAGCTCACGTAATCAAGAAAAATGTTTCAATTAACCTTAAAATTTATTTACAATAATGAATATTTTTAGCTGAATGTTTGAAACGTAATAAAGAACATTATTATGGAGGGTTATATACTTCAGTTGATTTGAAAAATTAATAAAATTCTCATTTCAGTAAGACCGAAATTAGTTTTTCAATTGTTTAAAACTAATTAAACTCTGCAATCCTTTGTTAATAATATATATAATATTTTGAACTTAATTAGAACATACCATAATGATAAAAGTATAAATTGAACAAAAATTCAATTATCTTTATAAATCGAAAGGTGTTTAATTAGACTCGAAAATCAAATACTGAGATTTTATTTTCAGTTGTTTGTTATTTGAAATATTTATATTATTAAACTCCTGAAACCGAATATATAAAATCAAAAGATTTAAATGAATATTAATTTGAAATCTAGTGGAAAATTCCTATTATTATTTTCGAATTTCTTCAGAAAACTTCTTGTCTCTTAACTTTTTATGGAAGATACTTTCTCATCTATGTTAAAAAGTTTTCTTACAAGTATCATCCTCTCTGAAAACGTTGGAAATCTTTTTCTCCTATGTATTTCAAAGAAAAAGTAATGGTAAAAATCTTTGATAAACACTTTTATAAAAAGTATGAAAACTATATACAAAAGCATTCAATGATATTTTGTTGGATAATAATGGAGAACCATTAGAAAAGGTTTTCACCGAAATGGCTTTACTTCGATAAAAATGTATCACATGAATCCAAATTAGGGTAAACGAAAGAATAGCGAAAAGAAAGAGGACTTTATGTCACGTGTAAATCTCAGATGGTATAAAGAGGGAGAGAATGGAATGGAATTTACTATAGAAATTTTTTCAGTCAAAAATCACTACTGTAACGTAATTGTTATACAGCAGTTATATAGCAGGTATTCAAATTCATATATAATATTATACTAATACATACTAATAAGGGCGGATGAAAACAATGCTGCGAATTGGACTCGGATTCGTTCAGATTGACACGGATAAGAAATTTAAAATTATAAGTAAATCAATCAATTTAAATCAAGTTAGGTAAATAAATTACAAAATTTTCTTTCTTAATGCATAATGAATTAGTTCTGGGATGACGTATGGATTTTTAAAAATTTTGATTTTTGGATGATTGACAAACATATTTATAAAAAATTGTACTTTTGACCTATTTTTTTCCGTTAATTTTAATTATATTTTAAAAAGTAATCATTATTTCGCAAAACGGATAAGTCATCCTGAAAAGAATTAATTTACGAACATTTTAAAAAAAAAGTGATCAAAATCGGTTGAGAATCGGTGAAGATATCGTGTTCACCGTATTGAAAAATGCAGTTTCGGGAAAAACGCCTTTAAAGTTTAATGACTAAAACGGCAAAAAACTCAGTTGAAATTCTATTATAAAGTTCAAGTTTTTAACATGGATTAATATCATGTTTTTTTAGAGTATGAATTGAAAATCTAATAACTCAATTATTCTTAAAAATTGTTTAAACTATTATTGTAAGTGAATAATTTTGAAAAATTATGTATAATGCGTACAGTCATGAAAATTCTCAAAAGATCGAAATTTTCAACTCTTTTTGTGAAAATCGATCGAAAAACTGCTTTGAATTTCAAATTTTTTGAAAATTTTTTTATTTTTTGGAATTCTGGGACTATGGAGAACAACTTAAAACAAAAAAAAAATTTTCGATTTTTTTGAAGTTCAGGGGTGGCGTAACCCCTTAATAGTGTCTTCATTTCTGCGAAACTTTTCTCTCATGCCGGCGTCCCGGGTGAAAATCGTTTACGACTGCAGCAGGCCTGCAGCTTGTTTAGTGACCTGCAACAGGCCTGTAGGAGGCCTGTATTTAATCAAACGCCTGCAAGAGGCCTGCAGCACACCCGCAGATTGAATCAAAATATTACATTTATATATAAATGTTCAATCTGCGGGTGTGCTGCAGGCCCCTTGCAGGCGTGTGACCAGAAGCAGGCCTGCTACAGGCTTGTTGCAGGTTTCTCAACGAGCTGCAGGCCTGCTGCAGTCATAAACGATTTTCATCCGGGGTTGCCTCTCGATATCCAATTTTCCTCAACATCGCCTCAATTCGATCAATCGAATATGGTGCGGTACTTTCGAGGATATTGAGAATTTTTTTCTTGAAAGTAATAGACTTATGGCGAAAATTACCTAGAATAAAAAGTTCTTAGAATTGGTTAAAGAATACATGCAATTTTTTTTGGGGTGTTTTGAGCAATTTTTTGATTTTACAAAAATTATGCTATTTGAAAAATTGAAAAGTTGCTCCAAACGTTTTTAAAAAATTTAGACGTATTCTTTGAGTGATTCTAAAAACTTCTTATTCTTAGTAATTTCCTCGGTTTGTTTATATTTTCTGAAAAAAAAAATTCTGAATGTATTCGTGAAAATTTTGTAATTCGGGCGCCATTTTGTAAAGACCAAAGTGAAAAATTAATCTCTGAACGACACCTTCTCAAAAACATATTCCTCTCAATTTTTGCAGTCAGGAAAAGCATAAGTTACACGGCCTCAAAGACCAGTGTATCGTTTATGCCATTTTGGCCCTTAAAGGGTTAATTCTAAGGCACAAGAAAGGTTACCTGATACGGACCGTCTAAGGTTGGTCACATACGGCCCTTTTCATGCCAAGCGTGACGAAACACCATCAGGGCCTGATAGGATTTCCTTATCCGGGCCGTAAATAAAATAAGGCAACCTTATCAAGGCCTGCTAGTGCCCTGATTTCAATTTCAATACGGGAGGCTCAATGTGCTAGTTACAATCAGAAGTTAAACAAAACATTCGGATTCTCAATTCACTAACTATAGCCTTTCACGAATCGGGGTGATTTTTGAACCTAAGTCCCCTTGCCTTTCACGAATCAAGGTGCTTATTGAACGTGAGTCCTCTTACCTCTCACGAATCAGGGCGCTTTTTAAATGTGAGTGAGTTTTTTCAGAGAGAGCAAGTGAACTTCAGTCTTAATGATCCTCAATTATTTCTTCAGAGGGAACAAGTGAAAAATCGCAATCAGCGACCTCGAAAACCCCCAAGTAATCATTTCCAAGCCGAATTGAACAATTTGTGTTGCTGGGAGCTGAATCGCCGACATACAGCTGCCATATTGTATCCGCCATGTTCAATTTTTATAAAGTGTGATCAAATTGGAGGTACTTTTTCCAATAGGGTTTTATTGACATGTCACGCGTGACTACTGTCAAACTAAATACACAATTTTATTCAGTTTTAATTGACATTTCATCATGGTTAAGACTTACGCCTCAACAACGTTTACAAATCGCACAATTATATTACGAAAATGGACGCTCTGTGAAAAGTGTTTATCGCGCGCTCAGGCCAATTTATGGTGTACATAATCGTCCTACCGAACGCACTATTCGGCATGCCATCGGCAAACTCGAGAATAATTTAACATTATTGGATGATACTCGACCGATTAGACCACGTACAGCCCGAACTGTAGAGAATATTGCGGCTGTAAATGAGAGTTTTGCCGAAGACCCGGAAGAATCGATTCGGCGCCGATCTCAACAACTTGGCCTATCTTATGGCACTACTTGGGCGATTTTTGATGCCGGAAATTGAAGCCCATAATCTCCACGACATTTGGTTCCAACAAGACGGCGCTACATGTCATACAGCCCGTGAAACAATGGATTTACTGCGTACTCGTTTCAGTGAGCAATTTATCTCTCGTCTCGGACCGATGGATTGGCCTCCAAAATCGTGTGATATCACACCTTTGGACTTTTATTTGTGGGGGGATGTAAAGTCTAAATGTTTTGTGGAAAAACCAGCTACTATTGAGGCATTGGAAGCCAACATTACTGAAGTTATGAGCGAGATACCGACCGAAGTCCTCGAGCGAGTCATTCAAAATTGGTGTTTACGGATGGACGGATTAAAGCGCAGTTGCGGCCAACATTTGAAAGGGGTTATCTTTAAAAAATAAATGTCGTGAATGGTTCTACACAAAAATAAAAAAGATTGCTCTATCAATTTGAATTTTCGTTGTTTTATGTCAATTTAAAATCCTATACCTCTAAATTGATCACCCTTTATTTTGACTGCAGAATCTCAGACAGCGACCACGATAACCTTCTAGAAATCATTTACAAGCCGATTTCAACAATTGCAGTCACTGTATGCTGGATTTTTTAAAGTAAATTCGCCAAATTTGATCCGCCATCTTGGATTCCAATACTCTGACTACATCATCGTAATCAGCGACCTCAAAAACCCACGAGTGACTATTTCCAAGCCGATTTGAAGAAATTTAGTTTCAGGGAGCATAGTCGTTGACATACAGCCGCCATATTGGATCCACCATTTTAAATTTCGCAATATGTCATGTGGTTCATCAAAGTACCTATGCAAACCTATAATTTATGCCCAAAAAGAGTATTTCAAATCGACACTTTCATAATTTTTTTTTCAAAGTAATTTGTTCATATATGCTTTTCCTGACTCTCGAAGCTATATTTAGACGGCCATATTGAATTTCAAAAACCGCCTAATGGTTCTAAAAACTAAATAAAATTTGCTGAATTTTGAGCCTAAACACTTTAAAAAAATTCCTTTATTGGAAAAATTTTTTTTGATCAATTTACAAAGTATTTTATTGATTTCACCAAATTTTTGGGCTGGAACTAATAAAAACTTGGAATTTATTGCCAATCGAGTTTCCGCATTGAAACAATTGGTGCCGTAAAGTCACCTCTCGAGTTGCCACATCGAATCAAGTGATGAATGGGAGTCACCTCTCAAGTGCCAAAATTTGTCTCCAAAACGTCTAATTCAGTAACTAGAATCAGAAAAAAATCGTTTAGTTGGATTCGAGGTTGCATTCACAAAGTACCTTATTGACTTAAATAAATTTTTTGGCTTTATCAAATGAATACCTGAAATATATTAGAAGTAACTAAAATACTTGGTTGTATCAACCAAATTTTACTAACCAAAGAATGTTGTTGAGTCAATGAAATAATTTTGTTGGATCAACCAACAATTTTGCTATCCATATCACAACAAAATACTATGTTGAACCCAAAAAACTAATGTTAATTCAACCAAATTTTATTCTAAGCTCGATATTTTTGCCCTTAGATTTTTTCTGCCCATTCTGGGTTTTCGGGAGCGTTTGATCGTTAAAATGTTAACAATTTTTTTATCTTAAAATTAGAAAAAAAATACCTACCCAAAATTTATTTCGAGAAGGTGCAATTCAGTACCTACGATCGGAAAGAAAATTTGTTCATTGAACAAAATCGTTTAGTTGGATTCACAAAGTATTTTATTGACTCAAGCAAATTATTGGGCAGAATCTAAAAATAATAGAAATTTATTGGAAATATCTCAAATATTTGGTTGGATCAACCAAATCTTTTGTTCTATCAACCAAAGATTTTTTTGTCTGTATAAAATCAAAATACTATGGTAAAACTGTCAACAAAAAATTTGTTGATTCAACCTAATCTTTTTTTGAGTGCACTCTCTAAATCTGAATCAGTAAAAATCTACTGATTATCAGTGTAATTTGACGGATTCAAATAGCTAAAAAGAGGTTACTGCGAATCAGTCAAATTTCACTGATTACTGCAGTGAAGAGTAACTGATTTAACAGTGGAAAATATTGTTTTCACTAATTAAACAGTGAAAATTAACTGATTTAACAGTGAAAAATATTGTTTCCACTGATGATTGAATGAAAAGGCAAATCACTGATTCAATCAGTGAAAATTTGACTGATTCAGATTTAGAGAGTACTATGATGGACAGAAAAATAGGTATTTTTTAGTAATTTTTTTTTCATAAGGATTATTGCTTGTGATTCGATTTCTTTTGTTATTAAGAATGGTTTTCATGTGAAACAAAAATATATAATAATGATAAAATTCTAATATTAAAACATTTTATAAATGGCGTTAAAAAGATCCTCGCAAATTTCACAGCTGCTGGCATTGGTAATAATTCTGGATTGGCGAATCTGAACATAAAAAATCAACCGGATTAATAAATAATCAGAAAAAATGTACACAAGTACACCTGATCCGAATAAGACCGACAAAGTCAAACATCTCATTCGAAGCGCGCTCTCCGAGAGCGGAAACTACACTGAAAATTCATTCCATACAAAGTATTGAACTACCCATCTCCAAATTTTTACGGTATATTCTGGAATATTTGAGGAAGATTTGTGGATGAAAAGTGAAAAAAGTAATAATTTAAAAAGAAATCTATTAGTCTATAAGATTACGCGTGTTTTAATAACAAAAAATTAAGTCGATTTTTAATAAAGCTTATCAGGGAAAAAAGCGTGAATCATATGATGCGCAGAAAGTTTAAAATTAAGTACTTTTTTCATTATATGCGATCATAAAAAATGTTTATTTTTACATTCTCATCATGGATGAGAAGGTATTGGTTTTATGTGAAAAATGACTTTCAAAATTTTCATCAAATCTTTACGTTTTGAGACCCCCTGAGTCAGAAAAAATGGTTTTTACGAAAGTGTCTGTCTGTCTGTCTGTAGGTCGTGTGCGGCATAACTCTCGACAGAATTATCAGATTGAATTGAGCTTTGGTACGCTTTATCGGAGCCGAAAAAGTAAGGACAAGTTCGTTAACCAGCCACATCCAATCAAAATTGAGGGATGGAGCACTACTTTTGTGTTTTTGAAAATAATTTTTTGAAAAAATCAAAAATTCCAATCCTGGTTTTTGATAGTGCTCATAAATCTCTAAAAATTATCCTTATAACATTTTTTGATTAAATCAAAATTAGAAATGTTACAGCATATTCAAATTCGAAAAAAGTCAATATCAAAATTCCATTTTCCAGTTAAATTATACGAGATACGGAAAAACGTTATGATACAATATTATTGGATACATAAAGACCTACAAATTTGAATTATAACATTTTTTCATAAGATGCATATTTTTCTTTTTAATTAAAAAAAAAACTATTGAAAATCCAAAATTCAATTTTTTAACAATAATATTGGAAATACCAAAAAAACGTAAGAATACAAAATTGTTCGTTTCAAAAAGATCTACAAATTTTGTCTGATACAGTTTCTGATAAAAGATACATTTTTCGTTTCAATTCCAAAAAATACGATAAAAATGAAAAAATTCCATTTTTTAGACAAAATATGTGAGATACAAAAAAAACATTTAGATGGAAAATTGTTTGCCTAAATGAGGTCTACAAATTCTGATAAAGAAATTTCGGGACAGGATGTATATTTTATGTTTTGATTGTTAATATTGAAAAAATTCGATTTTTTTCACCAAAATATGTGAGATACGAAATAAGCGTTGTTCTGCAAAATCGTTTCCTTAAATAAAGTCTACGATTGTTTTTCCTTTTTAGATATGTGGAAGAAAGTAAATTCTTTTAATCATGTAATTTATTAAAAAGTTATACTGAAATGTATACAGAAAATCGAGCGCGAAGCGCGAGTATCATAATGAGAATGTGTTCCTTAAGGCCGATAGAGCCTTAAGTAAATTGAATTTCCTGTTTCACTTAAATTCAAAAAGAAATTCAGTGACTTTGAGAAAATGTGTAATTCACATCATCTGTAATATTATTATAAAATTGGTTTGAGCTTCAGTATCAAAATATAAGAAATAAACTTAAATGTATGCGAAGAGCACAAGACCGAGCGCGAAGCGCGAGGTCCAGAAAGAACGGAGCGCGAAGCGCGACGATCGAATCGCGCGCCCTAGGCGCGCTCAAACTTGCGCGCGAAGCGAGCTGCGCGCGAAGCGCGCGTTGAGAATGTGCCCGCAAAGCGGGCAGATTTTTTCTTATAATTTTAAACGAAAATGAAAATTCAATTTACTTAAGGCTCTATCGGCCGTAAGAAATATATTTTCATCGCAATATTGGTGTTAGATTTTTACTTTATATGCATTGGAGCCATGTTAGGATTGAAAAATATATAAAATGTACATCTTGATAAAAAATGCCATCATTAGAATTTGTATACTTAATTTAGACAAATACAATTAATCAGAAACTGTCAGACGAAATTTGCGGAACCTTATTCAAGTGAACAATTTTACATTCCTACGTTTTTTTTGTATTTCACATATCCTGGTTGAAAAATTGAATGATTTTTTCAACCTCAAAGAAAATTATTAAGAAAATGCTGTGATTCAGATATGTAGATCTTTTTTTAGTAAAAATCTCGTATCATAACGTTTCTTTCGTATCTCGTATAATTTGACTGGAAAATTGAATTTTTATATTGACTTTTTTCAAGTTTAAACATACTGTAACTTTTCTAATTTTAGTTTAATCGAAAGATGTTATAGGGATAATTAGTAGAAATTAATGAGCACTATCAGAAACTGATATTGCTCAATTCAATCCAATTATTCTATCATGAATTGTCGTGTCCATAGACGCTGGACAGACAGACAAATACTTTAGTAGAAACCGTTTTCTCTGACTCAGGGGTCTCAAAATGTAAAGATTTGATGAACATTTCAAAAGTGATTTTTCAGATAAAACCAATACTTTTTCATATCATGATGAGAATGTAAAAATCTCTTGAAAATTCCACAGTCGTGTAGTCCCTTAAGGGCATGTAATACTTAGGAGATAAGCAAATTTGATCGATTTTAGGTTTCTACATGTTTGTGCCCAAAATAAATAATATTTTCTTTTCAAAATTTGGGAAATGGTAGTGAAGATAAAAATGGACGTAGATAGACTATTTTTAGTTCTAAAATTGAAGAAAAGTTCAATTTTAGCAATATGTATCGAAAAATTTTGATTCATTGTCAAAACCAAAGTAGGTTATCTATGTCTGTTTTTATCTTCTCTACCATTTCTCAAATTTGAAAAACAAAATTTTATGTATTTTGGACACAAACATGTAGAAACTGGATGCAAAAAACACGCCATGTCTTTCTATCTCCGAAATTATATCCACCATTCCAACGAATATCTCTTTCTATCCCTCACTTTATCTCTTGTTCTGGAATATCTATCTCTTCCTGCCTCCAGTCTATCCTTAACTCCGGTGATGTCTGTATCTTCCTATCCCCTCGTCTATTTCTGCATCCGGTAATATTTATCTCTTTCTATTATATATATGTATATCATTGTAAAAAAACGGATCACATTGTATTCCCTTTCCGATCTTCCGTTTCAAACTTGTTAATTTTCAAACCCCTAACATATACTTAACGTTTTTATAAATACATTACTTTTGTTACGTCAGAAACGTAACGTTTCTCTTCTTTAAAGATCTCCTCGTTTTATGTAAGGATCGGAAGGATCCTCGCTAAGGGATAAGGAATAGTCAGTGAATAAGAAGGGTTGATCATATAAATATATTTATTAACAAAAGTATTTTAAGTAAGCACCATGGAAAAGATGGACATGAATATATAAAAGTTAAAATACTTAGTAATTCCATTTTAATCTGCCTTTCGATTTTAACGATCTTCCTATTTCTTATTAGATCTTGCTGTATCTTGAGTCGATATAATCACGTACGCGGTAATGTTGCCTTGATCCCTTCATTGGTTGCTTAATTTGTTTGTTACTCTAGGTGGTAGAGTCGCGGGACGTGACACTTTGTACGTAACCAATAATTTAAATTTGTCGCTAACGCGTATAACACTGAAAAATCAGCGTGTACCAAGACTCGAACCTTGACCACTCACGCATCGATATATTGCCAAACGCTTAGTCAACTGAGCTAAGATAGAACATGATTTAACTGTGAAAAATCTCGATCTATTTACAAATTTTTCCCAATCATTTTAATCAATTATGTCGATATTTAGAACAGTGTATCACTCACCATGATAACCGAACTCTACCATACCGACCTTATCAACCTGTAATTTAGAATTAACGTCATTTAAGAACAGATGGAATTTTCAATATATATTTGGAAAATTTTTCTGTGAAAAAAGGAACGCTTGCACTCCGCTGGGTATCGAGCCCAGGACCTTTCGATTGCCGGTCGAATGCTCTATCCTCTGAGCTACGGAGGTTCTACAAAACTTTTCTCACAGAATCTATTTACGCCAATTTGGCTACGGATTATTTTTTATTTGTACATTCTCATCATATGAAAAGGTATTGGTTTTACCATATGTGAAAAATGACTTTCGAAATTTTCATCAAATCTTTACGTACTAATAGAAATGAATGAGTGGTACAACCATATTTATGATTGAATTAACTATATTTTTTTGCTGATATTCATACAGCAATATAGGATGTGTGTTTTGGCCATCCACACGGAGAAACTCTTCATTGAAAAATTTAGTATTATTATATTTATTTTTACTAAAAGTCAATAGGAAACGAGGATATAACGTCACTTTTTTATAAATTACTATTTTGAATATTAAACTATGGAGTTACTAATAATATTGGAGAAAATTGTGATATAATTGTACTTATGCCTAAAAACAAAAGCCAATTTTATTCCTTGAAATAGTAAAATCGTAATCGACACATCCAACGAATTATATTGAAGTAAACCCAATAAATGTTTCATTAATTGCTAAAAAAGAATGTTAAGTTCACAAAAGACAATAGTAAAGTCACATCTTCTGTCTAACCGAATTACCATAGTCTTTTGGAGATAGTGGAACCATATTTATAACTTTTCCTATCGAAAATAGGAAATAATTGCACCTCTATGATATAAAAAAATCATTCATTCGTAAATTTTACCATAGTTCTTATTAGATTTTGTGAGCTACATAGAGAGAATATTTATAAACATAGTTTACGTACACATACACATTTTTACATACACATACACGTATATATATATATCAATATAAATAATAAACATACCAATGCACGCTCAAATGCTAATTCAACGCAACTTAACCTAACTGCACAACGCACACATTCATAAACGCATCGCAGTGATATGTCAATATTGTCAATTATAATGTAGCAACTTCATTATATACTGAATTGTGGAAACTTTTACGATTTGTGAGGAAAAGCTCGGTAGTCCCTCTGCTAGAAAAAATCGTAAGTTAGAAAGGCGCCATATTCAACTGTAAAAAAATATATTACTATATCGGCTACCGACAAATAATCATAACGAGCACATGGAGCGATTCTCGGGCAATATCAGAAACGTGCGGCGTATCTGACGTCACTCGGCAGTACATTTAATATTTCCAATAGGAATTTTGACAACGTACTATTCCAATATATGATGTATTCGATTGCAAAATATTCAAGTCTTTCTCTCTTCATTGTTCATTACTATTGACAATGGTAATTTCTCTAAACTATTTTGCAATTTATATTATTCAAAAGACCAATTCTTGCATAGATAGTTTTACTTTTTATTTATATAGGTATCACTTATTTCTAGTTTCAATTTGCCATCAAAGATATTAATCTTTGCAACTCTCAATGGTAACTTATAAAGGTGCACTATATTTACAATTGGTTCAGAAAATGTATTTCCTCCTACCGCTATGGTAAATAGAACTAGTTTTGTTACTATATTCTCGCTTCCTATTGACTTTTAGTAAAAATAAATATAATAATACTAGATTTTACAATGAAAAGTTTCTCCGTGCAATTGTAGTTGAATGAGTATGAGTGGAGCAACTATCCATGACAAGTAAAATACTCATATTCAATATAGCTGATTTATAAAAAGATACTGTATACTGTACTAGCAATAACGATATGTATAGTGAATTTGTTTGAAAACGTTATTATTTTAGTCTTTTAACAGGTTATGTTGCGTGGGCAATTATTTTAATGATTGAGAAAATAATTTGTTCAAATTAAATATCAAATTTCTTTTTGACTATCTTTTGATCCTTATTTTTATTTATAATCATTATAATAAAATGAGCAAATAAATAGAGAGTAAAAGTTTTAAAAACTAAATTTGAAAGATTTGATAAATGTATAAAAAATGACAAACTTATATAGAAGAAAATAAAGACTAATAAATTTATAGTAATTTAATGTAGTTTTTAAAATTGATTTTAGGACGTTCTAATTGAGTTTTTAAATTTTGTGCCAAATGAGTTTATATGTATAATAGGAATCAATTCAATGTTTAATAAATTAAGTATAAATTGGATATCAGTTTCCTTCTGGACTTTGATTTTATGATTTCTCAAAATATCGAACAAATAAATAAATAAATAATAGAAAGGTTAAGAAAAAATTTGAGAATATTTTTATTCATATAATTAAAAAAAGGGATGAATAAATAAGAAAAAGTGTAAAGCAATGTATTTGAGTTTGAAGCCAAAATATTTAAGTAGAAGTACATAATAAATAAATGAAATACAATATATGCTATGACAAATCATGAGAATAATATTTATTGTATTCAAGTTTCAACAGAATACTTTGCTGCTTTAAAGAAATTGATAAGGCCTAAATAATGTTTCGTGGAATAATTTATTGTCAAAACTGCATATAATGTTAACCTGGAACAATAGTATGTATGTTAACTCTGAGATATCACATACTTTTAATTTATAGTTAAATTTTTTCCACCAATTAAATTATAGACTATCACAAAATCTCAAAAAGAACTGTACACCTAATTAAAAGCGAAAGACTCTTTAGATAATATCCAGTTAATATAAACCAATATGAATTTCGAAACGAAGGAAACCATCTCAAGTGAATCAACCATCCAGTGGTATTGCCAAAATACACTTTTTAGAGAGTGCTGGAGGAAACAAATATTTAAGAGAATTAAACATTTCATACGGCAGTAACTACTAACTATTGCAGTTTTGTATCGCAAATATAGTTATTAATTGTACCAGTAATATTTAATTGTTTTCTCTACCAATTTATATTTCTGATTCGAACAAAAAGCATTTGTCATATTTCAATTGCTGTGCTTCAAATTACATATGGTTCCGAGACACATATTATATTGTAAATATACCCGTAAATTTTTAACCTACAATTGTATGGTTATATCAACCTAACCATTTCTATTAGTGCTTTTTGAGACCCCCTGTGTCAGAAAAAACGGTTTTTACGAAAATGTCTGTCTGTCTGTCTGTAGTAGGTCGTGTGCGGCATAACTCTCGATAGAATTATCACATTGAATTGAGCTTTGGATTTGAGGGATTGAGAACTACTTTTGTGTTTTTGAAAAGAACTTTTGGAAAAAATCAAAAATTTCAATACTGGTTTTTGATAGTGCTCATAAATCTCTACAAGTTATCCTGATAACATTTTCTGATTAAATCAAAATTAGAAATGTTACAGCATATTCAAATTCGAAAAAAGTCAATATCAAAATTCCATTTTCCAGTTAAATTATACGAGATACGAAAAAACGTTATGATACAATATTATTTTCTACATAAAGACCTACAAATTTTAAATTGAAACATTTTTTCATAAGATGCATATTTTTCTTTTTAATTTAAAAAAAAACTATTGAAAATCCAAAATTTAATTTTTTAACAATAATATTAGAAATACGAAAAAAACGTAAGAATACAAAGTTGTTCCTTTAAAAAAGATCTACAAATTTTGTCGTACACAGTTTCTGAAAAAACATATATTTTTCGTTTCAATTCCAAAAAATACGATTAAAATTCAAGAATTCCATTTTTTAGACAAAATATATGAGATACATAAAAAAAGTTCAAATGAAAAATTATTTGCCTAAATGAGGTCTACACATTCTTATTAAGCAATTTCTCGACAGGATGTATATTTTATGTTTTGATTTTTAATATTAAAAAAATTCGATTTTTTTCACCAAAATATGTGAGATACGAAATAAGCGTTGTTCTGCAAAATCGTTTCCTTAAATAAAGTCTACGATTGTTTTTCCTTTTTGAGAGATTTGGGAGAAAATAAATTCTTTTAATCATGTAATTTATTAAAAAGTTACTGAAATGTATACAGAAAATCGAGCGCGAAGCGCGAGCGCCATGATGAGAATGTGTTCCTTAAGGCTGATAGAGCCTTAAGTAAATTGAATTTCCTGTTTCACTTAAATTCAAAAAGAAATAGAGTGACTTTGAGAAAATGACTAATTTACATCATCTTTAATATCATTAAATTGATTTGAGCTTCAGTATTAAATTATAAGAAATAAACTTAAACGTATGCGAGGTCCAGAAAGAACGGAGCGCGAAGCGCGACGTTCAAAAATTCCGGAGAGCGCAGCGCGACGATCAAATCGCGCGCCTTTGGCGCGCTTAAACTTACGAGCGAAGCGAGCTGCACGCGAAGCGCGCGATGAGAATGTCCCTGCGAAGCGGGCAGATTTTTTATTATTATATTTATTCTATAAATAAAAGTAATTATTTGCAACTAATGATATAGTATGTACAAGATTATAAGATCTAACTACGAGGAGGGACAGTGATTGAAAGAGATAAGCGTGAACCTGGATTGACAAAGAAATATAAAAGAAATAAAAAGTGATAGAGGTAAATAGGTGTGGGATATATTGCAATAAAGAAAAGAACATTGAAAGATACAGCCGTGAATTTGGATTGGCAAAAAGATAGAAAAGGGTATAGGTCAATATACGAGAGATAGGCTGAGATTAGGGGAAGGGGATTGAAAGATATATAATATATGTAAATTTGGATAAACAAGAGATAGAAAGAGATAGTGGCGGATAGAAAAGAGAGAAAAATAGATACAGGTAGATAGATGAGGATTAGACTGAGATAAAAAAAAGGGGTTGAAAGAAACAGGCATCAATCTGGATTGACAAAGAGATATAAAGGAATAGAGGTGGATAGGAAAGAGATAGAAACAAATATAGGTGGATATATGAAGAATAGACAGAGACAAAAAAAACGGAATTTCAATTTAAGGTTTTTTCAAATTTAAATTTCTTTTAATCGCCAGAATGGGTACAGATATTTCTGAAAGTAATATATCTTTAAAAATACTTGGTAAATTATTGTTAACTTTTTAAATATTTTCGTGACCAGCAATCATTCATCCAATAGTTTAAAACATTTTTAGTGCAACAAATATTTTTCTAGACGAAAGGGCCAAAATGTTGAATTTGTTCATAAAAAATTTAATTGTTATATTTTACCAAATATTATCAAAGATTTATTATTCCAAGGAATACCTGATGGCGTGCTGCTGATTGAAGGAAATTATAATTTGAAAAATCCCCAAATTTAAATATTTTGCTCCAAAATTGTTTATAACACTAGTTATTTTTACCTTTTTAATTATTTTTGTGTTTAAATGTTATTCCTAGATTAATACGAAGCACTTTGAGCTGCATTTATCGAAAATAATTTTTTTTTACCGATAATAAGACTATTTGCCAATTTGTTATAAGATTTTTTTATAACAATTAAATGGAATAATAAACAAGTTATTTGTATTCAGTGAGTCCCCAAACATTCATTTAAGACAATATACACTTTACTCAAGCAGTTATTAAAGCGTAAAAAATTGTTATGTAAAATAATGTAATTTTCTCCATACTTTGAGTAAAAAAATTATTAATACAAAAATAGAGGAGACAAGTGTACTGACCGCGATGCTCTTCAGAATTCAACGCACTTTAATGTTGAAAAGAAAATTACAAATCGAACCAAAATTGAAGGCACTGGATATTTTTGAACGTTAAAAAAATGCATTTCCTCCCAGTGTGCGCCCTTGACCGTCAGGCACGAAAGGGTTAAGTCCTTGATAGTATAGTATATGCTAAGTTTCTCAAAAATGAATAAGAAATAAGAGTCATACTTGCTGTCCAGGAAAGTAAAACTGTATAGTGGTGACAACCAAGGGAGTCACGCTTTCAAACTCAGATGGCAATGCGCAGGCGGCGCTCACTGCCAGGGTCATTCCTGACACCCTGGCCTAGCCGTCGTCCTATTCTTCGGGTTACGATCAGTGCGCTTCGCGCGACGAGCGCTTTCAAAATGCGTCCTATCCTAAAACCCTTTCGCGCCCTTACCTCTTCACTTTTTCCACTAAAAAAGTCCAAAGTATTTGTAATTCAGAAGTGTCACCCCACGAGTCATTGGAACTTCCTACAAAATTTCATTGTTAGTGAGTGTTGTTAAAAAAAAAAAAGCTTTCTTCAGAAATTAAAAAAGAAGTTAATCCTCTGGTATTAAAAATTTAATAAAACTAATATTTTAATATGTTTTTAAAAAATAAGTATTCTACACTATTTTAAAATGAAAAAATGTTTGGTGATGCTGTGATAATAAATCTGATGAAATTAGAAATTGATTAAGTTTCGAGAATAAGGATTTCGAAATTTTTGGCTAATTGAAGTGTAGTGCTGAATAGATTAGCGAATGTGAAATAAAGTGAGGACGCCGCTTTTGAGTGTCATAGTGATTATCAAAAAGCTTCGGTACAATAATTGGCACCGAAGAGTTCCGGCCATTTCTGAGAAAATGGGAATTTTTGAATCTACTACGAAATATGATAATTTTAGATTTTTATTTTAATCAATTTAACTAAGTTCTTATTATTTTTGAAAGGAGAGACTAAAATGAATGATGAGGAGCAGAGTAATTTCTTATTTTTTATTATACATTCAGCTTTAAATTTATGAAATTTCATTTATTAGATTTTAAAAGACAAAAAATACAATTTATCTTCTTTGTGCAAATTTTTTGTGAAGAAGATAGAAAATCTTTAGCATCCTTTATAACAACAGAATTTAAATGTTGAAGGAGAATTAAATTTCCACTTGAAAGGATATTCTGGATTTCATAAAATGATGTTTCAATTGATATTCCCAAAAGAAGATAATTAAGAAATATACATCCTCATTAAAAGATAGGCTCTGGTTGATGAAAAAGAAAAATTTATCAACATGAGTTATTGTCATACTATTTTTAAATTTTACATGATCTGAATTTTCACTCTAAATACTAAATTCGAGAAACAAAGAACCTTAAGTGAATATAATAAAAAATTATCACCTTCATTTAAGTACATACAATAGAAAGGAAGGAAAAAATTACTTTGGAAATCCAATGTTCGCGAATACAACTAAAATAATTTCTTAAGTTTTCATACTTCCAAGTTCTTTAAGGGAAAATAGAACAACATTTAATATGAATACTTGAAACATTTATGGGGTGAAATTATAATAAATAGCTCGAACTTATGAACTTTCAAGTACCTACTCTGGAATTTTCTTAACTATATAACATTTTCCATAAAGTTTGCTAAACAAGTTTCTGAATTAAAATTATATCGCAAATTTTCATTTTCGTATTATTATAATTTACTTGGGGGAGAAGAGAACTATAATCCCACAATATGCCTTATTTACAAAATTTAATATGGGATTATATTATGGAACCGGAAGTGCTAAAAATGATATCCATAAGCATGTAATATTCCAAAGAAGAATATTTCGTGATCCCAATGACGTGGAAAAAAGTTAATCGCTGTGTGGGTTTTCCTAGATCATCGTCTTTTACTTTTATGATAAAATTGTCCTTAAATTTGCATTATCTTATATTTTTATGCATTTTTATACTATGTGAAAATAATTTTGCATATGTTTAACATCTCATTCTACTTTTTTATCATATATTTGCGAACTAAATTTTATTCAGTGTGACGTTGGTAAATATTCTCCAAAAGATATTTTCTAGTTGACTAATTCAAATAAAAATCATTGAGATGTGATTCTCTAAGGGGAGATTAATTTTATACATTTCCGGTTCCATTACAAAGTGTCAAAGAATCTTAATGATTATATCAGCATTCAAAGGGGGTTTAACGAGTTTAAACGCGAAAGTTAAGGATATAATTGCAAATTAGTTTAGTTTACGAGTAGAATAATTAGTTTGATTATACAATTAACACTGTTTATATCAGAATATTTCAAGTCTCTTTGCATTTTGGATTCATTTAATTTTCCAATACAATAATAAACTCTACAAATATGTATTTTCATTATTTTATATACAATATAAATCAAACTTTTTGCTTTTCTTACCTGGATTGAACCATTATTTTATGAAGACGTTCTGCACGAAGTTTTGGTTCAAAAGCTACATATTCGGATAAATGAAAGAAAAGTTATTACGATTTCATTTTTGTAAACTGGTTCACAATTCAATTGATTCTTAGCAATCCTGAGAATGTAAATGACATTTGAGGAAATATTAAACCTAAGCAGCCAAGAGAAATGGTAAATCATCTTTATATGCTCTCTAAATCTGAATCAGTCAAATTTTCACTGATAATCAGTAGATTTTGACTGATTCAAATTTAGAGAGTATATATATATATATGATACCAAGACCGGTTATGCTCTCTTTAAAAATTTAGACCCGTTTTCTTGAGATACTTACGATCAACTATATTATAGATATTTTTTCATATTAGAATTTTATTTACAAAATGATCTTAAAGGGAAGCAAATTTAATATAATTCAAAAATTAGATTTTGACTGATTCAAATTTAGAGAGTATATATATATATATGATACCAAGACCGGTTATGCTCTCTTTAAAAATTTAGACCCGTTTTCTTGAGATACTTACGATCAACTATATTATAGATATTTTTTCATATTAGAATTTTATTTACAAAATGATCTTAAAGGGAAGCAAATTTAATATAATTCAAAAATCCATTGCCACTCGTAATCTGATCAAGTAATTATTAAAGAAGTAAACCCTCCTACCACAATAATTCTAAAGTCTCATTTTACTGACCAGGAAAATCCAAGTGAAACCGGATGTTTGAAATAAGAAGCTAAAGTGTCTTGTAACTATTTCCTGTACGTAATTCAAGAAATATAGACCATAATTCTAGTCTATTTTTAAACAATAATTGGTCGCATTTAATTACTTGTATTTTTCTTTCTTTTAATTTTTCAAATTGTATAAATTCTACATCTTTTAGATTGATTTAAAATTGTTGAAGATTAAAAAGTTTGAGCCTTTGTAAAAATGTCTTGACCGGGCTCTGGCCTGGCTTGAAACAATGAACCAGATCTGAAGCTGCTCAAGGGAATTAAAAATTCAGAATATAATCTTATAATAATTCGTTTGCCAGGCCTAGCCCAGGATTGATTCATTCACTTATACCAAGTTAGGTTTTGCCAAGTCTGAGCCACGGAAAAATTTCTTTACGGTAGTAGAAAAAAAGTTCATCAGACCTCTGCAGAAATTTTTCAACCTGGCTCTATCCTGGAACAAAAGACCGAACCAAACCTGGGCCCGACTGGGAAGATATACCTTTACGGTAAAATGTATGTATGGGAGTTATTAATTTAAAGCTGGAAAAGAAATTCCTCTGGATTTTATTATGTACCAATCAATAGTAAGTAATAAAGCCGATTCAATTCTTTTTAGAATTTCGAGTGTGAATTTCGTTGATGTTATTTACTTTCTTCGTTTGACATTTCCCGAAGAGAAAATGGGAAATTGTCTAGCAATGTGTGAAATTCGAAAAATGCTTGAAAGATATTGAATGCTCTAAGGATCTAAAGAGAGCAAGTTTCCTTTCAGGCTTCATCTTTCGAAGAAAATAAAAGAGCAATGCCACTTAATATCACTGAACTTGGAATACTTAGTGCAAAGTTTTTTAGCAAGGAACAATTGAGAAAGCTGGAGTTCACAGTTGCCAATTTACTAGCCCCTTCGCCGTTTCTATCGTTGGATTATTAAATTATGCAACTAAGACTCTACCAAACTCCAGTGCTGGAGGAAGTTTCTGAGATTGATATTGGAAATCTACAGTAATTAATTAATAAAAAGATCGAATTACGTCAGAAAATCCTAGTAAGATTGATTTAATTACTCTTTTGTTTACTCATTTCAAAAATGTGAAAAAGATTATCGGTTTCAGGAATATACTTCATTAAAAAATGTATTCACAAATATGATAAAAGGAACTTTAAAAGACATGTTTATAAATTTTCATTCGGAAACTGATAAGGAAATTGTTCAAGCGGACCATTTAGTAGATGAAATGGTTCTAGGGGATTTTGTGTTAGTTCGATGAATGGCGTATCGATAATCATAAATCGAATCGAAACGCCCACTATTTCCAAAGTATAATAAATTTGACTTAATATTGACTAATTCAAATTTCAAAAAATTCGTAAAGTTGGATAAATGAAAGCGAACCTTGTAATTAGATATTCTAACATTATTGTAATTTTAAATTCTTATTTTAGCTTTAATAATAGGTAAATATTCACTTTATTCATTCAACATACCTTTAACTGGAATCTCATTTAAATTAAATTACTTTGTACCTCCTCTATCATCTAAATGTAGATTTTTTATGTCCATATTAGATAAATATATTACGAGGTATATTTGGCTTATAAATTGGTATAAATAATTTTGATCTACATTTTATAATATAATTTTTCGGATACTTTCCCACATTTTGTTTCTAATTATAGATTAAGGAAAAAATGAAGTCAACAAAATTTTTTTGTTGACTAACAGAATATATTGGTAAGTAACCAAAATTTTTTTAATTAAACAAAATGTTTTTTTATAACAAAAAATTTAGTTACACGAATATCAACAAAATATTTTTGTTTATTTGAAAAAAGCTTTTTTGTAGTGTTTCGGAGATCTAAAAAAGAAATTGCGATAACAATATTTTTTCATTCTAATTGATACTTTTTATTGCTAATTAAAATCAGAGGCTAGATTGCAGCTATAGTTAAAATCCAGTCACTGATGGAGACAAGTAAACAAAACAACTGATTAAAATTTAATTAGATTATTGCAAAATATATGGATATATTTTTATCTTATTCAAGAAAAAGGAATGGAAAGATTCAGAATATTTTTTATTGAGTATTTTATTTATAATAAAATTTTCTTTACACAGCATAATTAGTCAATTCTACTGATTAAAGACTGGAAAATCACTATTTGGAATTAGTCAGCTGTACGAATCAATTAGTCAGAATCTTTTGTGATTTATTTCAATGGTGTATTTTTACTAATTCAAGTTTAGAGACTTATAATTAAATTCGGACGATATATTTAGTTTATTAATCTACGCGCATGACAAGGCCAAGGTTAATTGGACGTTTCATTCCAGGCTCGAGCCAGGTCGAAGAATTTCAAAAAGGTTATTCACACTTTCAGAATTATTCCGCGTTATTGAATTATTATAATAAAAACCAAAAAATTTTGTCCGAATAACCACAATTTTGTTAATTTAACTAAATAATTTTTTTTATAACAAAAAATTTAGTTACATGAATACCAACAAAATATTTTTGTTTATTTGACAAAAACTTTTTTGTAGTATATAGGAAATATAAAAAAAAATGTGAAAACATTCTTTTTTCATTCCAATTAATTTTTTTTACTGATTTCAATCAGTGGCTAGGTTGCAGCTGAAGCTAAAATCCATTCACTGATTAAAATAATGTTTCATGTTGAAATAATCAATATTTTTAAAATTTACCAAATTCGTTTGGTTCAAAGAAAAATTTAGTTACAAGAATACCAACAAAATATTTTTTTTTATTTGACAAAGGCGTTTTTGTAGTATATAGGAAATATGAAAAAGAAATTGTAAAAAGAATATCTTTTCACTGATTGAAATTAAAAGAGGTTATTTCAAAATATTTTAGTATATTTTTATCTGATATAAGAGAAATAAAAGAAAAAATTTAGATGATTTTTTATTGAGTATTTGATTTGAAATAAAATTTTCCACATTATGACTTAAAAAAAACTTGATAAAAGAAAATTATGGATAAAAAAGATTAAGGAAACAGTCATTTTGACCAAATTTTTTCTGAATACCCATCCAATTTTTGCTCAAATATCAACCTTCTTATCAAATTGGACGAAATAGAATATAATAAAATCAAACATAGTATCAAATCAAATATATAAAAAAAATCAAAGTTCTACTCTCCAGAGAAAACAAAATCGTAAAATTGGCATATAAAATGATTTTTGCTCTTCTAAATTGTAAATGTGCATGTATAATGTATGTGTGTAAGGAAGAGGAAGCAGTAATTTGACGACAGAAGCGAAGAATGGAAAAGAGGAAGGCAAAAATACATAAATGTGTGAGGAAGAGGGTAAAAGGAGGATCTGGAAAAATTGACTAGTCATGTCCCTAGTGGCTTAATGTAACATCTTTCTTTCTTTTCGAGCAACGAAAATCGTTGTGCAGGAAAGAAAGAATGAAAAAGAACCTCAGACAAGTTCAAAATGCTTTGGAGATTAATTTTATCACTTTATAACTGAAATGACTGCTCACTGGCTGACAAAGCTGTCGTAAATAATATCTATCGAATCGCTTTTTCTTCTACAGCTTGAACATAATAAACGTACGACACATTCAGGATTTTCTATAATTAGCGGTGGAAAACAACAGTATAATTAGTCAATTATACTAATTAAAGAGTGGAAAATCATTATTCGGAAGTTTTCAGCTTTACTAATCAATTAGTAAAAATGATGATTTATTTCAATAGTACATTTGTTAACTGATTTGAATTCAGAGAGTTATAATTAAGATCGGATGATATATTCAATTTTTAATTTACCTGATAAGGCCAAGCTTAATTCGACGTTTCATTCCAGACTCGAGCCAGGTCGAAGAATTTCTAAAAAGGTTATTCACACCAACAGAATTTTTTTCGCGTCATTGAATTATTATTATTTATGTCCAAGTAATCAGCATTTTGTTAATTTAAGGAAATGTTTTTTTTACGATAAAAATTTTTCTATATAAACCATAATTAGTCAATTAACTGATTAAAGAATGTAAAATCACCTTTTGGAATTAATTAGCATTACGAATCAATTAGTCAGAATATTTAGTAATTTATTTCAATGGTGAATTTTTTACCAATTCAAGTTTAGAAAGTTATAATTAAAATCAGATGATATATTCAATTTTTTAATCTAGCTGACAACGCCAGGGTTAATTGGACGTTTCATTCAAGGCTCGAGCCAGGTCGAAGAATTTCAAAAAGGTTATTCACACTTTCAGAATTATTCCGCGTTATTGAATTATTATTATAAACAACCAAAAGTTTGTGTCAAAATAATCAGCATTTTGTTAATTTAAAGAATTTTTTTTTACAATTAAACATTTTCCATACACACCATAATTAGTCAACTTACTGATTAAATAGTGAAAATCATTATTTGGAATCCAGGTCGAAGAATTTCTAAAAGAGTTATTCACACTTACAGAATTATTCCGCGTTATTGAATTATTATTTTGTCGGAATAACCAGAATTTTGTTAATTTAACAAACATTTTTTTTAGAATAAGAAAGTTAGTTACCTCAGACAGAAAAAGATAATTTTGCTTTCAATAATAGAAATATTATTATTGAAGGGCTACTTTGGAATAGAAAAGATTAATTTTCATGATAAAAATTTGAAATACAGAAAAATCATTTTATTAATAAATTTTATTTTTGCCCCAACTTTTTTTCTTATTGCTTCTTACCAAATTTAAAAAAATTATGCGATTTTAATAAATTACAAATCACTTTTTCAAAAAAAAGATTTTGTTTTGGAAAATGTGTTTTCAATGGTTTCAGCCATTAAAGAATTTATTTCAAATTAATTAGTTGAGTTTGAAATTTCTGTCACTGCCTACATTATCGGCAAATCACTAGTAGTGTATCGATACGTCGACAGCAACCGAAAGCCTGGGCTCGAATCCCAGCGTAGTCGAAAGCGTCTTTTTTCCACAGAAATATTTTCAAAATTCTTTAATATTTGAAAGAATTTATTTTTAACAAATCAGAAACGGTGAACTTGTGGGAAATCTTTTCTCTGAACAAATGATTCATGATTTATTAGAATCGCATAATTTTTTAAAATTTGGTAAGAAGCAATAAGAAAAAAAGTTGGGTCAAAAATAAAATTTATCAATAAAATTATTTTTCTGTGTTTAAAATTTTTTTCATGGAAAATAATCTTTTCTCTTTCAAAATAGCCCTTCAATAATAATATTGCTATTCTTGAAAGCAAAACTATCTATTTTTGCCAGAGGTCTAATTTTCGTGGATGAAAACTACCTTAGAGAATGTAAAATCACTGTTTGCAATTAGTCAGTTCTACGAATCAATTTGTCAGAATCTTTAGTGATTTATTTAAATGATAAATTTTCTACTAGTTCAAGTTTAGAGAGTTATAATTAAAATCTGATGATAAACTCAGTTTTTTAATTTACTTGATATGAACAGGGTTAACTCGACGTTTCATTCCAGGCTTGAGCCAGGTCGAAGAATTTATAAAAGGGTTATTCACACTTACAAAATTATCCCGCGTCATTAAATTATTATTAGAATATTTCTAAAATCTTAATAACTATTTTAATACATTCAATTCTTTAAGTATTACCCGTGCACTAATTCCTTGACCCGGCTCTGTCCTGGAACAGAACACTGAACGAAACATACACTTGTTCAGGTTTATTAAAATCCGGAGCATCTCGTTTCATAATCCAGACCCATGCCCAAGTCTAAATTTTATGTTAAGTCAGAGCTTGCCATGTCTGGGCCTCGTTTGATTCATGGTAAAATTTCTGAATAATTATATTTCTTAAAATAGTTTTGCAGACATTTTTAGGCTGTGTTCTAGACCAATTTTGAAATATGGTCCGTCGTGGCTCGATCAGAATTATTTGACAGGGCTGCCAGATATGGCCCTGGTCGGGTTGTGCGTATCACCGATGTGACCTCCCTAATTTCAATTCAGCTCGAGTATATTTTAATCTAAAAATATTTTGCTAATTTATTATTTTTCAAATTACAGTTTAATGAATTTAATTTCCGCATTGAAATATAACTTATAATAGATTGAAAAAGGTTCGCATTTTAAGGGTTGACCATTTTGAACATTTAATATACATACACTCGTCAAGTCTTAATTAAATGCCCTAACTTATCAGGTACACGCAACATCCTATAAAGCAGATGATTAAAATATAATTTGCATTTTAATGCAACAGAGAAAATTAATTGTAGAAGAGAATGCATAAATGACAAGATTTTATAATTTTTAATACCCATAAAAACTCCTCGGTAAAAATATTTTTCTTCTTTAAATTCCAATACTAAAGCATTGGTTCATGAATCTGAGCGGATACTGGATTTAACTGCCATGTTGTTTGTAATGTGGTATTTTGTTAGCATGTAAAAAATACGTCAAAGCTAAAACGTGTTTTTTATCGAATTTTCGAAGAAAATCTTTTAATAAACGAGCATTTCTGTTTTTCAAATTCTTCAAATGATTGATAGGAGCAAACAAGAAATTAAATCCACCAGCAACTGGCTCATCAATCATTTAAATCCAGAGATTTCGCTTTTTTAGAGTGTGAAAAATAAACCTGAATATCTTACCAGGGTTTCAAGTGTCTTATTATTAATAGCAGTTTTTTTAAAGGAAATATTCCAAAAAAATATTAAATTCAGTATAAAATACTGAACTTTCATTCAGATAAAAAAAGTTTAACTTCTCTGACCTAAATTAAATTTAGTATAAGATTTAGAAATCTAATTATAATTTTATTAAAGAGGGGAGCGCTATATCACTTGAAATCACAGCCATACTGTTGTCCTGGGTAAAATCATTTAACAAGACCAATTCCCCAGGATACGATAGGAATCACCGTAACTAACCTTACCCTTGTCTTTTTCACAGCTTTAGCTTTAATATCTTATTTAAAATCTGGATCACAATTATCTTTCAAATTTGCAAAACGTTTTAATTCTTATGGTCCTTAAAAAAATAAAATAAAATGAAAATATAAAAACTGCATCGTAGTTTTTGTTTAAATAAAGTTATAAACTTTAGAAAAAATTATAAACATTAATTTAAATAATAATTATAATTAGCTATGCAGGGATTTTTTCGTGGCCCTCATCGGGCCCAAGTTTTGTTTGGGGCTTCATTTTGGCCAGGGGTCAGGTTCTAAACTTTAATAGAATAAAAAATTTCATCATATCCAAGTCCAGGCCCAAACCTGGAAAATCCTGACTTGGCCCGGACAAACTGACAAGTTATTTAAACTTCATCTTATATATTTTGAATCTATCTGACGAGGCTCAGATCTTGTTCGGCGTTACATTCCAGGTCAGAGCCAGGTTTTAGGACTAGGCCCTGGATTAAAGCAGGATTGGTGATTCATAATAAGCAAGTTTTCTTTAGGCTTATGCTTGAGCTACATCAAAATTTTTTGAGAATGGTTTAATTTTTCAGTAGTCCTGGACCTGGCCCTCACCTGGCATGAAACGCCGAACGCCGTTTTGAGTTTGTATTCCTGGTTTTTATGAAATCTAAATGGCAAAATTTTATTTTTACATTCATCTTGGCTATATACATTTTAAAGCGGTTGACTTTTCAACAAACTTAAGGGAAATAATACGTCGTCCCATAAAATCCAAGGAGAGAAAAAAGCTATAAACAGAGAGTATGTTAATAAACTTCAAAAGTTATTCAATAAAAAAGAAGCTTGAAAAATGTTGTATATTTTGTTTTTGAACAAACACTGTTTGTTCACTTTTAAAGAGAATTTATAAACAATTTTTTCAAGACAAGTTTATTGTTACTCAGGCCGTAAAAGTACACAGTGAATTTAACAAAGTATTTTTACATTCCAGAAAGATTATAAAATGCCTGAAGCAATAAAAAACATTTGCTTCCTGAGATATAACTATTTTAATTCATTTTAAAATTTTTTATTGATATTGGTAATATTTTTAAAATTGCTGCTTATTCTATGCGATCACAAAAGAAAAAATTTAACGCTCTTTTATAAATCCAAAGAAAATCTTCTTGGCATAAGTTTTATATTTTATTTTTACATTGGGGCTTCTATTCTTTCTGATTCTCTCTATTCTTTTTTATTTCTGTCTACTTGATGTATTAAATGAAATATTAGAATGGAACTAATAAAAATCGTGATATCCAAAAGAAAATTAGAAATTTGTAAAGAAGGGATAATCATCTAAGAAAAGTTTATAGCATTCTGAAAACAAAACTTTTATTGAGATTAAGGACAGTGTATTATTAAAAGATTAGGAATTTATTAAAAGATTAGGAATAAATTATTTTAATATATATTTTAATAAATAAAATCTAATGCAATGAAAAATCAATCAATGCAATTAAAGATCTAAATCTAAAATTGTCAAATATTGAGAAAAGAAACTAAGCGATATTCTATATTTAATGGTAGATAGAGTTAAAGAATGACCGAATCAAGATTGAATTAATTTGATAACTGTCGAAAACTATCGTTGACACAGAAGGAATATTATCTATCGAATGAAAAATTTTATTAATTAATTAACTCTAATGACTGACGAGGGACATTTCTTGAATAATTTTATCTTATACCTCTTTCTCTTTTTCACGATATTGGAATTAATTTTCTAGAGTAACGTCACGCTTGACTCACGAGTTTGAGAAATTACCTGTCATTTGCTTGGCAAACTGATTACGTTCTCATTATTAATACACTTACTGATTTTTATTAAAAATAAAATATATTTCACAAATGAGATACGCTTTAAATTTCCTGCCAGGGAAGATGGTTTAGATAAAAGTTAGTACCATATAAGAATAAAAAAGACGACTCTTGTAAGAAGAAAATAAAAAATCACGTAAAATAGTTTTTAGCATCATGTATAGAAAATGGGTCATAGCACAGGCCAACACATTTTTAATTCTGAAAACTTGTCCTGGCACAGGCCTGGTTCTGTGTATGAATCCAAAACTTTGCGCCAGACCTGGAAATTTTTACACAGGATTTTTAATTGATATCTCAATCACTTGCGTATGACATAAAATGCAGATATTCCTTGATCTGGCCCTGGCCTGGCATCAAATGCTTAACTAGACTTGGTTCTGCTTCGCTACATTGATAATTCAGGAGATATCGTTTTAATCATTCGTGAATAAGAGACCAAATTCAGGTTTGCTTGGCATTTCATGCCAAACCGGGGCTTGCCAGACCCAGAACTATCCACGGCAAAATTCTGCTTATGAGAGCTTATCAATGTGAAACAGAGCCAAAGAAGTAAATTTAACTCCATCTTGCACATTTTTAATTCTGAAAACTTGTCCTGGCCCAGGCCTGGCTCTGTGTATGAATCTAAAACTTTGCGCCAGACCTGGAAATTTTTACACAGGATTTTTAATTGATGCCTCAATCACTTGCGTATGACATAAAATGCAGATATTCCTTGATCTGGCCCTGGCCTGGCATCAAATGCTTAACTAGACTTGGTTCTGCTTCGCTACATTGATAATTCAGGAGATATCGTTTTAATCATTTGTGCATAAGAGACCAAATTCAGGTTTGCTTGGCATTTCATGCCAAACCGGAGCTTGCCAGGCCCAGAACTATCCAGGGCAAAATTATGCTTATGAGAGCTTATCAATGTGAAACAGAGCCAAAGAAGTAAATTTAACTCCATCTTACACACTTTTAATTCTGAAAACTTGTCCTGGCCCAGGCCTGGTTCTGTGTGTTGTACCAGGTCAGAGCCATGCCAGAGGACTTCTACACACGTTATAACATCCTAGTTTCGAAAAATTATAATTTCTTTAACTTTTAACGATTTCATATTGTGGGGGTAGTATATTTGATGAAATTTAAATGTTATAAGAGTTTATTATATCAAAATTTCCTAGAATAAATTTACATGTAAGTTCGTATTTGAGTTGGGAGTTCGCTACAACTATAACGGTGAATTTATGTTGATCCCCGTAATTGAAGGAAGTAGTAAGTGTCGAGGTCACAGTTGACTGTATATATTCCCAAGCGATAAGGTCTCTTCTAGATGGCAAGCGATCAGCTGTTGCGCTAAGAATATATGACTTATTCCCCCCGCGACCCTCGTCTTTCAGTACAAGCCAACTATAGATCCTCCTCATCCAATTATAGTTCCCTATTATCTGCCATACCACTCGAAAGAAAGAGGCTCTCGGGAATCGAAACTGAACGTTCTCATGCAAAACAATATATTCCACAATATAGAGTATCTAACGTTTAATAATAAACATTCCTTTATGTCAATAAATTAAATTTCTTGGCAGGATGCACATTGCACAAACAACACATCTTGAGTGATGTTTTGTAAAATAATATTTAGTTTTTTTTCAAAAAGTGCGATAATTAGTAAGAAAGCAATGCAAAGAGAATTAAACAATAATTGTATTGAAAAATGAATGTCTGAGAACAATTTTCCCAATATTACTTTTTTTTTATGTGCGCAAAGTTTATTTTAATAAATATATTTTATTATATTCCAGGGAAGAAACGACCAATTCAGATCGAGTAAATAAATATCCATAAAATAAAATGTTATCTTTATTCTTTTGTTACTTAAATGTGGTTTTGTGACTTTATATCATCATAAAAACAGTGCAATATAGATTTTATTACTTCCCTTTACTTTGAAAGGTTGTTAAATATTTTACAGCTTTATTTTGATATTAATTAGCTAATATACGACATATGACTGTTGATAATCGGCTACGGGTCGTATTTCTTTACTGATTTTGAAATTTGTTTTTTAGAAGTTCTCAGCATTCAATTCTTAAGAGAACTGTAAATTGTGATTTTTAAATTTTTTTCACAGAGCAACAATACATAAACAAAAAAAGTGACAAAATTGGACATTTCAGCTTTGTGAATTTTTAACATAAGGAAAAATGCTGAAATAAACTCACTATTGCCCATATTTATTGCAACTGTTCTCATAAAACAAAAATAATTCTATAATATTCAAATTAATCATTGAAAAACAACTTTTATAAACAAATTCCTACTTGCGTGTATTTCTTGTTGGAAAATTTGTTGTTTTATTCTAAGTGCTAAGATTTTCCATGAGAGTCATAATTTCCACCGCAAAATTTACATAAGTTAAAAATTACTATTTTTATAAACTTTTTTATTAATGAATTCTCATCTTATGTGTTTTGATCACAGATAGATTGATTTTTCGGACCAGAAGTGATTCATAATTTCCTTCAAAGGCAATTTTAAACTTCAATCTTAATCTGACAAAAAAAAAGATTGTTAATAACAATTTCTATAAAAATATAGTTTTTTTTTAAAACAATTTCATTGGTTAATAATAAAAAAATTGTCATTACAACAATAATTGAAGGAAAAATCATTTTTTTCTAAGAGTAAACGGCCGATTAGGTCATTTTTTCATAGAAATTGTTATTAACAATTTTTTTTTTTGTCAGATTAAGATTGAAGTTTGAAATTGCCTTTGAAGGCAATTTTGAATCACTTCTGTTCCGAAAAATCAATCTATCTGATAAAAACACATGAGATGAGAATTCGTTAATAAAAATGTTTATAATAATAGCAATTGAGTCCATGGGAAGAAGAACTCACCGAGCGCTCAAAAAGGGGGAAAAGTATTGTCCACTTCCTAAAATTGAAGTAAAAAAAATAAGTTGTAAAAACTCAAAATAAAAAAATATAAGCTGATAAAGCTTGTCAAAATACAACTTTTATTCTTCAAGTATTTTTTAGTCCAACATGAGTATTACGAAAAAAGAAATATAAAAGGTATTTTTTGGATAACCTAAAATCAATGTTTCAAATAACATAAATTACGATTTCTCGGTAAGTAGTGCATGCAATAGATTAAATTTTGCGTATTTTCATTCAGTATTCATTGCTAAATGATACACAATAAATACCATAAACATGTGATAATATTCAATAACAAATCAATACCTGTCAATTATTTGTTTTTCGCGATTCGGAGTGAAAAAGTGACGAATAAACTTTATGTTTCGAAAAATATAAAGTGACAAAGTTATTTATTTGTATTTAAGGAAGTTTTTCCGAAAATTTTAAATTATTCGTACTAAAAATAAAGAATTGAGAGGGTTGTTAATAAAAAGCGTGCGACGCACGAAGCGCTAAAGTTGAATTATTCAACAGAATTCCGCGGTTTTCTTAGTTTATTTGTGAATTTACTACTGAAAATCATGCGATTGTACATAATTTGTTCGTAAACAATTAATCGTGAAATTAAATTTGACATTTTGTATTTTTTATACAAATTTTATTATTATGAAAATGAAAATAATTTACGATTGTACACAGTACTATATATCTATTAAAAAATCATTCTATACTACCTCAATAATTAATCTTGCATCTTAAAAAACTATTCCATTTGGATTTCTTAACTGGGACTTTCATGAATATTTTTTTCCATCTGGGCTCAAATATCTTAATAAGGCTTGAACATATTGAATTTTTTCCGCCGTTATTCCAATGGAATCGTCCTGAGGTGTTTCGCACAATTCATCACATATATAAGGTTTTGGAGGTGGGAGAAGTTTGAACTTAAATCATTTTATTTTATTGATACATATTATGAATTTTAATGATTTGCAGTGGCAAATATTTAAACGAATATCCAAATAAACTAAGAAAACCGCGGAATTCTGTCGAATACTTCAACTTTAGCGCTTCGTGCGTCGCGCACTTTTTATTATCAACCCTCTCAATTCTTTAGTTTTAGTACGAATAATTTGAAATTTTCGGAAAAACTTCCTTGAAAACAAATAAATAACTTTGTCACTTTATATTTTTCGAAACATAGAATTTATTCGTCACTTTCTCACTCAGAATTGCGAAAGACAGAGAATTGACAAGTATTGATTTGTTATTGAATAATATCAAATGTTGATGGTATTTATTGTTTTCAAATAACTATTCGGTATCAGCAATGAATACTCAATGAAAATACGCAAAATTTAATCCATTGCGTGCAGTGCTTACCGAGAAATCGCAATTTATATTTTTTAAAACATTGATTTTAGGATATTCAAAAAATACCTTTTATATTCTTTTCGTAATAATCATGGTGGACTAAAAAATACATCAGCAATAAAATTTGTATTTTGACAAGCTCTATCGGCTTATATTTTTTTAATTTGAGTTTTCACAACTTTTATTTTTACTCCAATTGTAGAAAGTGGACAATACTTTTCCCCCTTTTTGAGCGCTCGGTGAGTTCTTCTTCCCATGGGCTCAATTGCTATTATTATAAATATTTTTATTAACGAATTCTCATCTCATGTTTTTTTATCAGATAGATTGATTTTTCGGAACAGAAGTGATTCAAAATTGCCTTCAAAGGCAATTTTAAACTTCAATCTTAATCAAACGTCAATAATATAGATTTTTAATAACAATTTCTATGAAAAAATGACCCAATCAGCCGTTCACTCTTAGAAAAAAAATTTATTTCCTTCAATTATTGTTGGAATGACATTTTTTTTTATATTTAACCATCGAAATTAATAATAAAATAATTTATATGAACAATTTGTGTAATTGGTTACTAGTATTTTCCATAAACAAATGTCACAATCTGCCGTTTTATGGTAGAAGAAGTTAATTTTTCCAACAATTATTGCTGAGGTAAACTCAATTATACTAAAATTTAATGAAAAAATCTGCCCGCTTCGCGGGCACATTCTCATCGCACACTTCGCGCGCAGCTCGCTTCGCTCGCAAGTTCGAGTGCGCCTAGGGCGCGCGATTCGATCGTCGCGCTTCGCGCTCGGTCTTGTGCTCTTCGCATACATTTAAGTTTATTTCTTATATTTTGATACTTAAGCTCAAACCAATTTTATAATAATATTACAGATGATGTGAATTACACATTTTCTCAAAGTCACTGAATTTCTTTTTGAATTTAAGTGAAACAGGAAATTCAATTTACTTAAGGCTCTATCGGCCTTAAGGAACACATTCTCATCATGACACTCGCGCTTCGCGCTCGATTTTCTGTATACATTTCAGTATAACTTTTTAATAAATTACATGATTAACAGAATTTACTTTCTTCCACATATCTAAAAAGGAAAAACAATCGTAGACTTTATTTAAGGAAACGATTTTGCAGAACAACGCTTATTTCGTATCTCACATATTTTGGTGAAAAAAATCGAATTTTTTCAATATTAAAAATCAAAACATAAAATATACACCCTGTCCCGAAATTTCTTCATCAGAATTTGTAGACCTCATTTAGGTCATATATGTTTTTTCAGAAACTGCGCCAGACAAAATTTGTAGATCTTTTTGAAACGAACAACTTTGTATTCTTACGTTTTTTTGGTATTTCCAATATTATGGTTAAAAAATTGAATTTTGGATTTTCAATAGTTTTTTTTTTTAATTAAAAATAAAAATATGCATCTTATGAAAAAATGTTATGATTCAAATTTGTAGGCCTTTATGTATTCAATAATATTGTATCATAACGCTTTTTCGTATCTCGTATAATTTAACTGGAAAATGGAATTTTGATATTGACTTTTTTCGAATTTGAATATGCTGTAACATTTCTAATTTTAATTTAATCAAAAAATGTTATAAGTATAATTTGTAGAGATTTATGAGCACTATCAAAAACCAGGATTGGAATTTTTGATTTTATCAAAAAGTTATTTTCAAAAACACAAAAGTAGTGCTCCATCCCTCAATTTTGATTGGATGTGGCTGGTTAACGAACTTGTCCTTACTTTTTCGGCTCCGATAAAGTGTACCAAAGCTCAATTCAATCTGATAATTCTATCGAGAGTTATGCCGCACACGACCTACAGACAGACAGACAGACAGACAGACAGACAGACAGACAGACAGACAGACAGACAGACAGACAGACAGACAGACAGACAGACAGACAGACAGACAGACAGACACTTTCGTAAAAACCATTTTTTCTGACTCAGGGGGTCTCAAAACGTAAAGATTTGATGAAAATTTCGAAAGTCATTTTTCACATAAAACCAATACCTTCTCATCCATGATGAGAATGTAAAAAAAGATTTTGGCCAGTCGTAGTAAAATAATTTCTTTCTCAATGTGAATATAATAAACATAGAAGTTCTGTATATAACATTTTTTATAACAAATATGTATAATTTATTAATCAATATGCCATTCCAACAATAATTGAAGGAAAAATCATTTTTTTCTAAGAGTAAACGTCAGATTAGGTCATTTTTTTATAGAAATTGTTATTTATAATCAATTTCTTTTTGTCAGATTAAGATTGAAGTTTAAAATTGCCTTTGAAGACAATTTTGAATCACTTCTGGTCCGAAAAATCGATCTATCTGTGATAAAAACACATGAGATGAGAATTCGTTAATAAAAATGTTTATAATAATAGCAATTGTTAACTTATGTGAATTTTTCGGTGCAAATGATGACTCATAAAAAATCTTAGCAATTAGAATAAAGCAAATAAAATTTTCAACAAGAAATACACGCAAGTAAGAATTTCTTTATAAAAGATGTTGTTTAATAATTAACTTGATTATTAATAGAATTATTTCTGTTCCATGAGAACAATTGCAATAATTCTGGAGAACTCAGGAAAAAAGAGATAATTTTGCTTTCAAGAATAGCAATATTGTTATTGAAGGGCTAATTTGAAAGAGAAAAGATTATTTTTCATGCAAAAAATTTGAAACACAAAAAAATAATTTTATTAATGAATTTTATTTTTGCCCAAACTTATTTTCTTATCGCTTCGAGCCACATTTTGAAAAATGATGCGATTCTAATAAATCACGGTTCATTTTTTTAGGAAAATGATTCTCTACAACTTGACCGTTTCCAATTCTTGAAAATGAATTCTTTAATGGCTGAAATTATAAAAAAACAATTTTTCAAAACAAAATTTTTATAAACAAATTGCTGTATTTGATAATAATTAATTCAATTTCAAAAATAGGAAACGGTCATATTGTAGAAAATCTTTTTCCTAAAAAAATGAACCGTGATTTATTAGAATCGCATCCTTTTTAAAAATTTGGCTGGAAGCGATAAGAAAATAAGTTTGGGCAAAAATAAAATTTATTAATAAAATTATTTTTTTGGGCTTCAAATTTTTTTCATGAAAAACAATCTTTTCTCTTTCAAATTGACCCTTCAATAATAACATTGCTATTCTTGAAAGCAAAATTATCTATTTTTGTCTGAGGTCTAATTTTTGTGAACGAACTACCTTAACTTGAAAATTCATAGGGCTCTGTGAAAAAAATTTAAAAATCGCAATCGACAATTTTCTTAAAAATCAAATGCTGGGTATTTCTAAAAAACAAAACTCAAAATCGGTTGAGAAATACGACTTATAGCCGATTATAAACAGTAAACTCCTATTTCGGACCATTGTGCGCTGGGCCTGATCTGAGCCAAGTTTGTCAGACGGATAAATGCAAGGCTCTCTTTCGTATTTTTAACCCCCCAGACCAGGCTCAGATCAGGCACGGTGTTTTAGTCCAAACTAGGTCCAGATCAGGGGATTTTTGCACGGGTGATTGTAAGTTTGCCTGACCAGCCCAAATAGAAAGGCGCAAATTAGTCCTAAACCGTGCAGAAATAGTCGGCCTTGGCGCAATCCGGTGACGAAATAGACGGCCCGATTAGGGTCCAACCAATTTTCGATTACAGCCCGATTGAATCTCAGGCATTCAGATCTATCCTTGGCTTGGCTGTGTATTTCATTCCTAATTTAGGATTTCCAATCTAGCCCCAACCGTGGCCAAGACAAAATTTCTGCATGGGAAATAATTTGTTTCTCATATAAGGCAAGCGTTTAATTTTAATTAAGTGGAGCCCTATTAGTCCCCGATCGGTACCACGTTATAATTTCTGCACCTAGGCTTCTAATGATGCCAACCCTGGGCCTGACCTGGGCCTGATCTGTGCCACGATACAAATTTTTCACTAGAGGCATCTAATATACCTAGCGTAAACCTCTTGACCTGGCAATGACCTGGCTCGAAATCCCGGGCAAGATCTCAGCATTACAGCCGAACAAAAAATCCGAAATATGGTCCCTGCTTGCAAATTCAGATGTGGATCAAAATTGGCCCAATATTAGGAGAATAATACCACTGATATTTGACTCAATACTTTCAAGACTTTACATATTCATACAAGATCAGAAAATATTGACACAAATTTAAAAAACATGTAAAATGCAGATAATATCCAATCCATAAATTTGTTTTTTTGGCCATGGCCAGGCCTATTTCGCCAAACTAGACTTGGGTCTTGTCTCGTGGAATGGAATTCTGAAGAATTCACTAGAATTATTGACTGTTGTGTCTAGGCTCCGTCTAGGCTAGGTCTTTTCTGTCATGTTAAAACTTGCCAGGTTTGAACCTAGTTTAAGCCACTGTAAAAATCTGCATATATACTTTTTCTTTCTTCCACATACGGGAAGATAGATAGCCCGAATGATAGAAAAAGTTAAATAAACATTTAATTCAATAATCTCTTTATGAAAATGGAAAAATAAACAAAAATGGATATAATACAATGAAAGGGCGTAAAAAATCCTTTCGAAATCGCCCATAGAAAATTCAATTCCCATTTCTAGAAAGGGACTTATTGTCATTTGAAAATACCGTGACGGACGTTATGGGTCAAAATTCCACCCCCTGTAGTTTAGAAAGGCGTGGTAACAAATGTCTGTACTTGAGAGGGGGGGGGGGGGCTAAACTTTCATCAAGTAGGCAAACAAAGTTCTAAAAATATGAAGACAATCGAAACACGTGACATAAAATGTTGGGGCAGTTGAAAAATATTGCTCCCCAAACATACTTATATCTTTTTAGTTTTCAAATAAAACCGAGTGCAGATAAAAATAGACCACAATGGGCATAGCCGGGTTTCCATGTGAAATCGGCCTTAAAACCAAATCGAATTTCGCATCAACCATATGGAAGGGATTGGGCAAGAGATTATTGTGCCACATTTTTAGATCATTATCTGCCATTTTAAATGAGTTATGGCGGATTTTACCATTTTCGTTTTTTTCTTTTCTTAGCTAAACTAATCATAGGAAAATTTTGAAAAAAATCAGGGTTGTTTTTTCCAATAGAAGACATATTATTTGTAAATTTTTACAGATTTTTTCATGCATAATTCGCTATGTAAAAAATTGCGAAAATTTTTGCACGCAATTTTGTTCATGTCTGAATTGTGCGACCACTCTTTTGAATTATTCTATTCATTAGTTACCTATCGATGATTAAAACAGAATTTTTGCAGATTTTTGCAAGGTGTGGACGGGGGTAAAAAAAAAATAAAAACCGTCAAAATACGCATTCTTTCAACATCTTAATATTAAAGCACATTTTATAATAACTGTAGACAAATGAAAAAAACAATTTTATTTGGTAATCAATCTCTAACACGGTTTACTAATGGAATTTTTGAAAAAATTTTGCAAAATATTTTGCGAATTTTTGTTGTTTCAAAAAGTCGAAATTTTTACATGCATTGTGAAAAAATGGTTGATTGTCGTTATTCGCAAGTCGAAATAGTGCTGCTAAAATTATCTTTTCCTATTCTTGAATATTTTGCGAATATAAAGGTTAAATTAATTTCTCTTTGTTAGAAATAACATACTCATTTTACCATACAAGGCATCGAAAATATCCTCAAATCGTCCTCTATTTACTGTACTTTTTGAAATTTTAATGAGCACAAATAATAAAAAAAGGTCGTAAATTAAATAAGTAATTAACATGGATTTCTGGATAACAAAAAATGTTTAGCAGTAATTTTGCATTGCAATACGTACATTCTCGTTACATTTATTTATAAAGTTTTGCCCGTTAAAAAATTTAGTCCGTTCAAAAACTGTCCGTTTTAAATAAAAGTGTTATACAAAATGTAAAATTGGTTTTCCTACAAAAAATATTTTTATACCATCGAGTTTTTACAAATATAGACGGTTGATTGTACTTTCATAGCACATCATACTCCATAAGTGGCTGAACATTTGCCAGGCATGAACATTTTTTTCAATTATAAATTAGCCATCATCACTGTCTTCGTTTATAACTGTAAGTTTGTAGGACAACCAATTTTACTTTTGGTATAACATTTTTATATAAAAAGGAAATTTTTTGAACGGACTAAATTTTCAACGGGCAAAACCTGTATGTTCGAAAAATATTCAAGATTACGAAAAGATATTTTTAGTAGCACTATTTCGACTTGCGAATAACGACAATCAACCATTTTTTCACAATGCATGTAAAAATTTCGATTTTTCGCAACAACAAAAATTCGCAAAATATTTTGCAAAATTTTTTCAAAAATTTCAGCATTAAACCGTGTTAGAGATTGATTACCAAATAAAATTGTTTTTTTCATTTGTCTACTGTTATTATAAAATGTGCTTTAATAGTAAGATGTTGGAAGAATGCGTATTTTGACGGTTTTTATTTTTTTTTACCCCCGTCCACACCTTGCAAAAATCTGCAAAAATTCTGTTTTAATCATTGATAGGTAACTAATGAATAGAATAATTCAAAAGAGCGGTCGCGCAATTCAAACATAAACAAAATTGCGTGCACAAATTTTCGCAATTTTTTGCATCGCGAATTATGCATGGAAAAATCTGTAAAAATTTACAAATAATATGTCTTCTATTGGAAAAAATAACCCTGATTTTTTTTCAAAATTTTCCTATGATTAGTTTAGCTAAAAAATGAAAAAAACGAAAATGGTAAAATCCGCCATTACTCATTTAAAATGGCAGTTAATGATCTGAAAATTTGGCACAATAATCTCTTGCCCAACCCCTTCCATATGGTTGAGGCGAAATTAGATTTGTTTTTAAGGCCGATTCCACATGGAAACCCGGCTATGCCCTTTATATTTAAAATTTCGATTCGAATCTGGAGAGCGGGAACCAATATATCAGAAGAATTTTACATTTTGTGATATTTAGATCGTACGGGAGCGATACTCACTCCCTAAATCTGAATCAGTTACAATTGAGAGATTTAAAATTTGTAACACACATCTTGCTTGACAAACACTCAAAAATAACTATGCAAAGCAAGAAGTGACATACAGATATCAAATCTATCGGATTCTAACAAATTCAAATTTAGAAAACATGATTCTAACTCACTTTATTTGTAGCTCTACATTCTTGCAAGCACAAGTATGACGTTATAAGGGGGTGTTTTCATGGATTGGCCGTATTTCGAAGCGTTTTTCGGAATTTTACTGTGAGAAAACTATAATTGATTTCTTAATGCGGTTTCTTTTAGAAGTTTTATTTACCCTTGGACTACAAAATTCAGAAAGCTTTTATGTAAAAATTTGCACGGTTTGGCCACTGCACCCTTTCGAACCCTTTCCAAACAACCCTTTCCAAAAAAAGTTGGTTGATGGTTCCCACCAAATCTCAAAAATGGTTGGTCTGAAACACAAGAGTAAATGTTTTTCTTAATCTATGGTAGTGTAGTTATCGTCTGACGGAGGCTTTTTTTTATCATAACAATTTTCAAAATGGCGAGCTATAGAAAAAAAAATTGTTTTTTTTCACCTTTTTTCCATCTTTCAAAATTCATTAAACATTTGTTATAAACAATAGGGGAAAAAACGTCCGTCAGACGATAGCGAGTACATTTCCACACATTTAAAAAAAAGTTTATCAAAATCCGTCTACTAATTTCTTAGAAATCGTGGGAACCAGTTTGGAAAAAGTAGTTTTGAAAAAAACGCGTTTAAAGTTTCGAATGAGAAAAAGCGACAAATTGAGTTTAACTTTCTTGACGTAATTGCTATAGTAAAAGAAGTCCTACATCTTTGAATCGTTCTTAGATCCCTAACCTTTGAAAGAATGAAAAAAAAAATCGATTTTCTGAAACCGTTCGATGAGAACACCCCCTTAACACTGTCTGCGCAGTTTACAAATTACTACCCAAAGTAAAAGCGATCGTTAAACAGGAATAATAATGCGAAATTCATTTAAGAAAAGGTTTTTACATTCATTTACAAATTGGACGTCGTTAATATCTTTCGTAATTCTAGGTTAGGACCGTTAATTTGTGCACATATATCTCAACTGTCACCATGACACGGGTACTTTAATCATAAAAAAACCCTCAGGTGCTTTGTTGATATTTAAGTACCGTCAAGTCTTTCTGGAACAGCTTTCAAGCAGAAAAGAATATCTTTCTTAATAAAATATATGATAGAAAATTGATACTTTAAATTTGTATTATTCATTATTTAAATTTCTTCATGGCAATTCCGTTTTAGGATAGAGTTCAAATATGTAAAGTTATTGATAATATTTTCAAACATATTTTGTCCCTAATATCAAATTTATTTTAAAATTCCTAAATTATGCACTGAGAAATCGAGTTGGTACGATCAACAAAAGTTATTTAACTTGAAAAAATAATATTTTTGTCCTCCATACACCGAAAGTTAGCCTTTTCAGAGTCGTCTTCCGTGCGGAAAGTTGATTTTCCCGCACTAATGCAAGAAAACCAACTTTCCGCACGAAAAACGACACCGACTCTGCTAACTTCCGGTATACAGCAAACAAAAAATATCGTTCGTATCACAGTATTTGTGCAACAAAATGGCTTTCTTGTGTTTTTGTTGGCTTAACAAAGTTCTTTTGTGGCTAAACGAAATTATTTTGTTTGATCGGCAACATTTTTTTGTGAGCCTAAGAAAATAACTGTTGTCATGACAAAATATCTTTGTAAATATAACTAAATCTTGTAAAATAGAAAAGAATATTTTAGTGCTCTAAAAATTTTAATTGTGATGAAAATTAACTTATTAATTTTTTATATGTGAGTGGAAGAATCTTCACTTCTTATAAAACTACACTATACTTTACACTATTTGATAAATTTTATAATTTGAGATTTGTTGGGAATTTTGGGAAACATGCTCGAGTTGCCAGTAAGATTAATGAGTGCGCATGCGCGGTTGTGTATTTTGTTTGATTGACTAAAAAGTTTTGATGGCTCAAAAAACTTTTTTTATGATATCAAAACAAGATACAACAAAATAATTTTGTTTCAATAACAACATTTTAATCGTGACAACAATAAATTCTCAACAAAACCATTTTGTTGTGATTACTAAATTTGTTCTTACTGTGCAACGCGAAGTGATGATTTTTCGGGATTTTCTGCACATAAAAGTTTTGTTTGACTAGTCACATCATGCATTTCCAAAATGGGCCACTCGTCGCAAGACGAATGTAGAATGAGAAGCATCATGTAAAAATAAACTCAGTGCCATCCCTTCTTTTGCCATTTTGGCACAGAATATACTATGCATCGTGGACAAATTTGTAGTATCTGTCTAGCAGGAAATTATGAACTTAGTTCACGTCGAATAAAATAATCCGCAAAGTCGAAAACATGGCGAAGGTGATGGATGAAACACGTCTGACTAAAGTCGGGCAATACTACTGAATACATATACTTTTCAAAATTAGTATTTATTATTATCGTATCCAAACGAATCAAGTAAAGTAGTTGCGTACAAATATTATAATATTAACATTATTTAAATTCGTTTTGTATTTCACTTTTATAAACAATTATGCAAGAAAGACTGCGAATTGAAGTTATATCATTTACAAACGCAACTCATAATATTTAATTGTCCATTTTGTCAAGGAATGAATAATTATGAAAAAAATGAAATGAATAATATTTTCTATGTGAAAAAACTTGGCAGTGCCTCTGAAAAATTTTATTTGATCAAAAACAAAAAAAGATATTATTTTCTTGTTATAAAGATCGGAATGTATAATGAAAAAACACTTTGTTGAATCAACAAAAATATTTTGTTGGTATTTATGCAACAAAATTCTTTTGTTATATCAAAAAACATTTTGCAAAATTAATCAAATTTTGGTTATTTAAACAAATTATGTTTTTGGGTCTTGTTTTGTTGTCCTGAACAAAGTTTTGTTGAGCCAACAAAACTTTTCGGTTGAACAAATGAAATGCACGACCACGCATGCGCATTAATTTATCTAACTGGGAACTCCTTCCGCGTAGATGACTCACGACACAAGATAAAATATTTTTGAGGAATGAAATCTACTTTGGTTGATTAACCAAGTTTGATATAAGTTTACTTTACGTTGATTTAGATTAATGGAATTACACCGAAAAAATTGTTTCTAAATAAATATTAATTCCAATTATAATTAAATGAATTAAAAAATGACTTCTCATCATAATTAAACTTGTTAAGGCATAAAAAATGTTCCTTTCCACTCTACAGAATTTAGTTTTATCTATACAAATGTTTTGTCAAACTAACAATCGTTTTATTGGGTGAACAAAAAATGTTTTTTGAGGTAACAAAAACATTTTGTCTGATCAGCAAAAAATGTTGGCAGGCCAAAAAAATTACAGAACAAAACATTTGGTTTGCCCAACAAAATTATTTTATTGAGTTAACAAAACTTTTGTTGGTCATACTAAATTTTTTTCCCTGCATAATTTCCTTATATGAGTTTTATTAAATTGAAAATCATTCAGTTTATTTTATTAGTTATTTTATTAGCATTAGTTCTTCTTCTATGATTTTTTTTGGTTTTGTGAAGAATTTAGAGGATTACGTTGCAATATTCGGTCATTTAGATAGAACTCAGACCCGGTCCGCCGATTTTTGCCAATCTAGCGCATACCTGGCTTAGGCTTGATCTCGCTCACGGTAAAATTTGTGAGTGGGTTTTTGTATCGAGGATATAAAATTAAATATTTATATTCTAGTTTTCAATTTTTAGATATTAAAAATTTAAAAATTATGTACCTGACTACACCCAGATCTAGAATGGCGTCATATGCCAGGGTAGAGCCAGCAGTAGGGATTTTCGTGCGGCTATTGTACAATTTACTTTCCGTGCAAAAAATAAAATGACCCAGGCCGTCCGTGGAACGTAGTGACCGACCGGGTTCTGACCGGGCTGCCAGGTTACTACTCGATTGGGCTTTGCCTTTAACTAACAAATTTGGTTCCCCAACCTGGAGGGGCTGGAGCTATCGCAAAATTTCCGCATGTGTTCATTCATAGTATATTTTGATCGAATTTCTTAACCTGGCCCTGGCCTGGAACAAAGTACTGTATCATATTTGGGCCTTGCCAAGGGTTTTCAAAATTCAAAAGTACCGTTGCAATAACTCGTAATTTGGACGCAACTCAGAGCCAGTCCACCGGTTTTTACCAGGCCTGGGCCTGATCTCGCTCATGGTAAAATTTGAGCGTGGGTTTTTGTATCCAGGACATGAAATTTAAGATTCATATTGTAGTATTCAATTTTTGAATATTCCATCATGATTTATTATATATATCCATTTAAAAATATGTACCTGACTACACCCAGGTCTAATATGGCGTTATATGCCAGAGTAGAGCCAAAAGTAGGGATTTTCGTGCAGCTAATTTTACATTACTGTACAATTTACTTTCCGTGCAGAAAATGATATGGCGCAGGCCGTCAGTGGAACCAAGAGGGTCCAGGGCTATCGCAAAATTTCCGCACGAGTTCGTTCATAGTATCTATTGATCGAATTTCTTAACCTGGCCCTGGCCTTGAATGAAATACTGAACCAGACTTGGGCCCTGTTAAGGATTTTAAAAATCCACATGATTAGGTTGCAGAAATCCGCCAGTTACGCCAGAGCCATTAGTAGGTCAGAGTTTTATTCCAAGATGAGGCTTGCCAGGATTGGGCCTAGTCTGACTCTCAAGAAACTTTTTACACATGGCACATCGAATCTCTGATTCAAAATGCAACGTGGAGCCTGGGTTGGCCCCGGCTAGGAAATCGAATCATTACAATATACTTACCAGATTTTCAACCTCCCTTTCTATCTTGAATCTAGATCATTCGTTATTTTAACTTCAATTTCATTCTTTAATGAGCTTGTTTAATTAGCTCCAGACTGAGATTCATTGAATACATTTTGAATTGTCGTTTCAGGATTTCACATTGCCAAGATAAATTTTCCACACGGGACTGAAAACCATTAAAATTCACGCTCGAGTATTTTCTACACATTCGGTTGTCTACTTCCGGTAGAAAAGTTCGATTTATTGGAAAAATGTCTGATTCCCATGACTCTAAGTATATTTACAGAAGCGATAGTATCACTATAACGATTTGAGTATTCAATACTGAAAGTCGCGTTGACCTTTAGAAGAAAGCATTTGTAGTTTAAATTCTCTAAGTGACACATGGTTTCCCTATATGTGACTATATGTTTCGGTTTATATATATATACAAAGATGTAAGCTAAATATCTTGTCAGGAACCATTTGTCACAGAAAGTCCTCTAAATAAACGGGATCTACAAACTCTAGCAACACTTGCAACCATGAAGTCAAATTAGTGCAATGAATCCTTTCCACCAATTTGCAACTATTATTCTTATATTAATCTATTCAGGTCTGGATTATTTTCACCGATTAAATTTTTACGATTTACGGCGCTCAAGAGTTTTTGAGTCACTAATTACTCTTTCGAAATAAAAATGTCAAATTTCGAATTCGAAATTATAAAACTAGAACCCAGTCAGATGAAAATTACTATTCAAATTTGTTAGAGGTCGCTGATTTCAAAACCAATGTTTAAATTTAAAAACGCAAAAGTGTAGATTCAATATGGTGGACAGAAATTGTAGAAATAAAACCGATTTGAAATCCCCGTGTGGAAATTGCCCCAGCTAGCCACATTACAAAAAGGTTTCTGGCTGGATCCCTGCCAGGAAAACTCGGGCTGTATTGCATGGCCGGGAACTGGATGGGAATCGTCCGGATTGACTCGTGACTGGCCTGGCTAGCGTCATAACAAAATTTCCATACGGGCAAACACGCAAGGCAACGAGATGGAAAATATGTCCATATTTCTTTCCTTCCTTTTAGCCGTTATTCGATTATTCTTGTACGATAAATAACACAGGCCCACAAATAAAAACTTTTTTACTGAGCCGTGGATACCAGTATGATATTCATATGTATTTTTTCCCGCTGAAACCGAATCCGCAACCCGTTGAACCCCTACACGTCAGGATTTTGACATAACCTCAAAAAACACCAAAAAATTCACTGGAAGCAATAAAATCATCTACTTCATGCTACTTTCAACCCCCTTTCTCCGAATTAGTAATTTCGTAGCCCCATAATCCCCTAACCTCGAAATATCATTACTGCATAAATTTTTGAGTTTATTGTGGAACATAGTTGGAGGTAAGTGACGCTATAACCCTAAAATCCCCTTACACCATAACCTCAAAATCTCGTTACTCCGTAACCCTATATATTATAACCTCTCAACTCCATCATCCTTTTCTGTGAAGAAGTTTGGTTCTTGAAATCATAAGAGTTTTGTGAGTATTTCTTGTAGGATCCGTTCGGGTATATATATCCCTAAGCCTTAGAAAACCACAGAATTCTTTATAGTATTTGTTTATTGTTGAGTTTTTCAAATTAGTCTAAACGCGTGCTGGCCGGTTAAAACATATGGTATTAACGTTTTTATTGACTCTTCCGAACCCTCTTGTCTTCGAAAGATCTGTACAACGAGTTCCGTCTCCGCTTCTTGCCGCTGTCAACATTCTGTCTGTTAAGCATCCAACAGAAGTCTGCCATCATATTCGTATTCCATCTACTTTGGTAACTTCTTTCTATTTCCTTTATATCTTGATGAAAGCGTTCTCCTTGTTCCTCACTGTAGTCTCCAAGATTTTCTGGAAAGTTATCCAGATGGGAATGAAGAAAGTGTACCTTGTAACTCATCAGACACCCCATTTTTTTGTAGTTTTTGAGCAAGTCGGTCACTAATTTCTTGTAGATGTAACGAAAACCCACACGGTAGGACTCCCGTTCCAATCGCGGGTGAGTACGCTGGCCTAGGGGTGATAACCTCCATACCTCCCTAGGACTAAGTATGGAGGCTTTCCGACTTTGACGAGGACAATGTCAACTCGTCGTCGGACACACTCCAGCTTCATCCTCACACCCTAACGTCCACCTGCAGGGCAGCGCGCCTACGCTGATTTCGTTACCTCAGAGAATCAGAGAGTGGATCATTCCACACATCTTCCTGAGAAGCAGTGTCACCATTTCCAATGTTCTCGGAGGTAGCAGGATTTTAAATTCCGAAAAAAATCAGAACTTTTAATAATTGCAATCGTGAATAGTAGTAGTAGTGTAACTAGTAGTGGTACACTGAGAGACTTTTCGTTAGAATAAATCGTAAAAGTGAATCATATTTTAGTATAATATCGTTTCAAAGTGAGGCAAACAGGGTTTACGTATCAGAAATTAATATAGTGGTTTTCAAGCGGCGAAATTAATATTTTCGTTTGAATAAATGGAATATATGTTTTACTAACTGCTATAAAACCTACGAGAATTTGAAATTTACTATATCAAAGTTTCGAAGCGAAACAAAGAATATGTGAATCTAAAAACCACTATATGAAAAATCACTCACTCCACCAAAAAGTTTGACCTTCAGAAGGGACGTCTCCGGGTTATGGATTGTGGTGTCTTTTTCTAACGCGTGCAAAGCAAGAGGAAGATAGAGGGGAGAGCTTTGGGCACTCAGAAGAGGGGAGGATTCAGTGGAATCACATACACAAATATTATTATCATACCTTGGTTATGTTCATATATTTAATTACACAATGCTACACTATTTATATTCGCATACGCTTGAAATTAAATTTCAGAATCGCCTTTGGGTTCGAACCCCCTAACTCTACCTATATCTACAATTAACTAAACGCATTCCTAACGCCTAAAGCCTCTTGGCTATTCTCGCTTGCCATATTCCGAAATAAATGTGGCTTATAAGCCACTACTGAGTTGGGGGTTGGGCAGACTTGGATTCGAGTCTACGAAGCTATTCGGATAACGTCGGAAGAACTCGGACGACATTCTGAAACAAATTATATGAAAAACCGAGAATGAATGTTTTGATTTTTGCTGCGCGTCGTGATGTTTCTGGCAAGTTCATATTCATAATATGAATTTCTCAAACATGCTTTCCAAAATGTGATATTCATTATTTATCTTATTCAAATTATTTTTAGACAACTTAGTAATCATAATATCATTTTCTCGTACTTTCAATTTCTCGAATAGAGATTCATAATATTTAGTATTTAAAATACTACTTTATCTTCTTCATATATTAAAGACCGTTATGACTATATCAAACTTCGATGTCATAATATGAATAAGTATAATAAAGCCTCGGCTTTCCCCATTTTGAAACGATATTATACTAAATTTTGATTCATCTTTATCATTTACTCTAACGAAAAGTCTCTCAGTGTAGTAATGGCCTTTTGTTGAACAATTGCGTGAATACTACAAAAAAATACAATTTCATAAATATTGCAAATAAGATATTGGATAACAAACATACTCCCAAGTGGGGTTCCAGTATTGGAACAATGTCGTTCCGATGTTCGCAGCCGACATTCCAGAGTCGGAACGACATCGGTTTCCGACACTGGATCGGTGTCGGATGAATGTAGAAATGTAAGACTGATTCGGTACTGGATTCCAACATCGTTCCGACATAGGATCCCAACATCGTTCCGATACTGGATTCTAACATCGTTCCGATACTGGATTCTAACATCGTTCCGATACTGGATCCCAACAACGTTCCGATACTGGATATGAGTATCGTTCCAATACTGGATTCCAATATCGTTCTATTATCAAAGGGCAACACTTATTTGGTATCGAAATTTTAAATACTACTTGAGTAAGACATTTCATACCTGGACAAGCAACGAAAAATAAGCGGCTGGCTACCAGATGTTTCTAAATATCCCTTGCAAAGGATATTCAGGTATATTGAAAGACTAATAAAATATGATTTAATCTAGAACTGTGAGGTTCCAAGTTTAAAGTACAAAGATTTACTATTTTCTAAAAAATTATAAAAATTTATATTTATTGAAATAAAAATGCAAATTTAAGTAATTTAAAATCGATTGAAATTAACTAAAAATTTATTTTAATTAATTGAGAGTATGTAATTAGTTTTTTAAATCAATTAGAATTGAATAATTAGTTATAGTAATTAATTAAAATTAACTAGAATTTTAGTACAAATCAAAAAAGTCTAAAAAAATGACATACATTTTTAATGGAACTATTTTTATGAATAACTTATCCAATTATCAAATGCAACGAAATTGCATAATTAAATTAATTATTTTCGATTGAAAATAATTATGATGAATTTTACAAAATAAAATTTGCAATTGTCATTATAAGAAATCCATTTATACTTAAGAAATTTGGCTTTTGCTCATCTTTATTTATACATATATTCAATAAAAATTGGAATCCAGTGTCGATTCAATAATGGTTTTGAGTCTGCAATCCAGTACTGGGTTGCCGACATCATTCCGCTACTGAATCGACACCGGTTTCATGCCTGCAATTCAGTACTTGGGCTGAGGTATCAGACGTCTGAGAGGTGTTGAAAAAATAATAAAGAAGACCTTGATTTATGACATTACTCACAAAACTCTTATGATTGCAAGAAGCAGACTTCCCCACAGAAAAAGATGACATGGTTGAGAGGTTATAATATGTAGGGTTACGGAGTAACGGGATATTGAGGTTATGGTGTTGGGAAATTTGGAGGTTATAGAGGTAATCCAACTGTTCCACAAAAAACTCAAAAATTTATTCTGTTTTCATAGACTAGATTCTTCTACTTAAATAGGTTAGGTTAGGTTTTGAGGTTATGCAGTAATGGTATTTCGAGGTTAGGGGATTATGGGGCTACGAAATTATTAATTCGGAGAAAGGGGGTTGAAAGTAGCATGAAGTAGATGATTTTATTGCTTCCAGTGAATTTTTTTATGTTTTTTGAGGTTATTTCAAAATCCTGACGTGTAGGGGTTCAACGGGTTGCGAATTCGGTTTCAGCGGGAAAAAATACATAGGAATATCATACTGGAATCCACGGCTCAGAAAAAAAGTTTTTTTTGTGGGCCTGTGTAATGTTTCTTCGATTCGAAATTCTTCGCGATTATTGAAAAACTGGACGTAAAAAACGACGTAAAAAATTACGTAAAAAACGACGTAAAAATAACGTAAAAAATGACATAAAAAACGACGTCAAAAATGCCGTAAAAAACGAGGTCAAAAATTGGGATAGTTCTTTACGTCATTTTTGACGTCCTTTTTTTCTTTAAGAAGCCTTACATTTCCTGTTACATTTTTGTGACTCCTTTACGGAATGCCCATTCCGCTTTGAAATAAATTATTTCATTATACAATAGTTCTTCTTGTCTTGTCTTCTTGTCTTAAAGACAAAAAAGTATGTAAAAAAAGACGTCAAAAATGGCGTAAAAAACGAGGTAAAAAATTGGGATAGTTTTTACGCCATTTTTGACGTCCTTTTTTACGTCATTTTTTACATCATTTTTTACGTCAAGTTTTTCAATAGGGAACTTAAATTGTATTGAAATTCGAAAATATATAATATTAAAAATTGTTAAATATGATTTCAATTTTATTCACAGTCTCTAAGTAATTTATAAAGTAAACGGAATCTACAATTATGGACAAAAGATAATAAATAACAATAAATCATGAATTTTAATTCAAATAAAAAAATTGTTCGGTCTGTAATAGTTGATCATATAGTTTTTTTATTTTAATCTTGTTAGCTCGTTTATTTTATTATATGTTTGTATATACATTTCGCATCATACATTCTGTGAATGATTATTTTCATATTGCTTAAAAGTTAATGGATTTTCATGATTGTTTTTCATTTATTCGTTTTTTATATTTATTATATATGAACATTAATTTTCCCCCCATAATTTTACTACATTTGTTACATGTTGAAATATCAACTTCTGAAAAAATTAATTTAAAACTCGGAATTGTTGAGTGCATTAGATCCAAAGTTTATAATACTTTTCCAGGTCCCACACAATAAACTTTTCTTTTAACCACACGGCCATGTTAATTGACCGAATATAAATTTTTCGCGTAATTGATGCATTTGCGCGTATGCGTATCACCCGTTGGAGCATAGTAAATAAATAGCCTGTAAATAGTTTTCATATAGTGGTTTTCAGATTCATATATTTTTGGTTTCGCTTCGCAACTTTGATATAGTGAATTTCAAATTCTCGTAGGTTTCATAACAGTTAGAACATATATTCCATTTATTCAAACGAAAATATTTACTTCCCCGCTTGAAAACCATTATATTAATTTCTGATACGTAAACCCTGTTTGCCTCATTTTGAAACGATATTATACTAAAATATAATTCATTTTTATGAATTACTCTAGCGAAAAGTCTTTCAGTGTATTTTTACTGTTTTTTTAGACATCGGTCTCAAGAGAAACATCTGTATTACATTTTTCGGCTATTATTTGTAGAAAATCTTATGCTCAAATTTAACTTTTTGCCCATTGTTTAATATCTCAAATAAAATTTTCCATAGCTCTTTTAGAGCTCTTGACCTAAAGCTCTAGGAAATATTTACTTAGTTGTTCTAGCAGAGGTTTTAATTGTTGTCTAAAAGACGATTTTCGTATCGTCTTGTAGAATAGATTATCGCGAACTTCGACAACTTTTTAACAACCTCCAACAGAGGCCTCAATTAAAGAGGACTGGAATACGTTTTTAAGAATCTCTAATAGAGCTCTTCGAACAATCTAGAACTCATCGAATGACACTCCTCTAAAAGACGACATAAGGACGTCTTGTAGATGCTTTTTTTCGATCGTCTCCTAGGCGACAAAAATAGTTGAATTAGCAGTCAATTTGAGCTCTACTAGACAACTAACAGCACTTTCGGCGGAAATCGGAAAGTCTTCTAGGGCTTTCCCTATTTTCCAAAAAAGCAGTTTTAGACGTCTAATAGATAGTCTTGTGTTACGTGAGTGGTGGTCAGAAATCAAAAATAGTAATTTCATTATTGAAATGGGTACTCAAGAGGACTTTCATCTGCTGACAATATTATATGAGAAATCAGACTACTTGTCCTAATTTCGGTCAATTAACACATCACTCAATAAGTTTCCGATCTAAGAAAGGAAAACACAGTTTTTTTGAAAAATTCTACTTTATTCATCAACATAGTTTCCCTCAAGCGTAATACATTCATTCCAACGCTTCTCTAATTTTCGATGCCTTTTTTGTAGAATGATTCGTCTTTGCTCTCAAAACAGGACTCAGTTTCGGCAATCACTTCTCCATTGGAGCCAAATCTCTTTTCTTCAAGCATTTTTTTCAGGTCAGCAAAGAGCCAGTAGTCGCGGGGGCCAGATCTGGAGAATATGGTGGGTGAGGAAACAATTTGTAGTTTAAATCATTCGATTTGACCATCGTTTTCATGTACTTGTGATACGGTTCATTGTGTTACAAGGGAAGTGCGGCCAATCTTCACTGAGCTTTCTGCACGAAACTTGCAATATCGAAAGTTCGACATACATGAGTAATAATGCCGGAGTGACAGGACCCACTACCTCAGTTATTTCGAGAAATTGAGTTTTGAAAATTGAGGTTTTCGCATGCGCCAAGTAAAGGCCGGTAAGTCCTTCAGCACAGTAAAGCGGTGGCGTAGTGGTGATGGCTATCGGCTGGCATGCTCGCGGCGCGGGTTCAATTCTTTTTGAAGGTGATTTTTTTCTTTTTTTAATTTTTATACATTGTTAATTATGTACAATGTAATTAGTATAAGTTTTGATAATTTTTAATGAATTTAATTTATATAACAAATACTAAAAATTATAAATAATAATTGATGCTGTCAATATATTTTGCATAATTTATATTAATATTAATTATTTGAAAGTTACATTTATTTTACACTTTATTTATGCAATAATAAACATTAATTTACATATTTAGGAAATATTACTTCAAAGAAATTCTATCAGGCATATGCAAGGAATTTGAGGCTTCACTGTTATGACCTAATAAACATTTATTGTTAGTTCTTTGAATGATTGTACAATATCAATTTTTTTAAAAGATTTTCACAAGTTTTCTGTATCACTACCTTTACAGCCATGAGGGCGATACTTATCATAAAAGCAAGTAAAACATACATTTTCTCGATACCAGGAACATTTAATAAACGCTGCATTGCTACATGAACAATTTTCCTTCAATAAAGCAAGTGGAAAGCAAAGTTCATTCAAATTTAAATTCATTACAAAAGATCAAAACTTATACTAATTACATTGTAAATAATTAACAATGTATAAAAATTAATAAAAAAAATCACTGGCAAAAAGAATTGAACTCGCGCCGCGAGCATGCCAGCCGATAGCCATCACCACTACGCCACCGCTTTACTATACTGAAGGACTCACCGGCCTTTACTCACTCGGCGCGTGCGAAAATCTCAATTTTCAAAACTCAATTTCCCGAAAACACTGAGGTAATGGGTCCTGTCACGCCGACATTATTATTCATTCATATCGAACTTTCGTTACTGCAAGTTTCGTGCAGAAAGCTCAGGGAAGATTGACGCACTCCCCTTGTTAGTGGAACAGCACTTTTTTCTTTTACATGCGAGGCCGTTTTTTCTTGATTTCTGCACTCAATCGATTCAGTAATGCCATGTAATAGTCGTTCTTAATGGTTTTACCTTTTTCAAGATAGTCGATAAACAAAATACCATGCACGTCCCAAAATACGGATGCCATAACCTTGCCAGCCCACTGTTGAGCTTTTAGTCGCTTTGGACGGCTTTCATCTTTCATCGGCTGCTGTCCACTCAGCTGACGATCTTTTTGTTTCAGGTGTGTAGTGATGGATCCATGTTTCATTCATTTCACATAGCGACGCAGAAAATCCTTTTAACCTCGCTTGAACTGCTACAAACAGCGCTCTGAATCCTCGACGCCTTGTTGTTTTTGGTCGAGTGTGAGCAAACGCGGCACCCATTTTGAAAACAACTTACACATCCACAAAGATTTGTGCAGAATTGTAAACACACTACCTTCTGATATCTTTAAAGTGTCAGCTATCTCACGCAACTTTAATTTACGATCACCCAAAACTATTTTGTGGACTTTTGTTATGTTTTCGGGCACAACTGCTGATTTTGAGCGACCAGAACGTTCAGCGTCATCGGTGTTTGTACGACTCTTTTTTATCCCTTGTTTTGAAAATAACAAAAGTTGCTTCACCAAAACCTCTGTAACTTCTGAACTAAACGTCAGATTGTCATGAAATTTTGATACTTAACGTTTGAAGGTTAGTACTATTCAGAAATCATACGGATTTAACAACAGTGGTGCCATCTATACCTCAGACTGGAAACTTATTCAGTGATGTGGTATATTGAATCCTAAAGTTAGAATTTTGTTTTCGTATTCGTAATTAAAAGTACCATAAACCATACCATAAACAACTTTTTAGAATATTCTTTTGCCATGGAGGATCAGCCATTTTGAATTTTCCAAATTGGTTTTCGGATTCATAATTAGGAATCCTAAATCCAGTTTTCATCTGAATTCAACTACTTTCCATCATTTTGATTCGCCGTATTGAGTCTGCTATTTTAAATTTTGAAAATTCGGTTTTTGGTTTCGAAATTTGGCATGCTTTATCGAAACCCAAAGAGTAAGGACGAGTTTATTAACCAGCCACATCCGATCAAAATTATGAAAATAAGAGCATTTTTTGTGTTTTTGAAAATATCTTTTTAAATAAATTAAATATTGCAATATTGATTTCTGATAGTACACATAAATCTCTACCAATTATCCCAATAACATTTTTAATTAAACCAAAATTAGAAAAATTACAGTATGTTGAAACTTGAAAAAAATCAATATCAAAATTCCATTTTCCAGTTGAATTATGCGAGATACGCAAAAAACGTTGGTATAAAATTGTCTCTCAAAAATGACAAAATTTTTAAAATGTGCACAATTTTAAGTGTAACTTTTTGTAATATCCATTTCTTGTGAAATTACTTAGAAATCATGCGAGTAATGCGAATATGAAGTCACTGATTTCATTTGCATGAAACTCGGTATTTCGGAATTTGTCGGGAGCCTGATTTCCAATTGAAAGTCAAACCTCAAGAATTCAAAATAGCCAATCCAATATGGCGAAGTGAAATCGCAAAAGGGTTGTTAAAAGACAGGAAAAGTTATGAAATATTTTCATCTCACATCTGGAACCCTTCATCCTCTCTATTCAACAATGTCCTTATTTTTAATCTCTCTAAAAAAAGTCAGGTGCAGAAGGGTTATAAAAATACCATTGAAAATCGATAATTCAATTTTTAACCAGAATGTGTAAAATACGGAAAAAATGCACGAATCCGAAATTGTTCGCTACAATAAGGCCTACAAATTTTATCTGACACACAGAAAATTATTTGCCTAAATGAGATAAATATGTGAGATACGAAATAAGCGTTGAAGTGCAAAATCATTTACTGAAATAAATACTACGATTTTTTTTATTTATTAAGATATTTGGAAGAAAATAAATTGCTTTAATCATGTAATTTATTAGAAAGTTGCAGAAATGTATACAGAAAATCGAGCGCGAAGCGCGTGTACTAAAATGAGAATGTGTCCCTTAAGGTCAATAGAGCCATAAATAAATAGAATTTGTTATTTATTTGAAATTAAAACAGCAATTTGTATGTAAATGACAGAGAACACCGAACGCAAAGCGTGATGTCCACGTATCTCGGAGCGCGAAGCGCAATGACCACATTGCACGCCTCAGGCGCGCTCAAACTCGTTCTTCTCTTTTTCGAGATTTTTGGAAGAAAATAAATTACTTCAATCATATAATTCATTACTCTCTAAATTTGAATCAGTCAAAATCTACTGATTATCAGTGAAATGTGACTGATTTAAATAGCTAAAAAGAGGTTACTGTAAATCAGTCTAATTTAACTGATTATTTCAGTGAAAATTGACTGATTTGACAGTGAGAAATATTTTTTTCACTGATGAATCCGTGAAAATTAACTGATTTAACAGTGAAAAATATTTTTTCACTGATGAATCAGTGAAAATTTGACTGATTCAGATTTAAAGAGTAGAAAGTTACAGAAATGTATACAGAAAATCAAGCGCGAAGCGCGAGTGTCATGTTGAGAATGTGTTTCTTAAGGTCGATAGAGCTTTAACCAGTTAACTGTGATTGACGAGTATACTCGTCATAAATACATGGAACTTGCCGTAGTCGCCACAGTTAACTGGTTAAGTAAAAGGAATTTCGTTTTTTTTTACTTTTAGTCCATCATATTGTATTACAAAATTTGAAAATTCTCCTAAATGTTATGAATAATGTTTAAAGTACAAGTGATGTATAGTACAGCGTATGTACCGATGGCCACGAAAGGGTTTAATTCTCTGCCATGACCAACTCATCTTAATACAAACACTCTAATTAGGTCATTTTAAAAGAGTTTGTATCGTTTGTTGAAAAGGTACTGCATGCAAAATGTCTCTTGTATTTTTTTGATTACTAAGCAAATTTAATTGCAGCTTGTAACAAAATTTAAGGATACCTTCATTTGTTTATAAGATTTGAGCTTTTATATTAATTAATATTTCAGCTTGGCATAATCTTGATTGTTTTAAAACAATATTCCGACGAAATTAATTATTTTTCGCAGAAAAAATTATTCAAATATACTGAAAACGTTAATTCACGAGTAAATATATGATTGAAAATGAAAAAATTAAATAATCAGTATTCCAGGAGCCAATGGAAAATATTATAAACTAGGTTAAAAGCCGGAATCATTCAAAAACAAATCGTGATTGGTTTCCGGATATCCGGTAACTTAAGTACACTGTAAAAAATCCAGTTGAAAATTACCAGTCGATTATAAAATATTTTACTATGATTGACGTAGGAATAATACGACTCTATTGTGAATTTGCAACGATAAGCGGTGTGATTTCACAGTATTTGTATGAAGTTTGCAGTGAAAGTTTTATATTACCACTTGAATCAGGGGACATAAAATTACGCATGATAAACATGGTAAATTTCAACCATAGTGTAACGTATATTTGAATGTAATTTTACAACGTGTCAGTAAATTCGCAATGCGTACTGCGATTTATTTTACCATGAAAGTGTAAAAATGCAGACTGAGTGTAAATCTACCAGAATTTTATAATTCCACGCTTCATGATGCATTTTTGTTTTAACGCCCGGCGCTGCAACAGTGATTCTATAACTTCTATAACCTAGAAAGCCAACTCTCGTGCAATAGCAGCAGGTTTCAAATTCTTATTTAATTTATCATTTATATCGCGTTTTCACAATGTAAAGGTAAGTGTTAAATTAAGAAAATAAACTAAAAAATTCGGCTTTGAATACTATTAATTTTATACTATTAATTCATAAAAATATACTACAAGAACCAATAAATATGTTAATAATTCTATAGCATATTGATTTGAATCCATGATATACATGCTTTTAGAAAGAAATGCTTTTGATTCAATAGCATTTTTTTCTCAGTGTATTGTCAGTGTTAATTTACAAATGATATATATAGCGCATGCGCAATGAAATTCATCCCGGCCATTTTACATTGTCAATTGAATTTTACAACAAGAAACGTAAAATTATACTGCATTGAAAGTGAGATTAAGGGAATGTTACTGTCTGCATGTGATTTTACCGTTCCAAATTATTTTTACACCATTTTGGTAAAATTACCACGTTAATCACTAATAATTTTATGTCCCCTGTTCTACGTGGTAATTTTCAACTGAATTTTTTACAGTGTAACTATTTGAAACCTTTCATATTGATTGCCTGACTTATTTGCTCATTACTACTTTTACGTATTCGAAGTAGTAAAATCTTTGTCTAGTCAGCCAGATGTAATAAATTTCTTTTCCAATGGAATTGATCCAGAAATAAAATAGATAATAATGAAATTTGCATTTTCTAGTCATTATTTTTCACTATAACTAAATTTTATATTGATTAAACCGTAGCAAACTTATTTGTATCTTTTAATTTTTGTTTTACATTCTTTTTCTTTTTTCTCATATTATCTCGTTCGTTTAAATTTCTATAATTATAAGGATTATTTAATTTCATTCCTGTATTTTTATCTCTTTCCATGTGTCAATTTGGGAATTTTCAAATAACAAAATATTTATTTTTACGTGAGATTTTTATTGAAAGCATAGAAACTTATAACGCCACTACTTTTTGCAGTTTTATGTCACTTTTGAAATTTATAGTGGACCATTAGTCAAAGTTATAAAAATATATATCGAGGTAGATATCGTGTCAAGCAAGCGAGCTAGATATAACGTTGCTAACCATTTTCTGTGAACTTATTTATATCGATTTGATGATTTATTGAAAAAACGTAATTCATGAACGGAAACATTAAGCCTTCTATACACCCAGAAATGATCTTATTTTTGTATCGATCGAAAAAAAAATGTTTTTTAAATTGAAAAGGAGTTAACTACTCTATTCAACATGAATGAGAAATTTCTGTGAGTGTAAAATCACTGAGACTAAATCAGTTTTTATTGCGAATGTAAATAACCAACTACTGGGATTTACGACAGACTTAATTATTGTATCTGTTCAACTTTCACTTTTCTCGTAAAATTCTATTATCTCCTTTATTCAAGCTAAATTTAAACTTCCTTTTCCTATAAATAAACCTTCATGAGTTTGATTGCATTAATTAAAATTTTTAAAACTCCAACAAATAACTTCGTAAATTAATTAAAAATCTGTAAAAAATTCAAGATATTTTTTAATATATCTTACTAATTTAGTTATTAATTAAATCACAATGAGAACAATTATAAATTTCCCTTTGAGCAATTTAAAATATAAACTTAATAGGTTGAAAAATGTACAATCACAATTATGCAGCCTTTTCAAACTCAAAATAAAATTAATCTACGAAAATAGCTGAAAATTAGTTTAATATTTGAAGTATTATGGTAGTTTTCGAAATGAAACTTTACCGGGTAACAAAGTGTTTGTAAGTACTAAATGGGCTCTTTCATTAAACTCTTAATGGCACGATAATGCAGTCAACATTTGACCTAAATTATTAAAATGATGTCATTACTTTTAAAGTTCCATCAATCTCCCACGATCTGGTTTAAACTTTAGCTTTTACTAAATTGGAAAATTATGAAACCCTTCTTTGCATAGATGCATTTTAAACATTAATTACTCCATAAATATTCTAATAAATTGAAATTTAACAAATTTCGAATTTCTTTTTTCGTACCAAAGATATTGACTATTGAATTTTTCTTATGAAAGGCATAAAATGTGGTTCAAAATGAAAATTTCTCTATTAAATTCTTTATTCTAAGGACCTGATATCCAACTAACACAAAAGTTAACAAAATAAAAAACCATTAATCTCATATTTATAGGTGTGCAAAATAATATTTTGCAACTACCGAGAAATTGATATTCAAAGGAGAAAATAAAAAGACTTGCACAGAAAGTGTTAGAAAAACTTTAAAATATTTGGAGTAAAAATGTCTATTATTTAAAAAAATAATTATTCGTGAAATAGAAATAATTGGAGATCAAAGAAAAAGATAATTTTAAATGATGTCGTTGAAAGACTGAGAGTTGGAAAAGCGAAAACATCGTATCGGAAAATCTAAGCAATAAATTATCAACTTTGTTGGAATCGGAAGACTGGGAAATGCGTTGCTTGCAAATTTCGAGCAGTATGCAATTCTTGCTGACGTCACTAGATGTAAATCAGTATTGTAAAATTGCACTAGTGGTATTGGCCTTTTTTTCCTCTCTCACCTTTCCTGAAACTGGTACCATCTCTTCCTACTCATTTATTTTTATCTCTGCCATCTAGTTTTATTTACATAGCTGATGTCGAACATAAGAGCATTTTCATTTTCTTACAAAAGAAAAAAAACTTCAAAAAAATTAACGTTGTCGTAACTTTCAGTATTATTGTTGATAAAATTATTGGTTCAATAACAGACTTAATGGTTTTACCTGCAATTTTTCTAATAGTGGAAATATTACTACTGGTTCCCAATAATTTATAAAATAATTAATTTTGTGTTGTTTATTCTTTTCGTACTCTTGTTCACAGAAAAGATGAGACCTGTCAAATGTACAGATTACATTTTCTTGATTTCAATCTGCAGTTATTTTTTCTAATTTCACTCTTCGCCTCAAATCCAGATACTTAATCAGTTGATTTTTAATGATTTTTTAGTGAATATGATCCAAAAAAATGATTGTACTCTCTAAATTTGAATCAGTCAAAATCTACTGATCATCAGTGAAATTTGACTGATTCAAATAGCTAAAAAGAGTTTACTGTAAATCAGTCAAATTTCACTGATTATTTCAGTGAAAATTAACTGATTTGACATTGATAAATATTTTTTCACTGATGAATCAGTGAAAATTAACTGATTTAACAGTGGAAAATATTTTTTCACTGATGAATCAGTGAAAATTAACTGATTTAACAGTGAAAAATATTTTTTCACCGATGAATCAGTGAAAAGGCAAATCACTGATTCAATCAGTGAAAATTTGACTGATTCAATCAGTGGAAATTTGTCTGATTCAGATTTAGAGAGTACACCTTGAAAAGTGTTACTAACTAAATTAGTGAAAAAATCATCGATTTTTACAAATTTTATTCGGTGAGTTAAAATTGACTAAATAAAATGAATGAATAGGTAGAAATGAATCGTCAAATAAGATCGTAAAATACACTCATTAAAATTGAAATTAGAACAGCACGTGTCAAAATAGTGCCAGTAAGTCAACTCTGCAGATTTTACCGATATTTCAATACATTTCATCAATTTTACAAAAATTTTTAGTCTGTAAATTTAACAAATATTCCTGTGATATTCACGGACAAATGTGTCATATTAAAAAAGAATTGGTAAGTTGTACTGAACTATCTGTTAAATCTACTGGATTTACATGTTTACCGTTACAATTTCAAAACAGTTACTCTCTTAATCTAAATTAGTAGAAGACTTCTAATTGCTTATTAGTCAGCTTTTTTACTCATAGTTAGTAGTTTTCTACTAATACAGTCGAAACCTTCTGATTCATTTGGTTACCATCTGATTACTGTATAAATTAGTAAAAATTTAACTTTTATGAGTTGAATTAGTAAAATTAGCAATCAGTCTAGAATTGCTCACTAAAAAAAAAATTTTTATTAAAATATCTCTTATCTATAGAAGAGAGTTATTTGTCAGCCCTTTATATTAATTATTTTGAAGAAATCAAGATCAATTGGGATATTGTGTTAAAAATTAAGGGAAAATGGATAATACTTATTATGAATTTATCAAAGCTAAATTCATTTGAAGAAGAATTAGACAGGTAATCGTAAGAAATTTTATTCAAATTGTTCATTTCTTTCGTTTTTATTTTGTTTAAGAATAGTTTTTTATAGTTTTTTTTTGGTGAAAGTGTGGAAAATTTCATCTTGAATAAAATGAGCCAAGAATCGCTTCAATCGGATAAAATTAATTGATTTTTATGGTCGAAATCCATAGACAAATTTCAGTTGTTTTTAGCTGTTTGTGAATATGATTCCAGAAATTAGAAACTCATAGGTTTTATTTTAATCAAGCTCCTGATGACTTATTTCATTCAAGATAAAATTTTCTTCAGTTTCACTAAAAAAACTTGATAAAAGAAAATAATAAATGGTTTAGTCGCTTCGACTAAATTTTTTCCTGGTTGCCCATTCAATTCGATAAAGTAACTTTCTATTTTCGAATTTATTATTTTGTATTCAGAGTTAATAGATTCTACCCATGTACGTCACAATTCTGACATTATTCATAAGTATTTCAAGTAATCTTAATTATTAGTTCGCTTTAACATATCTTTTTTCCATCTTTGCGATATAAGAATTATAATTATATACTGAATCCAGTACAAACTTGTTTTATAATTTTTACCGCTTTCTGGATTTCGTATGAGATGGGTAAACTAATCATGCTGCAGTTTTTGTTTAATTATTTCGATAAAATCCAAATGATCAAAAAGTTTCGTCAAAATGATCGTATTTTTGACTTTGCCGAAAAAGTCTCCGGCAACAAATCCTATAATTATGCCTTCTTGGTAGACAGGACTCCCAATATCGGTCTAAAATTAAAAAAGTTAGTTCAAAAATACGGTTCAGGAACTAAGAATAAACAATAATTTCTGCATTTATATTATGTGATTAAAAAATATTTTTGAACAATTATTTTAGTCTATTTAACATATTGAAAGTTGACACCTCTGTAAGGATGGAATTAGAATCAAGCTCAGTTGCACAGAGTACGCTTCTTTCTGATCCAGTATATGGTAATGAGTCCCTTTGAAATTCGATGCACTTTTCTTCATCATGAACATCAACAATTTTTACCTGTAATGAAAATTTCATTTTGGGTAACAAAATATGTATTAAATTTAAGGGGTCATTCTACTATCTCACTTTTGAATCATTGATTTTTTGTTGTTGCATTTTTCGATATGTTATATATTCAAAAATATCAAGCAAAAAGAGTATTATATGGAGCAGGGATCGCTGATTAAGTGTAAGTAACTTTCTTTTTACAATTTGTATGTTCCAAAAACGTAAAACGCGTTTTTCTCAAAACAACGTTTCTAAACTCGGCGCGCACGATTTCTCAAAAAACGTTCAACCGAATACTTTCAAATTCCCTACGTTTATTATAAACATAAATATCTATGGAGTAACGAAACGTTTTTAAAAATTTTTAATTTTATTATAGTTAAATTGACAAAAATGAGCAAAATAAGTCAATTTTTGAACATTTTTGTTTAAACTGCCGCCATTTTGATATTTTTTAACCCTTTAACGCCCAGATGTGCAGAATTTTCACGTTGACTACAATGTTGTACCATTTATAGAAAAAAGATGAAAAAGGATCGAAAACTCCATATCCTACCGTTTTTGGGGTCGCTCTTTCGAATGGCACAGTCAGAATTCTAAAAAAATGACGCTAAACCCTTTATTTTCCCAAAAATACCAAAAAAAATACGATATTTTTGAGGTACGATTTTTTTTTTTAATTAAAATTTTCACTATGTTCCCGACACTTAGGCAACTTCTAACTTATCAGAAACGTGTTCTCGAGACTTGTAATTTTAAAATATGCATTGAAATATTTTGTTTTTCTTTGTTTTCTAATTCAAAATGTCGTCTGGACGTTTGAAATTTTTTGAAATTGAGAATATTGATCCTATTTCGGATTTTCCAGGTTACTTCGTAGTGTGATCATACAAATAAGTTATTACGAGTTTTGTCTCACCGATTGTAATTGGTGGAAGCAATATTAGCCCATAAAATTAAAATTCAAGATGGCGGCTGCCATGAAGCTAGTAGAAATACGTATATTTCGAGTTTTATTACAAACCAGGATGGTGCAAAATTTGCCAATTAGCAATCTCATAGGTTTTAGTCATCACTAAATTCGAATCTTAGGTGAGTTTTTCGAAATTTAAAATGGCTGATCCAATATGGTGGACCCGCTATGTAAAATTTGATATTCCTGAAATAAAAAAATTACTGCTGCATTCTACGCAAAATTCAAAATCAAAATTATTTTTGATGTTTTTTTTATTACAAGAGTTGTTTTCGAGAAAAAAATTCCAAAATTATGAGGCTTCCCGAAATTATTCAAAAGTTACATATATCTATATTTTTTGTCTCAGACTTTGCTAATATTTCATAAAATAATGTTCATATAAATCATACATGAAACTTACTTATACATAATAATATGTTATTCTGATGCTGGTGTAACTTACTAATTATGCTATAGAAGTAGATGAAAATTTATAGATAAATGGTAGGTGTGAAAGAGACACTAATAAATGTTGGGAAATTAGTAAATTCGCCTGCATTTTATATTTGCTGATACTTTATCTTGCCATAAAAATCGATAAATGTCGATTTGTCATACATACTCAAATTTCTAATAATTTCGAGAAGCCTCAAAATTTTGGAATTTTTTTCTCGAAATCAACTCTTGTAATCAAAAAAACATCAAGAATAATTTTGATTTTAAATTTTGCGTAGAATGCAGCAGTAATTTTTTTATTTCAGGAATATCAAATTTTACATAGCGGGTCCACCATATTGGATCAGCCATTTTAAATTTCGAAAAACTCACCTAAGATTCGAATTTAGTGATGACTAAAACCTATGAGATTGCTAATTGGCAAATTTTACACCATCCTGGTTTGTAATAAAACTCGAAATATACGTATTTCTACTAGCTTCATGGCAGCCGCCATCTTGAATTTTAATTTTATGGGCTAATATTGCTTCCACCAATCACAATCGGTGAGACAAAACTCGTAATAACACGATCCAGGTCTGGACCAATCTTGGCAGCCATAAGTTGGCCAATGTTACTAGACCAATATCAGCGTTCACATCGGCCCAGTGTTGTCCCAGTACTGGCACGGTACGTTGGAAATCAAAATTTTCCATGCTTGCGCCGAAGCTTGGCCCAGAAATGGCACTTTACTGGGCTGAAAGTCGGCATTACTCCGGCAAACTGTGTTGTATGTCAAAAAGCCAGTGTCCGGCCCAGCAATGGCACTTTACTGGTTACAAAGTCGGCATCACTCCGGCAAACTGTGCTGGAAGTCAAAAACTCAGAGTCTGGCCCAGTAATGGCAATTTACTGGGTTGAAAGTCGGCATTACTTTGGCAACCCATGTTATTAATTTATTATACTGGGCCAAAAGTCATCATTACTTCAACAAACCATCTTTTACGTAGAAGAGCCAGAGTTAACAATTTTTGTATCAACGTTCGGTAAAGAACAGTTAACTAAATCTAGTCTTCAAATTCGAGTACACAAGTGCAGCCCTTAGATATCATTTCGGTAATGGGCCATTAACATTTCGAGCCAATACTGGCAGTCAGTGACGGGCAAGTGAAGGCGGCCAAGTGCAGCCCTTAGATATCATTTCGGTAATGGCGCAGAACTGGCGGCCAAGTCTCGGCAACATATTTGCCAATACTGGGCCAAAGTTGGGCCGTTTATGATTTCGCACTTGGGAGCGTTTTTTTGGTATTTTTGGGAAAATAAAGGGTTTAGCGTCATTTTTTTAGAATTCTGACTGTGCCATTCGAAAGAGCGCCCCCGAAAGCGGTAGGATATGGAGTTTTCGATCCTTTTTCATCTTTTTTTCTATAAATGATACAACATTGTAGTCAACGTGAAAATTCTGCACATCTGGGCGTTAAAGGGTTAAAATAAAAAAATCCGCTTTGTCACTTCAGAGCTATGGCGATACTAATAAAGAAAATTTTTGATTTATTTGTTTCAGATTATGCTAACTGGAGACATTATGCGTGCCATGGTCAATGGTCATGCCTTTTTTTAGACACTCTGTTCATTATTAAACATTATCTAAACTAAACAATAATTTTATGTAAAAAAATTGTGTTTGTAAATTTTGAGACTGCACATATAAACACTGAAAATTTTATTTAATTATATAAAGTAGTTGTTGAGGAAAAATTCTTGAAAATCACCTTTTTTTTACCGAGATAGTGGAATGACGCCTTAACACACATAAAAGTTATTTCAAGGCCAAGTGACACTTATGGTTTCCTACCTTACCTACATTTTTTATCTGAAACTCATGTTCAGGAAAAATGAAATATCGAGCTGGAAATTTGTGACATTAAGGCCATATCTTATTTATCCGATCCGTACATTACCGACACCAGTTTTGGTCCCTCGCATTTCCACATTAATTTAGATATCGAGTTCAAACTTTAAGTAATTACGTAAAAAGTAGTAAAGAACATTTATCTGGTTCTAAATTTTTATAAATATAAAAAAATGTCCTTAAAAATAAATTTAATTATAAATATTTAAAAGCAGATAATTGAATCACAAACTAATATTCAATAAAATAATTTTTTATGTAATTATACACCAATAGAAATGATTCCACAGTTTTAGCCATTAATTGATTAATTTTGATAAAATAGATTAATTAATTGTTAATGGTCCTTCTTCAAGAGTTTTAATATAAACGGTGAAATACTGTATCTTTGTTACAAAGTCTATTTGAAATTTAACAGCTGTCTTTAGTTTGTGTTGAGTAATCAGGATGAGTTCTCTTCAAAATACTACATTTTCCCAGGTTTTTCATATTTAATACTTCTCTTTCGCTAGTGGGTATGAACATAGTTTGTGTTTGATCTAATATTATTAGATGATCGTTTGGTATGATTAAAGAGTTGTAAAACCATCCCATCGAATATTGTGGAAAAATATCGCTCTTCTAAGGGTACAGAAAAGTTTAGTACGTGTTTTTGTTCACGCAATGTCTTGAACAAAGTTATTGCGAAAATTATGTTGGTATGGATTATTCCTTTTTTGCTTTCGGTTAGTAGGCTTTCTAATTTTGATAAGGATTATTCCTGCCTGTCTAAACTGTCAGCTAATTCTAGTAGAGCTTCGTCAATCATTAAATTTATTTCGAGATAGATTTGCTACTTGTCCGAATTTCAAATTTATTTGTGCTGCTTGATATTTTGAATCACTTCTAAGTTCGGATTCGTCCTTTAAAGAGTTCAGTATGAAATTAGTCTGATTTTTAATAATATGTGCGATTTCTATATTATCTTATCTAAGCTTATCTAATTCTTCGTTATAATATTGAGCATCTTTTTCGTCTAAAGTTCCAAATAGTGTTTTTGGTATGTCGCCTATGAAAGCAAAGAAACCGCGTTTTATTCTATTAGTTTGTCCTGTCATAAACATTACATTTTGCATTCTCTGTTCGAAACCCTTAATTCTTTTTTTCATTTTTTGCATCCTCCCGTGCGCGTTACATACTGAATTTTCTCTCGTAAAAATAGTATATATAGTGCTTAAGGCTGTTTTTATCGTTTCTTGGTTATGTTCTAGGTATTCGAAGTCTATTCCTGACAAGACTTTTCAATATTCGTAATACATTTTGATGTTGTTTACTCTTTCTAGGTATATAACGTCTCCGTTACTTAAAGGCGTTATTTTATAAGGTTCCGCTCGTATTATCTGCCACATCTGAAACCGAAAAGTAACCTTCAATGTCACATCTATGGTACATCTTTCGTTCTAATCCCACTTTTATTTCGAAGCTAGTTTGGTTCGTTGCATTTAATACTCGATAAGGTCATTTCCATAATTCTTCAAATGATTTGGGATTGAAGTTTCGGATAAGGACTAGGTCATTTTTGTGGATCTTGGGTAAAGGTTTGGGATGCGGATCACTGTTTTGATTTTGTTGTGATTCTATTCTTTCTAAAGCGTCTCTCAATTTGTTTTCGGTAATAATGCGTTGAGTTACCATTATATCTTCTAGATCCCTGGTATCCATATTCTCATCGAAAATAGTATTAGGTTCCCTTCCAATTTGTAGTTCGTAGGGTGTGTACCCCGTTTGTCGATTAGTAGTACAATTATATGTCAACATAGCGTATGACAGTGTATCGTCTCATTCCTTTTCGTTGACGTAATGTCTGATAAATTTCTCTAGGATCGCATGTGATCTTTCATTCTTTCCATTACTTTGAGGGTGGTAATTAGATGTAAAGATATGTTGGATCTTTAATTTTGTCATCATTTCCGCGAATTCCCGTGACGCAAATTCCGTCCCATTATCAGATAAACTGATTCTTGGTTTCCCGTGAATCCTTAAAAATGCAGTCCAAAATGCTTGGATTACTGCTCCCGAACTTTTTTCGGTAATCACATTTGCTAGGTGGTAATTTGAGATTAACTTGCCTAAATCTTTGAAATAATTTTTTAAGGTTGTCGTTTTGTTCTTTTATTGTCTTTCCGTAAACAACGATGTCGTCTATATAAACAAAACATCCGTTCCCTATTAAGCCTTTTGATCCGTTGTTCATCATGCATTGAAATGTTCGGGGTGCGTTTTTCAACCCAAAAGGCATTCTGTTATAATCGTAATGCCCGTCTGAAGTACTGAAAGCTGTTTTTTCTGTCTTTTGGATGCATTCCGATTTGGTGAAATCCGTTCGCGATGTCAAAAGCAGAAAAGTATTTAGAATTTCCTAAAGGATCTATTATTTCATCGATATTTGGTATTGGAAAATTATCAGCTATCGTTCTCTCATTTAATTTTCTATAATCAATTACGAGACGCCATTTGATTTTTCCTGATGCGTCCTTTTTTTGGTACTACCCAAATAGGTGAATTCCATGGTGAAATTGAATCTTTTATTATTCCTAAACGAATCATATCTTTTACTTGTTTTTTAATTTCTTCTTGGTGCATTTGTTGGTGTCGGTATTGTTTTGTATGAATAAGGTCTTGATTTTCCATCCGAATTTCATGTTGAGTTAATTCGGTCAAAGGGAGGGGTCACCTCCTAATAGGAAAATATCGTTGTATGAAGTAATCCGATTTCTACTTCCGTCGCCATGTTGAAAGCTTCGTTTAGATTTTTCGGATTTTGTGGTTGGATTCTAATTTCGTATTCTTCGCGTAATCCTCGTAAAAATGCTTTAACCGAATTTTCCGTTTCAATCTCGTGACGTATGTTTATTTCACTTGGTTGGGCATTCATATTATCAATAAAATGTCTTATTTTATCTTGAATTTTCATGAATCTAGATATAAAGCTCTCTAGGCCTTCGTTTCGTCCCATGAGTGCTAAATCGCGTTGTTTTTGCAACAAGTGTAAGATTTCTCTGTCTCCGAATAATACTCGCAATCTGTCAAATAATTCTCCGTACGTTTCGATTCTGCTGCACGATCAGTTAATTTATGGGTGATGATTCCGTCCTGTAAAATTCCGCGTTCATTTCTCTTAGTTTTTTTTTGCTCGTTTAATTAATTGGATAACATTTTCGACGCCTGATCCTTTAAATTCGGGAACTAATTTTAATGTTTTCACAAAATCAAATTTAATTTCCGTTGCGAGATCTTCATTTTCATCATCGGTTAATATATGATCTTATCGCAATTCTGATTGAGCGATACTACCTCTATCGTTTTCTAAGACAGTGAGCCTGGTTTCGAGTCTTTGTAATTTGCACGGAAAAAAATGAACTGTCAACTTGAACATCTGGAGTATCAAACTGATTATATTGGAGTTTTAACTATGGGATAACATTCTACATGGTATAAAGTACTATCTGTGAAGTGTAAAAACTAGGTGTTCAGCTTGACTTTCCCAGAGTGTATAAGAATCCTGGAATGTAAACCTGAGTATCTCAGGAGCGTTAGCTCGATTATCTCCGCGTGTAAGTGTTGACAGGTTAACTATTTCAGAATGTAAACCTGACATTCTATCGATATTCAAACAGACTATAAAATTATGGTTCCTCTGACTACGAAGAAAAATTATGAATGGTACGCGGTACTATCTGCAATATAAAACTGACTACTTGTACATTAATTTTGACACTCAAAGTTTGACACTCCATTCTTCTCCATGTGGATAGGATTTGTTGCATAGGATCATTGGGATTAATATTTCTAGGAGAGGAGTTTGTTCAAGACATGTTTCTTGCAGTTAAAAATATTTCGTTTTCTAAAATTTTGCTCATCGATGTTGACTCTTCAGATTTGGATGAATTTACATACGCCCCTTTTTCACTATAATCCGTCCACCTTTTGCTTTCTTGTTGAATCTTAATCCTAAACTGCTTGGCTCGATTGAAGATTTCTGGATAAATGTCCTGGTTCAATGTCCTGGTTCAATATCCTGATTCAATATCCTCGTTTGAAATCCTGGTTCAATTTCCTGGGCCCCTTTTAGCTCTATTAGTAAGGAGTCACTACAAGCCTACTCAATCCAGCCTGCTACGTGTTCTCCTATTTTGAATTATTTTATTTTTCTTTTACTTCGCATTTTGATTTTTGTTTCACCTCAGAGCTCAATTTTTGTTTCACTTTACAGTTCAATTCCTGTTTCACAGTTCCATTCGACCAACAAGGTTCGTTCACTGGAATATCTTCGAACGATTATCCCCTACCGCTGCCACCATTTATGTCGTGAGTCTAGGAATTTTATTAATGCCCAGTATTAATATTTTTAAAATTGGAGATTAACCATCTACAAATCAACTTTATTTCATAAGTACAAAACACTGTTACAATTGCCCTGCTGCACTCTAGCAGCACGACCTGCCGGTATGATAGTTAGGACTATCTTCTTCTTCTTCACTTAATGGCTTCTTCTTCATCTTCTTGTTTGTGGCAGCTTCTTGTTCAATGAACAAATGGCCAGAACAATCACGTGGGGCTAGAAGAGCCCAATATAACTAATCCATTGTAGAACGGTCCAATGTAATAACTCCCCAAGTAAGTACGGTGCGAAAGTTGAGCAGTCAAAGTTCTAATAAAGTCCAACAGCGGCGCATGAACGGACTGCCAGTAGAACGACCTCTGGTGAGACGCGCCGGAACCAGAAAACCACGGGATTTCCGAGCCTGGAAGGTCACCTCAAAGACAAGCAGGAGCAAGATCAAAACAAGGAAGAAAGAAAACTGCGAACTCTCATCCTCACCGGAATGCAAGGGCAATGGCAGAACTCACAGAGACTAAGAGATTGCCACAGCCAGCAAAGATTACGAAGTGCACAGAGGTATCACGATTAAAGTCAAGGAAGAAATCGTCCCGACCAGCGAAAAACCGCACCGGTACCACGGAAGATTACCACGGCCACGGACATAGGGTCACTAACTCACTTAAGTGCCAGAAAACCGGGGGCGCAGAAGGTAGAACGCCGCGAATATAACCATCCAAAAACTTCACAGAGAACATCGCATTGTCCACAACGAGTAACGAACCACATACAGACTATACACAGACGAACACGTCCGGCCGCGGCCGAAGCCACGACCGGAATCCAGGACTATAACTAATGATTGCTCTCATGCTTTTTCTCGTGGTAGCGAGTAGTACCTAATGTTATTACGCGTCGTTTCGCGTAGTGTCCATCTGCCTGGAGTGATATAAGAATATCCTAGACGTGTTCTTAGTCTTACGTTATCGGACAATGTGCTGCATTGGCAAGCTACAATCAGCATGGGAAACATTCTTACGCACTTTATATACATGTATATACTCGAAATATGGTTGTAACGGACATTCCTTTCCATCAATGTAAACATTTTTCAGTATACAGAGTTCTTTTAGTGCCTTTTGTTCAATTTTTTATATCATTTTTTATGGAAATAAGCAGACAGAAAAGATAATGTCGGTAATGTAGGAATTATATGCGATACATAGCCTTAAACCATGTCCTTTAGATTCGAAAATGAATGAATTGTAATTTTGATCTATTGAATTGTTTTTTTTATTATGATCCATAAAAGGAGATAGAATGAAAATCGTTAAGATTGGCATCATTTGTTACTGTAAACCTCTTTTTAAAGGTTTCTTAACTTAGAGATTCCTTAGTTGTACGTGTCAACTTACGAGAATTATGATTACAAACCCATTTCTGTGTGTGATATTCTGACGCCCATGCAAAGAGCGCAACATCATTCGATGGGCAAAACTTTTGATTTGGATCTGGTAATGCAAGATTTGGTAGATTGGTATCCCTATTTAACTTAAAAAATAAAATTAATAAATTTTTAAATAATTAAACTCAATGGGTGTCATTATTAACGAGCCTTAATCATCAGACCAAAGTTTATCAGAAACAAATAAACCTTTTGACATTGAACAGAACTCCACATTAAACTTAATATAACATTAGATATCTTTTAGTCGTTTTCCGATGACACCCTTAATAAATTTTCAAAACAACTTACTAATGCGACAGAAATATCGCTGTATTTAGAATATTTGTCTTCCGACTTATATAAATTATTGGTTTCTGAACGTGTGATTTTGTACACTTCAAAATTAATTATCGCCTGAAGATAACTCAGTTTATTTTTAACTTCATATTCATATATACAATAAGCTGGTAGTACAATAAGGCGCGAAGTTACAACGAATCCAGTACAACGAGGTTGTTCAATTGAACCCACTCGTAGGTCTCTTCTTCTTATTGAAGCTAAGTGCTGAAAGGAGTTGATGACGCTAGCGTACCTATAAGGATAAATTTCTAGCATGTCCTGATCAACAACATGTATTTTCCCTTTCATTAATGATGTCCAGTTTAAAGCTACGGAAGAAAAAAATAACCTTCTTATAATTTATTCGTATGTGTTAAATAGTATTAAATGTATACTAAAAAAACCACAATTTTTATTGAAATGAACCAAAATTTTAATGTTGATTTGACAATAGTATATTACGGGCCTAGGCGCACAATGAGGGTAATTGCGCGACGAGCGACAATGCTCGAAGAAGATCGAAGCCGAGGCGCGATCAGTCCTGCGAGCATTATCGCGAGTCTCGTAATTTCCCGAATTGTGTGGATTGGCACGTATTCTATTTTATGTGACTTTGGTGCGTATACGAGGTTTTATGCGGACACTCGAATCTAATCTAGTATTCATCATGATTCTCGTCCATTGAACTTGATATTTCGCGACTAGTTCTGGCCATTTTGATTTCCTCGATCTTGTGTAGTAGTAGCGTATTGTAATAGAGCATGCGCAGTTCAAATGTACGAGGCTTTGTCAGTATGTTGCCAACGCTGTACGAAGAAGAAGAAGAATAAAAAGAAGATCACGCTCCGCTGTATGGTTATAGGCACATGCGCAGTTCAATTTTTACATTTCATTCCTCTGTAGCGCAATACACAAAATGGCGCTACTCTTAATTGCAGCGAAAAAACGAGTTTACGCGCAGGAGGCACATAAAAATACTTTCTTGAATATGGTAACTACTTTCTTGGTTAAAATGCCTGCCTACTAAGATGATTAAGAAAATAGCTGAAAAAAAAAATTTAATCAGATTCAACGTTCGGATTGGGCCGGAATCATTCAGATTGAGAAGGATTGAAAGTTTTTCTTGGATTCATTAGAAGTTCGAATTAATATGGATTTAAAAATTAAATTCGAATTCACATGGATTGAACTTAAGCCCATGGACCAACTGCCCAAGCGGAAAAGTCGGAGGCCACGCGTAAAAAAATTTGGTGCAGATGCTGCTCTTAGCGGTAGAGCTGTTGCGTTTACCGTAGGAGAGTTGTATGACTCACGTCGAAGGAACACAGCGCTCCTTCCGGTAGGGAGTGTAGTTGCATCGCATCGTCAAGCAAATGCAAAAGCAGGCAAAAGTGCAACTTTTAAGTTTTTTACAATTTACATGAAAGAAACGATCTGTTTAAAAATAACCTAACCTCTATCCTGAGATTTCAAATAATTTCACATTATTTTAAGAAATCAAACAAATTCTTCAAAAGATATTGGGTTATCTAAAAATTATTTTCTGATTTTTTATTAATGTTTGAATGAAATTTTTCTTTATTGAAAATCGATGTTATATAAGTACATATGTGCCATTATTATCATTGACCTTTTTCCATTTTTCGGGTAATTTCATAATTCCATCGGTATAGAACTTCTGTGTTTTAGTGGCGAAAAACTTGGCGACATGGTTTTCGGTTGCTCTGTTGTTGACCAATTTCTTTCCATCAAGGACGTTTTGCAAAAACTGAAACAAAAGATAGTCAGACGGTGCAAGGCCTGGGATATACGATTGGTGCATCAAAACTTCTCAACCACGTTCCATTAATTTTCGGCGAGTCATCAAAGATGAGTGTGGCCTGGCGATGTCGTGGTAGAACACAACGCCCTTTCTTTTGGCCAATTTCGGGTGCTTCTTTTGAATTTCTTCCTGTAATCTGATCAATTGTTGACAGTGAAGTACTGAATCGACTGTTTGATCAGGTTACAGAAAGTAGACAATTCCCTGACATTCTCATCATTCACTCAGAATTACCTTACTGGCCGTCAATCCGGGCTTTGCAGTCGTTAGTGTCACTTCACCACGCTTCGACCACGATCGTTTGCGTTTGACGTTCTCATATCTTATCCATTTTTCATCGCCCGTTATTAATCTCTTAAGAAATGGCTCCATTTCATTGCGTTTTAACAACGTATCGCAGATTTCGATACGGTTAATTAAATTTCGTGCAGTCAATTCATGTGGCACCCAAACATCGAGTTTTTTTTGTATATTCAGCCTTTTTCAAATGATTCCAAACTGTTTGATGCTTGATGCCCAGCGCGTCAGCGATGTCTTAACAGCTTGCATGCCAATCTATCGCGATCAGTTGCAAAATTTCATCTGCTTTTTCAGTGAGAGGCCGGTCGGAGATAGGCAAATCTTTCACACCCAAATTTCCACCACGGAAACGTTCAAACCAATTATGCACGGTACGATCAGTTACAGCTTCCTCACCGTGAACAGCACAAATTTCTCTGCATGTATGTGATGCGTTATAGCCTTTTCTATAGTGAAAACGCTTCACATGGCGTATTTCTTCAGAAATTTTACTCATTTTCAAACGTTTATAACTTTTAACACAAACACTGATTAACAACACTCTCTTCACAAAAATGTAATCTCAAATGCCACCTGTCAAACGCGCGTTAAGTTGGCTCAATCGGATTATTCGATAAAGCTTGCGAGAGAACGGCTGGCCCTAGCGTTTTGCGTAACGGCTCGCCTAGTTTGGAGTAATGGTTCACCCAAATTGGCAGAGTCGTTCGACTAGAGAAAGGTCGCACAGCTCTCCATGTGTTTCGCAGAACAGTTCTGCTTGTTGGGCGAGCGGTTCCAACAAATTTTTCTCCGTGCAGAAATATCAAAACAATTGAATTATCCATTAAAAAATAGTAAAATCTCAATTTATATAACTCGCTGCAGCATTACCTATTCGGAGCAACAGCATCCGCTCCTGTGGGACAGCAGCACTCCCACAATTGTAGGAGAGCAGTAAGTCCACAAAAAAAGAAAAACCTGCTAACCTATAAACAGCGCTGCAGTCTCCCTCCAGTATAGTGACACAGGAGCAGTAGAAGTAGTGCCCTGCTAGAAGTAAAAAGATTGAAAAAGTTAGGAACTGTGGGATTGGAAAAGATAATGCATTTCTATCTCCCAACCCATCACTTTGCATACCCAAAACTCTATCTTTTTTCTATCTCCGCACTTATTTAGAGTGACCGGGAATATCTATCCTTTTCTGTCCCTATGTCTGGTGATATCTATCTTTTCCCATACCTTAGTCTATCCGACGACTGAAGTAGTAACACATCGTTCAATAAGTCCCGGGACTAACTAAGAAAACAACATTTGTTTTGCAAAATTCATTTTTATTCATCAATATAATCACCTTCAAGTGCGATACAATCATTCCAACGCTTTTCTAACTTTTCGATACCATGCTTGTAAAATGATTTGTCCTTGGCCTCAAAATGAGCTTCAGTTTCAGCAATTAGTTCCTCATTCGAGCCAAATAGTTCTACCTGGAGTATCTTTTTGAGATCAGCAAAGATCCAGTAGTCGCTGGGGGCTAGATCTGGAGAGTATGGTCCATTGTCACATACCGACGCAAGAAATCCTGTTTATTGCGAGTAAATAGTGACAAACAGGTCTATGAATCGTCGACTCTTTGTTGCTTTTGTTCCATTGTGAGCAAACGCGGCACCCATTTGAAAAAGACCTTTTTCATGCCCAATTTTTTGTTTAAAATCGTAGACGCACTTCCAGTTGATATGTTCACCATCTTAGCAATCTCACGGACTTTCAGTTTGCGGTCGTCCATCACGATTTTCAAAACTTGCTTAATATTTTTCGGAGTTACTGCTTCATTTGGCCTACCCGAGCGTTCCGCATCATTTGTATCAATGCGACCGCGTTTTAAATCAGCATACCACCGGCAAATCGTTGTTTTCGACGGAGCGCATTCCGGTTAACATTTTTCATGCTATTGTTGAGCTTGCACGGTATTTTTCCCCATTGAATAGCAATGTTTTATCAACACACGAAATTCGTTTTTGTCCATTTTGTACACAAATGCAAAAGTAGCGTCACTTTCACCACAGTAGCTTTGCTGTTTATGGGCTGATTGACGTGAAAGTCAGACGCGTGTCATTTAAAGGTTAGTTCTTTTGAAAAACGAAGTGGATTTGATATTACTAACGCCATCTGTGGGTTAGTCCCGGGACTTATTGAACGATGTGTTATCTATCTTTTTCTATATTTTTCTCTATCTTTCGTGATCGACCAGTTGTATCTTTTTCTATCCCTCATTTATCTTCCCATCGTGCAAATTTTAATCTCTCTCTATATCCCTCAGCATCTATTCTTACCACGAAATGAAGAGTGCAGTTCTAAAAAGTATTGTGTCCATTTTACATAGGGGAAAACTATTACTTTATTGGCCATAAAATATAATCACCCTTATAGAAAAAGAATATAAAATATCTTAGTAGTAGACTGATCTTCTTTTTTTGTAAGGAGAGATAATGAGAGATAGAAAGGGAGTTTAAAATTTGTAATAGGGAGAGATAGACATCGACAAGATTGCCAAGAAGATAGAGCAAGATTGACGTTGGTAGATGAGGGACAGAATGAGATAGAAAAAGGGAGATTGAGGAAGATAGACGTGAATCAAGATTAACAAAGACATAGAAAAAGATTGACGTTCATAGATGTAGAATAGAATGAGATAGAAAAGGGGAGATTGAAAAAGATAGACGTGTATTGTGATTGACTACGAGATAGAAAAATGTTAAGGAGGATTCATAAAGGATTGCAAGGGATAGAAAAGTAAGTATTGGAAAAGAGAGACGTAAATTAGATTGACAAATACATAGAAAAAGATTTACGTGGATAGATAAAGCATAGGATGAGATAGAGAATGAAAGATTGAAAAAGATAGACGTGAAGTTAGTTCGATAAAGAGATAAAAAAAAGATTGACGTTGATAGATGTAGAATAGAATTAAATAGAAAAGGGGAGATTGAAAAAAATCGACGTGTATTGTGATTGACTAAGAGATAGGAAATGATTAAGGAGGATTGATAAAGGGTAGTAAAGGAAAGAAAAGTAAGTATTGGGAAAGATAGACGTGAATTTAGAATACAAAAGAGATAGAATTGGATAAATTATCTCTATCTTTTTTTATGATAAAGATTCAAAATGATTCAAAAGGATAAGATTTCTATTTTTTTACATCCAGCAGGGTGCAGCATCTCTACCAATTTTTTTTCTGTGCAGATAGTATTTACAACCGGCGCAGTAGGGTGGGTTGAAAAAATTAATTTTTTGAATTTTAAAAATCCACGGAGCTTAGAAGTTTTTATATGCTACAACAAGCTTATCCTGAATAATTATTCCCTACTAGAATTTGTAGTCTACATTACTGCCAATATATACTGCGTGATAAAAGTAAAGGATTGAATTTTAAAAAGTACATAATTCCATTATAACTGACTAAAAGTGTCAAAAATTAACGTTTTTATTAATTTTAAACCTGCCTAGAATCTGCGAAAGCAGTATAACAAATCTGGTAAAATCCCATGTCTCCCAGGTAAATATAACCTTCAGAATGATACTAACAAACTTTAAAAAAGTTTATTCTTCAGTGAGTTATGACCAACAATATGTACACATGTTTCTTAGTAATATGAAAAATTATGAAGGTGTGCACCTGAGGTGATAATATTTTGTTTAAGTTAATAAATGAATGACTAGCATATCAATGCCTAAACGACGCATAAATGGCGATTCCAGAAAAGTCTCATATATTAAAAATAAGCCTGCCTTTTCCTGTAGTTAAATTTTTCCGTTAAATAAAGTGAAGTACATTAATATTAAATAATTAATTAAATAATAATTTAATAATTTAATATCAATTAAATAATATTAATAATAATACATTAATAAGTAAGGTTTACGTCACTTTTTTTTGACGCAAAGTATGTATTTTATTGGCATGTAAGTTCTATTTGATATTTTTTTCGTTATTTCTGGCATCATCATTCTATTTTTTTGTACGTTCAAATATGTTTTGGTAAAATGTGCAATCCTCACACTTTTGGTCTAATCTATTGTACGCTATTGAAGAATAACTGAAATGACTTCAAAGGTAGAATGCAATATTTTGGGAGTTTGTGGTGACCTCGGTGATATGAGACCTCCTACATATCTGGATGTAATGAGGAATGCTAATTTCATTGGCTATACTGGCTAACAACCGATATAGGAATCTCATTGACAGTTGGTGCTCAACTGTTTTACTACTGGTGCAATACTGATTACCATTACTGGAAAAATACCGATAAAGGAGTTATGATGTTTGATGAAAAAACGGTTAAAAATCAATCCAGCTGAATCCGATACAATCCGAGGCATCAATCCGAATGAATACGAAATAATCCAAACCGCATTTTCAATCAGAATTAATCCGAATCATTTCGACTTCGGATTCATTCTGATCAATTCGAATTCAAAATTCGATTTCGATCAATCCTAGCTCGAATTGATTCGGATAGATTTGGATTGAAAACTTAACATCCATAAAAAATTTGTGGATTTATTCGAAACTTGGCATTCAGGGGGTTTTGGGATCGCTTAAACCATGGCGTGGAATAAACTGAGCTGATTCTGAAGTCTAACTTTCCAAACATACAATTCTGGACGGATTTCTTTAAACCTTTTATGATGCCATGGAAACTTGGTATATAGAGGTTTTTCAGTTTATCGTGAAGATATATGGTTTGTAGTTATTGATATAGTACTCACATATATTTCAAGTACCCGTGACAGGAACTGCGACATTTTGGCAACCCTAATATTATATTGCTCTGACTTTGGCGGATTAATGAATGAACTGAAACCATCGAGTGTTTACAAAGATGAAGAGTGGGGATTATTGATTGACTCTTCTAAACGAAGTTTATGGGCAGTATTACTTCATACACCCAGAAAAAAGTTTTATTTAAATTTAAGAAATCGTTTTTTTTACTTAATTTCTTTAATTCGGACTGAAAACATTTTTATAACAGATATACATTTATTTTGTTTTAAGAAATCACGTTTTTATCCTTTTTTTAATGAAAGTAATTATTTCTTTAATATTATTTATTTGATTTGAAAAAATATTCTTTGACCCTAATACAGTACTGACATAAACTTAAGAAATAATTTATTTAATTTTATTACCTTAAACAAAGACATTTTTTTCTTTAAATTAAAGAAGATATTTCTGTGAATCACGTCACGCATGTACTACGCGACTGCGCAGACATTAATTTATTTAATTTAAAGAAAAAAAACAATCAAGATCCAAAGAACATTTTTACCAAGTTTTTGATCAACCCGTGGGGGGAGGGGGGTGTAAATTTTTCGAAAAATCGATTTTTTAAATGTTTTCAATCAATTCTATATACATTTAAAAATGTATATGTGAAGTTTTATGTCAAAATTCCGAAAATTGAGTGAGTAACGAACTTTTCCTTGTACGCGGTGCGTAGCTCATACCTAGATACATAAACCTTAATTCCGTTTTCTAAAAAAGCATGTTACAGTAAATAATAAAATTGAATGAAAAATTAGTGTAATATTGTTTTAAAATGGGGAAAGCCGAGGTTTTATTACACTTATTCATATTATGGCATCGAAATTCAATATAGTCATAACAGTCTTTAAAACGTGTAGAAGAGTCGTAAAATTTTTTGCATTAGATGTATATTTTTCTTTTTAATTTATGAAAATACTATTGAAAATAAGTTTGCAAAATTGTTCGTTCCAATAAGATCTACAAATTTTGTCTGACATGGTTTCTGGTAAAACGTATATTTATAATTTAAATTTTAAAATATATAACTAAAGTTCCATTATTTAAACAAAAAATATGTGACATACGAAAAACATGTTAAAATGGAAAATTATTTGCCTAAATGAGGTCTACATATTCTCAGTAGGACATTTTTTGATGAAGATGTATATTTCATGTTTTGATTTTAAATATTGAAAATAAAAAATTCCATTTTTTAACCAAAATATGTGAGATTTTAATAAGCGTCAAAATAAAAAATTGTTTGCTTAGAAACAGTTTACGATTTTTTTTCCTTTTTATGATATTTTGAAGAAAATTAATTACTTTAATCATGTAATTTATCAGAAAGTTACAGAAATGTATCAAGAGAATCGAGCGCGAGTACTAAAATGAGAATGTATTCTTTAATTGAATTTCCTTTTTCATTTGACATCAAAGACCAAGCGCGAAACGTAACGATCGAACCGCGCGCCCTAGGCGCGCTCAAACTTTCGAACGAAGCGGGCAGATTTTTCGCATCAGATTTTGCAAAAAAAAGCTTGCAAAGATCGAATTTTTGACATTTCTTGTTATAGCTTGTTAAATTACACTCAACTTCCACTTATTTTTCGCCCTCTGAAACGAAAAAAACTTACTTATTTTGCATTTCCCCTTATTCCCACAACTTCTCACGCGATCGTATTTTTTTTCGGGATTCGCGATTTTTTATTGATCATTTGTAAAAAGTTGGGAAGTCGTTTGCATTTCGATGGTTCCTGGAGGGGATATCCGACCCTTCGTAAATGCAGAATAAGTAAGCGGTGTGGCGCAAAATAACCAAGCGGCAAAATAACCGAGCGGCAAAATAAGTGGAAGTTGCGTGTAATGCAATTACCAGGCGCTTGAATTTGCGGACTGAGCACAATTTATGAAACGATTTCAAATTTTATATGGTCCCCTGAATTTTTTGTTACGTAAAACCAAAGTATAAAAATGGAATCCAAAAACTCTCTTAGTTATGATTAGAAGTTTTTTTCAAATCAAAAGTAAACGTTTATAATTTGTTTAAAAATATGACCTGCAGCACTAGCAGCAACTGCAAAAGTACACAGAAGAGCAGGAAAGATTATTTTCATTTTCTGTTGCTTGAGAAACTATTTCACTAATGATTCTTCAGTTAAAACTGGCATACATAAATATATAACGAATAAACATGTTACTTGTTCAATCATTAAATGTAAAATTTTATTCTTGAGTAAACATCTCTCAAAATAGTATTTCCTAATATTAGCACATGATTCTTATCAACTTTTTTCTTAAGGCTGGATACTATTAACTACGCGTGAAGACAAATTCAATCTTTAAAGTAATATAATGCTTGTCAAAAAAAAAAAAAATTCAATGATGAGGTAACCAGTTATAATTTTCAAACATTGTTAAACATATATCTCCCTGGACACATATTGTGTGTATTATCTAACTTGAATGACAATTATTTTTTAATTATTATAAAACTTTATGACCTGATAAACGTTCTTTACTGCTTTTTACTTAATTACTCAAAGTTTCAACTCAATATTTCAATTAATGTGGAAATGCGAAGGCCGAAAAAAAAGCGTCGGTGAGGTACAAATCTAGTCACGTGATCCAGTTGATCCATGGCTTCAATACTTATTTCTGTCGTCAAAGGCTGAATTGAATGTTGAAAATGCACAATAAAAATCTTACATTTTTAAATTAGCTGTTTGAAAAATAGGAGAGAATCTAATTTGAATTAAATTATCTAATGCGAGAGTATCTAACAAAAAATGTAATTGTAGTTGCAACAAAGCTAATCAGGTAGAAGTTAGGGACGTGCAAATTAGCGAAACTGTCGATCTAATGAAGTGGACTTGATTGACAGTATTTCAAATGGTAAAGAGAACATCAACAAAGTGTTTACTCACGCGCACATTGCAATTATCACGGAATTGTGTGTTTATTAAATTGTACATTATTATTGCTTTCTTTATTGTTTACAAAAAGTAAAATAATGAGAAGCCTTATGTGATTCAACCTCAATACCATAAAATGTTTCATTGACAAATTAATTTGAATCGAGTATTAAATTAATTATTGAGTCATATATTGAGAATAAAATTCGTTTGGCATTGAATATACATTCTGTCAAAAAAGTACCGGGAATTGGTCAATAAGACACAAACTATTTATTGTTCATCCAAATTTATTTTATCGCCTTTAAAGTAGGCCCCTCCCGAAACAACACACTTATGCCAACGAATAATCCAATCATCAAAACATTTTTTAAGCGCATTTTTCGGAATCGACTTTAGTTCTCGCCGCGAATTCTCTTTTATGTCTCCTATCGACTGAAAACGGGTGCCTCGAAGTGGTAATTTGTGATTTGGAAAGAGAAAAAGTCGGGCGGAGCCATGTCAGGTCAATACGGTGGTTGTTCGATGATATTCGTTGAGTTTTCGGCCAGAAATTCGTTCACAATGATAGCCTTGTGAGATGGTGCGTTATCGTGGTCCAAAATCCATAAATTTGTTTTCCACAAATCTGCTTTTTTTCGACGAATCTGCTCCCTCAAACGCTTAATAACTCTCAAATAATATTTTTTATTTACCGGCTGACCTTCTGGCAAGAATTCCGAGTACACAACACCGTTAACTTCAGTTGAAGACATTGATGGCCAACCAGAGCGAGGCAAATCTTCCACCACATCTCGACCGCTTTTGAATGCACTATACCACTCATATACACGTGTTTTTGATAAAGTCATTTCACCGTAAGCCTTCTGTAACATTTTCAGCGATTCTGCACACGAAATTCCATTTACAGCGCATAATTTGAGAGAAATTCTTTGTTTGATATTCTTATCCATTGGAAAAATCGCAAAACACACTTGAGATAAACTGACAAGATCGAGCACTGTGAACAAACTAAATGACAGATCGCGCTCGAACTCCACGTCAGTATAGAGGACAGTGGTGCCAACTTACCGCTAAAGAGGTTTTTGACAATCTCTTTGAACGGGCTTTTTGAATGATCAATTCCCGGTACTTTTTTGACAGAATGTAAATATTACTGTGACGTCTCAAGTTTTAAGTTGGATTAAATTTTCTTAGCTAAAGTCTACCCTAGCGAACTGGCTGAACGCTAGCTTTACGCTGTAGCATAAAGCTATCGTAAAGCTATCGTAAAGTAGCATTATAACTCATGAATGAGGCAAAATAAATATTCAAAATGTTTTTATCCTTATTCTAAGTTATAAATAACGTTAACTCGTAATTAAAATATGCAATAATTATATTTATTACCGCCAAAAATTTGAAAAAACATAATACCTGTCATTAAAGGCTGTGCAGTGGTTCATCACTTTCCATGTCTTAACCGTCAGAAAAGACTATTTGTTAGAGTGAGATGAAAGTATAGTTGTGTCTCACTCCAACCAATGTCAACTTTAACCGTGGAGACGTTCTACAAAAGGTGAACCACTGCACTGCCTTCAATAACAGGTATTATGTTTTTTTAATTTTTAGCGTTAATAAATAAAATTATTGCATATGTCCATTACCTATTAACGTTATTTTTAACGTAGAATAAGAATATAAACATTTTGAATATTTATTTTGACTCATTCATGAGTTATAATGCTACTTTACGATAGCTTTATAATAGCTTTACGACAGCTATACGCTACAGCGTAAAGCTAGCGTTCAGCCAGTTCGTTAGGGTAGAGCCCCATTACTCTATCTATATCCCTCTGTTTATTGTTAAATATAATAAATAATTAACCAGGTAGAGGACAAGTCAAATGAATGAAATAACAAATTAAGTTTAACAAGAATGATTCATTTAAAAATTATAATATTAATTAATTCGTGATTATTCGTTAATTTTCTGCTTGCATTTGAAGAAAAATGCAGCTGAGGATCATCAAATGGTCTCAAGTTCTTACGACGAGGCTGCTCTTAGTGAAAGAACGTGTCGTGAGTGGTTTCAACGCTTCAAGAGCGGTGATTTTGATGTCGAGAACCGACATGGCGGTGGAAAGGTGAAAATTTTCGAAAATTTTGAATTGGAGGCATTACTTGCTGAATATTCGTGCCAAACGCAAGAAGAATTGATAGAATCATTGGGAGTGTCTCAAAAAGTAATTTCAAAACATCTCAAAGCCGTAGGAATGATTCAGAAGCAAGTAAATTGGGTTCCATACGAGGTGAAGTTGAGAGATGTTAAATGTCCTGGGGAAAAGTCGTTTGGCGAGAGACCGCACTTCGTCGCCACCCGAGAGCATTCGAAAACACTTCTCACTCACTACCCGCACTTACGCTTCCTGTCCCGTCTGTTCCATACACGGCATGAGGACAACGGCACTAGAGGACAGCAGCGTTTGAGATGCGGCACAACCGACTACCGAGAAGTGGTAAACACTGGCCGCCATGACGACTTACGATCTGCGATATATTGATGCTTCGATTATCGCCGCCATCGATCACCGGAGAGTTACTCACAGGATGACCAGCTGCCACCACATGACCCGAAAGACGTACCCTAGGGCACATGGACCCCAGGACTTGATATTTAGTATTTTCGACATTTGTGATACTAAGTTTATGTCGTATGATATTAATGGACACTGATTATAATAGTGCCAATGTACTACACGCGCTGTTCGCTGTAATAGAGAGAACCACGTGTTTATAGAAATTGTTTGCCAAGGGCAATTACTGTACTAGGCACGGGTTGCCTAGTCGTCTAGCAGAAATGTGACATGTGACCTGCTTCCGGGTCCGCGATTGGGTCACGCGTTTAATTCGTGGGGCAGGTTGGGAATTTTACCGGCGTCGCGTCTTCCTTCTTCACTCTCGTCCTGCGACTTTAAGTGACAGCTGACTTCGTTTTGTCTCCCGAAGGGAAATTTTTTTGGAATTCTTACTGCTGTAATGGAAGGCGGATTTGTTTTGCGATTTGTGCCGGAGCTCGGTGACGTGATACTGGTAGCGTCAGTCTAGTATTGTTTACTCTTTCTTTTGGCAAGTGGCTCGGAATTCCGAGTAAATTAACATTGTTGACTGTAACGCTTTATGGCGTCTGTCACCCACGCCGAGACCACTTCGCCTATCTCTATCTCTTGCATTCGCGAGTGCTCTCTTTTGTAACTATACCGGGTTTATTAATTAACCTCGCTTTTTCTCGCGTTAATAACGGTTTATTTTTTAAGCAAATTTCTGTTAAATTATTGTTCTCTCTGGTGGTGATGCACGAAAATAAACAGATTTTGCCATATTGTCGCGTCGCTTGGAAAATTCCGAGATTTATGTAATTTTATTTATTGATTCCGATATTGATACTTTGGCTTTTATTAACATCCATTTTGGTTTGTATAGAGTCTTTCTTGATTTGAATAAATTTTGTTCAGCCAACTTACTTTAATAATTAAATTCTGGTACAACAAACTGTTGTGACTTTGCTTTGACCCTGCCTTGTGATAATATTATTACCATTGTCCTTGTTTGTGAAAATTTTGTCACTCAAGGGAGTGACTGGCGCTCAACTAAATCTTAAAGCAGGTATTTACGGTAAAACCTGCATCTCAAGACATACTTGGAAACGGTGAAATGGGAGGTATTGCCCCACTCGCCGTACTCTTCAGACGTTGCTCCTTCCGTCTACCATTTGTTTCGATTGATTGTACACGGCCTGGCTCATCAGCATTTCCGCACTTATGAAGAAGTAAAAGAATGGATCGATTTATGGATCGCCTTAAAAGACGCATTGTCTTTTCGAAATGATATCCGACAATTGCCAGAAAGATGGAAAAAGGTAACGGCTAGCGACGGACAGTACTTTACATCAAAAATAGGTAATCACTTTTTAAGAGTAGAGCCTCAAATTTTGGGCAAACGGCGGAAGCAAAGTTGTACACCTGATAGGTTTATCCTTTTATTTGGATAATCCTTTGTTGATTCAACTCCGGGCAGGTTATCGGATCCTTGGCTGGTGGTAATCACAGGTACCTCCTCTAATGACTGGTAGGTAATCCTTTGTTTGATGACGCAATCGCGTAATTCTCAGATTGCACAATTGCAATGCCGAATATGTCACATAACTTGGTTATTGTTTCACTTCATAATGATTCAATTAATAGATGTTTTTAGAACACTGGTTACTACTGCGACGACTTGTAAAGGGTTTCCCAATAAGGGTGATATGTTTTGAAATTGAAAAAAAACACTGAATATTCATTCGGAATTGATCGAAATCTTTTTTATTATATTGGATATTCTATGCCATTTATGATTTAAACAATATATCGGCCAAATGTCCCCCGAGACTTGAGCCAAAAATGCGCCTCATCAGAAAAGATGATTTTTTGATGAAAATTGGGATCATTTTCAATTGATTCCAGAGCCCAATCCGCGAACTCCCGACGCAAACGATGGTCATTAGGCTTCAGTTCTTGGGCCAGAATCATCTTATAGGGATGCAGGCCAAGATCCAATCGCAAAATACGCCAGGTAGTCATCCTGGACAGGCCCAATTCCTGAGATCGGCGTGGCACGGACAATTCACGGTTTTTCCTCGATACTGGCCTGTACGGCGGCTATATTCTGTGTAGAACGTGCGGTACGCATACGATTTTTAGGCTTAGTATCCAACAGAGTAAATTCACTCTCCAACTTATCGATTATTCGACGAATTGAGAGCGCGGATGGAGCAGAATGACGACCATATTTTGCACGATATGCTCTTTGAACACCGACAAAACTTCTCGAATTTTGATAAAATAATTGGACAATTTCCAAACGTTGTGGAAGCGTGAAACTACTCATGATTAAATGGAAAACCTTACTGATCACAACTGGCAGCAGACGTCAAAAATTTCAGTTCAAATGAGCCCGATAGGGACATTCAAAATCATATCACCCCTATTGGGAAACCCTTTAGATCCACTTTTCTGATGCCACTTAGACTGACCTTTAGGCCTCGCATTCTCGCTTATATTGTCACCTGTTATTTCGATACGTTGAAAGAAAGCATGGGAATTTGAGTTACATGAATTCAATAGCCTTTTCGAAGCCCTCTAGAACCTTGGGTGTCTCCCGATCTGCAAAGAGCTAAAAATGCGTTAGACGATGGAGCGACTTTCGAAATAGATCGCTGCCAAATCCGCAATAATAAACAAATATTTCTGAAAATTTCCAGAAAACTTCCTCTAACGGTAAGAAACAAGTTCGTCGCTGGAAGTTTTCCGAAATCGAAAATTTATTAGAGACTTCCTACCAGGACAACCACAAAAATATGGTTTTTTATTTACATTAAAATATTATTTAAAGAAAAATGTTTTCACATGTTTCATTTAACTCATTGACTCCGCTAAAGTATTCCACGTCTAATGATTAAAAAAAACAATCGATTTCATCAAAAATTGATCGAGTAATAGCAATTTATGTTCTGAAAAACACTGATTTTCGGTCATTTTTGAAGACAAAAAATGGAGTATTTTGAATTTTTATCAAAAAAACTATTAAGATTTCATAAGAATTGTATTCAGATCAAAAATGCGTCATAGCTTCTGAAGATAAATTTTGTAGAATGAGAAATTTACATCACATTTATGTCGGAATGAGTATTTTTTTATACATATTTTGATGTCTTTTTAATCTATTACCGATTCTCTGACGTAAAAGGATGTCATTCGATAAGAAGAATTCTTACTAAAATTTTTAATAAAATTGAAAATAATCAATTTTCGAACGCTTCCTAAAACGATTTTCTACTTCTCCGTTCTGCCACATATATATTCATCGAATTTAAAGGATGAAATAAGCTATTCGTTCATCTTGTTTTTACCGAAAATCGATAAATTACCGATCAACTTTAATCTAATTGGAATACAATTTATTACATATATCCACTACAGGCAATTTTCGTTTTAGTCGTAAAATTTCCGATTATACTGTCTTTTTTCAACCTTTCCCATGAGTAAACGCATAAAAAAAACTTTAATCTCACTTTATTCTGATTGCAGGTTCCCAGAAGTGACTGAGGCAAGCCACGAGTCGGTGATCTTTATAATAGCCCTGCGTCAGACATGAATGTTCTTCAGGGTTTTCTAATTCGTTGTCCAAACTGTCACTCCGTCCTCTCATCTCGAATGAAGATAAAAAAAGAGAAGCCGAGCAGTGCCTCTAAAATATCCTGAGAAATGAGCAAAAAAATGGCCCTATTCACGTCCCACAAATTTAAGAGGTAGTTTCGTAGCTGCTCCTGTACGATTAAAAATAAGATATCTTTTCCTAATTAATTCTAAGAGATGAACAAAATTCACTCAGTGAGATGAAGAATTACATTTTCATCTCGGCAAGTCATCACTTCAACGTCAAAGACCATCCAGCGAATAACTTCACATAGGTTTTAATCAATCTCCTAATTTCAGAACATGAATTAAAACCACTCAATTAAGATAAAAATCAATTACGAAATGGAGTTTCAAATATAATACAAATTCAAAAGTAAGCATAAAAAAAATTCAAGCAGAAAATAAAATAGAAAGGAAAGAATTTCGAAGTGGAAGATTGAAAAATGTTAATTTAAGAGGAAAAAATCTTGAAGAATATTAGAAGCGTTGGAAGGTGAAGAAGAAAAAGGTGAAAGATTTTAAAATGATGGAAGTGAGCTCTGTGCTAGGGAGTATCACCAACACCGGAAATATCACAGATCAACTTTTTGCCAATGAAATTACTCGTAATCTTGCCAACGCCACGAAGAAAAACGAGGTTCTAGAATGCGGAGTGGAACTCAAGGACGGTTTATTCGAGTTCATCGTCAGTGGGGTGCTTTTGAATCTCGTTAGTCTCTTTGGAATCCTGGGCAACACAATCTCGATGATCATTTTATCGAGGCCGCAGATGAAATCATCCATTAATTACCTTTTGATTGGCCTGGCCAGATGCGATACGATACTCATCACCATTGCGGTAAGAAATTTTAATGCATGCATTTCTAAATTGTGAAAAATTACACAGGCCTGTGATTTACAGAAATTACAAAAGGCAAATCTTATAGACTTTTCGAGACTAAAAACGATATGAGTGCAAAATTTTTTCAGCACGACAGGATTTAAAGTAATTAGAGGTAAAATAGTCAAAAAATGGCTATTTTGTCCAATTTAATGAATTTATTGTGGTAAAACGGATTCTACTTAGTATTCTTGTCATCGTATAGTACTGCCTTGGCAAAGGTTTCGGATTAGAATTCAATCCTAGCGAACCAGAGCTAAGCTGAGTCATTCTGTTATATTTTTCTGAACCAATCCGAAAAACGCATTGTATCTTGTTTGATGAAGGGTGGTCAAAAATTAATCCGATCCATTCCGCTTTAATTCAAGGCATCAATCCGAATCATTCGAACATTCGATTGATCTAACATGAATTCTCAATGAAAAATGAATCCGAAGTCGGAACGATTCAAAATTATTGGGCTTGAAAATTCGGTATAGGTCAATATGATATCGGATCCACTAGGATTGATACCTCGGAATGCAGCGGAATGAATCCGATCTGAGACTTCGTTAAACTGAATTATCAATGCGAATACATTTGAAGTAGGAATGATTCGAAATGATTAGGATTGAAATTCGGTTTCGATCAATCCGTGATTGACATTATTAGGATTGATACCTTGGAATGAAGCGGAATGAATCCGACTTCAGATTGATCTAAACTGAATTATCAATACGAATACATTTGGAGTAGGAATGATTCGAAATGATTAGGATTGAAATTCGGTTTGAAATTATTAGGATTGATACCTCGGAATGCAGCAGAATGAATCCGATATCAATTTGCTCTAAACTACATTACCTGTCCGAATAAATTTGAAGTCGGAATGATTCGAAATGATTGTGATTAAAAATTATGATTAGATCAATTCGAGATTGAATTTATTAGGATTAATACCTCGGAACGAAGCGGAATGAATCCGATTTCGTGATTGATCTAGCATGAATTCTCAATGCGAATGAACCCCAACTTGGAATGATCTTTCCCATCGGGTACGACTGGGAAGCGAAATGAATCTGACCTCAGATTGCTCTAAACTACATTATCAGTCCAAATGAATTTAAAGTCGGAATGATTCGAAATGAATGGGATTAAAAATTTTGTTTAGATCAATCCGAGATCGGATTCATTAGGGTTGATGCCTCAAATTGAATTGGATTAATTCGGATTGATTTTCCATCGTACCTTATCGAAATAAAGAGTTTTCTAATTTGAGGTTTCATTTTGATTCATAAGAAAAACGCGTGTTTTTTTGTGAAAAATCATTTGATTTTTATTTCATTCAATAGCGGAAGGTTTGCCATTAATAATGAAAGACAATATCATTCATATGGCCTCCACGGCTACGTTTGCAGGACCACGCTCTTTTGATAAAATTTTCCATTACATTTTCGCACATTTGGGGCTCCGTTTCGTCGATAACGGCACGAATCTCCTCTTTGAGTTCTTGAATTGACTGAGGAGCATCAACATTAGCCTTATCTTTGACGTAACCCCAAAGAAAAAAGTCTAGAGGTGTTAAATCGCATGATCTCGGCGGCCAATTGTAATCGCCGTTTCAAAAAATCACTCGGCCTGGAAACTTTTCACGCAAAAGACCGATGGTTTACCCACTTTTATGTGCCTTAGCGCCGTCTGTTTGCACGACGGGCACGAGTTCGATTCTTAACATAGTTCGAAAAAATATTTTGGAATGGCTCGGATTCGTTCAGATTGAATTCCTTTCCAAAACTACAAACCCGGTTAGTCTTCAGCTTCAAAATAATTGTTTTTGCCTTTGTACAATTTCTTGCTGAGGTATCCAAGTTTGAATTCATAATACCGATCGGGCATATAAGAAGTCCAGTGAGCTTCTGCAAATTCCCATGTAGGAACTAATGGGATGACTAATAATAAAACGGCAGCTTTTAGGCAAAATTCGACTTGATTATTCAACATAATCTCCTTCAAGAGTGATGCATTCATGTCTACGCTTCTCTAACATTTCAATGCCTTTTTTGTAGAACGATTTATCTTTGTACTCGAAATACGCTTCAGTATCGGCAATCACATCTTCATTGGAGCCAAATCTCTTTCCCTGGAGCATTCGTTTAAGGTCTGCAAAAAGGCAGTAGTCGTTTAGAGCCAGATCCTGTGGATACGGTGGATGGGGAAGCAATGCAAAGTGCAATTCGTGCAATTTTGCCATTGTTGCGAATTGAGGCCGTTTTTTCGCAATTTCTTCATTCAAGCGCATCAATAACGCCATATAATATTCGCTATTGACGCTTCTTCCTTTCTCAAAGTAACCGATAATGAAATACCGTGCACATCCCAAAATACGGAGGCCAAAACCTTACCAGGTCACATTTGCGTTTTTGGTCGCTTTGGACGGTTTTGACCCTATTCTGTCTACTCAATTGACTGCCGATTTTACTCTAGAGTGTAGTGATGGATCTATGTTTCATTCATTGTCACATATCGCATGCAAAAATCCTTTTTATTGCGCTGAAACAGCTCCAAACAGCGCTCGGAATCAACGACACGTTGTCGTTTTTGATCCACCGTGAGCAAACGCGGCACCCACTTTGACAACAGCTTCCTCATAGACAAATGTTCATGCAAAATAGCGTACACACTGCCGTATGATATCTTTAAGGTGTCAGCTATCTCACACAACTTTAATTTACGGTCGGCCAAAACCATTTTGTGGATTTCTTTTATGTTTCCTGAAACATCTGTTGAATTTGGTCAACCAGAGCATTCAGCCTCATCGGTGTTTGTACGGCTTCGTTTAAAATCAGCAAACCACTTCTCTACCATTTGTCTCGATGAAGCAGAGTCTGGATAACACTTGTCAAGTCACTACGTTGCTTGAACGGTATTTTTTCCCATTAACAAAGTAATGCTTTATCAACACACGAAATTCAGATTTTTCCATTGTTTTGAAAACTACAAAAGTAGTATCACTAAAACCACTGTAACTTGTGAATTAAACGTTAGATTCGATAAACATCGAATAATCGTCGTTTCATTTTGAGGGATCACAGATCTACGACGCGGAAAAAACAGCGCGTAGCCTCGTAAATGGCCTAACCGCGATTCACCTCCAGGAGAGACGTGAAGAAAAGTCGTTCACGCGTGAGAAACAGCGCGTTCGCTCGTTTCATATTCTCCGTGTATGTTAATGGCAACAAAAATGTTGAAAGTTTGGAAGACACGTATTTATACATTATACCCGTATTATTATATTTTAATATCTCATATTATGTAATAATATATTTTAACCTTTTGAAAATGCCAGCAGTTTTTATTTACCATATTTTAAATTTCTAAGACGATTAAAATATTTAATTATAATAATAATGAAACAAATTTCTTATCCCAAAAGCACCTTATAAGCACCCTGGTAGTGATACCCCACTTCAGTACTGCATTACTGAATCTACGTCCAAAAATCAGAAGGGAGTGGTATATGTAATCGTATACTGGAAGAACACCAAAAGGTCGGCAGCTGTGAGCTTGTTAAATATTTTAAATTCTGTTCAAAATTGTCTACACGCAAAAAAGAAAATGCTGGTGATCAGCAATCGATTGCTGTTGATCAGTACGTCGGTAGGTCAGAAACGACGGTTGCTGCTGAGCAGCATTTTTTTACTGCGGCTCAGTTCGTGCATATACTAAAGGCAAGTGATAAGCCCAAAAGCATCGCTGGTCACTGCGAGTCAGTAATAAGTCAGTAAATAAGTCCCGGGACTGACACATAGATGGCGTTGCCAACAAAATTTCTGTATGATTTTTTATGAGTACCAACCTTCAAAAGATACCTGTCAAAATTTCATGACATTCTGATGTTTGGTCCACGAGTTACAGTGATTTAAGAGACGCTAGTCTTGATATTCTCAAAACAATGGATTCGAAACAATTTCGTGTGTTGATTTGCCATTGCTTTATGATGAAATAAAACACAATGCAAGGTCAGCAATGACTTCAAAAGTGCTACGGGAACTCTGCTCCATAAAAAAAGCCATTTTTCGGTGGTATGCTGACTTTAAACGTGGTCGTACAGACACTGAAGATGCTGAACGCTCCGGCCGGCCAAATGAGGTAGTTACACCGGAAACCATCAAAAAAGTACACCAAATCATTTTCGAAAACCGTAAATTAAAATTGCGTGAGATAGCTTACACCTTAAAGATATCATAAGGCAGTGTATGCGCTATTTTGCATGAACATTTGTCTATGAGGAAGCTGTTGTCAAAGTGGGTGCCGCGTTTGCTCACGGTGGATCAAAAACGACAACGTGTCGTTGATTCCGAGCGCTGTTTGGAGTTGTTTCGCCGAAATAAACCGAATTTTTTGCGTCGGTATGTGACAATGGACGAAACCTGGATTCATCACTACACTCCGGATTCAAAGCGGTCGTCAGCCGAGTGGACTGCAGTCGGTGAGAAGCGGCCAAAAACGCAAATATGGGCTGGTAAGGTTATGGCCTCAGTATTTTGGGATGCTCATGGAGTTTTGTTCATCGACTATCTTGAAAAAGGTAAGACGATCAATAGCGAACGTTAGATTGGCCAATTTATACGTTTGAAGAACGGAATCGGTGAGAAACGGCTCCAAATGAAGATGAGAAAAGTGCTCTTTCACCAAGACAATGCGCCGTGTCACAAGTCTCACGCTACCATGGCGAAATTGAATGAATTGATCTTCGAATTTCTTCCGCACCCACCATATTCACCGGATCTGGCCCCCAGCGACTACTACCTGTTTGCAGACCTCAAAAAAATTCTCCAAGGAAAGACTACTCCAACGAGGATTTCATCGCTGAAACGAACGCTTATTTCGAGGCCAAAGATAAATCGTTCTAAAAGAAAGGTATTGAAATTTTAGAGAAGCGCTGGACTGATTGTGTTGCTTTTGAAGGAGACTATGTTGATGAATAAAGTCGAGTTTTGCCAAAAAAGTGTGTTTTTCATAGTTAGTCCCGGGACTTATTGATCCACGTGTTATTCCTTTCGATTGGGAAATTTTGTGTATCATATCGGCAATCTGTTTCATGCTACCAATGTATGCTACATCATTTATCCTCTTTGTAAAACACTTTGGTGACTGGACCTATTTGATTCCTAGTATCTTTAAGTTTGAAAAGTAACTTAATTTCAAAAAGTTACTTTTTCGAAAAGTAACTTAATCTCAAAAAGTTACTTTTACGAAAAGTAACGTAACTCGCATAGAAATGCATATACATAAAGTGTGATGTAAAAATCATAAATTGTGCATGCAAGGAACGCATGTTTTTTAAATACTTATGACGAATTTGTGCTTTAATTGGAAATAATTGATCCTAAAAGCATAATTAGAACATACTCAGTTTTCGTAATTTTTCACTCTATTACTGATTTTTAGGGTAAAAGTGTAAGAAGGCCTAAGTGTTTGTAATAAAAAGGTGTATAAAAGTGTAAATGGCAAAAATGTAACCAAAAAAAAAAAAAAATTTTCATTTCAATTTTCATAATATTGATTTTTTCAATTTGATTTTCATACTAATTTTCAGCATTGTGAGTGCTGCGTTTTGTCTAATAAAATACTGATCATCAGCAACTCGAGTTCTGCGTTACGACGGAGGAGTTGCTGCTAAGCAGCATTCAGCTTGCTGTAATGTAGAAATTTAGAATACTTCTATTTAGAATCGGAGAAAGCAAAATTAAGCATCTCAGTTGCTTCTGAGCAGCACGAAAATGCTGATCACCAGCATTTTTTTGCGTGTAGTTTTATGTTTTTTAATGGTTGTGGATACAAAAAATAAAATGGTCGAAAGAAATAAGAAGAAGTAAAGCATCTTTTGAAAGGTTGCCTTTATTTTTCTTCCCTCCTTTTCGTTGACTTTTTTAAGATCTTTCAAGGTAGTTTTCATCCACGAAAATTAGACCTCAGGCAAAAATAGATAATTTTGCTTTCAAGAATAGCAATATTATTATTGAAGGGCTATTTTAAAAGAGAAAAGATTATTTTACATGAAAAAAATTTGAAACACAGAAAAATAATTTTATTAATAAATATTATTTTTGGCCCAATTTGTTTTCTTATCGCTTCTTACCAAATTTTAAAAAATTATGCGATTCTAATAAATCATGAATCATTATTTCAGAGAAAAGATTTCCCACAACTTCACAGCTTCTGATTTTTAAAAATAAATTCTTTAATGGCTAAAACTATTAAAAAATACATTTTCCCGAACGAAATTTTTATAAACTAATTGCTGAATTTGATAATAATTTATTCATTTTCGAAAATTGGAAATGATTAAGTTGTAGGGAATCTTTTTGTTGAAAATGTGATTTGTTATTTATTAGAATCGCAAAATTTCTTAAAATTTGGTAAGAAGCGATAAGAAAAAAAGTTGGGGCAAAAATTAAATTTATTAATAAAATTATTTTTCTGTATTTCAAATTTTTTTCATGGAAATGGATCTCCTCTCTCCCAATATAGCCCTTCAACAATAATATTGCTATTCTCGAAAGCAAAATTATCAATTTTTGCCTGAGGTCTAATTTTCGTGGATCAACTACCTTAAGGAAAAAGCTTACATGTTTAAATATTGATCCAAATTTCAAATTTTTTAAATTGAAATTATATGCCACTACTCTATTTATTTTTAGTATTTTTACATCGAAAAGTAAAGATACGACGTCCAAAATACATGAAATTTGGGAAATAATAGAGGAAATAAAAACGGATGTAGACTATTTTTGGTTTTGATAATATTAAAAAAAATGTCGACGGATTTTGTAAATTAGAACTTTTTTTTCATTTCTCAAACCAAAAGTTATCTGCCTACGTCCGTTTTTATCTTCTCTACCATTTCCCAAATCGTGAAAACAAAATTTTATTTATTTTAAACACAAACATGTAGAAATTTGAAATCAATAAAATTTTCTAATTTCCTAAGTATCACACGCCCTTAATGTTTATATGAATGTAACAACTTATTTTTGTTATTCGTATATATTATTACATTTGGTAAGAATTGAGTAAAATATTCGTATTGAATAAAAATTGAGTATTCATTACTGATTGAGGAGAAATTGGAAATTTGTACAATAAGCAGAGGAAACAGTTTGTGACATGTTAAGACCTAAAAATGTAAGTATCAAAATTCTCAAAATAGTTTCGAAATCACGACCCGGGATTGTTTTCTAAGCGTCGAAAAATCTATAAGATTCACCTTTTGGCATTTTTATAACTGACAAAATTTTAAATTTTGCAAGACTGTGTTGTGTATTCAGGTTGGGAATTCCCCACACTTTTTTTTGTCTTTCATAAAATGGCTTGCGAAAACACTTGTCACAGTCTGGTACAGCTTGATGACCCTCCTCATCCTCCCGATATTATGATACATTGAAGCTGACCTCCTTTCATGCAAATTACGTATGCTCAGTTTGTATCGACCCAATTCCATGTCGATTTATACGAAAACTCAAATATAGATCTTCAATAATAAAATCTTGATATTTCAAAGAATCATTCTGAAATCTAATTTATTGTTGTAAAGTTTCAAGGAAGAAAAATTAATTCTTATATCTTTCATCTTGGAATCATCCTGTAATTTTTCGATCCTCACAATTATCATTATTAATATTTACTTTATAGAATTAAATTTAAGTTTAGTGAATGGCAAATTTTTTGGTGCTTTCAATTTTCAGGTCTCTTAACTCTCATATTCTTATCCTATTTGTCCAAATTGAGAAAAAATAAAAAAAATAATGAAAAATATTTAAATTTTTTCAATCTAATAATAATTTTATATTCTAAATTAGCATTATAAAATGCTGAAAAAAAATTAAATCATTAAAATTGAAAAACCAAACTTCTAAACTTTCACTTATAACATTAACATTTCAAAATTATCTGCATTCTTTTGTTTCAAATATTGTGTAATTTTTATTTTTTCATGTTTTATGAATCCTGAATACTTCATTTTGCTGTTTAAAATTTTAAATCCAGGCAAGTTAAAGTATTTGAGAAGTATTTCAACATATAAAATTCATAAAATCGGAATATTTCAAAAATGAAATGCTAGGATATAAAAATATATCTTCTATTCCTGTTGATGTTTATGCAAAAGTTCAATAGAATCTTATATGTATGAACGGTGAAAGAACTTTTTACACTTTCCTTTCAAAGACTATCTGAAAATTCTATTAAAATTGTTGTGTATTCTTCAGATGGCTCGTATAAATTCCCAATATTTTATACCCAAGAGAAGTTTTTTTATTCACACTCTCTAAATTTTGAATTGGTGAGAGTTTGTCTACCCTGAATTAGTGAACAAATTCACTAGTTTTCAGTAACACAAAACTAATTTATGAGTAAATTTAACTAATTTATAGTTAAAATCCCTTGTTTACTAAAAGTGCGCGCATTTTTCGTCAATACTCTGAATCGATTGATATTGGCTAATTTAATTTTAGAAAGCAGTGGAATACAAATTCTTTAAAAAAGCATTTTTATCTAAAGGTATTAAATTTTAATACTCCATCCAAGTTTTATTTCATGAAAGAATATTTATTATATTTGACGTCTGGTGAACATAAAATAAAACCAAACTTGATTTAAAACAAATCATTTACTAAGCATAGATTAATTTTTCAATACTATAACACAGCCTGCTTTTTATCTTCAATTTATATTTATGCAGAAACATTTCAATGCTATAAATTAGGGAAACATACGTGACATTTGGGCAAAAAGCGAGTTTTTAGTATCAGTAAAATAGTAAATAAAAGCCGCATATAACTTGTTATAATTTATTACCCAAAAGGGTTCGTGCAATAATAAAAGAGTGACTATTCTAAAATTCTTGGTAAAATTTATTTTCCCTTGTGCTGTAGTATGGATATCCTGAGTTTAGATTTTCATCATAAAATAAAGTAATGTCCTGGTTCGTCTAAAAATAAACCTCTCCCGCTAGAGAGGCAGGAAGCAAACTTTATTGAGTGACAATTTTTTATACAGAGTTGCGGAAATAGATCATTTTTCTTCTTTTTCTTCTATTATATGAGGTATTAGGTATACACATATATCAAATATTTCAAATCTCTTTAGAAGGGCTGTTGTACTAGAATGAGGGAGATAACTTCATGCACTCAATTATTATGTATTCGAGGGGTTAAAACGATCCCCATAACCCGCTCTGACATTAATGATAAAATGTCGTACAAGAAGAAAAAGCTTACCAAAAAAATGTAGCTAGAAGAATGAGTTCTTGTTTCATATCTCAAAATCTTACCATCACAAGAGATCAATTTTGTAACAAGAAATGTAAAAAAAAAGGTTTTAATCGTGTGCTTTCAGACGAAACCATTAATTCTGATTTTGTATGTTTCAACAACCATGGGTGAAAATTTCTTTCTTTCGATTGAATTTCATTTATGGTTGTTTCGTTGTTTTAGGTATAAAACAGATCCTTGTGAAAGAAGAAATAAATTAGATAAAATGCAGAGATTTTTTTATCAACTTTAACATTTAATATGTTAAAACAAAAAAAAAAATTATGAGGTTTCTTTTTGGTATTATTCATGAAACATATTTTTATTTTACTGCGGAATGATTCTAATGCCATTAATATTTTGTACAAACAAAAATAATTTTGAATCATTTTTTAAAGTAATTTATGAATTTAAGCGGGATGAATGATTAACGACACTGCAATTATTCTTTTAGCACATTTTTGAATATGTCAATAATTCCAAAACAATTTTTAAATAAAAAATTCTTTTTACATTCTCATCATGGATGAGAAGGTATTGATTTTATGTGAAAAATGACTTTCGATATTTTTATCAAATCTTTACGTTTTGAGACCCCCTGAGACAGAAAAAAGGGTTTTTACGAAAGTGTCTGTCTGTCTGTCTGTAGTAGGTCGTGTGCGGCATAACTCTCGATAGAATTATCAGATTGAATTGAGTTTTGGTACACTTTATCGGAGCCGAAAAAGTAAGGACAATTTCGTTAACCAGCCACATCCAATCAAAATTGAGGGGTTGAGCACGACTTTTGTGTTTTTGAAAATAATTTTTTGGAAAAATCAAAAATTTCAATACTGGTTTTAGATAGTGCTCATAAATCCCTAAAAATTATCTTGATAACATTTTTTGATTAAATCAAAATTAGAAATGTTACAGCATATTCAAATTCGAAAAAAGTCAATATCAAAATTCCATTTTCCAGTTAAATTATACGAGATACGAAAAAACGTTATGATACAATATTATTTTCTACATAAATTCCTACAAATTTGAATCGTAACATTTTTTCATAAGATGCATATTTTTCTTTTTAATTCAAAAAAAAAAAATTATTGAAAATCCAAAATTCAATTTTTTAACAATAATATTCGAAATACGAAAAAAACGTAAGAATACAAAGTTTGTCGTTTCAAAAATATCTACTAATTTTGTCTTACACAGTTTCTGATAAAACATATATTTTTCGTTTCAATTCCAAAAAATACGATTAAAATTCAAGAATTCCATTTTTTAGACAAAATATATGAGATACATAAAAAACGTTTAGATGAAAAATTATTTGCCTAAATGAGGTCTACACATTCTTATTAAGAAATTTCTCGACAGGATGTATATTTTATGTTTTGATTTTTAATATTGAAAAAATTCGATTTTTTTCACCAAAATATGTAAGATACGAAATAAGCGTTGTTCTGCAAAATCGTTTCCTTAAAAATAATTCTACGATTGTTTTTCCTTTTTGAGATATTTGGAAGAAAATAAATAAATTATTTTAATCATGTAATTTATTAAAAAGTTACAAAAATGCATACAGAAAATCGAGCGCGAAGCGCGAGTGTCATGATCAGAATGTGTTCCTTAAGGCCGATAGAGCCTTAAGTAAATTGAATTTCCTCTTTCACTTAAACTGAAAAAGAAACTTAGTGAATTTGAGAAAATGAGTAATTTACATCATCTTTAATATTATTAAATTTGTTTGAGCTTCAGTATTAAATTATAAGAAATAAACTTAAATGTATGCGAAGAGCACAAGACCGAGCGCGAAGCGCGACGATCGAATCGCGCGCCCCAGGCGCGCTCAAACTTGCGAGCGAAGCGAGCTGCGCACAATGAGAATGTGTCCGCGAAGCGGGTAGATTTTTTTCTACATGTTTGTGTCAAATACATAACGTTTTAAAAATGAAACAAAGTTCAATTTTAGCAAATTCTATTGGAAAAATTTCTTTCCTTATCCAAACAAAAATAGTCTATTCACATCCATTTTTATCTTCCCTGCCATTTACCAAATTTTGAAAACAAAATATGTATTTTGGACGTGAACATGTAAAGCCTGTACTACGTTTTCCACATGAAATTGTTACTTTCCTTAAGGTAGTTGATCCACGAAAACTCAGGCAAAAATAGATAATTTTGCTTTGAAGAATAGTAATATTATTATTGAAGGATAATTTTGGACGAGAAAAGATTAATTTCCATGAAAAAATTTGAAATACAGAAAAATAATTTTATCAATAAATTTTATTTGTACCTCAACTTTTTCTCTTATCGCTTCTTACCAAATTTTAAAAAATTATGCGACTTTAATAAATTACAAATCAATTTTTCAAGAATGAGATTCGCTACAACTTAACCATTTCCAATTTTCGAAAATGAATAAATTATTATCAAATTCAGCAATTTGTTTATAGAAATTTCCTTTCGGAAAATGTTTTTTTAATGGTTTCAGCCATTAAAGAATTTATTTTTAAAAATCAGAAACGGTGAAGTTGTGGGAAATCTATTCTCTGAAAAAATGATTCTTTAATGATTCTTTGATTTTTTTAAATTTGGTAAGAAGCGATAAGAAAAAAAGTTGGGTAAAAAATAAAATTATTTCTCCGTATTTCAAATTTTTTTCATGTAAAATAATATTTTCTCTTTCAAAATAGCCCTTCAATAATAATATTGCTATTCTTGAAAGCCAAATTATCTATTTTTGGCTGAGGTCAAATTTTTGTGGATGAAAACTACCTTAAGTATCACACGCAAAAAATTAAATGCTCATAACCAGCATTTTTGAGTTGCTCAGCAGAAACTGGGATGCTTAATTTTCCTTTCGCAAGGAAAAAGGCTGATCTAGAGTAACTTCGATTCTAATTAGAAGTTTTCTAAATTTCTACAGTACAGCAAGCTGAATGCTGCTTTGCAGCAACTCGCACGTCGTAACGCACACTCGAGTAAACGTGAAATAAGAAATACTGTCCATGAGTACTTTGTTTCTTATATTCAGTGACCGATTCACTGAAAAAGTGGAAGTGAGATGCTTTGATTTAGTTATAACGTGTACTGCGGGTCAGTGAATCGTAGTTGATAATATTAGGAATCGCCTTTCTGCACCTCAAAATGCGAGTTGCTGCTGAGCAGCATTTTCTTACTGACTCGTAGTGACTAGTGATGCTGTTAGGCTTAGCAATGGCCTTCAGTATGTGCACAGACTGAGCCACAGTACAAAAATGCTGCTCAGCAGCAACTGCCGTTGCTGACTATGATTATTATTGCAAAAAAACTTTTAAAAATGTGACAATTGAGACCTTTTTTTTAAATACTCCAAAAAATTTAATTTTTAATTTTTTTGGCCGCGGGTTGCTTCATATCCCGCAAATTGCTAATTTGGATGAAGACCTGTCATGGAGGACAAGTAATAACTTGATGAATTGTGGCTAAAAAAATTTAAAAAAATTACCACATGTACTTTAAAACATGAACAAAATATGCATAAAGTCTAAAAAATGTTCATTGCGTTCTTCGCCGTCAGAAAAAAATTTCGAAACACACTCCATAATTAGCCTCCTAATCTGGTTTTCCCCCTTATGGCCGATAAAGCTACATAATTTGAATTTTCTTTTTCATTTAAATTCAAAAACAAATTTCATATTTGTATCTTATAACTTTGTAGAATTTCATAAATTACTCGTATATAAATTCATAACGTATAAAATACACATATTTTTTCGAGCTTGAGGTTATAAATAACTGTATTCAATATTGAAGTATCAAAATTTGAATAGAAATCATAAATCAATAAAATATTATCACTGTTTCAAGTTTTACAACAAAAGGTACGCGTTTTCTCAGAAAGTTTCAGAAATTTTTATTCCTTTCTTTTATATCCTGACTTTACGTTCGAAGGGCTACGGCGCAACAACCGATTCGTTTTAGTCTTGTTTGAAGTGTCAGATATTACACAACATTAAGCTATGAGTGCTATCTACGCTAAACGTTACGAAGCGATTTTTGTGCACCCATGCACGCGGACCACATCTTTGATACTCAGCTGCTGCCAAAGTGCTTAAAAAGTCTAAGCACTTCGTGCAAATGTGGCTAGGGCGGAATAGGGACACAAAAACCGTCGATGACCTGCCAGGGAAAGGAAAGGCGCGAACAACGTCCAGTAAGGAGGATAAGATGATCATTGCGCTGTTCAAGCGTAACCCAACTCTCCGGCTGCGTGAAGCCGAAGCTAAACTAGCGGAGAAGGGACTACTATACACGTTAGTATAAACACCATAAGACGCAGATTAGCAGAGGCGAAAGTGCAGTACCGTCCCACGAGGCAGAAACCCCTGCTCTCAGAGGTTCACATGGAAAAACGCTTGGCATGGGCTACGGAAAATGTTGATCACGATTGGGTCAATGTACTTTTTGCGGACGAAGCGTCCTTTTGGGCATGGTTTCCCATAAAACGTGCCTGGTCAGCCGCTGGTGAGCGTTGCCTCCGTCGAACTGTTAAATAGCCCATAAAGATCCATGTTTGGGGATGCTTCTCACAGCGCGGTTTTGGCTGTTTAGAGCTTTTTACTAAGAACCTTAACGCTCAAAAAATACTTCAAATCTACGAACATGGCCTTCTGACATCTGCAGAGAAGATGTTTGGAGCCAACAATAAGGATTGAATCCTTCAAGAGGACAACGACCCCAAGCATCGCAGTCAGCTCTGCACGTCCTGGAAAGCGGAAAATGGCATCACGACCTTGGACTGGCCTTCACAATCTCCTGATGCGAATCCAATAGAAAATGTGTGGAGTGTCGTGAAGAGGAAACTTGCAGGAAGGTGTGCATTCACCCTGAAGCAGCTCTCTCGACAAATTAAGGAGGTATGGCGCTCTCTACCTACGGAATATACCGAAAAACTAGTCGAGAGCATGCCCAAAAGGTGCCAGGCCGTTATCCAGAACAACGGCGATTGGACGGTTTATTAGGTAAGTGCGCCCTAGTGCTTTATGCGCACTGTTGTGCCAAAAAAGAAACATGAGGTTTTCTTCAAAACTTTCCGAGTAAACGCGTACCTTTTCTTATAGAACAGACTGGAAGTTAATATGTTAGATAATTAATGAACAAGAATTAAGCTTAGTAATGATAATACAAAATAAACATCATTAATATTTTTTTCTTGTCGCTAACAGTGCGACGTCGTTTACATTTTTCCCGAACTCTGCCGTGATTTCTATTATATTGGCCTGTAAAATATCAAGACCTCCATTTAGTTTTATGCTTTTAAATTTTTCCCAAACTCCACCGTGATTCTCACTATCCTGACCTGCATTCTTTCTGAATTATGTTCAATTCTCCAGAAAAAGTTCGATAGTATTCATAAACAAGTACACTGAGAAAAATATATCTAAATTTTTCCCGTTTTTTATAGGAATTCTACCACAGAGGGTAGAAAAAAGAAAAATTTTCTACACTGAGAGACTTTTCGTTAGAGAAAACGGAGGAAGTGATCAAATTGAACGAAAGTTTAGTATAATATTGTTTTAAAATGGGGAAAGCCGAGGTTTTATTACACTTATTTATATTATGGCATCGAAATTCAATATAGTCATAACATTCTCTAAAACGTGTAGAAGAAAAAATTGGTATTTTAAATACCAAATATTATGAATCTCGATTCGAAAACTTTAGAGTACGAAAAAATGCTATTAGGATTACTAAAGTTTCTAAAAATAATTCTAATAAGTCGAATAATGAATACTATAACCTTGAAAGCATACTTGAAAAATTCATATTATGAATATGAACTTGCCAGAAGCCTATAGGGACGCGCAGCAAAAATCAAAACATTCATTCTCGGCTTTTCGTATAATTCGTTTCAGAATGTCGTCCGAGTGCTTCCGACGTTTACCGATTGGCTTCGTAGACTCGATCCAAGTCTGTCCAACTCAGTAGTGGCTTATAAGCGAGATCTCTTTCGAAATATGGTAAGCGAGAATAACCGAGAGACTTTAGGCGTTAAGAATGCGTTTAGTTATGTATATATAGCCAGGGTTAGAGGGTTCGAACCCAAAAAGCGATTCTGAAATTTAATTAAAGCGTGTGTGATTTATAAGTATTGTATCATTGCCTACTTAAATATGTGAACATAAATAAAGTATGATAATAATATTTGTGTATGTGTTTCTACTGAAACCTCCCCTCTTCTAAGTGCCAAAGCCCGCCTCTATCTTCCTCTTGTTTTGCACGCGTTAGAAAAAGACACGAATTCATAATCCGGAGCCGTCACTTCTGAAGGTCAAACCTTTTGGGGGATAATGGTTTTTTTTGGATAATGGTTTTCAGATTCACATATTCTTTGTTTCGCTTCGCAACTTTGATATAGTGAATTTCAAATTTTCGTAGATCTTATAACAGTTAGTAGAACATATATTCCATTTATTCAACCGAAAATATTAACTTCGCCGCTTGAAAACCACTATATTAATTTATGATACGTAAACCCTGTTTGCCTCATTTTGAAACGATATCATACTAAAATATAATTTATTTTTATGATTTACTCTAACGAAAAGTCTTTTAGTATAGTTAGAATGAAGTATATACGATTGCGAAAATAAAACAAGAGGATAAAAGATGAAAGAATTTACTTTTTTTATAGGAAAGTCGTTATTCGAATTTTCATGGAAATAGTACGTTAGTTGAAGGAAATGTGTACAGCAAGTGATTCTAAAAACGTCCGATAAATTATGGAACTTGCTATGTTCCGTCAGCTTTCCGATAAATTATCGAATTAAAAACTTCAAGTTGAAGGCAGATTTTACTGTTTTTTCTCGGACTGATGTCATTAACTATACACAATTCGACATTCGACGGAGGCCAATATCGGATTAAAATCCAATCGAACTTTTTTGCACACCACTAGATAAGATATCGAAGTCGGGGATCAGGTGTGTCATGGCCTTGAAATTAAACTAATAAAAAAGTATTTAATCGGGTGTAGAATATTTTCTCGTACATTCTAATAGAGTTCATTCAACTGTACAAAATTAAATTACTATGATTCAGTGTACAGTTTTAAGGTGTACAATTTCATTGTGCTTAAAAAATTATTAATGAAATTATGTTCAGTAGGGTTTTCGCTTTTATCCTACAGAGTTTTATTGTGTAAAGTTTATTTAAATTTCCAAAATTCAAATTATTATGTCTTGTTTCAGTTTAAAGATAAATTACGTTGCCTGATTCTTCAAACAGTTTTAATACACATTCCTTTAAATAATATGTATAAATCGCATAAGACAAAAACGAATTCTTTCGACTCACGATTCCGATATGATAAACTAATACCTATAACTTGAAAAATTTATTTACCAATTATTTTAAATTTAATATTATATTTAGATTTAATAAAATGAATAATTATATACTTTTAAAAAATAATTTAAAATTATAAAACATGAATGTGTTAAATTAAAATAATTGATTTAAGGGGCCGTTCACATAATACGTCACACAGTTTATGGGGGGTGACGTGGTGTGACATTTTGGGAAGGGGGTCTGCCCTCTGCGTTACGTCACACATTAAATGTGTACCCACGAAATTTGAAAAAAAGTTCTGAAAAGATTATCTACAATAATAATTAATAGCTTCTTTTTTTACTGGATTTTGTACGCGTTAACGAAAAATGTTTTATAAAATTAAGAGGTATGACGTGACATCGAAAGGGGGGAGGGGGGGGGGCTGGGGTTTGCGACCATGTGTGACATGGGGGGGGGGGGTAAAAATAGCTAAAAATCGCGTGACGTATTATGTGAACGGCCCCTAATTAATATTTTTTTATTCCTTAAATATGAAGATATAAAATTAAAATACAATTATTCAATGTATGTATATTGTTTAACATCTGATGAAAAATTCCAAACTACATCATGTGCCGGTCGAATGTTAAAAATCCGATATCCGAAGAGACGCGCTTCGGATTTCGAATATAATCGATTGGACGCGCATCGGATGTCGAGTATTTGACATTCGACTGATGGTCGATCGAATGTCAAAAATCCGACATTCGATCGGACGCGCTTCGGATGTCGAATATTCGGCATTCGACTGTGTGGCCGATCGAATCGAAAAAATCCGATCCAACAATGAGGCGAATCGAATCTGCTACATTCGACCCGACAGAATGCACACGTCTAATGTAGTAGTGTATTTTTGGCGCGCAAAGTGACTTAGTGAGCTTGTATACGTGCACATATTCAAGTGTATAATGACGTGATTGAAAAGTTGTTTAAGTATTTAAGTATGTTTGTTTGTAATCGTAAAGTAATTTTTATAAGTTAACAATGAAAAATAACCCACATAACTATTCGATCCGAAATTGCTGTCGAAACAAATTTTTCTGATAATCGCTAAAGAAAGCAATGTTAAATATTGGTCGATTCATGCAACTAAATGTTGACTAAATTATTAAACAAATATAACCATTGATTCTGTATTAAAAATAAACACAGCATAATTATGCAGCTAAAATTCTGATCGAGTCTTCTTACGACTAAAAATGTTTTCCGCACGTTTTTTAAAATATAACCTCATTTTTGTTCGCAAATTGTATTTTGCAATTCTTTAAAATTCGCTATTAGTTTTGTAAAAAACTCACTGCACCATGTAAAGTTTATTCGCTCAACACTTTTCTATTAAGGGGGTACTATGGTAATAATGGCCTTTTTTTCAAGAATTTTATTTTTGCACAAACTTTTATTCTGTAGTCAAAATATTTTTTTACGTTTTAGTGCACATTATGGAGAGTATAAACAAATTTAGGTTGTTAATTTTTGTTAATATCCGGTGTAGATATAGGGGACCATAGGACGCCATGTTTAAAAGTGGTGCCCACGATTTCTCCATTGTGGATGATCTGAAACATACGAAACAAATTTTATTTTGAAGTACATATGAATGGCTATCTCATGATCCTTGACCAAAAAAATATCCTCATAAATAAACAAACAGTGCAACTTTTCATTTTTTTTCTTTTTTTCCTCCTGTTTTTTGTAAATAATTGTGTCATAACGTTGTTAAATATTAACTTGCAGTAATGGTCATGGGTCATTCCATAGCTAGGTGTTTTCTGGACATTTAAAAAAAAGTGGGCAAATCGGCCAAGTAAACGGGCCGGAATCATGGGCACCAGTTCAAAAAACACAGTTTTGAGAAAAACGCAGTTAAAGATTTTGCAAAAAATTATCACTATCATCATCATAAGAATGGTGATAAAAATTATTTTTTCACAACTTGAATATCGCATTATATGTTTTTTTTGGTCGCTGATCACGAATCTGCTATCAAATTTATAAAATTAATTTGTTTAAACAATTTTTATAAATAAATTTTCTCAAGTATTGAAACATTTTTCTAGTTGCATATGCTTTATCCGCGCGCTCGACCCCTTGCGGCAAATCTCATTTTTTATCACTTTTCGATATCATCTGAAGTACAGGGAGGTTTATACATTATACTTTAGGGTTTAAAGTAACCGAAACTGCAAAAAAAAATCGATTTTTTGAGAAAAGAGTAGCATAGTACCCCCTTAAAATATAAAACCTCAACTCATTTGAGGTTTGTTTGAAAATTCAACAATTAATCAATATGGTTTATTTCAAAATCATTAAAAGTTTCATGATTGTGTTGGACTTTCGAATTTTATATTTTATTACTGATACACGAAAAATGACACTGGATTTTTTAGAAACATTCTTAACTCTGAACTGGCACTACTCGAAATACATGCTTATATGGCATAAGGGGTATTTTTTACCCCACGTGTTAAAATGATTATTGCGCAGTCTGTATTGAATATTTTTGTATAAAAAAATTACCTAATGTAGTTTAGGATATGTTTCTTAAATTGAAATCGGTTTTATAGCCATTTATTAAATTTAAGTTAGTTAAAAAATGATTTAAACAAAAAAACGAGGGCACACACTGACGGCACACGGGGTATTAAATACCCCAGCACTTTTGGACTCCACTTTGAACGACTGCATAGCGTATAATGTTACTCGCCGATCTATGCTAGCCCACTGTACCTTTAGTTAATGATGTCAATTACTGCTATATGTCGCCATATGGTCCATTTTATTGAATTTAGTAGGCTTAATTTGAGCTCAAAAATTGTTTAGGGTATTTTTTACCCCAATGCCAGTTAAGGGTTAACATTGCTTAACATTCAAACATCTTGACATGAAAATAAAGTTTTTAATTACTAAGAACCATCTACATATTTACTGCATCGTTGATGTTTTTCAATACTTTTTATTTTTTCTAATGAAAAATCATTAAAAATTGAACGACGCGCTTCATGCTATTATCCGAAAAGCGCGTCAGTTACGATTGCCGTTGATTTTAAGCTTGATTTTCGAGTTTTACAAGACAAAACACTGGGGAATGTTTTGAAACGTATTGTATTTTTTTCTGTTTTCCGATTTGATAATACGATTTTGCCAATTAGTTTTTCCATTTAGTCATCAAATAAAGTCATTTGGCAAAATCGATGGTTTCGCCATGTGGAATCTGCATTTATAAAAACACATTTGTTTTTTAAGTGTTGGGAAACGATTTCATCAACAACAGCAGGGTTTTTCAATTTAAAACTCGTAAGAAAACGAGGCATCTAAGGCTATGCGGTCATGTGAATAATAACACAAGTGCCGTTGCAATGATTTCAGAGGTCAGCGGTCCACGTTCTAGCCTACGGACCACGAGTGCGCGAATTCGAGCCCAGCTTGGAGCAGAATTATTTTCAGATTTTTTTCAGCTTACTACATCAATGATTAAATTGCCTAATAGGGGAGAAGCGGCGAAATTGGTGCACCTAATAGAAAGTGCGAGTTTAAAAAGAAAGTATATGACTAAAAATTATGAAAAAATATTTATTTAATAGCTGGATATCTTTTCTATACTTTCCAATGGATAAAGATTGCATTGAAAATTATTAAAGCAGGTTTTTATTCAGATTTCCGAAGGACTGCACCTGCGTCACTTTACCCGCCATGTCGAGTAAATTGACGCACTAATATTATAATCTTCTCTTGCCACGTATTAGTTATATTTTCATAGATTTAGAATTACATTTCAGTAGCAAAGGTTGATGAAAAGAGGTAGTTATAATTTGAAACTAAATTTGAGATAGTATATCAAGATATGTGAAGTTTTTTATACCTTTATTCACATAAACCAGCCAAAGTTAAAATATATTTTATATTTGTACAATAAAATACTGGCAATTGTGGATATTTAAGTGAATATTCAAATTGAAATCATTTTTATAGAGAATTATTTGAATTTGTAATCAGAAGTATATACAATTATTAACTTCAGAAGACTTATAAATAATAGAAACAATCAATCAAAAATACAAATTTTTTACTTACATTGCTTTCACATCTTAAAATCGAGAAAACTTTCAAAACACTGTCAGACTGCAAATTAGTTATTAAAAATCGCTTTTAAAATGCCTTAATACCTCAAACTTAAAAAAAAAATTGAACCACTGATTGTTCAAGTGAATACAACCTTACAAAGTCGTTACATCAGTTTTACGAACCACATTACATCCCATGTCACAAAAAATCTTAAGAAAAAGATTAGCAGAAAAGTCCAGCAACATTCAAATGTATATATCTATATATTAATAATTGTGTACTTACTATCTTCTTTATATTTTCAATCATAAACATCCGAGCACTTGACTTCAGTCACCGGTTTCCAGAAACACAACACGTGTGCCAACTTCGCCTCTGATTTGAATCTCGTATGCGCCAATTTTGCCGCAAGTGTATCGTTCATTAATTAAATACTTTTTACGTAAAATGCTTATTTTTTCATACAAATATTCTATCCTAATCGTAAGATTAAATATCAAAGATTATAAAATCGTTGCATTAATCTAATTCACCTTGAATTACTATTATTTAACGATTTAACTCAATGGCTTAATGGCATAATAACCATTATGCCAAAAAACGATTAATCGCAATAAAACTGTATTAAGCAATTAGATTTTTATAATGTTTTCTATCAAATACATATCATACAAGAATGCACACGATAGAACTATTTTTATTTTTTGTTATGTTATCATTTTCTGAAAAATAGGATGCGCCAATTTAGACGACGCGCCAATTTCGCCGCTTCTCCCCTATATTGGATCTATAACTTAATTCGTGCGGTTTTTTTTTCAAAATTTGAACGTTTATTTAAGAAAAACATGTACAATAGTATTATTCAAAGTATTGCCCATCTGAAGCTATGACTTTTTCCCATCTTTCTGGCAATTTGTGGATTTCATCCCAAAAGAACTGCGCCGGCTTGGCGGCCAAGAATGAGTCAAGCCAATTTTTGATACCCTGTTCTGATGAGAACCTTATTCCAGTGAGGGCGTTCTGCATCGACCGGAACAAATGGTAGTCAGAAGGGTCAAGGTCTGGGCCATGGAGACTAGATATAAGGAGACCGATCTCCATATATTCATTCCTGAAATGAAGTTCTGCCACGTACATAGTTACAAAACTTTCCGATGGGGGCATGCTTGTTCCTTGGGTGCAAAATGGTGACGCCTAATACCCGATGCTTATAAACCGTGGATGCCGCCATTTTGCACCCAGGGAACACACGTGCCCTCATCGGGAAGTTTCCTAAATAAGTACTTGGTAGAACTTCATTTCGTGTTTTGTGAAGTACGGCCATAAGAGATCGGTCTCCTTACATCTAGTCTCCATGGTCTGGACTATAAGGCGGGTGGGGTAAAATTTCCCATCCACTGTTTTTCAAATAGCTCTTAGCCGGAATAGCAACATGGGGCCGAGTGTTGTCATGATGGAAAATTATTGCCTCGTATCTGGTCGCATATTCCGGACGTTTTTCGGCTATTGCTCTCTTCAAACGGATTAATTGTGTTCGGTAGCGTTCTCCATTGATGGTTTCACCCGGTTTTAGCAGCTCATAATACAGCATGCCCTTCTGATCCCACTAAATACAGAGCATTACCTTCGCGCTATAGATATTCGGCTTTGCCGTTGATTTGGCTGGTTGGGCGGGTTTCACATATGATATTTTGCGCTTAGGGTTATCGTAATGGATCCATTTTTCATCACCAGTAATAATCCGATGCAAAAATGACTTCTTTTTGTGGCGTTCCAGCAGCATTTCGGATATGCAAAACCGCCTTTCAACGTCTCTCGGCTTGAGTTCACGTGAAACCCAATTTCCTTGCTTTTGAATGTATCCGACTGCTTTTGAACGTTTTGAAATGGCTGCTTGAGTGACTCCGAAAGATTCTGCGAGCTCTTCTTGTGTTTGGCAACAATCTTTATCGAGTAATGCTTCCAGTTCTTCATCTTCAAACTTTTTTGGCTGCCCAGAACGTTCTTCGTCTTCCAAGCCAAAATCATCACTTTTAAATCGTGCAAACCACTTTTGGCATGTTCGCTCAGCTAGAGCATGTTCACCATAAACTTCCACCAAAATACGATGACTCAGCAGCAGTTTTCTTCATATTAAAGTAATGAAGAAGAACTCCACGCAAAAACACTTTTTCAGGCACAAAGTTCGACATATTTGAGTGAAAAAAAATTATTGTTGTTTACGCTTCAAATGAATGACATATACTGAAAAAGACGCACAATGACAGTAGCTTCCAACGCATGTTCGGAATATTGGAACGATAGAATAATAATCAAGTTACGCCATCTCTTAGCAAACCGCACGAATTAAGTTATAGATCCAATAATTACTAATATTGTTTCATAATTGTGCATGATAATAAAAGTCTGAATAATTTCTCCTTCCACACAGGTGTCAATGATAAGTGGAAAAATAAAGGTAGAAACGTAAAAAGAAAAGAGGGAAGGAGAAAAGGATCGATAAAAGGAAAAAGAAGTTTTCCCTTTTTTTGCGTGGAAAGAAGTCCGATAAAAAACAGGAAAAATCCCGAAAAGTTTACATGAACTTTTGTAGTATTCAAATCACGGAAAAAATCCGATAAAAAGCAGTAAACATTCCGGAAAGTCTTAATTAGACATTCGATTAGGAAATTGTATGATGTTTTTTCGGAAGAAGCCCCTTACTTTATAGCATATTTTCCGATGGTACGTAAAGTCCGTTAAAAAATAGGAAAATGTTCTATTAGGATTTTCTGGAGTTAAAACTCCATAAATTATAGAAGAATTTGGGCCAAAAAAAAGAACAAACTAAGATATATTTTTTTCAGTATAGGCTCGAAATTCTTATTACGAAATTTTTCTCATATCCACCACTTAGAACAAATTTGGTAATTCCTCAAGATCAATTTTTTTCCGTGCACGGGTAATTTCAATACTTTATATTCGGGCAAATATTTTGTCGCTCCTCAAACTAGGCTCAAACTTGGCACAAACTTGGCAAGCCTCGACTTGCCGTAAAAATGAAGAGCCAAGGCCGGGCCCAGTTTGTCGGAATGATATTTTTCGAAAAATGTTTGTCATTCATTCAAAAAGATCCGTTCTCAATTAAGAAACTATAAATATTAATAGATTTCCATCAAATTTTATTTTATTGTATAAATTTAACCAAAGGAACAACTCAATCAAGAATACATATCCATGAGAAAGACAAGCAATAAACCAAACGTCGAGTGCGGTGAATTTACATTAATCATTTCGTGGTTTAATTGTAAATCCCCGGATGAAGAAGAGGTTTGAAAATCATTAATTATACTTTAAACTAATGCAAAGACGCATCACATGTCGTTACACGGTTCGTCCTGGCTTGTTGCAACGTAGCCGTCAATAAATCTTGGATTAACGAAATTAACACGGTGCTTTATTGAAAAGAAAAGACAGATTCTGAGTAAAAATGCATCTAGCATGTTAAATTACATGAACATTTAAAAATATTTATTTTTCGGTATTCAATTTTTTAAATGATTTCTACTTATATATTTTCAATTGAATAAAATTCGTACTGAATAATAGGGAAATGTCGACTTTCATGTGCTAATAATTAAAGTCCTCTTTGAAGAAAAATAGCATATAAAAAATAATGAAAAATAAAAATCCCCCCCCCCCCCCTGCTAGAGTTTTATAGTTATATGAATTCATTAATTTTAGTGATGTAAATTTTGTTGAAAAGTAGAATAGCATTTGTATTACTTAAAAACTTTTAGAATTTGAATGCTTTAATCTAACTTCACTAAATTCCCTGTATAAAAGGATTTTAAATATCCAAATCTTTGCATTCTGACCAAAGACACTAGAGAAAAGTTCATCGTAAAATTGTACTAATTTGAATATAAAGCGTATCTGCTTGGGGGCCACTCATAAATTACGTGACAGATTTTTTGCCAGTTTTAAAGCCTTCTACGTAACAAATTCTAACAAAACAGTTCGGTCTTCCTTCCCCATTTCATGGTACATGAGTTAAACAAATTTTTATCAAATTAGTTTTGCTTGTAAATTGTCAAATAATTCTAAATATAACATGGAAAGTTTAGACATTTATTATACTTTGAGATTGAAGTAAAAAAAATTGATATAGCAGTCAAAAAAATTTTGATTGAAATTAAAAATTAAATATTTACTTATTTTCGCAATCAAGCAACTAAAAATGACAATTCCAAGTTTACTGAATCTGGTGATTACAAATATATGAAATTTATCTTATAAAAAATTGTTAATTAAAACTTTTTTTTTAAACAATAGGCAAATTGAAATTCTGTAATTTCAAACTTTTCAAAATAAAGTTTACATTGTGTATTTTTAGTTTTTTAATTTATAATTAAAGAAAACAAGAATCTTCTTTCTTTTAATGCTTTGTCGCAAATTGCTGAGTTTTAGATTACGGACATTTCTTTTTATTACAACTTAATTGGACCCCAAAAATTGGTTCTAATTAACACTGATTTTTCTTGTATTTATTTTATTTTTAAAATTAGACACCGGTATATAAAAAAAAAATGTCCCCTTTACCAAAATTCAGACATATGCGGTAACGGTGAAGTTAAAGAAAGAATTATTTGTAATATAATTTTAATCTTTTTTATATAGATGTGATTAGGGAGGCCAAAAATGTATTAACAATAGATATAGATGCTTGTGCAAACATAAAAAATAATAGAATGTTTTTAATCTACAGGTGCTGATCCATGGTTTACCAGGAATTTACACCTACACCGGGTACATGTTCGATTATAAATTCTACATTTTCCCGAAAATAGTGAAATATTTGTACCCGGTGTCTCTGGCAGCTCAAATGGCAACCGTATATTTGACCTTGACCGTGACCATGGAGCGATATGTGGCAGTGTGTCATCCCCTCAGAGCAAGGTCACTTTGCACTTATGGTCGTGCCCGAGCAGCTGTGATATGTATTGTTATTGTATCCATTCTTTACAATCTGCCGAGGTTAGAATATTTTCATATCTACTTCCTTTTTCTACTATACAGAATTGAATTTTCTCGGCGAGCGAATTCACCTTGTGTAAACGTTATTACTCCCGTAGTTGTCAATATTTTCCTTTGGGTCACATTAGAAGAGATAAAAGGATCACGTACATCTGGTGCTTTTATTGTTAACTTTGAATGCAACCCAATCCAGTTTTCTTTCTTTCATTTCCTGACAATAAATGTTGAGAAGCAAATTTGTTTTAATTAGTTTTTATTTCAAAATGCTACTTTGATCATAAAGGGCGCTTACGGGTAGTCAGAGGCGTGGAAAATAAACATTTTCAAGGATTTTTTTAAACTGTTGTATAATGTTGTTTATTTAGCATATGATACCAATTTTTTACATTATATTTTAAGTAATTTTCACGAAAATTTCAAATAAAAATATTAATTCTGGACCATGTTATCAGCTCGATTGTTGACCCCTCTCTTACAGATAGTGCCTCGCAGTGACCATTAGTACACGGAGAAAATTTATTTGTGAAATTTTAATCTAGTTGAGTAGAAAGGGGACATAGCAGCTTTTGGTTAAATTTTCACCAACAGTTGAGTAAAAAAAAATTGTTTAATCTTTAGTAAACATTGACGATTTTATGAACTGAAAGTAGAATTTAAAGAACAGTTGAATAATAAATAATGGAACTGTTAGTCAAATTTCAACCTACAGTTGACTAATATAGACGAACAGGATATCGACTCAGTTTGGGTAGAGGTTGATATAAGTTTGAAGGTCTTAAGTATATTAATTCTATACGCTTACATAAACCTAACTAATACAAGTTAATAATAACGCCGCAATGTATAAGATATATCGCTCGCTTCACGTTGACAAGTAAAAATGGAACTCGTTATATACTAACTAGGAGCATGTATTACCGCTTGTGAGAGAATATTAGTGCCAGCCTCAAAATTCCTGTGTCCTAAAGTCTGCCACTGAAGGATCAAGAATTTTGAGGGCCCCAAGATGATGAAATAAAAGTTTACATGTGAAGTAAGATTTTGTCTAGATGAAACAAATAATTGACTAGCAAAATTGATTTTTTAAATTATTCATATTTTCAGGATCAACAAATTTATTTTAATTTTATTTCCGTATATCGATTAGTTGAAAAATTTTCATGCATAGTAAAAATATGAATGAAAATCTACTTTTATTTGATTCGTCAAGTTCAATCATCAATAATAAAGGGTTTCCCAATAAGGGTGATATGTTTTGAAATTGAAAAAAAACACTGAATATTCATTCGGAATTGATCGAAATCTTTTTTATTATATTGGATATTCTATGCCATTTATGATTTAAACAATATATCGGCCAAATGTCCCCCGAGACTTGAGCCAAAAATGCGCCTCATCAGAAAAGATGATTTTTTGATGAAAATTGGGATGATTTTCAATTGATTCCAGAGCCCAATCCGCGAACTCCCGACGCAAACGATGGTCATTAGGCTTCAGTTCTTGGGCCAGAATCATCTTATAGGGATGCAGGCCAAGATCCAATCGCAAAATACGCCAGGTAGTCATCCTGGACAGGCCCAATTCCTGAGATCGGCGTGGCACGGACAATTCACGGTACGGCGGCTATATTCTGTGTAGAACGTGCGGTACGCATACGATTTTTAGGCTTAGTATCCAATAGAGTAAATTCACTCTCCAACTTATCGATTATTCGACGAATTGAGAGCGCGGATGGAGCAGAATGACGACCATATTTTGCACGATATGCTCTTTGAACACCGACAAAACTTCTCGAATTTTGATAAAATAATTGGACAATTTCCAAACGTTGTGGAAGCGTGAAACTACTCATGATTAAATGGCAAACCTTACTGATGACAACTGACAGCAGACGTCAAAAATTTCAGTTCAAATGAGCCCGATAGGGACATTCAAAATCATATCACCCCTATTGGGAAACCCTTTATAACTTTGCTTGAGCAATATCTAATTTATTTAAAATAATATCAATGAAAGTAAAAAAAAATTTCTATAATATAAGAAAAATTGAAATTTGTTTACAATTTTTCATAATAATTTTTATTGGGACATTGAGCATTTTATTATTTCATAGTAAAGTTACAGTGGAATTATTATGATTTTCATAATAAAAAATGCTGGTTTACGATCAATGAGGGTCAAATGTTTTTCAAATTTTTACGCAGAACAGAAGATATCCGATCGAAATATAACTTTGAGGGCTTACTACTGTTGGGAACATACAACTTTTGCCCGATATTAGAATCTGTTCCCGGAAAAAAGTGTTTTTTCGGTCCACTCTACTAGAGATACAATACACTTGTAGGAAATGTATTATTTATAATACGCTGCAGACATCAAAATTGAATTACACTGGTCGAAGCGTAAATACTAAGGTGTAAATACCAGTGTACTAAATATACGTTCGTAATGCTTGACTATTGAAAATGAATATTAATACTTCACCTTATGTATCTCGTATTAACTTTTTGTTCTAAATCTGCTTACCTCTGGAAAGTTATTCTCCATTTCGAAGAAAGCTGAAAAATTAATTTTGACATTCATAGCCTTTCTTTGAAAACAAAACAGATATATGAATATTTGTTTCAAATAAAACAGATATAACCTGAAATTCAATAATGGGCAACGCAGCTTTCAAAATTATGTGAAAAGGATAAATTTTACTTACATAGTATTTCCTAGACCATTTATTGGCTTCTCTTATTCGCCTTCGAAACACTATTTTCCTTCCCACTGTTTCATTTAATATGTAATATCGACGTGTTGATCATAGATCACGTGGTTCTCAAATCGTGCGAGGCAGGAATGTGCCCGGCATTTTAAGAGCCCTTGCGTATATATGTTGATTGCTTACTTAACCTTATTTCTATTTAGATAAATTACAACCAATATCCTTTATTAGATATAAGTAGCTGATATGGGTCATCACTACATGCATTTTTTAAATATTTCATGAATTCTAAAATATTATGCAGTAATACGGGGTATTTATGTTTTGCGTTCGCTCCTGGGCATAGAGGCCAAAAAAAAATAAAGCACGCCTGTTAACTTTATTTTAGTAGACATTTTTCTTAAAATTAGAAAACTTATCGTTAATTACAGTAAATTTACGAAGGTGGACAGAAACCTCAATAAATGCAAGAGAATATAATGGAATATACCAGGGGTGTTAGTTGAAATTTGCCGGTTTTACTCATAGATGTCGCTAGAAATATGTATACATTTCTATGATTTGGCATCTATGTCATATTTTTCCATGGACAATAACCTTCAAAAATACACAATCACATTCTGCCAAAATAATAGCATCATAGTTGTTTACCTCAGTGAATATGTCAATTTTCGTTCCAAGTAAATCGCATTTGCGGCATTCGTTGATTTTCTTATTTCATTAAAAGAAAAAAGCAGTTGAAGCTCATCGATTGCTGGTAAAAACTTATGGTGAACATGCTCCAGTGATTAGAACATGTGAGACATGGTTTCGTCAATTTAAAAGTGGAGATTTCGATTTAACTGACAATGAACATCCTGGTGCAGCGAACAAGTTCGAAGACGAGGAATTGCAGGCGTTATTGGATGAAGACCCAACCCAATCGCAACAACAATTGGCACAAACACTAAATGTGACCCGAAGAGCAATTTGCCAACGTTTAAAAGCCATGGGAAAAATCCAAAAGTATGGAAGATGGGTACCACACCAACTGAACGATAGACAAATGGAAAATCGAAAAACCATTTGTGAAATGCTGCTTCAACGGTTCGAAAGGAAATATTTTCTGCATCGAATTGTCACGGGGGACGAAAAATGGATTTATTTCGAGAACCCGACGCGGAAAAAATCACGGCTTTCACCTGGTGAAGTCGGCCCATCGACTCCAAGGCCAAATCGCTTTGGCCGTAAGACAATGCTCTGTGTTTGGTGGGACCAGTGTGGTGTGGTGTACTTCGAGTTATTAAAACCTGGCGAGACGGTGAATACGGATCGCTACCGACAACGAATTATCAATTTGAATCATGCGTTGATCGAAAAACGGCTGGAATGGGCCAAAAGACATGGCAAAGTTATCCTATAACATGACAACGCACCGTCTCATACCGCTAAAGTGGTGAAGAACACATTAAAAGCATTGAATTGGGAAATATTATCGCACCCGCCGTACTCTTCAGACCTCGCCCCGTCCGACTATCACCTTTTCGCATCGACGGGACACTCACTCGCAGAGCAGCGCTTCGCCAATTTGGAAGAAGTCGAAAAATGGCTCGTCGAATGGTTTGCCTTGAAAGAGAAAAAGTTTTTTTGGAATCGTATCCATGATTTGCCAGAAAGATGGGAAAAATGTGTAGAATCCAATGGTCAATACTTTGAATAAAATTTTTTTGAGATTCCCTTGAGAATTAAGTGTTTTCTTTATTGAAAAAATGGCAAACTTCAACTAACACTCCTGGTAATTACAGCTACAAACCGCGATATTTTAACAGTCGAGCTACACTCGTTAAACCACCTAGTGCCCATCTTTTAAATAGCGAGTGCAACTCGTCAAAATGAAAGTAGGGAATTCGGCATAAAAAATTGCAGGGAAAATATCGGATATTTGTTTACAGCGTGACAAATAATATTCTCTACCTTTCTATACTAATTTTTTATCATAATTTTGATATAATTGTGAATATTTGTCATTAGAATAGTTGAATATGCAAGAAGTGTCGTGCTATTCCCATGTAAGTTATTTCTGAATTATACGAATATCATATGTTATAGAAGTTTGAGACGTCTAACACTCAAACTTGTGACGAATTTTTTAGTAAAATATTAGGAAGAACATTTTTCAAGAGACTAAATTTATCTCTAGACCAAGTAACGAAGGAGGAAAATATAAGCAATGAATATTACCTCTATAGATTCCGTGTTATAATTCACGTGGCGCCACCATTGGAAGAAACGCGAAACTTTGTATTTATGTCTGTGATATTCAATTTGGCACGGGGTCAGTTTAGTTACTAATTGTTTATGTCATAAAGGACATAAACATCAGAAAGGCAAACGTTTCGGACACAAATGGGGGCCCTCTTTAATGCCACCAATTTTAATTTGCATTAGAAATAAAACTTATATACTAAACAGGCAAAATTCATGTAACTTAATAATTATTTTGTTTATATTTGTTAGGAAATGTCCAGATAGTAATAATTCATGAAAATAAGGAAAATGACCGAGCTGGACTAAATTATGTGCAAACATAATGAACTTTTTCCTTCTCACATTTATAATATCAACCTTAAATCTTAAAATATATTTTTTTACAGCTCTTCCTGCCGAAAAAGATTTAACAATAAACTTTTCCAACTTAAAAAACAACTTACGGACCTAGAATTAAAAGACTGACACATGGGGCAAAATTCGTCAAGTGTACCCGCCTAAAAACTTTTTGTCTCCGATTTCCTTGAAAGTCTGCGATATTATTGTCTTAGTGAACCTCTTTTAATCCCCCTAAGAGAACGTCTCTAGTACGACGGGTTGTCAGTATACAGGGGCTCGAATTTTGAACCTTTTACTGCGCACGCTGATGATCAATTAACCATAACTTCTACAAAATTTATCCAAATTTTTTTCAACGTTTTTTGTTTTGTTTTTTGTTTGATAGTAATAAGGATCCCTGGATTGTTAATTTAACACTTCAACCTATTTCCGGGAATGTCTCAGATATTTTGAGAATGGGTGAAGGTTTCAGTTCACAATTCATTAGGAACAAGTCTGATCAGGTCATTGATCTCGTCAAGGACTTGGAATCAAATATTACTAAAATACCAATAGACAATAGACAATCCTTTAGAAATACATTCATTGAGATTACACATCAATAAATCCGAAAACAACAACATATAAAATTCTTCGAAAAAAGTTTGGCTAAGAATATCACCTTAACTAATAAATTTCTACATGAAAATAAAGAAATTTTCGTTACCAAAGCTGATAAAGGTAATATCACGCTTCTCATGAATCGCTGTGATTACATTGCAGGAATGGAAACATTACTTACCAGGTGTACAAGTATGAAGCCGGTAATGACATCTATGTGTCGCTAGGTAAAACTATACGCTCTGTCAAACCAAATCATTGACGCCATTTCTTCGCATTGAGTTCTGTCAACAATATTCAGTTCATAAACAATCAAGTTTCATACAACAACTAATTTTTTTTCGCTAGTAAAAATGTCGATTTTTGTGCCTTCAAACTACGATTTGCGGACATCATTGATTTTCTGTTACCAATTGAAGAAATCTGCTTTGGAAGCCCATCGAATGCTTGTGGAAGCTTACAGCCAGCATGCTCTAGGCAAAACACAGTGTAACGAGTGGTTCAATAAGTTTAAAAGTGGCGATTTCGATGTGAGAAACGAAGAACGTGGAAAACCACCGAAAAAGTTTGAAGATGCCGAATTGCAAGCATTATTGGATGAAGATGATGGTCAACCGCAACAACAACTTGCAGAACAATTAAATGTGACCCAACAATGCATTTCTCAACGTTTAAAAGCCATGGGATTGATTTTGAAGGTGGGAAGATGGGTACCGCATGAATTGACTGAAAGACAATGCACCAGCACATCGAACAAAAAAGACTCGGGAATTGGTAAATTCGTACAGCTGGGAAGCCCTCCCCCATGCGGCTTATTCACTAGACTTGGCTCCATCTGACTACCACTTATTTTCATCAATTGGGCACGCACTTGCTTAACAGCGCTTCGATTCGTACGAAAATGTGAAAAAATGGCTCGATGACTGGTTTGACTCAAAAAACGAACAATTTTTTTGGCAAGGCATACACAAATTGCCAGAGAGATGGGAAAAATGTGTGGCTAGCAATGGTCATTACTTTGAAGATTGAATGTATAACCATTTTTATTAAATAAACGTGTATTTTCTCAAAAAAATTACCGGTTTCATACTTGTACACCTGGTAATGCTACAAATAATTATAGACTAATCAACGAAGATCCTACCCTTAAACTTAATAAATGTACGCAAAAGATACTAAAAGATTGGAGGCTAAAAGGATTCTTGGGTAAAAATATCAAAAAACATGAAATCAACAATGATAATTCTAACTTAGCTAGAGCTTATGGTCTTCCTAAAATACATAAGGAAAACAATCCTCTCAGGATAATAATCTCTGATATTAATTGTCCTACTTCTACATTATCGAAATACCTTAAAACAATAATTACCAAATCTTTACCGACACCTACTTCTAACATTAAAAATTCTTGGGAGTTTAAACAGAAAATTGAAAAATGTAATGTTCCTTTGAACTATGTGTTACTTTCCCTTGATGTTATTTCCCTTTTTACTAACATTCATAATGAGTTGGTTTTGATAGGCCTCGAAAAATATGGGAACTAATTAAAAACAATACTAATATTGCAAAAAAAAATCCTTTTTAAATGCAGTTGAATTTATTCAACTGACCTTGCAATATTATGAATAAGAAAGTTAAAAAAACATTTAAGTCATTACAATTATGATTCTGCGATCAAATTTAAATTAGAAGGTATAGGAATTATAGTATATTATGCAACCAGGAAAAAACTTTATTTTGCGAGTGTGAAGTTTGATGCCTGAGCAAAGCGAGGGTAACAACCACACGAGTAAAATTAATGTTTTTCCCGTGTCGCACATGATTTTTTTTCTACTAGGGAGTCAGAAAATGAATTTGTTTGCCCCGCACGGCGCAATAAAATCCACTTTAAGGTAGTACTGTCGGCAGGTAGCTAATCAAATAAGTACTTTTTCTCATTTGCTTCACGTAGTATCTAAATTTGTCAACGTCGCATAAGAAAGCGACTATACATGTGTGTATAGCAGATGACTTCTCACGATACGTGAATGGCGCGCGCTTTCACTTATGGTGCGACGTTGCCACATCTATTTAATTGCTGTCGGTACTGGAGAAAATTATATTCTTGCTTACTTAATTGGATTTTTCTACGCTTACACGTATCCAATTGAGATGTTTTAACATGCAAAATGATGCTTATATTATCAATCAATGCACCAGTCATTTGTATTGAAATCCGAACGGTAGTTGTGGCAGAATTTGTAAATGAACTCGGTTTCCAATAAGGTTAGGTGTTAATCGTCTCAAAATGCAATTACTAATTACTCCCCTCCAGTGTACCCTAGGTCCTCAAAAATTTAACTGAGTCATTTCTGGCTTAAGGGGGGAAATAGGTTTAGAGGGTGGTTTTTTCAATAATTTTTATGAATTTTTTTCGAAAAACAGAAATGTATATAATTTATTTATACTTTATGAACATTTTGTATATATATTTAAGAAAATATTGTGAAATTTTTGAAGCCTTTCGTTGATAAACATGGAAGATATCAGCTGCTGCCAATGGAGCGTCACCATCAGAAGTGACAGTTTGTGTACATTCTGGAGCCAGAGTTCTCATCTGAAATTAACAGAGATTTAAATTTACTTTAATAACATACTTATCTCTCTTCTATGTGAACCTAACTCCACCCAAAAAAATCGAAAATTAACTTTTTTACAGGTGTGTAAACATAAAACATCGATTTTTTGGCTTTTTTTGCTACTTTTTTGGCATTTAAAAAATATTTAAAACAATAATTTTATCTCGGATTTAGGTTTACATAGAGCGTAATTGTATAAAAAAAGTATATACCAATTTTTAAAGCGATCGGTCGAAAACTTTTTAAGCTAGAGTGTACACAAATTTGAAAAAAGTCATTTCGAGAAAAACGCGTTTAAAAAAAAAATTCAAGAAAACAACAAAGTCGAGACTGTAATGAAATAAATTTTTGTACTTACTGATCAATCAGCGATTCCAGCACCATATAGTAATCCTACTTCTTCTTCATAAATCTCATTTTGAGCTTGCAATTCATCTTTCCGAGTTTTCCGAGCTTCCTTTGTCTCCAAGGCGCTACGTCGATGTTGTCGGCATCCACTTAAAGACGATTGTAGCACCGGAACGAATTGAAATTTTTCATTGAAACTTTGGGAACATATTCTTCGATAGTTTTACTAACAATTTATGACATAGAAAAAAATTCGATTTTTTGAGTAATCTAATATGGAGAACAGAAAGGTCGCCAAGATATTTGCAGATGGAAGAAGAAAAAAAGTCATGTCGATTATGCGAGACAGAAAGAGAGACAGGAATCCACGTAATGAAAGAATGCAACTACTTAGGAACAGATGAAAGGATTGAGGACTTAATGAGTGAGGAGGGGCAAGGGATCGAGTGGATGAAAAAAGTAAAAAAGAAACGGAAAGAAAAAGGACTCCATGTATTCACCGAGAACTTGAATGCTCAGAAAATGCTCCAAATATATGAACGTGATCTTCTAAGGTCTGCTACAAAGATGTTTGGAGCCGATACGGCCGATTGGATCTTACAAGAAGATAACGACCCGAAACATCGAAGCCGTCTCTGCACCGCCTGGAAAACAGAAAATGGCATCACAACTTTGGACTGGCCATCACAATTGATCACAGTCCCCCGATGCGAATCCAATCGAAAATGTCTGAAGTGTTTTAAAGAGGAAGCTTACGGGAAAACGTGTGTTCACCTTAAAACAGCTCTCGCAAAAAATCAGGAAGATATGGCAAGAATTACCAACGGATTACGCTGAAAAATTAGTGGAAAGCATGCCGAAAAGGTGCCAGGCCATTCTGGACAACGATCGGGACTGGACTATCTATTAGGTAGTAGCTCCGTAGTCCTTCGAGAGTACTTTTATTTGAAAAAAAAACGTTTCAAAATATCTAATAGTTTTCGAAAAATCGAGGACTCGCTCTTGTTGAACAGACTGTATATTGTCGGATGTCTGGTTAAAAGTTGCAAACTACATCCTGCGCTCATCGAATGTTCAATATCCGAATTCAGGTGCTTCAGATGTCGAATATTCGACATCCGAAGAATTACTCTACAGGTACTGTTATTTTAATTTATAATATCTCGACTGTAATTTTAAATTACATTTTGGTGATAAAATTTCATTAAAGTAATGTGAAATTCCAATTTATAAAAAGAACTCCTTCTTTTATGTTAGGATCAGAAGGATATTCTCTGAGAGGTGATGACAAAGTCAGCAAAACAGGAAAAAATTAGGTTTAAATGTTTGTTATAATTCGATATTGATTATTTAATAAGCACAATGAATATTGGTAGAAATGGGATAATTATTGATTATAATTAATTATCTCTGGGTGGTATATTCATAAATACTTCTTGAATTTAGTCTGTTGAATCTGTTGAGTCCGTTGAGACCGTTGAGATTGGGTTATTTCTTCTATTGAAATCAGAAGTTGAGTCCCTGTTAGCAGCCGTATTCATAAAAAAAAAAATGGCGCCCCGTTAATGTCCGAAATTTAATTCCTAAGTTAGTTTTGCGAATCGTCACACGCGACGCTAACTGTACCATCACTCCTAGAAAATTCACAGCAATATACGGAGAATTTAATATAAACATTTTTAAAAATATATTATTCATTTCCATAAACAAATAAAAGAGAACAAACTTTGAATATTAATATTACTTGAATATTTATTCGTATTAATCTCGTACAAAAACTATTTTGAAACATTCAGCTAATATTAATATTCAAATATTAATATATCTTTCATTCTTTTATGGCATTGAAAAATAACTTTTTTAAATTTTTTATATTTAATTGTCTATATATCACTGAATCAATATTATTTTTTTGAGGCAAAATTAACTTGAAAAATTTAAAAAAAAATTTTTAATTCTGAACAAGAAACGAAGTTGATGATAGTTGTAATTAGTTGCAAATCATTATGAATAATTAAATATAGAATATAAAATAAGGTGACTTAATTTATATTTTTTAAATAGTTAACGAACATTAATAAAAACAGTATAATAAGAACAATAAAAAGAATAATGATTATGTTGGTTTAAGGGAAAAATAAACTTACAAATGTATCTATTTAGAAAATATAGATATTTGTTATATAAATAAATATGAAATTTATTCAAAACCTCGTATTTATGATTCTGTTACGTTTTTCCGGACATTTGAGAACACTAAGTTTGTAGACTTTTTCTTTATTACTATCATAACCAACGTCGCATTTTGGGGATATATAACTCGATCCACCCATTTTAAAATCAAAAATATAATTAAAATTATTTAAATATGCACATCACTTAATTTTGTCACGTTTTTCTACATTTATCTTCTTCTCTTATTTAAAAATCAATGGAAAACCGTCACCTGTCCCATAAAGAACAACAGAAAAACCGGGAGTGGTGGTATAGTTAGCGCCGCCCCCCGTGAGTATTCGGTTAATTAACTCAAGAATGCAACTCGTGACATTAACGGGGTCAAGTTAGAATCGTGAAATACGGGCTGATGCATACCCCTGCTCTTACGGATTGTGGTTTCGTCAGATTTTTGGGTTAAGTTTGGTGGACTCGTGAAATAAAACCGTCGTATTGCCAGCACTTGCAATCTGTTAGGTTAATTCGCTTTCACTTTTATTAACTGATGGATGAACTCGCGGGTAAAAACTTGGTAAAACTGGACTGAACTTCTCGTATATATTACATTGCGACATTGATTTTATTGGACTAAACTGAACTTGCGGTATAAAAGATGAAGAGACTGAACTGATGCATGTAGATTACATTGTAGAGCTCGGACATTGATTGCACTGTTTTAGCATTGGGCCTTCCCTCTTTGAAGGCCTTAAGTATGTAAATTATGGTGGGGAACAAGGTTAGATGAGCCACCTTCCATAAAGAGAGTCTCTGTTTAATGGAATATTGATGAAATAATAGCGTAATATGTTTATTAACTACCCATATTTAGCGTTGAAGCTCGATTAAGATCGGATAAATTGCCTTCTCTGATAAATAAGCCGCTCTCTGATGAAATAGTTATGCAATAGTGAACGAATATATTGGGTTATCTAAAAAGTATTTTCCAATTTTTTATTGATGTTTGAATGAAATTTTTGTTTATTGAAAATCGATGTTATATAAGTACATATGTGCCATTATTATCCTTGATCTTTTACCATTTTTCGGGTATTTTCATAATTCCATCGGTATAGAACTACTGTGGTTTAGTGGTGAAAAACTTAGCGACATGATTTTCGCCTGCTCTTTTGTTGGCCAATTTTTTTCCATTAAGGAAATTTTAAAAAGACCGAAACAAATGGTAGTCAGATAGTGCAAAGTCCGGGCTATACGATGGGTACATCAAAACTTCACAACCAAGTTCAGTCAATTTTTGGCGAGTCATCAAAGATGTATGTGGCCTGGCGTTGTCGTAGTGAAACACAACGCCCTTTCTATTGACAAATTCCGGGCGCTTCTTTTGAATTCCTTCCTGTAATCTGGTCAATTGTTAACAGTAAAGTACCGAATCGACCGTTTGACCAGGTTCCAGATTTTCATAGTAGACAATTCCCTTCCAATCCCACCATACACTCAGCATCACTTAACTGGCCGTCAATCCGGGCTTTGTAGTCGTTTGTGTCACGTCACCACGCTTCGACCACGACCGTTTGCGTTTGACTTTCTCGTATTTTATCTATTTTTCATCGCCCGCTATTAATCTCTTAAGAAATGGCTCCATTTCATTGCGTTTTAACAACGTATCGCAGATTTCGATACGGTTAATTAAATTTTGTGCAGTCAATTCATGATGTCTTGACAGATTGCAAAAATTTCTCTGCATATTTCTCTTAAAAAAAATGTAACCTCAAATGCCATCTGTCAAACGCGCGTTCAGTTGGCTCAATCGGATTAGTGGTTCCCGACGTACCGCCACCAACACCATCTACTGTCAAGACTCAGAAAATACTTTTTAGATAACCCAATATATTTATTAAGCGTCCATATTTGGTGTTGAGACATATTAGGGGCTTTTCATGAACTGCGTAGTTTCTTTGCCCCCCCCCCCCCTCCTGGGGGGGGGTCGATGAAAGGCCACGTTGGTCTACATAAAAGGAGGGGGATCCGAGTCAGAGCCAAGTAGTATATAAGGAGACCAATCCCCATGTACCCTTTCTCGAACCGAAGTTCTGCCAAGTACTTGTAGTTAGTTTTAAAACTTCCCGGTGAGGGCACGCGTATATCCTGCGTCCACAATGGCGGTCCATTTTAAATAGATGTATATCACCGCCATTGTAGACGCAAGGAACACACGCACCCTCATTCACAAGTTTTAAAACTAACTACTTGGCAACATTCCAGTTCAGGTTTCGTGAAGTACAGTCATAAGAGATTGGACTCCTTATACCAATTCTCTATGCATTTTATACTGAGGTGTTTAAAAAAGAAAAATTCACGGCTTACTCCTTTTTTGAAATAACGCGCGAAATCCTAAAGTTGATCCGAACGAACCAAGGCAAGTTGAGTCGAGTGGGCTGCGTAGTTTATGGAAGCCCCCTTAAGTAGCAAGATGTCTGTATTGATTCGCATCTAATGCTGAAATCCATTAATTAGCATAGAAGGAACTTGAGTTCTTTTTCAATTTTAACCTTCTACTAAAGTTACTTAGTTTATTTATTGGCTGAGGTTAGTGTCATAGGCGAATACATAAATTCCATTTAAATTTTTCTTTCGATTTTCATGATCTTCATATTGATCTGTAGACCTTCCTAGAACTTGCGTTGATAAAATTTTTTTTGCAGGAAGTACCATTAAATAAGACTCCAATCAGCCGAACTTTAAGCCCAATCGGACGACTTCGTTTTTTGGGGTGGTATCACTTGAGAAATTATGCCCCATATATGCATGCGAAGAATATAAAACCGATAGTTAAGCAGAAGGTCTAAACAGAACTTTTACAAATTGGATAGATACATTTTCTTAAGATGGCTTGAGCATTTTTGAAAAAAATTACAGATTGCTCTGAAACTTAGAGATTATCTTAATAAAATATGCTAGATTCATTTGGAAAAAAGAAATACCGTGGTTGACGATGTCAATACCGAAAAAATCGCTACCGAAAAAATATCAGTTTAACACGTAGTCTTATGGGATTCCTCATCAAAATCGGCGAAACTCCGGAACAAAACACAAGTCCCCATAAATCAAATATACAAGTATAATAGTACTTTCGATTTCGAAGAATCTATTAGTATTATAAAAACAAAGGGTTGACGACTTCAATCAAGAGAAAATTGCGAGAAAAGTACAGAATATAAAAAACCGCCTCGAGGTGAAACTAATAAATTTTTACTATCACTTTTTTCAGGGGACATTTCCGTGATTTCTTACCCTTCTACTCAGATGTTACTATAATACATATGATTATTAAAAAAATAAGTAGCAATGAGGATTCATGTAACACGTACCCCCACGGTGCCCCTCACTTCATACGACACCAAACGCTCAAGCCACCTTAAAGTAACTCTTATTTCTACAATTGAGGGGTCCAATGCAATAATAGCAGAGACGCGCGGCTTACTAGGAACGGGAGGCGATGGGCAGCGCTAGGATTCGTTGAAATTTAAAGTGAACGAATCCTAGGGCTGCGTATCCCCTCCCGTTTCTACTAGACCGCGCGTCTATGCTGTTATTGCATCGGACCCCTCAAATCAAGGCCGGAATGCAACAACCGGGTGAGCGCTCGAAACGCGTAAAAGTATTGTCCACGTCGGGAGAGTGAGTATGAGAAATTTTTTTTTCGAAAATCCTACTTTTAAAAATATGAAAATGTAGAGAATTAAAAACTACATTAATTACCTTAATAGAGGTTTTTTGTTACATCAATCGTTTTGATCTAAAGAAAAGAAATATGAGTATTTTTCGCGGATTTTTCCCATTAAAAAACCGTGTTTTTTAAGAATTAACTCGCAATAACGTGGCCAATTTTCAATAAAGTGTGCTACTTTTTTTTTAAACGTGTAGAGGAGTATTTACCGCTTCTGTTGAAGTGGGTGACAATTTCATAAACATTGTGATTGTTTATAATAATTTAGTCCTAATAAACTTATCGTGAAAAATATGTTAAGCAATGTTGGGGGAAGTAATTTTTATCATAAGAATACTTAGGAAAAAATCCTTTTGAATCAAGAGGAATCCTCTTAAACCGAACGAGGGCTGCAATCACACGAAATGCTTTCGCTGTGTTTTGTTTCGAGTAATGTATACTACTTTTTATAGCAACTCTTTTGAGAATCTAATTGGCTGTAACTGTGGACCGGGTTGAAACAGCGACTTTCAACCCTAGGGTTGAAAATCGTAGCTTCAACCCGCTCTACAGGTACCGAAAATCGGATTTTCAAAGGCGGCGCTATGAAAAAGAATTAGCAGCTAAATTTAAATACACATCGCCGTTTTGAATCATAAAGATTGTTTTTTTAATGTAAATTTCCATTAAGACAAAAGTGATCTATTGCCGTCATTTAGTACCCTTTAAATATTCACAAATTTAATTAAGTTTTTCATTGGACATATAAACAAAGGATACAAAGAAAAGAGCTTCTGAGATTAAAAATAACAATAATGAGAAATAAAATATTTGCAAAACATTATTTTATGTTTACTGAAATAGTGAAAATGCAGATATAAGTGAATCGATTTTTCAACCTTATACACAATGTAAATGATAAATTCTTTTTCATTTGAGTAGAGTTTTCTTGATTTGAGAACAATATTCTTTTTAATTTGAGAGGAATCATTTTCATTTAAAAATTGGTCCTTGGAAATGAAAGGGTCTTTCAATTTAAAATAATGTATCGTTTTGATTCGAAAAGAAAATATTTTCGGTTTAAGCGTATTCCTCTTGATTTTATTCTATGATTTTCATCTAAACAAAATATTGCTTTACAGAAAACTTCCCCCAACACTGCTTAAGGAGGTTCTATCGTAAAACGAATTAGCGGTCAGAAAAGAATGAAACTTGAAACATAGTTATTTAAATGCATAAAAATGAATCAGTCAAATTTTCAAGACTCCAGGGTACCTCATGGGGGTGAAACCCAATGGTAAATTACTGGAAAGAAACGTGGAGGTAAAAGCATGCGATCCCCCATTTTTGCATGGAGCCTTTCAATGCTCCCGCTGCCCTCCTGCCACGATGCCCGAATAAATTCTGAAATTAAATTTTTATACATCTGAAGCGATTAGGTGCTGAAATTGCAAAACTTTGTATTAAGCAATAAATATGGTGTTGCAATTTCATAACTTGATCGCCACTGGTGCCTCATTGAAGTATTTTGCATTAATTTCCTTTGCTTCAGACTAAATGTCATTTCACAAGCAGCTATGACTCTTCTGAACTGCGAGATCAACTGTTTTCTGGGAGATTTTTGATTGGCTGCGTGATTCCCCACATTTGCATGGACGTGTTTCTCCCCTTCCATAGCGGGCTTCACTCCCATGGGGTACCTGTGAGCTAAGATATTTTAATAAATATTTTCCGTCATTTAACATGAGCTCTTATGGACAACTACCTTTTCGTTGTTTTCAATTACTCACCACGCATTTATTAACGTTTGAATTTCGATGAAATCTTTTATGATAGTGAGAAAAATATCTAAAAACCATTTTTAGCTTACAATATTGTTAGAAGAGTACTTGTAAATCAATGAAAATAGAAATAAATTTTACAAAAATCATGATATTGAGTGATAATTTAGTAGATATGGCAACACCGCAGCCGAATATACGTTGTTAGGTTATGGCATGCTATTCAAAAAGAAACATTGAGCCTACATACACGTTTGCCCTGTTACATTGTTCACACCTGAATGCCTTAGATTTATGATCTAGTTCAATAAAATGCCTCTTATGATGCCAAATTTAGAACGGACACTAGAAAAAGCGAGGCGGTGTTGCCACATCAACTACCTCGTGAGTCAATTGCACGAAATGTTTTGTTCTGACTACCTATGTACCGATAGAACCTCCTTAACATATTTGTCATGACACGTTTTTCGTGGTCTAATTCATCCGAAAAATTTCGGCCGTAAAAGCTCGTAAGACAGGTTATTTTATTCGGATTAAATTATTATAAACAATTACGATGCTTATGAATTTTTCACACACTTCAAAACAATTAAAAATCAGGTGCTTTTTGCGAAAGAACTCGTGCGGCATTCACAGCCTGCGCAGTAGTACTCTCAGGAAGGGCAAAACGTCGGTCATGGGCACAAGCTTCGAGGAGATATATGGGAAAATATATAAACTGAATTTTTTGACTGAAAGAAAAAGCTTGTTGACAGGTGGATAAAGTGTATTATAAACAAAGCGATCATGTAGAGACGTGTTTTTTTTTAAATTAATAACGATCAATTACACACACAGGGTGCGGATAATTGTTGATACAGCCTTTCATTCATATAAAGCGTACTATGTCGTCCACTATGCAGCGAATATGTAAAAATAAATGAGATACTGTACGTGATCAACGTAAAACTTTCATGAGTATAGAAACAATTGCTTCAATGAGTCATAGGGTATCAATTGTTCCATACATTATAGGGGCCAAAGAAGTTTTTTTTTTTAACTATGAAGTACCTCTTCGAATATTTTCGAAAAAATATATATTGTCACTTTGAATTTAAGCATGATATAGAAAAAAAAATGGTGGGTGTTCAAGAAGTAATTCACATTAAAAAAATTATTCAAAAATTAAAAAAAAAAATTTTACCCCTTTTTTATAAAGGGAATGGGTTCTTGAATTTTTTCAGAACCTCTTAAGTACCCCCTATAACATATATTTTAGTCATCAAGATCGGTCGAGCCGTTTTCGAGAAAATTAGATTTTTTGATTTTTCAAAATTCGTTCATAACGTTTGTAAAAAAAATTTTTTCGAGATGATACTTGGGGTGAATTTATCTTGTAATGGGAGCCACTTACCCTCGCAATATGGATCAAATCCGAGCGGGGGCACTCAGATCATGCTTATCCTGCTACGGCCTTTGTACACTCTGATGTCGAAACAGAAACTCATTATCATGAGAATCTTCGCAGAGATAAAACATTTATTTTCGAACATAATTCGAAAAAAGTTAAACATGTTTTTAAATTGAGGGGATCCGCCACCCTTAATATTTTTATGTTTTGAGTTTAGATCTTCCATATACTTTTTTTATGTTTTATACTAAAAATGTTGAATGTTTTGGGCATTTTTTGACATTTTTCTACTTTGAATAACTATTTTGTTTTTTAACCACTTGTCATGATTCTTTTTTTGTTTTGTTCCTTACAATATGTAGCAACTTTTTGGGTACGGGAAATAAGGTAACATGACTGAATAAAAAAGTTACAAATAAAAAAATAAATAAAAATATCCCAAAATATAAAAAAAAATAAAGTTATTTTTTTCCAAAGGCCTGTGTCCAATACTTTAAACTTTATTTAACATATGTTGCAACAAATACGGAAATTCACAACTTGCGGAAAACAGAGTTTAAAGTAAAGCCTTGCAGTGAAGCCTTCATACTAAATCATATATCTATTTATATACATTAAAGCAATATATATATATTGTGTTTTTATAGGGATACCTGTTATATACTATTATCCATATAATTCAGAAATATTAGTTATTCGTAAATCATAGTAACGTTTAATTTTATTTTTTTTTCCAAGATAAAAAAATCAGATTGCATTGAAAATTTGCACACATACTCAGAAAAGTAAAGAGAATAAAAAAATAACATTTTTGGAAAATGTCAAAAAAATCAAAAACATAGATAGATGATTTTTTACTTTGGTTTTTATCCGTCACACGTACAATTTTTTATTCTTTTCTTCCTTTGTATTTTTATAGAAATAAAGATCACTGATGAGGACTCCAATCTGAGTCGAAACGTTTGAGGAAAAAATGAAACCCTGAGTACATTATTTCTGGACCCTAAAGCCAAAATAAAAAATCATCTATCTATTAATATTATTGAGGGTCGATATAAGCCAGTTATTTATAAAATCAAAAACATACCAATTAAAGGTTGCGAATCCCCTTAAAATACTTCTTTTCAGAGTGCAAAGTGTGATTTCATAGAAAAAAAAATTAAAATGTATTTCTTGTCCATTTAGGTTTTGGGAGGTGGAGTACAGAGACGAAATCCACTGGAAAGAAAAAGTGAAGGTGTACTGTGTAACACCAGCAAGTTTACGACAAAGTCGTACGTATATCGCTCTTTACGTACATTGGCTGTACTTCTTTGTCTACTACGCTTGTCCATTTGCGGCTCTGGTGGTCTTCAACACAGCTATTTACAAACGGGTGAGCTCGGAAATGCAGCTGTTAACTCATTAATCTTAGTCAACTACGCTTCCAGCATTTAAATCTAATTTTCTTTTTATTGTAAATTTCAAACTTAGTTGTACAATTGTATTTCCTGATATCTCTGAAAGTTTATTTTTCTTTTATACATTCTATAAATTATCTAGAAATAATCCTATGGTGTTTTCTAGTAATTAAATATCTGAACTTTTATTAAAAATTTATATTGATAAGTATCGGATCCAATAATTTTTCGCGAAAAAATATTGGATCCAACACTTAACAATATTTTTTCAATATCAAATTTGTCTCTAATTCTGTTCTAAAATTAAACAATAGAATCTTATTGAATCCAGTCAAACAAATCAATTTTAATAATGTTTCTAAATCGAGTCAATTGGAATCAACCGGATTTTGTCGATTATTGCTGTAAAGAATTATAAGATTCCCTGGTGAAAGTTTCGTATAGGAATTAAATCATAGCAAATCCGAGCAATTTCGAAATCTGTTCCGGAATCCTTCTTAGTTAATCCGAAAAATTTTTGGAGTTTCGTCCGATGCAAATTGGTTGAAAATCAATCTGACTCGATTCAAGGCTTTTATTAGAATGAATTCGAACCAACCAACCAGAATAATTCCGGTATCGAATTCATTCATACTGATTGGTATTGATTCGGATTGAAAATTTGTTTTACGTGAATTCGAGCTTGGATCAATTCGGATTCATTCAAATTAAAGTCTTTTAACGATTCGGATTAAACCTGATTGGATAAAATTGATTTTAAAACGAGATTTAAAACGGTTTTCGGATTGGTTTTGAATGTTTCAGAATGGTTCAAATTTGCTCGGATTGAATTTCTTTCTGAAATAAAATTATAATCCCTCATAATAATAATTGATTCCGGATTGGGATTCAATCCGAGCGAATCTGCTATTCCAAGCCATTTTGAAATCTGTTTCCGAATACAGATTAGTTGGAAACCAATCCGACTCTATACGATTTAATTTGAATCATTCTGATCTGCGATTTATATAAACCAAATTTTCATTCCGAGTGAATCCAACGTCGGAATTATTCGTATTAATTCCGATTGAAAACCTTGTTTGGATTCATTTGGATTAAAACCTCAGGTTGATTTTCATCCAATTTTCATTAAACGAGACTCAAAAAATTCTTCGACTTGGTTCAGAAATTCAGAATTATTTTGAAATAGATTTCGAAATGACTCGGATTTGCTAGGATTGAATTCCTATTCAAAAATTTCGCCAGGCAATCTTGTTATCCCTTACAGAAATAATCTATAGGATCCGATTGAGTCCAATTGACTCGATTTTGAAATACTATTAAAATTGATTCATTTGATCGGACTCAATCAGATTCTATTGTTTATTTCTAAAATAGCATTGAAGACAAATTTAATATGTTGAAAAGTACAATTGTAAAACTAAATTCGAAATTTACAATGAAAACAAAATTGAATTTGGATGCTCGGATTGAATTCCAACCCCAAATTTCCATTATGGTTATCAAGAATTTTTATTTTCTAAAGACGTTAATGCATTTTTTTAAATTTCTTCGAGTTTAAAAACTAAAGGATGACGTAGAGAAAAATAAAAACTTTGTGTGGAAAAATACACAATGATATTTTTCTTGATATTCAGTTCAATCGACCTAAATGTTTAGTGAAGAAAATCAAAAGAATGAGGGAAAAGCATTACGCGGTAGCCTCAATTTTCGCACTTATATTGCCCATAATCGTTGAAAGTGATGAAAACCTCAAACGTTTTCTTCCATCTAGTAATAAACATTTTTATTTGATTGCGACTTTGATCTAAGATTCACGTCTCGAACAAAAAATGAAAAACTATTCGAATCTCGATTAAAAATTTATCAATTATTTTATATAGTTTTTGTTTTTTCAGGCTCTATTTAATTAGAACAAAACTTATTTTTTCTATTTTTTTTTCTATGTGAATCATGCCAGTTTTTGATTTCTTGACGGTTAGTTTAAAGTTTAAAGGAATAGAGTAAAATGAAAATGTTACTAACTTTTGTGTGCTATTAATTACTCCAGAAGATAAGAGTCCAGGAAAACTTTCCATATTAATTTCTCTGTTAGTGGCTACTGAAATTATTATTCTCAGTGAACCTCTTCACGTCTTCGTGTTACAGAATTAATTAGGAAAAATAAAATTCCTTAAAAAAGTAAAAGTGTTGAAAAATGTAATACTTGAATTAACTTGTAATTTGTATTCATGAGAGTGGATCGAGAATTTCTCGTGAGCTGAATGTAGAAAAATCTGGCCCCTTTTATTACCCAATATAGAATTTAATAAGATTAATAAAATGATAATAAGGACGATTTAAAAAATGGTAAGTTCTAAAAAAGTTTTAACAATATTATGTCTTTATTTTAATAGATTCGGTTTTGAAGATTTGCATCGTAAAGTTTTACGATTATCTTTTCAAACCCTTGTAATTATTTTAATCTTCATGACTATAGCTATGGGAAACAAGAAGCATCCACTTATCTCGTTCAAAACAGATAAATTGCCTTTATTACAAACGGAACAAAAAGTTTCCCCAGCAGCTGAAATTTATCACCAGAAAAAAATTCTCCAGTCGTACACAATTGGGAAAAGTCTCGTTGTCAGCGAAAGAAAATGTTTGGATGAAAAGTCATTTTTTCGAGAAATTAATGACTCCTCATTTATAAAGTTAAAAAATTGTTGATGTAATAATTCCTAATATTGTAAGAATTTAGGGGCTGCAGAAAACTTTTCAAGCTGTGATCTAATCTATTTTCGTATTCTAAGTTTTAACATATTTTTCTTCACTTTTAAATTGCTTAGATAAATGCCCTTTCTGCTCGCTGCAATTTCAATTTTGTAAGTGGAGCTTTACCAGCTGAATCGTCTTCCACGCAAGAAACTACTTTAACCTATTTTGAATACTACTGCAAAATTCTTACACCCAGAATACTTTGATTCCAGAAACTGATCTGGTTTCATGCAAATTGGCTTAATTTCATTTCATCTAAATTCCTGAAACTAAATTGAATCTAATATTGTCGCCATATATTGGTTATAATTTTCTATATACAATTACTGGTACTTGTAATAATCATCATATATTCAAATTGAATAAGTAAAAATTACTTTTGTTGGAAAAATTTCAGTATCATTGCTCGACTGGCCATAAAGATAGAAGATTTATGATATCAAAATAATATATCTTCTTTTTCACTTCTGGTTAACTCTAATGTTATAGTTCCACTTTGCAATGTATTAATTCTAACATTTTTGCAAAAGACAATCGTGATATTTATTGTTATTGCTCTCTTCTTAGTTAGACTAGAAAAGTTGTTCTTGGGGGTTTATATCACGTGAAATTTACTCAAGAAACTTCTGTAACAAATGTTCTTAGTTTAGGTTGTCTTTCTAAACTGGAAAATGTTTAGATCCTTCTACTTTTTAATTATGGAATTTATAGTTAAATAATTTATAGCACAATAATTTATAGCACAAATATTTGGGCAACTCAGAAAAGCAATTGTTATAAATAATTTCCTAAGCTAAACTAATCAAATTGTAAGCTATTATTTATTTGATAATTTCAACTTTTTTCACTGCTAAAGGCAACAGTAATTGCTTATAAATATTAATTTTTTGCAGAAAAATTGCAAATAAATCATTTTTAAATTAGAAGAAAGAGTTTATTTTCAAATATTATTTCCATAAAATATACATAAGTTAAAATTAGACTCGGGAAAAAATGTTAGTTGGTTGAACAAAATCGTTTTGTTGATTTCATTCGGTAGATTTAAAATAATATTTCAGTTGAATGATCTAAATTTTTGTTCATCTGACCAAACTCGTTTGCTCATAAAATCAAAAATACAAATACTTAGTATTTTTCGTAAAAACGACTTTCTGTGGAAAAAATGTAATTTTTGAATGAAAACGACTTCTAATGTAGATATGTAATCGATATTTAACTTTAATTGGATGTCAGAACTGTACTTATGGCCACATTGTCAAAGAAAAATTTCAGAGCATCTTGATAATTAGACTTATTAAATTTCAGGGTAGTAAATTTACTAACCGGTTTTTAGATGTTATCGCCCAAAATATATAAAATTTTGGTTCCGAAATTTTGGAAATTGTAAAGAGGGTAAAAACGGACGTAGATAGACTATTTTTGGTTTTGATAATAAAATCAAAGAAAAATTCGATAGATTTTGTAAAATGTACATTTTATGTTCTATACAATTTCTCAAATTTTGAAAAAAAATTTTATGTATTTTGGACAAAAAGATGTAGAAATTTAAAACCAATAAAATTTACTAATTTCTTCATGAGTATCATATGCCCTTATCTCCTCCGTGAATTTCACTTGCTTATGATTCTTTTTTTTTCCTTCCTCCAAGTACAATGTTTTCGGAGCTTCCACAATTCATAGCTGTCTATTTTATTCTCTCGTCGTCTGAAAAGGAAGAAGTACTATTTCCCATTAAGTTTTCACCAGTTTTCCACCATGTCCATAACTCGCTGCACGTGTATCCAACCAATCTAAAACGAAAGATAAATCTTGTCTCGAAGTCTTCTGCAAGCCGATGCCGCTTTTGCTTATCATCTTATATCCTTCATAATCTCCCTTAAAACTATATTTTCTTGTCTCATAAAATTGTTTTTTAGTCTGAATTATGAGCATGTTGATCTATTTTAGAAACCGAAATACTATATTTTAATGGTAAATTATGTTATGATGCTGATCTATTATACGTTTATATTTATATATTTATATTTTTTTTAAAGTGCATTAAATTCTAAAGAGCTTCGGGTTCAGAAATTTTTTTCCCCCTATTATTGTATCAATAATTTTTTTACTCAAAGTATGAAAAAACTGAAATTTTTTACATAACATTTGCTTACGCTTTAATAACTGCTTAGATAAACTGTTTAATGTCTTAAATGAATGTTTGGGGCTCACAGAATACAAGTAACTTGTTTATTATTCTATTTGATTGTTATAAATAAATTTTATGCACATATTAGTAAATAGTCTTATTATCGGTAAAAAATGTTTCTTTTTGCTGAAAGTGCTTTGTATTAATTTAGGAATGATATTTAATCCCATAAATAATTAAAAAGATAACAATAACGATTATTGTAAACAATTCTCGTGACAAAATATTTGAATTTGATGTTTTTTCAAATTTTAATTTTCTTTAATTGTCAGAACAACTCTTGGTATTCCTTGAAATAATAAATTTAATATTTAAAGAATTTGAAAATCTTTCTGTGGAAAAAAAAAAGCTTTCGACTGCGCTGGGATTCGAGCCCAGGTCTTTCGATTGCCGGTCGACTGCTCTAGCCACTGAAGGCAGTGACAAAAATTTCAAACACACCTAATGAATTCTGTAATATTTATTTTGGCTTGGGGTCAGCTTAGTTTCTAATTATTTATGTCATCGAGGACATAAACATTAGGAAGGCAAACGTTTCGGCCACAGATGGGGGCCCTCTTCAGTGCCAATTAGCTTAATTGTAACCTTTAAATATTTATTAACTAATACATGCAATTAAGAAATATATGGTATTTTTTGTTTTTTTGTTTTTTGCTTTTTGCTTATTAATTAAAAATAGAGTACACATGCAGAAAAACTTATGAGTAAGTGAGTTTCTAGGTGTGAAGAACCAGGCCGTTCCAAAAACTGCTCCAACAAGTAATCCTCTCCCACAGGAACCGTGAAAAATGCGGCCGCGGAACGCACTCCCTCAAGGGCACATATATAAACACAATTATTTCAAACCAGAAAGAAACAACACACGGGAGAATATAACGTGGGTCCTTGGTAAAGCACGCACAGCAAACCACACATATGCACGAGCACCAGAAGTAAAGGACACTGAAGTTAAAACATTCAGAACATTGCAATTGGTACAGAAAAATTTATTTATTTTCTCAAAAACCACAGAGATGACAGACGGATGTAAGTCCACCACTCTGCCACATGGCTAGAAGAAAACTGATTTGGGAATAACTCGTGTTTAGGAAGACAAGTGTTCAGAGTTTGACGTATATGGAGAGCATTCTCCATGATAGTTCAGGTTCCAACACCAAGGGTTATACACAGTCAAAATTTACTTTAATGTCCCCGGCACTTGAGATTTCTATGTGCTCAAGCGTCCAAGGAAAGCAAACCCCTACCACGTGTTCGAAGAATTCTGTAAGGAAAGGCACTCAATACGGTCCCGGCGTCGTAAAAATTAAACACATTTTTGTGGATATAGAAAATAAAATGCAGCTAAGGTGGAAATTCACGAAAAATTAATTTCCTGGTTTTTCGAAACCTCTGATTCTTAATAACTGGAACCCGGAAAAATACAATATTAAGTTTATAAGTATGATGTCCGAGTTTTTCGGATTATAAGACTGCTGTAAAGTGGTAAAATATTACGCGAGCTATTCAAACTCTGATTTGAATAGAGAGATCAATTAATACGGTAGCACTACGGATTCTGAGACTAATAAAAAGTTGCAAAGTGATGCGCGAGCACTTCAGACTCTGACTTTAAGTGAGGTGGCCAAGTAATGCGCGAGTTCTTAGGAGTGTAAGAATTTTTATAAAGTGGCCAACTAATACGCGAGATTTCCGGACTCTGACTTTAAGTAAGGTGGCCAAGTAATGCGCGAATTCTTAGGAGTGTAAGAATTTTTATAAAGTGGCCAAGTAGTACGCGAGATTTCCGGACTCTGACTTTAAGTAAGGTGGCCAAGTAATACGCGAGTTCTTAGGAGTATAAGAATTTTTATAAGTAGCCAAGTAATACGCGAGTTAAAAGAAGTCTGTCTTAAAAAGAGTGGTTAAGTAATGCGCGAGTTCTTAGGATTATAAGAATTTTTCTAAAGTGGCCAAGTAATACGCGAGATTTCCGGACTCTGACTTTAAATAAGGTGGCCAAGTAATGCGCGAATTCTTAGGAGTATAAGAATTTTTCTAAAGTGGCCAAGTAATACGCGAGATTTCCGGACTCTGACCTTAAGTAAGGTGGCCAAGTAATGCGCGAATTCTTAGGAGTATAAGAATTTTTATAAGTAGCCAAGTAATACGCGAGTTAAACGAAGTCTGTCTTAAAAAGAGTGGCCAAGTAATGCGCGAATTCTTAGGAGTATAAGAATTGTTATAAAGTGGCCAACTAATACGCGAGATTTCCGAACTCTGACTTAAAGTAAGGTGGCCAAGTAATGCGCGAATTCTTAGGAGTGTAAGAATTTTTATAAAGAAAGTCAGAGTCCGGAAATCTCGCGTACTCCTTGGCCACTTTATAAAAATTCTTACACTCCTAAGAATTCGCGCATTACTTGGCCACCTTACTTTAAGTCAGAGTTCGGAAATCTCGCGTATTAGTTGGCCACTTTATAACAATTCTTATACTCCTAAGAATTCGCGCATTACTTGGCCACTCTTTTTAAGACAGACTTCGTTTAACTCGCGTATTACTTGGCTACTTATAAAAATTCTTATACTCCTAAGAATTCGCGCATTACTTGGCCACCTTACTTAAGGTCAGAGTCCGGAAATCTCGCGTATTACTTGGCCACTTTAGAAAAATTCTTATACTCCTAAGAATTCGCGCATTACTTGGCCACCTTATTTAAAGTCAGAGTCCGGAAATCTCGCGTATTACTTGGCCACTTTAGAAAAATTCTTATAATCCTAAGAACTCGCGCATTACTTGGCCACTTTACTTTAAGTCAGAGTCCGGAAATCTCGCGTATTAGTTGGCCACTTTAGAAAAATTCTTATACTCCTAAGAATTCGCGCATTACTTAACCACTCTTTTTAAGACAGACTTCTTTTAACTCGCGTATTACTTGGCTACTTATAAAAATTCTTATACTCCTAAGAACTCGCGTATTACTTGGCCACCTTACTTAAAGTCAGAGTCCGGAAATCTCGCGTACTACTTGGCCACTTTATAAAAATTCTTACACTCCTAAGAATTCGCGCATTACTTGGCCACCTTACTTTAAGTCAGAGTTCGGAAATCTCGCGTATTAGTTGGCCACTTTATAAAAATTCTTACGCTCCTAAGAACTCGCGCATTACTTGGCCACCTCACTTAAAGTCAGAGTCTGAAGTGCTCGCGCATCACTTTGCAACTTTTTATTAGTCTCAGAATCCGTAGTGCTACCGTATTAATTGATCTCTCTATTCAAATCAGAGTTTGAATAGCTCGCGTAATATTTTACCACTTTACAGCAGTCTTATAATCCGAAAAACTCGGACATCATACTTATAAACTTAATATTGTATTTTTCCGGGTTCCAGTTATTAAGAATCAGAGGTTTCGAAAAACCAGGAAATTAATTTTTCGTGAATTTCCACCTTAGCTGCATTTTATTTTCTATATCCACAAAAATGTGTTTAATTTTTACGACGCCGGGACCGTATTGAGTGCCTTTCCTTACAGAATTCTTCGAACACGTGGTAGGGGTTTGCTTTCCTTGGACGCTTGAGCACATAGAAATCTCAAGTGCCGGGGACATTAAAGTAAATTTTGACTGTGTATAACCCTTGGTGTTGGAACCTGACCTATCATGGAGAATGCTCTCCATATACGTCAAATTCTGAACACTTGTCTTCCTAAACACGAGTTATTCCCAAATCAGTTTTCTTCTAGCCATGTGGCAGAGTGGTGGACTTACATCCGTCTGTCATCTCTGTGGTTTTTGAGAAAATAAATAAATTTTTCTGTACCAATTGCAATGTTCTGAATGTTTTAACTTCAGTGTCCTTTACTTCTGGTGCTCGTGCATATGTGTGGTTTGCTGTGCGTGCTTTACCAAGGACCCACGTTATATTCTCCCGTGTGTTGTTTCTTTCTGGTTTGAAATAATTGTGTTTATATATGTGCCCTTGAGGGAGTGCGTTCCGCGGCCGCATTTTTCACGGTTCCTGTGGGAGAGGATTACTTGTTGGAGCAGTTTTTGGAACGGCCTGGTTCTTCACACCTAGAAACTCACTTACTCATAAGTTTTTCTGCATGTGTACTCTATTTTTAATTAATAAGCAAAAAGCAAAAAACAAAAAAACAAAAAATACCATATATTTCTTAATTGCATGTATTAGTTAATAAATATTTAAAGGTTACAATTAAGCTAATTGGCACTGAAGAGGGCCCCCATCTGTGGCCGAAACGTTTGCCTTCCTAATGTTTATGTCCTCGATGACATAAATAATTAGAAACTAAGCTGACCCCAAGCCAAAATAAATATTACAGAATTATAACTGTGGGTCAATGTAACAAGGAACATGTACGGAAACATGTCACGATACACCTAATTAATTTGAAATAAATTTAATCTTCAATAATATTTGGTAAAATATAACAATTAAAATTTTTATAAACAAATTAGATGAACAAATTGAAAATTTTACACAACACTTGTTAGTAAAAACATTTTTAAAAATATTTAATAATCTATTTTTATTAATATTCATGAATAAATTAGACTCAAAACTTAGTCTAAAGCTATTTCGATTGAAAACCAGATTTTTCTACGTGAAACTGCCAAAATTTGAAATTTGTTTATCTTAACTGTTCATAAACATTCAGATTGTTAACTTTTACCAAATATTATAAAAGATATATTATTTTCAGGAATATCTATATCCATTCTGGCGATGAAAGGAAATTTAAATTTAATAAAACCTTAAATTTAAAATTTGAATATTTTTGGTGTACTTAGTTGGCTTTAGGGTCCAGAAAAAATATTTTGTCACAAGAGTTGTGTACAACAATAGTTATTGTTAACTTTTCAAACATTTTTGTGACTGGAAGTCATTCGTCGAATAGTTTAAAATATTTTCAGTGCAAAAACATATTTTTTCTAAGCGAAAAGGCTAAAATTTTGAATTTGTTCATTTCATTTGTTTATAAAAATTTTAATTGTTATATTTTTCCAAATATTATTGAAGATTTATCACTTTAAGTAATACCTGAAGTCGTTCTGGCGATTGAAGAAAATTATAATTTGAAAAAACCTCAAATTTGTTCATGAAATTTGTTTATAACAATCAAATGGAATAATAAACAAGTTATTTGTATTCTGTGAGTTCCCAAACATTCATTTAAGACAATATAAAGTTTACCCAAGCAGTTATTAAAGCGTAAAAAATTTTTATGTTCAAAATTTCAGTTTTTCCATACTTTGAGTAAAAAAATTATCAATACCCAAAATAAAGGAGACAAAATTTCTGAACGCGAACCTCTTCAGAATCAAAATTTGAAACAGTAGATTTGTAGAGAACATTTTCTCCAAAACTGATCCATATTTTATAAAAGTCCAATCTTTTTAGAAAAATTATTCAGAAGGAATAGAAAGAAAATATTCTATTACAAAAAGCATTATTGAAAGTATTATTTTTCGCAATTTTTACATTTTTTTTTCATAAGACACGATTGATAATACCATTTCAGGTCTAGAAATCATAGAAAAACTTTTCTTCCCAGAGATCTTTCCGCACAACTACCTCAAGGGCCGATAGATCCCACCTTCTGATAAGTTCCAAATAAATTTATAGCATATTATATCTAAAGTAATAAATTTATCTGGAACTTATCAGAAGGTGTATTAACCGGTCCTGAATGTAATACACAAGAAGAAAGACTAAAAAAATCAAATGTATTTTTCCTTTTGGCCCAAATTTTTCAATAAAATTAGTATATTATGAAAGTAGGGGAGAAAAAGTTTACTTTGCAAATACTATAAGAAGTTTGATGCACGAGCAAAGCGAGGGCAACAATTACACCAATAAAATAAAGGTATTTGTTGGGAAAAATGTTTTTCCGTATTGTACACGATTTTTTTTCTACTTGGGGGATTAAAAAGTACATGTTTTGACTCCACAAAAAGAAAAAAAATAAAGGAACTAAAATAAAAGTAGAAAATAGTATATTATACAACGAGAGAGAAAAAAGTTTATTTTGCGCGTGTGAAGTTTGATGCAAACAACCACACGAGTAAAATGAATGTTTTTCCATATCACACACGATTCTTTTTTTACAAGGGAGTAAAAAATTGATTTTTTTGCCCCGCAGAAGGCGATAAAGTGCACTTTATGACCCGCTAGTAATAGTATATTATGCACCTAGAGAGAAATAAGTTTATTTTGCGAGTGTAAAGTTTGATAAAATAAATGTTTCTGCCGTGTTGCATACGATTTTTTTTCCGCTTGGGAGTCAAAAAATGGACTTGTTTTCCCCACAGAGGGGAATAAAATGATCTTTATGCCTCGCTAGAAGAAAATAATATATTATGCACCTAGGGAGAAATAAGGTTATTTTGCGAGTGTACTCTCTAAATCTAAATCAGTCATATTTTCACTGATTGAATCAGTGATTTTCCTTTTCATCGATTCATCAGTGAAAAAATATTTATCACGGTTAAATCAGTTAATTTTCACTGATTCGTCAGTGGAAAAAATATTTGTCACTGTCGAAGCAGTCAATTTTGACTGAAATAATCAGTCAAATTTCACTGATAATCAGTAGATTTTGACTGATTCAAATTTAGAGATTAAAGTTTGATAAAATAAATGTTTTGATTTTTTTTTTACTTGGGAGCCAAAAAATGGATTTGATTGCCCCGCAGAGGGGAAAAAATGATCTTTTTGTCTCGCTAGAAGAAAATAATATGTTATGCATCTAGGGAGAAATAAGGTTATTTTTCGAGTGTTAAGTTTGATAAAATAAATGTTTCTGCCGTGTTGCATACAATTTTTTTCCACTTGGGAGTCAAAAAATGGATTTGTTTGCCCCGCAGAGGAGGAAAAAATGATCTTTTTGTCTCGCTAGAAAAAAATAATATGTTATGCATCTAGGAAGAAAAAAGTTTATTTTGCGAGTGTAAAATTTGATAAAATGAATGTTTTTCCATATCGCACACGATTCTTTTTCTACTAGGGAGTAAAAAATAGATTTTTTTGCCCCGAAGAGGGGAAAAAAATGATCTTTTTGTCTCCCTAGAAAAAAATAATATGTTATACACCCAGGGAGAAAAAAGTTTATTTTGCGAGTGTGAAGTTTGGCTGGGACGAGCAAAGCGATGGCAAAAAACACCCAAGTAAAATAAATGTTTTTCACGTGTTGCATACGATTTTTTTCCACTTGGAGGTCAAAAAATGGATATGCTTTCCCCGCAGGAGGCAAAAAAATGCACTATTTGACCCGCTAGTAGAAAAAAAAATTTATTTTACTAGTAAAAAAAAACTTCTAAACAAGCATAATCTAACAAATGGACATTTTTTTCCAGGTCAGAAAAGCGAACCGGGACCTGCAACGGCTTTCTCGCCATCAAAGACGAGAAATTGGCCTGGCAATGATGCTGATTTGTGTAGTGATAGTGTTCATCATTTGTAACATTTTACCAATGGCTAGCAATGTCTACGAAAATCTCTTTGACAATCCTCCCTTCTGGATGATCCAAATAGGAAACTTGCTCGTGACAATTAACAGCAGCATCAACTTTATAATCTACGTGATTTTTGGTCGAAAGTTCAAGAGACTTTTCCTCAAGCTCTTTTGCAGTTCGAACATTTTTGGTCAAGGTCGTGATAGTCCTGAGTTCCAAACGAATGATGAATCTGTGATCACGAACACGACAAATATCGAGCTTAGAAATTCGATAAGACGAAGTCATAGGTCAAATAATTCTAGTAGAAATAATAATTCTCATATGACCAATGGTAGCTCCAGACAAAGCATAAAAGGATCTATAAGATGTGCCAGTCCTGGTCCATGTGTTTATTATCCTGCAAGAAGTCCTGTCCGGAGTCCTAGTCAAATTTCCAGGATTTCCACCCAAAATGGGTGGAATAAAAAGGAAGTGACAGAGACTGTTTTGGTATAAAAAAACGATTGTTAAATAATTAAGTTTTACTTTTAATTCTGATTCCTTATTCAATTCCCATAAACGTTAGTAAAAATGTAGTCATCCGGGGAAACAGGAAAGAAAGAAGATTTACAAATACTTTCCTACATTATTTCCATATTTGTTAATGTTCATCGCGATGGAATTGACTGAACATTTATTCAATTAATTAATTGAATTTTCACGTTTGGATCTCTTTATTACAGGGATTATGTGAGAGTTTGAAAGGTTGCAAGGAATTACGTGATTAGATAAGAATTACTAGGAGTTACTCGAGATTGAATAGATTATACGGGGTTGCAAATAATTACTAGGGATTTTACAAGGTTGAAGGAATTGGCCAAAATTACCAAGGATTCAAATTGAAGAAACACATCTTAAAAAGTATATAAAATTTATAAAATATAATCACATGCAGTAAACAAAAATTTCAAGAGATTACATGAACTAGGGATTTTAAAAGATTACATGGATTACATATAATCGCACATGATTAAAATTAATTTTTTACACCTAAAAAAATTTTCTTAAAAGTCCATGCAATTATATACCAAACGGTTGCTAGGATTACACGATATTATATCAGATTACACGTTATTAAAGGGATTCGCCACTTTTAACGATTTTATTTTTTGAGCTTAGTCCTTTCATATACTCTTTTATGTTTAGTACCTCTAATTAGAAAGGTTCTAGGGAGTTTTAACAATTCCAGCACCTTTATGTAATTTGAAACTAAAATTTTTGAGTTTTTTCGACATTTTTTGACTTTGAATAACTTTTTTGTTTTTCAACCAATTGTCATGATTCTTTTGGATTTTTTTTCTTACAGTCTGCAGCAACTTTTTGGGTATAAAAATCACTCTAACTAAAAGAATAACTAGAACAATTTTTTTTTATATTTTGGGATATTTTTTATTTTTCTTTATTTGTAACTGTTTTTTCAATTGTGTTACCTTATTTCCCAAAACCAAAAAGTTGATACACATTGTAAGGAACAAAATAAAAAAAGAATCATGGCAATTGGTTAAAAAATAAAAAAGTTATTTAAAGTAAAAGAATGTCAAAAACATTCCCATAAAACTCAAGATTTTTAGTTTTAAAATACATAAAGGTGTTGTATTTTTCAAAAAAACACCCAAAACCCTTCTTAATAAAGGAACTAAACATAAAAAAAATTATACTGAAGGTCTAAACTCAAAAAATAAAAGTATCAAAGGTGGCTGATCCCCTTAAGCTTTATTACATACAACAAATTAAAATTACAAAAAATTAAATGGGAGTAGAGGGATTATATGTAATCATGTGAGATATGAATATTATCTATTATTATTATACCAAATGATTGCACAGATTAAGTAAGATTAAATAGAAGAATCTACACCAGATTACAACAGTGAATCACTCCTTGAAAAATATCTTGCAAACTAGAATGTTTCCAATATTTTTATTTAACAGATTTTCACACGATAACTTTGAAATCGTTATAAAATTCAGTTCTAGTTTAAATATTTCTAAAGAATGCGTTCTAAATATACATTTCCTTATTTTCACCCTCTTTCCTCTAAATCTCCAAACATTTTGCATTTCTTAGTTTAATCTTTCGATTTAGAGGAGAATTTTCTTAGTAACTAGATGACACGGCGAGTTTTTCTTAAAATTAAGAAAGTTTGCTCATCTCGCAGTAAATTTCCATATGAAGTGACCTAGATCGAAAAATCAACGACTCACGAAGTTAACTTTGTGCCATCTTAACATTATTTTAATTACTTGAGTTATTGATTGAGGCAAATGTATTTTTACAATAGTTTGAAACATCGTTGCGAAATTTATGATCAATAAAGTTTTAAGTTTTGCAACTTTACTAATGATGCTACTCAAATAGTTTACAAAGTTTGGAAATTTACGTGATTATTAATTTGCAAACTACATTTTCATAACTCACCGATTCACTTGAAGTTTCAGACATTCGTATTACAGATTTTTATCAATGGACTAAAAAAGTATAATTAATAATCCATTTTATTTTGATACCTTGCAATCTCCAATTTTTTGGAATTCGAATTCAAAAATTCATTTGAATGAAAAAATTGTCAAATATTAACATGCTGAAAAAAAATCAAGGATAAATGACGCTCATAAAAAAATGAGCCTAATCATTTGATATTAGTGTTTGTTATAGAACATTTCGAAAATCTGAGTCGTTTGAAGTTCTTAAAGTGTAAATAAACTTATTCAAGAAGAAAGTCCTTTTTCCCCGGATAAAGAGGAGTTAAAAGATCCTTAAGAAATTCCCTAGAACTTGTTAGAAACTCATGAGTAATATTTCCGAATTCCTATATACCTTTGAATTCGTATTCGATAAACTTTGAACTGCGTATAAGGATTTCCAATTGAGGCCAATAATTAATTTTCAAACAAACCGATTGAAATAGAATTAAGATTTCTTTATACTAAGAAAAAATTTTGTCACGTTCTGGGAAAAATTTATGTTAAAATAATCCCCTGATAACTCTTAGTTTTTTTAAAAATGAAATATTTGAGTGTGAGATTATAAAATAGACAACTTTATCTCGTTCATAAAAATATTTCTTTGTTCTTGTAAATATGTGTAAATATTGCGTAGGTAGAAAAGTATGACAAAAAAAAACCAGGCGAAAAAGACCTCAAATAATGATGAGTCGTAAATGTGAGAGATTTGGTATATTTAACATTCTACTAAACCTTTGGTATTTGAAATAAAAAAAAATCATTGGAAAAGAATTTGAATCCGAAAAATGAAAAAATAATTATGGTTAATTAGACTTGTGGAAACTCTTTCTTAATAATACAGTAATAGATGATGTATTAAGATGTTTTACCAAATTAAAAATTAAATTTGATAAATGTTTTAAAAAGTGAATTTTTTCTCTAATATACAGACTTGAAATTCAAATTTTAAACAGGAAGAAATTTTGCCAAATTTTACCATTGTATATAAATTATTGAATTGTAATTACAAGTCTTTTAAAAAACAAGATTTTACAACTTCATTCCTTTTCAATAATATATTCGACCTTAGGGCCGTGGATCAACCCGACTACGTGACCAACTTCCGGTAAATGTTCATGTAAGATAACTTTTTTATTTCACAAAATATCTTCCTGAAATTTTGAAAGTACAAAAGATGATAAAAATCGTCTGTCAACTTCTCTTGAGTGGAAATTTTTTTATAGTTAACTCTAATTTTCGATAAGTCTTCCAATTTTTTAAAAAATTTTACCAAAAAGAAGTTAACAAACGCTCTTTATCATCTTCTTTTGTACTTTCAAAATTTTCAGGAAGATATTTTGTAAAATAAAAAAGTTATCTTGCATGAACGAATTAATTGGTAATTTAGTACTCGAACTGTACGGCATAGAGGGGATCCGGCGCGCTGTGATTCGTCGAATAAAAAAAATACAGAGTGTAGAGGACCTAAAATTGAAAAGTTTTTCTCTCTTCCATGTTTCATTTCGATGTATAGTTTCCGAAATAAAAATATCTGAAGTTGCATTTTCCACTAATTAAAATTCATAATGTTTTTTAATACGAGGGTTGTTCAATAAGTCCTTAGAAAATCCAAGAGATGGCGCTAGTTATATGCATCACATGGTTTTTATTTTTATTGTCGATTAAAGTAAAAAACTTTCGTGTATTTAGAAAATTGGAAAAAAGTGAGTTTCGAGCGGTGATTAAACACTTATATTTCAAGGGCTTAACACCGAAAGAGATGAAAGCTGAGTTGGATGAAGTTCATGGCACATCTGCTTCTGTGTTTGCAACTTTTTACAATTGGGTAAATGAGTTTAAACGTGCACGGAAAAAAATTTAACTAGGCGACCGAGCGAATGAAGAATGATCCCAATTTCAAAGAATTAATGTGTTCAAATCATATAAAACTTTAGTCAAATTGTATAAACTGTTTAGGTGAAGAAGCACATTTCACACAGTTGCTGAATAACAGAAATTATTATTTTCTACAAATTGCATATGTTTCCAATATGGTAGAATTAAGTAAAAAGTATAAATGAAATAGAAATATATATTCCCATAGCAGCAACTTGTTTATCAGCTATTGTCAATTTCAATATCTCTATGCTAGCTATATTGTAAATCCCTGCAAGTTTATGTGGTGATGTATTTAAAATGACAACTAAAGCTTAAGTGCAATGTTTAAAGTTTAAATTACTGTAATTTTAAAGTATTAAAGGTAAGCAAACTGTTAAACGATGGCTGATTTTTATGTACGTAACATTCTCCAACAGTGGAAGTTGGATAAGTACATTCCCGTATTTGAAGGTTAGTTTTGCATATTTTTCCATTTTCATGTCTTTTTACTTACTGCAATCAAAATATGTATGTTTACAAACTGCTTGCAATTTCTTATTGTAACGAACACAAAAAGTTCTTCTAAATTTTGCTACTATTTGCGAATAAAAAAAAAAGGTTTTTTCGTTTTGAGAAAATGAAAATCCTTAATACTGATTATAAAGATTTCAAGCACGGAAAAATTATGTCATATTTTTATTTGCTTATACTCCATAAATATATATCGTGTCACATAACCTACAAATGACTCAAAATTATTTTGTTATTGTCATGTTCTTAAGGTTATAACTGCGGTAGCTATACTTTTCAATTAGCCTTCTTTTATAATTGTAAAATCTCAATTCTAGCTATAAACAGTGCCTTTCTCGACTATAGAAAATCGCTGGAATAGCTAAAGTGGTTACGGATATTCACTTTGGCTGAATCCAAGATATGCCTTCATTCGCTCGTTCGTTACCAGCTAAACGTTTAACTGTCGCAAAGAATAACTTTGCTGTCACAACTATACTTTTTTTCCGTGTGGTCGTACATTCACAAAAGATGAACATCGTTCGGGACGTTCAGTGGAAGTAACTACCCCCGAAATGATTGACAAAATCCACGATATGGTTTTGAGTGATCGAAGAATCAAAGTGCGCGAAATAGTTGAGGCCAAAGGCATATCGCAAGGTACATCAGTGATCCCAGAACGTGGGAGCTGGCGGCCCCAGCCATAGATGCCTCGAGCTCATTGTGTCTTCCTCATTCAACCAACCTATGGCATTCGAGCGAGGAAGAAGTCATGAGCTGGTGGGGACCCTAGCTCCCACGTTCTGGGATCACTGATTCAATTCAATCACTTCAATTTTGCACGAAAAATTCGGTGTGAAAAAAATCTCGGCAAGATGGTTACCGCGTTTGCTCTCAGAGGAGAATGAACGCAATGGTGTAGTCAACTCTGAGGCTATTTTGGCGCTTTTCCGTCGCAATCCTGACGAGTTTCTGCGTTGATACATAACTGCGGAAGAAACATGGATACACCAGTACACTCCAGAGACGAAGGAACAGTCAAAACAGTGGGTTTTTAAAGGCAAACGGGCTCCAAAGAAGGCGAAGACGATGAAATCGGCCGGCAAGGTGATCGCCACGGTTTTTTTGGCATGCACGCGAAATTATCTACACCGATTACTCGGAAAAAGGACAAACGATAATTGGAGCGTATTATGCGTCGTTATTGCACCGGTTAAGCAAAGAAATCAAGAAAAAACGTCCTCATTTGAAAAAGAAAAAGATTCTCTTGTATTAGGACAATTCATGGATGCACAACTGCGGAGTTTCGATGGCCAAAATTATAGAATTGAAATTCAAATTATTACAACATCCACAGCATTCAAACATATACCTATTTTAAGGACCTTCCAAAATCCTACTTTGTGGGCGGCTTAAAACAGTTAGAGAAACGCTTCATAAAGTGTATAGAGTTGAAAGGAGATTACGTTGAAAAATAAAAAAAAGTCTACACATCAAATGTTCACCGTGTGTCATCCCTGCTTGAACAAACCGTTAGAACCCGATAAAACCCTGTTAGAACATGGGTTTCTACCTGGGTGTAAGCGGAGTTGTACACGGTTTTTGCAAATGGGTTCTGCTCTGAATTTTATCCGGTCCTAAGAAGGGTTCTAAATGGTTCGAAAATTTGTGCGCCAATCAGGTGCTATATGGGTGTCAAGCAGGTTCTAAGAAAGACTTCAAAGGGTTTTATCTGGGTTTTATGCGGGACCTGAAATTGTTCCGCGTATATGGTCTTAAACGGTTGTTAAGCAGGTCGCACCCGGCCCTAAGAAGGGTTCTGTATGTCCATAACAGGGTTCTATACGGAGCCAAACATTGTTACGCTCGACCCTTTTAGACATGCAGAGCGCACTTGACCAAATTTGTCAATCTATGTCCCTGCTATGACCAGTTCAGACCCTGTTAAACGGCCATACTTTCGGTTCAAGAGATTCCTGATGGAACAACGGTAGACACGTTTAGACACCCAGAGCGCACGGCCAAATTTGTCAATCTATGTCCCCGCTAGGGACCGCTTAGACTCTGATAGCCGCCCACACCTATGATTTCTTAGATACCTGATATAACCACGATAGATCCGTTTAAACTAATTAATACTAATTAATACTAATCCCAGACAGTAGCCAGGTATATCCTGTTAGGTCCCGTTTTCCAATAAAAAAAATATAATTTGAGTACAAATCACCCATGTAGAACTCGCTTACATCCAGATAGTATTCCACAATTATGTTATAATTTCCCGGTAGAACCGAGGTAGGTCCGGATAAAGTTCCAGAGCTTATGATGGGGACCTACTCGGGTTCTAAATGGCGTTTTACCCGGTTCCAACCATGGTTCTAACGGTTTTTTTAAAGCAGGGATGGCAGTAAATCTTGCAGGATTGCGAAAGTTGGCAGTAACAGTTACTCCTCTATACTGAAAGCGTTTCTACCGACGCAGTTCTCGTTGAATATAATATCGGCAGGAGCGCCGATATTATAACAGCTATAACAGCTGAGCGCATTGTGCCAAGTTTTTCAGATACGCGTGCCGTGTGCCTTTGAAAAACCGACATTAAAAAGATATTTGAACAGAAAACTGCGCTGACGGAAACGTTTGCGGATCGACTGCAGTAATAGTTAATCCCAGGACGGTAATAGTTACTGCAACTCCCGTTCTGGTCTCGCACCGTAGCAGTTACTGCGCCCTCCAAAACCGCTCACGTTTAAACAGTTAACGCTACTGCTTTCTCCCGCTGCGCGAAACTGCTTTCAACTCATTTTCAATATATTTTCTGTTGTGTACACGTGTAATTTTTCATCAAAATACAACTGAAATAATCGAGAGCGAAGCATTACAAAAACATTATGAATTTAAATTAGTGAAAAATGCAACTTCAGATATCTTTATTCTGGAAACTCTATTTTTTCGACGAATCACAGCGCACCGGATCCCCTCCATGCCGTACTTTTTGAGCGTTCCGTAGGTTATGCTTACCAGAGGTTGAGTTGGCGATGTTTATCAATTTTTAAAAATATATTTACGAAAAATAATTAAACCCTATTGGAAATTCTAACGTAAGAAACGACGTAGAAAACTAGATAAGAAACGACGTGAGAAACCATACAGGAAACTACGCTGGAACCGAAGTCGGAAATTGCATACCTACTTCGGAAATTAAGATAGGAAACGACGTAATTCCTTGCGTAGTTTCCTACGTGTTTTCTGACGTAGTTTCTGACGTAGTTTCATGCGTCGTTTTTTACGTCGTTAATGCGTATACAATTTAAATTATAAGGCCATGGAACAATCGGAATACATGACTAAATTATACATTTATTCGTTCATCCTGGTAAAAATTTTGAAAAAAATTCGAAAACTTATCGACAATCACAGTTAACTATACAATTTTTTGCAAAATTTTTTACTCAAATGAAGTTGATAGACGTTCTTTATTGTGTTCTGTAGTATTTTCCAAATTTTCAGGAAGATATTTTGTAAAATAAAAAAGTTATCTTACACGAACTTTTACAGGAATTTGGTCACGTGATATGGTTAATCCATGGCCTTAATAACAAGAACTATTTTCCATAAATATTAGATTTATAAATTCAAAAAATAAGATTTTGGAAACGAGGTAGGAAACTACAAAAGGAATTACGTCGTATCCTATCTCAATTTCCTGCGTAGTTCCCTATACAGTTTCCGACCTCGATTCCTGCGTAGTTTCCTACATAGTTTCTTACTTCGTTTATTATGTAGTTCCCTATGTCGTTTCATACGTCAGAATTTTCAATAGGGAACAGACATGCTTTATTGTCTTTTGTTACTTTTCCCAAATTTTCAGAAAGATGTTTTGCAAATTAATAAAATTATTTTCCATTAACGAATGAATGTATAATTTAGTCACGTGGTCCAATTGATCTATAACCTTGAAATATAAATAATACATAGAATTCTTCTATAACTCAGAAGTAAGATCTTGTTTTTTAAAGACAAGCAAGCAGTATTATTATAAATAATAATATTAGTTGTGTAAATAAAATATTACTAATTATAATTTAAGGGAAACAGCTACCCAGCGTATTGGATGCTGTAAAATAATACGCAAATTCTTCTCTACAATAATAATTAAGACTTGTATGTCCCAGTCCTCTGTAAATACTCATTTACTCAAATAAACGTTATATAATAATCGAAATGAATGAGCATTGTCACAAATGCCAAAGAATCACTGAATCAAGTACCAGGTAAACAATTAACTGGCATTCAACCTAATTGCTAAAAATTTTAATTTAACTACATACCTAACTGAAAGAAATTTTAATTTAACAAAAGAATAATGTCATATATTTTTAAACCAAATTCGTTAACCGTGAAGGAATAGTAAGGAAACACAACGCTACATTTGTATCTGATAAGAATCGCTGCAATTTAAGGCCATAGAACACCCAAAGATTCCTACCTTACCAACATTTCAGTTCCTCAACCCCATTCCCATGCAAAATGAAACATCACATTGAAAATTTGTTTAATTGTGCAAAATGCACTGAGAAAGGTCTGTCAACTGAATATTTTTAATATTAAAAAAAACTGTTGAAAAAAGGGCTTTTTTGTAATTATAAAAATGTATGACCAGACAGACCTATCTTAGTGCATTTTATTCAATTTCATAAATTTGAAACTCGATATATCATTTTGTATGGGAATGGTGTTACAGGAACTGAACTGTCGGTAAGGTAGGGATCTTTGGGTGTTCGATGGCCTCAACACGATGAACCAATCGAACCACATGACTAGATTCCTACATTACCGGTATTTCAGTTTCTGTAACTTTAATTCCATGCAAAATGAGATACCGGGTTAAAATTAAATAATATGCACGTCTGTTTGATTATTAATGTTTATAATTATTAAAAAAAAATTTATTCGAAAAAAAGTAATTTTATAGTTCTAATCATTTATGACTAGACAGACCTATCTCAGTGCAATTTATTCAAGTTCATCAATTTTAACTCGGTATCAAAATTAGCATGAAAATCGAGTCACACAAACGAAAATGCCGGTATGATAGGAATTTTGCACCCAAGTATTCCTACCTGACCGTAATTTTAGTTTTTGTAACCACGCTACCATGCAAAATAGAATACCAAATGATATGTTTGTAAAATTAAATAAAATGCACTAAGATAGGTCAGTCTGATTATAAATGTTTATAATTATGAAAAAATGTAATTTCATAATTATTTTGTATATGGGAATAGGGATACAGGAACTCGAACGCCGGTAAGGTAGGAATTTTTGGGTGATCCTACGAAATTTACAATGTTTAGTTACTATTAGAGATAAAACTGTAAAATTATATTATTCCCACTATAAAAATAACTTTATGTATTTTCTTAATTTATGAGAAGGCCTTAATAACTGGACCTCTCTTTGAATATAAATAATTTATTAGTGTTTATTGATAACATTTTAAATAATAAATTCTTCAAGTTTTCTACATATTTTCTTATATTCTTTAATATCTGTTATATTCTCGGTAATATTACGTGAACTGAAGTTCTCGAGAATATCAGAACTCTAGATTCGTAACAAAAGGGTAACATTGATATTTCTGGTTATGTAACAATTGTTATTTCTCAGTGATGTAAGTGTTCTATAACGGGAAAGTAACAATGTTATGTAACACTATTACCGTGCGAAAATGTAACAGTTACATAAAAAGAAAATTAAAATAATTCTGTAGCAGTGTGAATGTAGCATGTTATAGAAGAAAAATGTAACAGTTACTCTGTAACTTTGTCACAGATTCATTGAATATCACAGATCTATTACATCACGTTTACAACTCTCGAAAAAGCTGTTACCGAACTGTTACATACTTATTACAGAGCGTTAAAATAATGTTCTTTAATTTGTACATAACGCTCATATAGCGGTGTTATGTACATAACACTGTTATACCATAGTTACAAATATATTATAGAAATTCTGTAACAGAATAATAGAGCTGTTATAAGACTGATTCCGAACCAATCCGAAAAGATTTTTGCCACTAGTTTGATAAAAATCATTCCGATTCATTCCGGTTCAACCAGAATGAATTCGAAACTATTTTTTAAATCTAAATCAATCCGAACTCAGATTGATACAAACCGAATTATTCATCTGATCAATCCAAATGCTTCCGAAATCGGAATTTTAGAATTCGAAAATTGGTTCGGATTCATCAAATTGATTGCTTGGATTTTCTTTACTATTCCTTCGCGTCGTTGACATCTTTTGTGCCAATTCATGAGGAATTTTATGATATTGTTTACTTTTGATAAAGTATTTTTCTGGAGTTTAATAGAAAGAGAATCTATAAAAAAAAGGAAAATTCAAAATTATAGTATTTGATTGTAATGAAATACTTTAAAGATAAAATATTATCCTTATTTAAATTTCCAGCAAAATTTCAATCATGCTAAAAGATTAGTATTCATGAAATTGTAAATAATTATTTTAAATTTATATTATATTTAAAAATATTTAAAGTTTGATCTATACATTAGTTGTTTTTAAAAAATTAATAATTGGGTATATTGCCTTATGTTGATAAAATATTACATGAATCAAAAATATCTGTAACTTAGTAACCTGTATATATTATATTGAAAAAAGATTTATCACATGTGCTTTATGCCCCAGATTCGCATCTATGAGTCTGTATCTATTATCTTTATAAAAAAAAGGATGGAATTAATTTCCCAAACCTTAAATATATGTATAATGGTCAGTTTTATTATAATTTATAATTAGAATCAGGAGACAGATTCTAGATTTATTATTTTATATTTTCCTTCTTGAAATAAACATCTTTCTGAGAAAAATTATTGAAATTGCACAAAAAATATAAGTAGCAAAACAAAGTTTAAAGAAAATCAGATTTTATATCATTCTAAACGCCTTTTTCTTAAATCTGTCTCCTATTTTATATTCAATTTGGAAAATACATATATTGATATCTAATATTGATCTATAATAATTGGAAACTTGAGGAAAAATAAAGATATAAATTATTAACTAACAGTAAGTTATTCTTAAATCAGTTTAATCGAGATTTTAACGAATCATGATTTTCTAATGAAATATTATTTTATGTAAATCATTATGCAATTTATAAAATTATATGCTTTAGTTTAAAAAATGAAATAGACTCTGACCAAGAATTAATCAAAATATCAAGTTAACACTGTATGGAATAAAAAGTTAGTTATTGTTGAAAGATTTTTTTTCCAAAGAATAGATACAGATTCTCATACGTCTGTAAATAATTTTTCTAATTGTATTTGAAACACAAGGAAATTAAGTTTATGCTTAAAATAAACTTATCAGAGTTCAAAAGCAAAGATATTATTTAAATCAGTTAAAAACTGTTGTACCTATATCGTTAGAATCTCTCAATATTCCGTGGAAAATCGATGATAATAATATTTAATGTATTATTACATAAATACATTAATACGGGAAACGAAACGCTCTTATGGCTGTATGATAAAAATCTACCTTATTATAGTTATGGAATTTCTTATCATACCACTTGTCTGTATTCTTAGATTTTAAGGCACTTTATTCGATAATCACTGTTAAACAATTGACTCAGAGTTTTATGATTTTCACCTATGTACTTTCCTTTTTTCGATGGAAAATATTTTTTTAAGAATAAATAAATATTTGTAATGTTAGATAATTGGCTTTAGGGTCCATAAATGAAAAAAACAGTAGTTTCAATCAAACGTTTCGACTCTGATTGGAGTCCTCATCAGTGATCTTTATTTCTAGAATATGAAAAAACAACTAGTGAATATTGTGCATTTGAGTACAACTTTGGTATTGTCTGCAGTATAAAAATTTAAATTCATAACAGATGAGATGATGAATTTGGATCCTATATTATAATATCACTTAAAGAATTCGATTTTTAATGCAAACAATTTTTTCCATGTTTTCATCGAAGTTTTTGAAGCCTTTCATCGAAATTTTTATCGAAGTTTTTATAGGCGTTTCTGATCGAGTTTTTTTTGCCCTTTTGAGTTATTTATTCACATTTTATGTACTCACATCCACATTCTAAGTTACATTTATACATTAACGTGTCTAGTTTTTTTATCTCAGTTGTTTAAAAATGTATAATTTTATGTCAACTTTCTCATGTTTTTACTTTTCACACAATCCCAAAGAAATTTCATGCTTATTTTATCGAAGTTTTTTAGAGGTTTCATTGAAATTTTATCGAAGTCTTTATGGAAGTGTTGTTTGCGTATTTTTAAGGTTTTTTAAGGTTTTTTTCATATTCATCAAAGTTTTACCGAAGTTTTTCGTAATTTTTTGAGCAAAAAATGTTTACGTTTGATTTTATGTAGGTTTTCTCATATTTTTATACTGCAGACAATACCAAAGTTGTACTCAAATGCACAATATTCACTAGTTGTTTTTTCATATTCTAGAAATAAAGATCACTGATGAGGACTCCAATCAGAGTCGAAACGTTTGATTGAAACTACTGTTTTTTTCATTTATGGACCCTAAAGCCAATTATCTAACATTACAAATATTGTTATTGAGGGTCGATATAATTCCTGTTCTAAATAAATAAATATTTCTGTGATATAATTTCAAACTAAAATTTTCAGGAAATCATTCTATGTACGTCAAGATTATTTGTTTCGACAAAAAAAGATTGATAATGTATTTTATGCATCAAAAAACAAACATATACTAAGGTTTCAAATTTGATCTCAAAAGTGTAAACTAAATAAATTGTAGACGGTGAATAAACTTCTTTTAATAAGATTTTTTTATTCTCTTCATTCAATCGCTTTTTTCTTTTTAAGGATTTGAGGAAAATTTGGACAGATAATCGGAAAAGAATTAGTCAAAGTTCCGAGGAATGTAGTAAGAAGAACGGTAAGTAAATATATATTTTTCAATAAATATACATTCATAATTTAAAAAATTAATATTGTTATATGATTTTAAAAGAATAAGTTAATTAGATATTCTAAATTGCTAAAAATATTATTTATTTTACATAACTGTCGAAAACTGGCAAAGTACAATAAAAATAATCACTATCTATAAATGTTGCAAAATTTTGAGGACTGCTTGAAAAATTTTGAAAAATCTTTACGGAACTTTTAAAAGAAATGGAAATGCATACATATAATTAGAAATATGAATTTATTTCGTGAATGAAATTTGGTACGAGACCTGTATTGCAACTACCATTATATAAGAATTAACGTATGAACGCACTTCACACTATCAAGGGATATTAATATACAAATAAATTTACTTTGGTGTTGCTTTTTTGCTCGGCTTCAAATAGAAATATGCGGCAAGCAGAGCAACAGCAGCATAAGTTGCCTTTGAGACCTAGAAAACAATTTTAATGTAAATGGTTTCTTCCCTTCAAAACATTTTTTGGTTAGGTTGTGTTACTCACATTTGCTCTGCCGTAGTTAGTCTGACTGTTAAAGTATTTTGCCAGTCCCTTAAGTTGCTCTCCTCCGGATTCTTCACCGTGACCCATGGTTGACTGTAAAAGCAAAGCTAACTTAAACGTCAATGAATTTTGCTTAAAATGAGATCAAAGACCAGATCTCGCGTCTCGTGTCTCGCTTTTCTGCAAAACGATCAGCAACGATTTTAGAATGATCAACGTTTCTTTCGTCTGCTAGAATTTTGACAGTGCTTCCACCTTTTCGAATATCCAATTTCCGACGTTTGACATTGTGACATTGTTTTATTACAATCAAAAAATAAACAAATAAAAAATTTAATTCAAAATTCGCCTGATTAAAACTGTTTAAATTTTTATGAATATATATAGTTGGAAATCCGAATTAAAAAGCATTTTTCTTTCTACGAAAAAGTTAGTGAACTTGAGATTGGCCATTTAGCGGGAAATTTAAATTTGAAAATATCGCACCTTTCAGTTTTGTTTTGCGAATCATGCATAAAAGTTTATAATTTTAATGATCTAAGTAATTAATAAATTGTATCTCACTCTTTCAAATTTAATTCTTAATAATTTAATTAATGCTTATATTATAAAATGATCAGTTAACCAGAACCCAAAATGTAAAAAGATTTAATTTGTACTTACATACTTTAAATTCGTGTGTTTATTTATTTGATTCGACTAATGTAATTCATAAAAACTTGATTAACTTCAAAAAACATATTTACATTTCGAACTCTCGTCAACAATTACAACCTCACACTTTAAAATTTTTTATACAAAAACCATAAAACAATACTCGCATACGTAGCTTTTCCGACCTGCAAAAAAATTAATATTTTCAAAAGTGAGTAGTTCTAGTTCCTATTGTAGTAGAATTTTTCGAAATAGAAAATTAAATAATTACATTTGTTCTTCCATAAATGTGGTCTGAATTTACGAATTTCCCTAAATTAAACTGCAGTTTATTTCTTAGAAGTACCATTGGTTTTTTAATAATTGATTCCGCTACGTTTCGTTTGCTGACATATTGTTTTTGAACAAATATTTTAGAAAGTGGAAGTGGAAATTTGAAAGATTCTAGAACTTTTGGCATTTTTGACATGGTTTTAGTTGAAATTATCTGAAATTTCGATGTGGTTTCCTACAAGTCAAAATTAAAATAGAATAACTCATATTTTTAAGTTATTATATCAAATAATTTGATTGATATTTTGGTAAAATTTTACTACTTTTTTGCGATTTAATTTCACAAACCTTAGCAGCTACAAAAAGAGAATTAATATAACTTTTCATAGTTTTACTCTGAGTTTCAATAATTTTTTCCAATTCTTTGATAAAAGGAGCAGTTTCTCCCTTAGAGAGAGAATTATAAACGTCCTCTGTTAGTTTCTTCACTTTTTTCGTTTTCGCCTCAAAGAACTTTGAAATATTATACAACTCTTCTCTATTCACAACTTCATTTTTCAAACGTGTCTTCAATTCCACAATTCTATTGAGTTTTTCATCTGAGATTTTTTGCAACGACATAGCATATTGTAAGAGAATTTTTCTCGTTTTCTCAATTTCTTCCTTACTCATAGATTTGTATTTCTGCAAATCGTTTTCCGCAAAATCTGTTACTTTTTTCACGACTTCAGCATAAAAATCTTTAATCATTTTTTCAACAGTTGAAACTATGTTAGATAAATCTGGAGGGATAGTTCGTTTCTTCAAATCAACATTGAAAATCTCTGAATTAATAAGGGATGAATAAATGTTATGAGCAATAAACGTTTCACTCTTGAGATTTTAATCTTAAAAATGTGTAATAGGAATTATACTTTTAAAATAACTTTTAACATTCGCTATCACTGAACTGATGCTCATAGAAAAATTATTCCCAGATGATTGTGAATTTTTATTTATCTTTGGATCATCAGAACATTCTTTTTTTTGCGAACTCGATGTTTTGTTGGAGGGACTCTTTTTATCAGGTTCGCTCATTTCTCTTTTTACAATCTAATAATTCCAGAAAAAAGTACAAAATCACGAGAAATTTTAGTAAATCACTCGAAACTATGTAATGTGTCAAACTGGAGCAGTCATTTTTGTGTCTCTGTGCGCTTTTCATTTGTTATAAGAATTTTTAATTTTTAAATTATTAAAAAGGATTATGACTTATTCTAGAAATAATTTCCTGTTTTCAGCATGGTAGAAAATGTTTAATACGATAACATTTCTAGATATCAACATAACTTCACAAACAATAAATTCTTTTAAATGTTTTACACATTTTCACGCTGAACAAAGTATTAAACTTACAATTTATATGACTTCGCATGACAGAAAAAACTAAACTATCAAGTTACAATAATGAATATTTAACATTTAAATATATACACTTATTAGGAAGAAGACGAAGGAAAAACAATGCATATTTAAGTTAGAATGACAAACAAAATAAAATACAAAAATAATCTCATGATCGTACGAAAATAAAAATCTGGTTTAGGGCATAAATAAATTATGCAATCGTATTTTCATAAAATTCAATTTCCTTAGAGAAAGCTTCCTTTGCTAAATGTGAACGATGTGACAAGATAAAGTTACTTTTTACACTTTGTTTTCATGAATGTCGCGTAGTTAGAAAGCATCCTCTGAAATAAAGTAGAACTTTGTTAGCAAAAATGTAATAATACAAGATTGATTTGATATTGTAAAGAACTATTTAACTTACCACCACATCCCTGATAAGCGAATTTTCTGAGGATTCGCTTTTGTTTCTCAAAACTGCATTAAATTCTTGTACTGTAATAATCTTTAGCTTAACAAGAATTCGCAAAGTGGACTTTAAAGGCGTTAGGTGAACTGGTCGAAGAATGTTATTCTTTGAATCTCGCGGTACATTAAGTGTTGTCCTGAAAAACGCAAGAAAAAGTTGTAAGAACGGGTTAAACATATTTTATTATTTAATTTATAAACTAAAACTGATATTAATCTAAAAAATATTTTTGAAAAATATGTTTAGTGGTTAAGTATAGGAAAAAGATCCTTACAAATCAAGCTCGGCCATCAGTGCTGGATGTGATGTTCTATTTATTATTTTAAATGGGACCACTTGATTTATTAGATTAAGGACACTTAATAGAACACTAGTACCATGAAGATCTGTGAAAGCATCTACAAACTCGTCGGTACTCAACCATCCTTCGTCGGCCAAATTAATAATGAGCAAGCTTTTGTTCTTACTGTTTAATTCTGTAAACACATTATTTTTAATTGAAAATAATAATAATACTAGTAATATATATATAATAGTAATAATAGTAATTCTTATCAACAGTTTTTAAATTATATTTTTTTTTTAAATTTAATTTACAAGGGAGAATTAAGCAGATTATCAAAAAAAGTTAGTCAAAGTTACTATTCCTTAGATTTTTTCATTTATCAGTAAAAGAGTGGAAAATTTTATCTCGAATTGTAGATTTTTTATGGTCGGAATTGATAAAAAAATTGAGTTGCTTTTAGCTGTTTTTTGATGATATAATTCCAATAAAAAAAAACCCTATAATTTTTGTCTGATTCAAATTTTTTATGATTCATTCAATTCAGAATAAAATTGTCCACGCTTTTACTTTAAAACTTGATAAAAGAAAATTATAAATTAAAAAAATAAAGAAATAATTGGTTCAACTATTTTCCCAATTATCTGTCCAATTCTTCCTTAATTAAATATAAAAGTATAATAAAAATAATAAATTTATGGGAAAATGAGTGGTTATAAAATTCAAATAATAAAATACTCACGATATGTGTAGCAAACTGAATAATCATCTTCACAAGGTGGAAGTTCTATTGTCGTTTCAGTGCTACTCGATTCCGGTACTCTTTGAATAGTCTTAGATAGTTCTGAATTTGTAGAAACATCATTCAAGCCATGAGCCATTCGCGAATTTGCCAAAGTAATATCCTCCTTAAAAGGATTAGTATTCGGCAAATAACCGTTCGTTAGATTTACCGGATGAAATTCCACTTTGCTATTCACCTCGTTGATATCAATACTCTTTCTATGATTCTTTTCACTTTTTTCTTCAGAGTGAGAGTCGAACATATTCGGAATTTGAATATTTTCGGTAACAGAAGTATAAATTGTAGCTGGAGGGCTTCGTCCAAAGAATGTTTTGTGTTTATCAAGATAATCATCTTCTAGCTTAGAACTAAACTTTGTATCATTTTCACTCTCAAAATTGATCTGATTCACCGGAGATAATATTTTCGAATTCATCCAGTTTGAAGCAAGACTGAAATCCATTGGAGTGCAGAAACCAATCTGGTTGCCCAGATCAACTGGCGTGGTGTTTAGAATTGAATCTTTCACAGCAGCACCAGCAGCATCCTTAGAATCTAAATTTTCTTCATTAATTTGCATTTCCTTTGGTCTCTCAGATGAAGAGTTTGGTTTTGAAACGTTGAAACTGATGACAGTTTTACGCGCAGGAGATAATACTTCAGCCTTAATAGGTTCAGCTGGAGGAATCGGCTTCCAACAAGATTTATTATGATTATCTTTATCCTCCACTACCGTCTTTGTTTTAATGTTGTTTTTGTTGTACATAACTGGGCCAGCCTCGTAGACGATTCTCGTACCCTGACTGTTCACTTTTTCCGAATTAGAACTAGTAACCGGAGCAATGTTATGAGCAGGAGAATTACGAGGTGTTCTGAGAGGTGTTCTGAGAGGTGTTTTTTTATCAAAGGTAGAATTCGTAGACTTTAGCCCTGCTTCTTCCTTGCCAAAAACGAAGACATCTGCATTTGCTTCAACATTTATGTCTGAGGGCTTAGTGTAATTAGTCTTAATATTGTCTATAGGATTTGGATCTCTAGAAGGAAGAGAATGCAATCCATTATAGACTCTCTTCAAACTGATACGCTCTTTAGTTTTGTTTGGTAAACATGTCTTGAAAGGATTTGTATCTTTGAAAGTCTCAGCTTCTTCGAGTGTAGGAATACCTTTAAAAAATTCTTCAATATTAGATGAAACATCTATTGGACCTTCAGCTTTAGGTGGAGACAGTATATAGTTTTCCGGAAGATTTTTTTCTTCTTCCCAAAAGTTAGACTGTCGTTTTTCTTCTGTTTCCGTTTTACTTTCAATTTTTTGATGTTCATCGGTCTTCTCAATTGTGGATGCAATAGAATTTGCACTTTCATTATTACCAACAGGAATATTTACAGGTTGTGGAGATGGAATAGAATTGCTGTTGCTATTCAAATTTAGAGGAGAATTAAGAAGAGGATTCAATAGAATATTTGGATCGTTAAGAAGTTGCATTTCCTGTATTTGCTTAGCCAAAGCGATTGTTTCTTCCTCTATAGAAAGTCCTGGATTTGATAAAAGCATCAGTTGAAGCTTCAGTTTTAAATTTTCCAAATGTAGAGTTGATAAAGCGTTTGTAGAGTTTTGGAAGTTTGCGAGGAACCCGTTTTGGTTAAACATATTTGGAATATTTCCACCCAGATTCGTGAACATGTTTTGAGGTGAATTGTTGATAAAAGTTGACATATTAGGATTTGTGGCATGATTGATTGGCTCTTCTTCTATCGGGTGGAGAGCCGGGAAGCCAGGAGGAGGACCCTGTTTTCTAGTAAAATTTGAAGAGATAAGTGGGCTCTTTAAGGGTGTATTATTTCCAAGTTCCTCATCGTTCAGCTGATCCCATCTCGGCAGTAGACTCTCTTCGTAGTTGCAAATATTTTTCAAGTCGATATCCTAAAGATTATAAAATCAAAGATAAAGATCATATAATGAGAAAAAAAATATTCAATGAAGTTTCTGGCTGACGCCAATTCATCAATGAAAAGTGAATTTGGGAAAAATCATCATTATGTGACCTTTAGTGAAATGGAGAAATAAATAAAAGCATTGATATTTAGAAAAAAAGCATCTTTATTATGGAAACGATATTCACAAAAATCATCCATCGAAAGTTCAATTTACATTCATATCAATTGTAGTTTTTTCACTCATTCCTTCAAGATAACATAACGGTACAATTTTTCCCAATCCTATAATACTAATTCTAAAATTCCAACTTTCTCTAAATACAGCTACAGCTCGATTTATTGCAATTTGAAAAGAAAGTTTTAAAATAAAAACAACGATTTAGTGCCGCAGTCAGAGTCTTCAAAATAGATAATTTTATAAGTTTTAATTTACAATAATTTTATTATGCAATCGTTCGATGTGGGTGTTTGAGCGGTAACTGTATATTTACATTCCACAAGTACATATTTTTAAACTATCAAAAACAGAAAATAACTTAAACTGTTGATCTTTTTTATCCTAAACATGTTCTTTTTTCTAAGTATTCAATCATTAAAACAACTTAAACCGAAAAATTGTATAAAATTAATATTTATACAGGATTTTTAAACAGTAAAATAAAAATATTGATTTTCAGTTATAATATTACTGAATTCTACTATTGCAGTAGAATTTTATTACGAATATACTTTCCATACTGGCAAAAAATTTTCAAAATTCTAAACGAAATCAAGAGAGCGCTATTGTGTGATTTTACTAAATTAATATATTTATGAAGGTTCGACCCTGGCTAGAAGGCCCTTGGGTAATTTAATTAATTTTTCAACATTTCTGATCAGCAGTTAGAAAATGAGAGATTAATTAAAAAATCCGATCAGCTTTAAAAAGTAAACTTGGAAAAAACTGCATTTAGCTTTGACCTATAGTAATTTCCATTAAAAAAGACATTTTTTATATTTTTAATTTTTTTCCCCGATGAAATTAACATTTTTCTCTTAAAATATGTATTAAATAACAGCTCAAATATTCTATTAAAGTGATAATCAACCCTTTCAGACACAATGTGTATAGTGCATAGTTTTTAACGACTGAGAAATTTTTTATGAGCAGTTAAAAAAATTATTTATAAGCTGTTGGAACATTTGAGTGGATACAATATCCATTAAGAAATGTTGTTATAAAGGTTGATTTTTAACAAAGACTGTGAAAAAAATTTCAAAAAAAATATGATAATTTTCGAATAACCAGAAGTAATTCGGGCCTGAAAGGATTAATTTTGTTTTCCAAGGGCTTCCCAGCCACGGTCGGACTTTCTTAAGGTAATTGCCTTGCTGGCAAACAGATCTCAGGAAAATATTAAATTATACTTTCAGAATTTTCAATATCATTATTGATGATATCGTTTGAAAGAGAAAAGATTATTTTTTTATATAATTAATGGTAACATCCAGAAATTATTTATTTAAAAACTTTTATTCTTTACAAGACTTTTATTTATATGAATAAACACAAATTTTTTATATCAATGTGATTTTATTACATGAGAGTTTATTTTCTCGGAAAGAAGATTCTCCATAACATGAAAACATCCAATTATTCAAAATAAATTTTTTGTTGCCTTGAATAAAAAAATATATATTTATTTAAATAAAAAATTTGAACAAATGAAATTATTTTGCATTAATTTAATGGTACTAACAAATTAGACGTAGCTAAGTTGTGGTGAATCTTCTTCCCCATAAAATAAGCTTTTATGTATTAATATTGCATGTATTTTGAAAAATTGGTGTTTATTTATATAAATAAGAGTCTAGTCAAAAAGAAAAGTTTTTAAATAAGTAATTTCCGTATATTAACATTTTTTATTGAAAAAGTAATCCTTTCTCTTTCAAACGATATTAGTAATAATAATATTGGAATTTCTAAAAATAGAATTAAATCTTTTTTCCCAGGGACCTATTTTTTTGCGAAGAAATTACTTTAAGGCCATGGATCAATCGGACCACGTGACTTAATTATACATTTATTCGTTCATGTAAGTTGTATCTTTCTTAATTTACAAAGTATCTTTTTGAAAATGTGGAAAACGTAACAAAAGACAATAAAGCACGTCTGTTAACTTCTTTTTAGTAAAATTTTTTAAAAAATCGAAAACTTATCGACAATTACAGTTAACTGTAAAATTTTTTGCACAATTTTCACTTAAACGAAGTTGACAGACGTTCTTTATCGTTTTCTGTTGTATTTTCCAAATTCCCAAGAAGACATTAATTTTGTAAAATAAAAAAATGATTTTAAATGAACTTTTACAGGGATTTGGTCACGTGATCTGTTTGATTCATAGCCTTATATGCGTATGGAAGGAATAAAAACTGTTCAACAATTTAACAATTTTAAACATGAATTAGAAGAGTAAATTATAGAAGTAGTAGCTGTAAAATTTCTTATATGTTTACATAATCTAAACTAACCCTTAATAAGTACGTTTATTATTTGGGGTCAGTCACTTAATGTTTCGATAGTTAAATAAGAATTTGGTATAATAGGCATTCAGCGATTAAACACAGAATACAAACCATATTTATTTACAATCATTTCAATCTTTAACTTTACTTAGAAATATTCCAGCTCCAACATTCAAATAATTATTCTAATAGCTCCTTATATTGTAATATAAAACATGTTTAATATAATTGTATTAAAAAAATACAAGACTAAATAAATAAAAAAAAGTGTTAGAAAGATTAATTTGGTGCTGAGTCCTAGCTTCGACAAATTCAGCTGCACGTTGCAATGGAAGTAGGAAAATAAAAAATAAATAATAACATTATCACAAAGAAGATTCTATTTTTGCAAATCAGATTTAAATGGATGTTATGTCAAACATTTTTTACATCCACATATTTTGGGCAAGAATGTGAAGTTACGAATAACTCGAAGTTTTCTGCGTATATTAAGTAAGTAATAAATTACATAAAGTAGAAAATCTCTGTAATGGCTGAATGTTCGATGTTAGAGTTTGAATTATAGGGGAAAGATAGCATTTATATCCATTACTATAAGGTAAAGGCACCATTTGTTGAGGTGGAACCTATTGTCGATTTCAAGGATAAAATTTTTCGTATTTTCACTATAGGATTTTTCTATAATTTTTTCGCGATTGTAGGAAAATCAATAAAAATGTCATTATAGGACAATAGTTATAGGTAGAATAATATTATCTTACGTTAGATAATAGAGTTAACAAAAATAATTAATTAAATCTAATAAGTTGATGAATGAAAATCGTATAAATCTAAGATATATACATGTCATTTCTGTTTAAATTATATTCAAAGTGCGACGGATATACAATTTATATATATCATCCAGTTTTCGTTAATTGAAAACATGAGAATGACATCTGGACAAAAAACACTTAAAGTTGGCTTGTAAATGTTGTTTTTCTTTATCGTCTCAGGTGCTGAATTCAAATTGATAGTTTTCATCCAAATGTCATTCTCATACTTTCAATTGCTAAAATTGGTTGATAAATTTAAATTGCATATTCGTAGAACAGGAATAACTGGTATATATCTTAGATTCATACGACTTTTATGTATCACGTAAGCAGTTTTCGTTAATTATTATTTTCTACTCTGTTATCTAGCTTAATGGAATGTTCTTCTACCTTTATTACCTTTGCAACTTTAATTAGGATATTTTAACATCTTCTACTCATTTTATTGTATTTACGAGTAACTTTGAATTACTAGATTCAATTTGAAAAACTCTTACTTCAAAAATAGGAGCCTTTCTTTCCAACGTCTAATGAGATCTTTACATTTTAGGTTTAAAGAAGTTAGACATTTAAACAAATGAATCAAGTTCTTCATCGATTCTTTGCCAGATTCACATATTCAACATCTGTTTAATCTCCATTATTTCCGAAAAAATGCTTACTGCAGCACCAATAGTCTAAAATTAGGTCCATATATTAAAAGTATGTCTTCTTCTATTTTCTATCAGACATCAGTTATATGAAATATAGATATATTTCTTCAGAATAAAAAAAAATTGATTCAAGTTTTAAAAATTTCACACTCGAGCAACTTAACGTTGCTGCGACATTTGAAGAACCAGTTTCTTCAAAGATTTAGATTTGCCAGGTGGTTCCCAGTTTATAGTGGATGATATATTTTCATTCAGATTCAGTGCAAAATCATCAGAATCACTAGTCGGAGAATGACCCCGTGAATTTATTTCTGATGAATAAGTTTCATCAGCGCATGATATTTTAGTTCGTCCCCCTGATTTCATTTCTGGAACGTACTTAAAATTGACAAATTCATTTTGGCTTCTGCTATTTGTAGAATTGATAGAGGCTGAAGTTCCTGACAAATGCACTTTATTGCTTTGTTTTGGAATCTCCATCTCAGAACATTTCAAATCTGCGGGCACAAGTCCATTGCCCGAGGCTATATCCTTAGTCGATTCTTTGGTATTTCCCTGTTTATTAGTTTTCAAGGCGGAAACATCCTCATGATCTTCATTAGGAATTTCTTCTATTCGCATTTTCTGATCATCAATTATTTTCTTATAATTCTTCTTATAATTTTTCGACAATCTTGAAATCGGATCAGCGCGATAAGATTCGTCCGACATGCAACTGAGGACATCCCACTTCTCATCATCATCAGATGTTACGTCAAGATCGTTAAAAACTTGTATACTTGCAGAATTATATAGTGATAATTGTTTTGAAACTGTACTTTGTGAAGATTTCACATTTTTATTCGAAACGGAAGACTCATTTGATTTCTTTGATGAATCAAGATTAGATTCAGAAGGTGCTTTACTCTCTTTAAGACTAGATACCGGAATTTTATCATTCTTGGTCTCTCGAGATGTGGAAGGCAATGATGAGATCTTCTTTGCTTCTTTTGAGTTAGGATTTAACAAAATTTCTTCAACTTCGTACTTCATACTATTTTGATTAACTTCTACGATTTTAGATTTCGTTGACTGTGATGATTCAGTTTTTTCTTTCTGAATCTTGTTCAATTGCGAAGACAATTTTTCAGTTGAAATTTTATCCTCTTTCATAGACTTGATAGAACCATTCTTAGTCAATAAAGTCGTTTTACACTCGATTAAATTTTCTTGATCATCTTCAAACTCGTTCGAGCTAGACAAATCATCAGAATCCAAGGATTCTATGCTGTTAGCAGGACTTATTTTTTTCATTTTTTCTAATAAAATCTGTCTGGTTGTTTTTAATGGTAAATTACAATCTACTGCCTTTGGGGTGGAATTATATTCTGCCTTGTTCGCCACAAAACCGTCATTCAGATTTATTAATGTTGAAGTAATTTCTTCGGATTTTGATAAATTATGTTTTTCATCTTCATTTTGAGAATCTAGTTCTTTCATCTGTTCTGGTGTTTTTGGTTTTTGTTCAGTTTTTTCATCTGCAAAACCGTTGGCCAAAGTGAGAGAAGAAGATTTCAATTTTTTACCTTCAGGTTTATTGTTTATTCTAGACTCAACCTCCGTTGAATGAGTCTGCATTCCACTTCCAGTTAACTTAGAAGAATCTTTTTGATCTTTCTTAAAATCATGCATCAATGATATAACTTCGTCTTTCTTTGAATCTGTATTTTTCTCGTTCTCTGTTGTAGATGTATAAGAAAGAGTAGATTCAGAGTTAAGGTTACACTTAAACTTCTGCATTTCTAACAACCTGCGAATCATTGGAGGAATATGCTTCTCCTTTTTTTCAATTTTCTCTACCTCTTTGGGAACTGGTTCTGGACTAGCGGTCGAGATTTTATCGTTGTTAATAGCACATTCATCTTCAGCTTTATCTTCTTCACCTGTATCTTCAAATTCGCCCCGCAATATGCTAAGGAGTTTAGGTGAAACCAATATAGAAGAACGTTTGTAACTATTCGCATGAAGTCTCTGTTTTAACTTCAATAAAGGCGAAACGTTACTTTGCGAGAGGGAAATATTACCAGATGTTTCCCACGAAACGTTGTGTTGGCAGTATCTAGTGCTCCAGTCGTTGTTTATAACATTTAAGAAAGTAGACTTAACAAAAGGTTCGTCATTTTTCGACAGTTTTGGTGAGGGAACTTTCATTTCAAATTTCCTTTTTTCAATTGGAGAATAGTCATCGTTACTCTCATTTAATTTTTTTCGAACAGCGGACCAATCGACGGGCTCCATCCGTCCATTACCACCACATTCGCTCTTCAACTCCCCAAAAAAACTAAGTTCCTTCTTCTCTGTAGGAGAATGTAGTAACAATGGAGATCGAACGGGGAATGAATCAGAGTCTGAATTATTATTAATGGGAGGCGGCAAAGTAGACTTCTCTAAAGGAGTTAAACGCGGATGAGAAGTTTGGACTAAATCTTTAGAATCCAGATTAAGTTGCTCAACCTGAACAACACGTTGAGGTGAAATTTCACTATGGTTTGTGGAATTCGATTTCTCATTCTTTTTCATAAACTGTTTGAGAATATTAATCTTAGATTCTAAATAAGCAGGCGAAGCATATTTTAAATTCGGTGCGACTTCAGGATTTTTCGTAGCAATTTTACATTCTGAAGAGCTCGAACTTTCTCTTGAAGGAGATGAGGGACTTTGAATAGTCATTTTTTCTTGATTTTTTTCATATTGAGCAAGTAAAGCTTGGATTCTTCTTAATTTAGGAGGGCCCGTATTGGTTTCTATTTTTATAGATTGATTTTCTTTAGATTCGAGTTTTACAGCTTCAGTTTCTAAAGGATTAACTTCTGAGACTGAATCTAATTTTAATAATCCATGATCTCTGTATATTGAATGTTTAAAAAATCTACCGACATGGTCTTCATCCGCGTCTCTCGATTTCGTTTCGCTTTCAGAATGTATTTTGTGAGATACAGATGGAAGGACTCTACACGCGGTTTCCGATTTTTTATTGTTTTTCTCAATAGCATTGCTTTCTTGCGAACTTCCACGTGTAATAATGTCATGAATTGCAGACGCATCATAACCTTTTCTCTGCATACACTCTACATAATGACAAAAAGCAAAGTTCCGATCCCTAATACGAACCATGCATCCTCGCTCCGCAAACTTCTCGTGGTACATCCAATCATTGATGTGGAAATCATCATCTCCCCGCGTATCTGTTAGAGTGATGCGCATCGAGTTTTCCTAAAAATCAAAACAAAGTAAAACAAAGGATTATTTAAAAGAGATGTTTATATAAAACGTTTACTTTTCAACTGTGATTTTTTACCTCTTCATCCCTTTCGCCTATCGTAGCAACAAGAGGACAAGAAGTTTTTCGGACGAATTCCCAAGTGACACTCCTACTCCACTTTAAGGATTGGTATGGTTTCACGTTGAATAAGCCACAAGGAATCGCTTGAGCGGCCAAAAACGAAAATTGCCGGTGCAAGAAGAATAGATCAGTTGGATCATACGACTTGACTGTCCCATAATCATAGAAGTGTACCTAAAAATGGATAAATAATAAATATAAAATAATTAAGAATTCATAAAATAATAAAATTAACAGAACTAACTATCGGGTTTCCCTCTGGGGGTACAGTTTTGATTATACCCCTGTGCCACTTTCCACCATAGACGCAAGCAACGTTCAATCCTTTTTCTAATACAATAAGAGGAATCTTATAGTTGGAACTGTTGGCTTCATAAAAGGTGCTGTAAGTAAAAAATATAAAATTTTGAATAAGTTTATAAAAAATTATATTAACTACCATAAAATTCTACGTATAATTAAATAAAACCGAGGCAAAAAAATACTCACTGCAAATCATCCATGAATCTCTTAAATTTCGGTAACTTTTTTCGCAGCTGTATCCAAAAGAAAGACGGGGTGAATACTTCAGAAACTACAACTTCTTCAAAATCATTGTCCCTTCCAAGTTCCGTGACGCTGATCTGACCTATAGTTTCATTACTCTCCATAACACCATCAGGTATTAGCCTTTTACACGTACTCGGGTCCTATAAGAACAAATGAAACAAGCATTGTAAAAATATCTTACAAAAACGGAATTAGGAACCATGAATAAGCATTTTAACACTTACTAATCTATCTGGCAGTGGTTCTGGCTGGTCTGGTTCCTCTAAATAATACTGCGCAGCTAATGTCTGGGTCGGAATTCGATCCTTCTTGCGTAGATCAGGGGGAGGTTTTTCAGCATTATACAATTTGAAGTCTCCTGCGTCCGAAGGCCTGACGCAATGAAATATCGAAGGTAACTGAGATGCAAATTCTCGGACGCTATCAAATCCTAATTCTGAGTAATTCAGCGCGAAGTTGTATTCTTCAAGATATTTATTTGGAAGATCGGCGCACCAGATACCCTCAGGATATTTCTGAATGAGCTTAGTTAATCGAAACTTAGTCCTCGGATTGACCAGCCGCCCCCTATCTTCATTGAAATATTCATTCAATACGTTATCATCCATACAATTATAATTATGATAGTCTTCACCGTCTCCATAAGACTTCTTATGCGATTGAAATTCGTCAGTGTTTTTAACGTCATATTGTTCTCTGAATGGATTTTGATGGTCTCCTGGGGAATCCTGCATATTTCTAGGACTCGGCGTCTCGTAAATAGGACTCTCTTCTTTTCCAGGAGACTTTCTAAGATTATTTTGAGTTTCAGAATAGGATTCCTGACTTCCATAAGAGTCCTGACATCGGTTATAACTTTCCTCTTTGTGTGAACTGTGCATGTCTTTGAAACCATTCTGTAATGACTCAATATTAATTTTGGAACGATTTTCTTGAAAATGTGATTCGACTGAATCCTCAATAAAACGGCAAATAGCTTTCTTCTTGACTTTTCCTACCTTTTGAGAATATGATGATGGATTGCATCCAGCAGGAATAAAACTGGATCCTTCGTTTATATCGCCCCTATCATCATCCTCACCTGTAAATCTTACAGGCAGCTCCCTTTGGTCATTAGAGTTTAAGGTTGATTTGGCATTAGATGTGTCAGGCATGGGTTGAGGTCGATTAATTGGACTTTGATAATTACTAGTGGTGAATGATTGGTTGGGGAATGAGTTGTGCTGTCGGGAAGGATTATAAAAAGAATTGTGTTGAGATGGAATTTTCTTTGCTGAATATACTCTGTTACCCGAGATTTTAATTTCGTGAGGTACCTCCTTCAACTGACACTAAAATATAAACAAAAAACATTATAATTAACAAAAACTAAATGTTACAAAACTTATGAAAATAAACAGTATTTCCAGGAATTTTATTGAAAAAATATCAATTCTATAAAGTTTTCAAATAAAAATAAATAAGTATTTATTATTCTAAATGGATGAGGAAAATTTTCGATTCGGTTGGAACCAGTTGGAACATTCCGCTTCAGGCCCTATACTCAAATTCGAAAAATAGAACTCTAGTAAAATATTGCATTTAAAATAAAGTGACACAAAAGAGAACAATACCTGTGACAAATTCAAGTCAAGGAAGGTATGGAAAAAAATTGAAAACTATAACAGTGTACCTCTAGTTCACTCCATGTTATTTCAACTGGATAAGAAAATTTATTCACGAATTGAACAGCCCAATCAATTGAGATACCGTCTTCATTCCGATTGAGTTCTCCTATGAGTGCCATCATTACTGTGGAATGAATGCTAACCTGACTGCGACCACCGGCAAATCCAAGGTAAGGTCTCTGCGTCTTCCTGTGGTTTGTTTTTTTGGGTTTCTGTCCTTCGACGAGGGCCCTTACATGCCGGGATTTTTCTGAATCGAGCGGAATGACGAATGTTTGCGAGAACTTGTTCTCAAGCCGTAAAGTATCAGTAAGATGTCTCAAGAAAAGTGATAACGAGGAGAAATTAAATTCTCTAAAAGGAATATGTTCGCCCTCGAATTCGTAATAATCATTGTCCAGCATTTCAATGGTTATATTTCCCTGTCGCGATACCAAACACGACTTAATAACTTTCTCCACCTCCTCGCGTCTCTTATTTCCAGTAATCGCCATTTTGACACAATTTTAATCACTTCAGGAGACTGAAAAATCGGACATCGGACCAGGCGTTATCCAAAGTTTTTACAATGCACCTTCTTTTGTAGTAAAAGTCTGATCTAACCTCTAAAACGCGTTCCACATTGGATGAAGAAACATTACCGGAAATCCCGTCTCAATGTTAAATTTTTATGCACACAATCTTGAATAGCCGACATATTCCTTTAAATTAAATATTTTACAATGTTCTATCACTGTAGCCGACCGATTCATGTACAAATTACGAACAAATTTTCTGCTCACTCCACGCCGAACTACCACAAATGTTTTCTCTTCCGTTGTCTCAAAGACACTTTTTCTAACCATGGCCACTACCGCGGGAAACAAAACTGTGCTTCGATTTCAAATAGGTCGCAATAATTTCGATTAATTCCACCGCGCAAAAATCGATGCTTACGTGACTTTTCAGTCATTGCTTTTTATCTACACGTACCTGTGATAGTTTTACGATCAATTTAAGTAGTAGTAAAATATTAAAACGGTACTAATTGTTTTGTGGTGAAGTAAGATGACGAAGGATTGATTTTTGGAAAATAAAGATAATTATCCATTCACTTCCGGTAATATTCGATATTTGCCAACTTCAAGTTGTAAATTCTTGTTGATGAATATATTTCGAATTATTTTCTGTGCATTAGGTATGTATGTATTTATGAGTGGTGATTTTAAGAAAAGGAAAAATGGAAATTGGATAGCTATAAATAATAATTAATTGGTCGTAATTGGTTAATGCAATAAATTGGTTAATATAAGTAGTGACTGAATTTATTAATATACAAAGTGGCCTCGTCCACGAGTTGGTTGCAGAAAAGGCTATAGTGCGAAAAGGACAAACTTACACGGAGTAATGTTTCTGTCACACTCGCACTTATAACCCTATTCTGGTAACGATTTTAAATTTATGTTTGAAGTAATTTTAAAATTCAATAACAGTTTTATTCGTCATAATTAGGTATTTTCATTTCATTAGGAGCTAACTTAACGTCATCAAACATTAAGCGTATTGCTTTCCTTGGAGATATGTATATTGGATCTTATTTTCGAATTTCTGCAGTACAAAACCATTTTTTTTTAAATTTTATCAACGAAAATATGTTTTATTGTACAAGCAGATTAAAGTAAATAATAAAATTATTGAAATAAAAAATTTGTCAAAATTAGTCATATTTATTGTTTAATCTAATTTCTTTTGTATGATAAAACATATTTTCACCAGTGAAATTTTTTAAAAAAATACTCGCTTTTACTGCAGAAATTCGAAAATAAGACTCCTCATATATTTTCAATGAAATGCAATTTCCTTAGTGTTCGACGAAGTAAAGTTAGCTATTTATGGAGGTCAAAATGCCTAATACTCAAAGAAATTCATAAATTTTTAATTTTATTTCAAGAAATTACTTACAGTGAATTTTCTCTACATCATGGTAGAGTCTTTTGAGTGATAGAAAGCCCAGTATGCAATTCAACCTTAGCTTTAACATTCGCGCATGAAATCATATATCTGAGATTTTGTCTAGTCAACATTTCCCACTTTCTAACCCACTCCATCGATAAAGAACATACTCCCAACCACGATACCTATAACGTAAACAACTTGAAACTAAAAGTTGTAGTATAATTGGCGTTACATAGATATTTTCTAACTGAAAAAAAAAAACAAAAAGAAATGTGTAATGTTATTTGAAGCAGAATTTTATGAACGAAATTACACTAAAATCTAAACATACACATGATCCAAGGTGACTTTTGTTTAACATTATATTTTTTCAACAAATAAATACAATAGACCTATTTCATTCAAATGCGTCTACACACTTCTTTCATACTGTAATTGCATGGAATTGTAATTACCGGCGCCACGTGGGCCAGTTAATCCATGGCCAAAGATTTCTACCTTACCAGCATTTCAGTTCAGTTCGAAAAAAAGTTTTCTCATAATATAATAGACAATATCTGACCATATCATTTGAGAGCAGAAGCAAATATGACGCCATGAACACCTTTAAATGTTTCAAGCCGTTTTCACTTCCGTCCCCTTTGTTCTGGCCATTTGTTCTTCGAACAAGAAGCCATTAAGAGAAGAAGAAGAAGACACTTCCGTCCCCTGAGTGGAAAAAACTCTTCCCATATATGTGTCTCCTTTCTTCTTCGAAACATTTCTATTATAAGCATTTAGGAGTTGATACATGATTTCGTACATAAAGTAAAGTAAGTATTCTGAGTAACTTACCCTCACCCCCGTCACATAAAAAATACATTGTGTAAAAAACTGAGAACGTAATATACTTTGTGATATAAATGTAGAAAACCATGTAATATACGTAATGTATTATACGTACCCATCTCTGACCTTAGTACATTTTATACAATTTTAAAAATTTTCGTCTTGGTATCTTATATTGCATAAGTATGAGGTTACGGGAACTGAAGTGCCGGTAAGATAAGAGTTAGAGCTGTGCAAATTAATTTGAATTTTAGGGCGCAGTCCTATGACAACAGGGTTGCAAAGTTACGCGTAACTTGAGGTTTTCTACGTAAATCACGTAAAATACATGTAAAACTGTAGTTAAATACATATTCGAGATAGCGAACTTTAAAAGAGTTGTGATGACCCGATCTAAGGGCCGTCTAGATTTAATATTTAGAATTAAATATTTTCCGCGGGTTATTTTGAAATTACATTTTCGAACCGGCCGGCTTATAAAGGTAAGTTGGAAGTCGTGGAAAAAATAATAAAAACAGGAAAACACAAGATCCTTTTTATAATTCCACTATTTTTATTGTTTTAAATTCTAAAAAACTTGAAGAGTCGAACAACTCGAGCTGTCTTGAGTTGTCCATAAAAATACATTTTCCCTTTTTTTTTCGTGCTATGGACCAGTCCCATAATTCATCCCTCGCACTTGGAGTTTTATTTCCTTGCATATAACACGTGGCCCTTTCGTCTAGGCGTAATGTCAGAAACTTGAGACCTTTCTGAAGAGGCTGTGTAGAGTTCTTGACCTGTTTTTTTTTTTTAATTTCTATTTTATGTGGGCAATTTTTTGTATCTTTATGTGACATTTTCATTAATGTCACATAAAATATTTAAAAGTAAAATAAACCTCGTCAAATTGATCTCGCTTCATAGTCTGGTACTCAAAATTTACTAAATTTAATACTTAAAGTAACGAGGGATTTCCTCTAGGTTTCCTACAACCTGTAAATTAAATCCTTAAATTACGAATTCGAATCCTTAGAAATACTGATTGTATCACAACGAGATTGGTCTGTTTAGTATTTTTCTTTTTTTTTTCTTTTGTACATCCATAAATTTTAGAAATCCAGACCAATGCTTCTATCACATAAATCTATTCAATTTAATTTATTTTCGCCTTCTCTAAATACGATAATATCTTATTCTAGTCTCCTTAGCGGATCTACAATTCTGCCATATTAATTTACTTTCAATAAAGTACAAATATAATTTGAATTTAAACTTGTCACGTGACCATCAAAGTGTTAATAAAGTACGGTTTGCGAAATTTGCCTTTAGTTTGTTCGCTCTCCGCAATAAAGACGAGTGCACAGGTGCAATCATCACAGAGTATATGTAACTGTGTAATGGACATGTTTTAAAACATTCCTGCTATTTTATTGACCCAAAATTCACAGAATTTTTAAGAATCTGATCCAATGCCAAAATAACAAAATGAATAAAAATTCAGTATATATAACCTAGCTCTTGTTTTGTTTGTTTATGCGATTAATTATATTCAAAAATTTGAATCTGCATTTTTCTTAATATGGCAACTGTTGAAATTAAAATCAAAATATAAAATGAGCAAGTCTCAAAGAGGAAAAAGAAATGAACGCGCAAATGAAATCCCATGGTGGAATTGAATTTGAAGCGATTAAAAGAAACGTAAATTTCTTTTTAATAAATACTATAGTAATATTTAGAGTTAATAATGTATGTAAACTGTGATCAAATTGTTTTATAATTATATTAACTTATTGTTTTATTTATTTTAAGAAACGTCTGCAAAGTGGATTCGACTAAAAAATACAATTCTGGGAATGAGAATCATCCATCTCAAGAGGACATTACGGAAATAGATAAACCTTTTAAAAAACGTAAAGTAAAGCTGATAAGCTTTTCAGTGATACTTTATTTGCAGCAAAATAAAATAATATTGATAGCTTTAATAATAATGATATTTTTATTCTGAATATATCAAATTTAAATGATCAATTATTATCAAATTATTTGAGTTTGAAATTTATGCCCCTGTCTACATTATCGGAGAATCATTAGTCGCGTATCAGATAGGATACGTTACCGACAGGTGTCGTCGTAGATAATTTCATACTCTTATATCGCAAATTAAATTCAAATTTAAAGAATTTGAAACAGACGCAAACTAAATTTTATAGTTATATTATAATTATTGCAAAATTAAGAATATTTTCCATTTTTATGTGAACCATCTTTACTATGAAATAATTTTAGCCACGGTAAATTCTTTTTAATTGACATGATATTGAAGTTTTATTCCATAAAAGCATTAAACACAAGACTTACTTTATTGTTATTGTTTTACAGCACTATTTCTTCTGAAAAAGTATCGCTTTAATTGAGCACAAAAGACTCATACTTGAAGTGCAAGTTACGTGTAGATAACCTCCACGAAATATACATGGTAAATTACGTCTAGAAAACCATGTAAATTTCGTTAGGGATTTTACCTTCGCAACCCTGCATGTCGAGGAGAATAGGGTAATTGAGATAACCAAGTTGACGTCACAGGCCATGTGGTAGGGATAGACTGTAAGTTAGGTTGGTCTTGGACCAAAGAAATATATGGTAATCATTGGGAAATTGATGAAACAAAATTTTCTAGCGTAAAAGTAAGTTATAAATTTATTAATAATTATATTTTTCAAGTGCAAAATTAATTTCCGCCTATTTTGAGTACCTACTTGTCGCTTGTCATTCTTTTAATTTTTTAATATAAAATAAAATGTCATAAATTTGTAGGTTATGATGACCGTTTGTTTTGAAAGATTTGAAGAATGTATCGATAAGCATGCTCTCGTTTTCAACACATTCTTCAAATCCTTCAAAACAAACGGTCATCATAACCTACAAATTTATGACATTTTATTTTATATTAAAAAATTAAAAGAATGACAAGCGACAAGTAGGTACTCAAAATAGGCGGAAATTAATTTTGCACTTGAAAAATATAATTATTAATAAATTTATAACTTACTTTTACGCTAGAAAATTTTGTTTCATCAATTTGCCAATGATTCGATTCGTCCAAGACCAACCTAACATACAGTCTATCCCTACCACATGGCCTGTGACGTCAACTTGGTTATCTCAATAGAGGAATAGGGGAACAGGATTCAACCAATAATATGATCGTACAAAATCAATCGACTATCCTATTGGTTGAATGCTGTTCCCCTATTCCTCTAATATCCTATTCTCCTCGACATGGAACTGCGCCCTCAAATTGAATCGCGTTGTAAATCCTTGGAACCGACTTGCGACGCACTTGACAATAAGCTCAAATAAACTTTTCTTCATTTTTCAAACCAAAAGTTGTTCATCTAAGTCCGTTTTTATCTCTTTTAATATTTTCCAAATTTTGAAAAGATACCAAGTTGAAAATTTGATAAATTAAAAAAAAGTCCTATGATTGGTTTTTCTAGTAAAAGACGCTGCAATAGTTTAGAGAAAGACACACCAGAAATTCAAGAACTCTATATCTACCCCTTTTCATAAATACGATAATCACCGCTGTAGTCTTCTTAAATTCCCGAGAATTTACGTTGAGCAAATGCTCTTGAGCATTTAAAGAGCATTTATGAGCATTTAAAGTCTTTAGCCGAATAAATTTAATAATTTACGCACAGTATCAGCTCTAAAAAATTACTTTTTTAGAAGTTATTATCGAAAAGACAAAAATCTAAACATCACTTTTTCTAGAAAACGACTGAACCGATTTCAATGAAAAAAAATATGTTTTGAGGGTAGTTATATTCCAGGTGAATTGCGTAATTGATAAGGGGTGGAAAAAAAAATTTTAATTCTCAAAAAATTTGTTTACTATGTTTTTCAACGAGGGCCACGACCATATATTTGTAGTAAAATACTCAAACTCTGATCAGCAACATATATTTTGTACAAAGCAATCAAGAGGGTACTTCATAGTGAAACGTGGGTGCTGAATATTTGTTGGCCCCGAAATACGTGCTAACACATACGAACAGGGGTCAATAATACTTTTTGCCTACTATTTAGTGAAATTAAGATAATTCGGGTAAAATTGTTTTTATTATTAGGAGTACAACTTTGCTTCCGCCATTTTTCGATAGACGGCTGCAGCGATAAGTGCAGATCAAAACTGTATAATTTCGAGTGTTTAATTAAATATAATTTATGTATTGCTCAAGTATTTTAGTATATTATTTCTGAAACTCCAATATCATATTCTATCATTCTTTAATATATAATATTCACTACATAATTTTCTAATTGAATCATTTGATTTGCATAGCTAAAATATATTGAAATTGATATTTTATTTTGAAACTTTAAAAAATAATTGTCTTCAAATTTCAATAGAAAATGATTTTTTAAGTGTTTAAATCATCCTAAAATTTAAAATAAAATCTTTATATATTCATTTTAGGTAGATGTTTTTAAAAATATCTAAGAAAGAAAGGTAATATCTTAAATTATATATTTCGTAATTTTAAATTTGTCGTCTGCTTCGTGCCACTTTGACACGAAGTCGACAGAAACATAATTTTCGATCTTGGCTCAACAGCCAGGGTTGCGAAGGTAAAATACCTAACGTAATTTACATGGTTTTCTACACGTAATTTACTATGTATATTACGTGGAGGTTTCCTACACGTAATTTACGTATATGCTAGACTCACAGTTTTGGCGGGTGCGCAAGCTAACCTAATTTGTGTGTATCGTTCGCGAATCTTGGCATTTCGTTAATAAATGTCAAAATTGTAATTTAAACATAAGTAAGGGTGGTAGGCCAACGCACGAAAATTACTTTTCTCCAGGAAAAGATGCATTGCCATTGATGTTGCCAACAGGTGTCCTCGAAGACAATTTCAAACTCTTATATCGCAAATAAATGCAAATAAAATTCAAATTTAAAGAATTTTTAATCTTTCTGTGGAAAAAGGACGCTTTCGACTGCGCTGGGATTCGAACCCAGGTCTAGCAGTCGACCAGCAATCGAAATAACTGGGCTCGAATCCCAGCGCTGTCGAAAGCGTTATTATTAAAGCTATCAATATTATTTTATTTGGCTGTAAATAAAGGATCACTGAAAAGCTTATAAGCTTTACTTTACGTTTTTTAAAAGAATTATCTATTTCCGTAAGGTCCTCTTGAGATAAATGATTGATATTCCCAGAATTGTATATTTTCGTCGATTTCACTTTACAGACGTTTCTTAGCATAAATAAAACAATAATTTAGTATAAGTATAAAGCAAAGTGATCACAGCATTAACAAAGATTATAAAGTCTGTATATTATTATAATATTTATTGAAAAGAAATTTACGTTATCCTGAATATAACATATTACAGTAGTTCGGTAAATATTTATAACTTCTCTATGTTTTCTATTAAAATTATTGATATTCCAATACTTAGTAAAAGATAATAAACAAATAAATTAATAGATTTTAGTTTTTATTTACTTACCTGTGACCTAAAAGCTGATCGTAAGCACTGTTTTTAAAAATTTGGTCACACTGTAAACATTTTGCCACAATTTTATCAGTTTCTTTTAAACACTTGAAATTCAATTCCAAACATGAGATTTTATTTGCGCATTTCATTCTTTTTCCTCCTTCAGATTAGCTCCTTTTATATTTTGATTTTAATTTCGACACTTGCCAAATTAAGAGGAATGCAGATTTAAATTTCAATTATAATTAATTGCATAAACAAACGCAACAAGAGAGATTATATATACTCTTTTAAGGTTCGCTACCTTGAATATGTAATTAACTACAGTTTTCGACGTAAATTACGTAAATTACGTATTTTACGTAATTTACATGGAAAGCCTCAAGTGACGCGTAATTTTGCAACCCTGTCAACAGCCGACAGCGTGAAATCGAAGCGAGGAAGTGGGGACACACCGACGCGGCGCGCTTGATTGTGTGTGCTCCCACATGGGAGCGCAGTGGGGACCGCCAGCTCCCACGTTCTGGGACCACTGTCTCCACCGTCAGGTTAGACCATTGGTTGGAGTGAGACGCAACTACTTTTGTCTCACTTCTACCAATAGCAAATCCTGATGGTGGAGACGTTCCGCAAATGGTGAACCATTGCACTGCTTTCAATGACAGGTACATGATGTTTTTATAACTTTTTTCGCTAAAAAATAAAATAATTGTATTTATTCCTATACCTTCTTATTGAAATTTGATCGCAGAATAATAATTGCAATGACTTAAATGTTTCTTTCACCTCAATTAGCCATAATAATTAGAGGTCGGAGAAAGGTCCGAGAAGAACTGGTGCTACCAGTGAAAAATGCTATTATCCAGAAAACAAAGTGTCTGCGTAATGCGGGGCATGACGCACGCACGAGTGAGAATATGTCTCGCACGTCGTAGTTCGCACGCATGCTTTCAGAATGCGCGATTCCAAAAAATATATATATTTATTTTCATATTGATTTTATGAGAGAAAATTATGGGAAAATAAATAATTTGAACAATTTTTTTATACCGCAAAAATTTTGAAGAGCAATAAAAATCGTTAGACACACATTGAATGCACATCAATTGAACTATAACATTATATCATTGACGAACATCTTTTGAATGAAATAAAACTTTCGAAATTAATTTATTCATACACTGAGAAAAAATCCTAGTCATAGTGACCTGATGTATGTAACTATGTAGTTGAAATCGTTGAAATTGTCCTTAACTACTTTTTGTGGCTAAATTCAAATAGATGTTCTGATGTTGACCTGTCAGTGTAACCACAACCAAGAAGAAGAAGAAGAAGAAGAAGACCTGTCAGTGTAGGTATAGAAACTGGTCGCCGCGACTAAGTAATGTAGTCACAGAGACTATGTGATATGGTCACAGCGACTATATGTAAGTATTAATGGTGACTAAAAATACCCCGTTGTGGAATCCATGGCAGAAGCATTTTTCTGGCATCTATACCTGGTCCTAATAACCAAATTTTAAAGCGTTACAGCAATGAAATTTGTACCATCGACATAACCTTTGTTAGTAGCTGCAGCAGCATGAAATATTTTTAAATTCTCATGTTGTTACCAGGCCAGATGATGACCTCCTTTCCCCTGGTTTAGTTACTCATATATGTAGAGGTTGATGACCTCCCCCTCCTAGGTTTAGCTGTCTATATATGTAGAGGTTCAGGCAGGCCTCGTCAGTTCTTCTCTAAAATCTCTCACGAATAAAAACATACAAAGTGACATCAGTTTGATGTCACTACCTTTAAAAATTAGAAAGTTTAGTTTTCACTATAACAGTGTGAATAAAAAAAAAAATAAAATTAACTTGAATGTGGTATATATTTCAGGGGAAAAATAAAACACATAATTATCGAAAATATTTTATTATTATTCTTTCAAAATTGATATAAATATCATAAATAATTAATTATTTTAATCTGTTATTTACATATTACAATTGCACAATATTTAACAACTATATAACTAATATAGAATGTACCGAATAGTTAGAGGATGCAAACAAACATGTATTTATGTGGTTTTAAACGTTTTAAAGTATGGAAAAAATGATTCAGCTTATCATACTAATTTTATTAAATCATATGAGGATTTTCAATAGTGTTACAAAAAAGGAACAATGTTACAATGCCCTTTTAACAGTTTGTACATAGTAAGAATAATTCATAGTTAAATACAATACTTGTTTCCACATATTCAAGTTATACTGGTAATTATTATAAAAAAGTTCTTCGTGATGTGAATAAACTATAAAATACTTTTCATCCGATTTCGAAATGCAGTGAAATATTTTGATACTACATACTGAATCCAAATTAAACAAATCATATTTATCAGTGTATCGAACATTATAAGCCTGATAATGATCATCATAAAATACAGTTTCAACGATTTGTCCTTGAAAAATAAAATCGTCGAAGCATCTTTGTAGATCGTGCAAACCCTGGCAAATAGAGGAATTTTGTAACTTGTTTTAACCAATACTATAGAATCTGTTGCAAGCTTTGTCCGACTGATACGTACATTCTTTATATTTTCGAATTTTCTTCCATTATGATCTAATTCTTTGCCTGCTACATTGCATCTGTACCCTAGCGGACCCGTGTGAGAGAACGGTCATAGAATACTCTGACCGTTCTCTGACTGTTCTATGACCGTTCTATGACCTCGCATTATTACGGCTAAGAACAGTAAAAAAGACATTAAAAGCTTTGCAATTATGACTGTGGAGAAATTTGGATTAGAAGGTGAAGCAATAAATACAATTATCTTATTTTTCAGCGATAAAAACTAGGAATACATCATGTACCTGTCACTGAAGGCAGTGCAGTGGTTCACCATTTGCAGAACGTCTCCACCAATAGTAAACCTTCACAGTGGAGACGTTCCGCCAATTGTGACCCACGGCACTGCCTTCAATGACAGGTATTATGTTTTTCTATTTTTTATCGCTGAAAAATAAGATAATTGTATTTATTGCTTCACCTTCTAATCCAAATTTCGCCACAGAATCATAATTGCAGTGCTTTTAATGTCTTTTTTACCGTTCTTAGCCGTAATAATGCGAAGTCATAGAACGGTCATAGAACAGTCAGAGAACGGTCAGAGTATTCTATGACCGTTCTCTCACATGGGTCCGCTAGGGCACTTAACAAAATTTACTTCAAAAGCCAAAGATGCTCTTTTTTGAAAAAAATAATCACTCTGCAAAATCTGATGCCTAACAGCAATACTCTAGCACAAATTTATACAATTTTTGTTCACAGCACAATACTTTTTCAGTATTAAATGCTTGACTTCATATCGCATGCACCAAGTATTTATAACGGGACCGAATTTTCGCATTATATCAGCATAGTGCGTAAGTAAATGTTTAAATTTTCAAAACCAAAGGTGACGTGAATTCTGGGGGAATCCCTCTATAGTTTGGCTTTCGTGCAATGGAAATAGCTTGAGTTCTAGAGTGCGGTGTTGCCACATTTTGATGTTACACGCTCAGCTAAGTAGTCGCAACATTCGGCAACACTTAAATTTTATATATCTCGATTTTCTGTGCGTCTCATTTGATCAACTTTCGTGCCTACATGAGTGATCGCTAAGTCCGCCCAAGACGCGGGACCGCGGGTGCACGCCCCGATGCGGTTTCTACTGGCCCCCGTTGTTGCCGCGCTCTACACGCCCATCGAGCTCCCTCGTCTTCACCACCAGGGTGACAAATGACACGACAAGCATCCATATATATTCAGACTGGAGCATGAGAGAGACCATCGTGTCAGAAGTGAGTTGTGCGCCCACTGCCCGGCCGACAGCCTCCCTTGCCTCGCTCCACTTGGCACAGACAAAGAGTGTGTGCTCTGCATTATCCACAAGGGATCCGCAGTGGTGACACAACTCATCGTCTCTTTTCTTGAAGCGTTGAAGTAGCCTTTTGATTGCTGTGTAGAAAATATATGTTGCTGATCAGAGCTTGAGTATCTTTGAGTATTTTTTTTCTACCCCTTATCGTTTACGGAAATTATCTGGTATTTTTTCCTAAGATTGTCCGAACTATCTTCACAACATATATTTTTTGTCGTTGAAATCGGTCCAGTCGTTTTCCAGAAAAAGTCATGTTTCGATTTTTCTATTTTCGATAATAACTTCGGAAAAAGTAATTTTTTAGAGTTGATACTGTGCGTAAATTATTGTAACGTTAGTAGACTCTTACCACCTCAATATGAGCCGAATCCACGCTGAAACACTTTTCCCATGCTAATTCGGCTAGAGCCTTCAACTAATGTTTTGAAGGTTTACTAAACATTCAAATGGTTTTATATTAATAAAAATAATAATAAAAGTTTATTTAAAATAATAATTGTAAAATTATTAACTAAATGTGCAAAATAAGGTACAAATAATAAAATAATGCGCTTATGTAAAGTACTATGTAAGTACACTGTCTGTCTTCTAACGCTTCCTCACCATATACATCACGTAACTTTTTAGCAGCCTGTGCTGCATTCTTTCCTTTACCGAAATAAAAAAGCGAAATATGACGAAAATGCTCGTTTTTACACTCCGTCTTGAAGTTGATGTCAAACTATCAACTGTAATCCCCAATAATAGAAAGAGCAAATTATATTAAACCTCAGCTTTTAATAAACGCTAATATATTGTGGGATAAAAAATTGAACTTCGCATATGCCTATAACCATACAGGGGAGCGTAATCTCCTTCTTATTCTTCTTCTTCTTCGTACAGCGTTGGCACCGTACTGGCAAAGCCTTGTACATTTGAACTGCGCATGCTCTATTACAACACGCTACTACTACACAAGATCGAGAAAATCAAAGTGGCCGGAACTAGTCGCGAAATATCAAGTGCATAAAATAGAATATGTACCAATATACACAATTCGGGTAATTACGAGACTCGCTTGAAATGCTCGCAGGACTGATCGCACCTCGGCTTCGTCTCGGGTTTGTCTCGGCTTCGTCTCGGCTTTGCCTCAGCTACGTCTCGGCTACGCCTCGACTACGCATCGACTACGACTTGACTACGCCTCACCTATGCCTTGACTACGCCTTGTCTTCGATCTCCTGCGAGCATTGTCGCTTGTCGCGTAATAACCCCCATTATGCGCCTAGGGACATAATATACTATTATTTGTTCGGCTAGTGACATTTTTTTAAGATATGTTACCGCATTCGACAAAGTAAAATATTTTTATTAATGATTTTCCGTCAAACTTATTACAATATTCGTGAAACTTTGATACATCAGTATATACAGGGTGAGGCACATAAAGTGTTACAGAGCGATAGCATTTCTTAAACCTCTTGCACTGTTACATGACGATCTTATTCGATTATGGCTTTAATTTGGTCATCATCAACTTCATTTGGCCGACCTGAATGTTGCTCATCTTTGAGTGAAAAATTCCCAGAACGAAATTTATCAAACCAATTTCGACACTGTCTGTTTTTTAAGTCTTCCTCATAATACACATCACGTAACTTTTTAGCAGCCTGTGCCACGTTCTTTCTTTTACGGAAATAAGGAAGTAAAATATGACGAAAATGCTCGTTTTTACACTCCATCTTAAAGTTGATGCAAAACTATCAACTGTAAACGAAATTACGCGTAATTTGTTTGTAAAGCAAGCTAAGAGTGACAGCTAACAAATGCCAAAAGGAAAAAATCATGACATTGAATACTTAAATTTTTTCTACTCACTTTGTTCACTGAATTTAATTACGCAATATTTCATTTTTCGAATTATCAACATTTCCTAATATTTATTATTCATCCATTTATTAAAATTCTATAAACTTATTTTCGAGCAAGGGAAAAATTAATTTGAAATTAACTATCAAATTCAGGACATTTAGATATAATCTATATGAGGGAACTTCCCACAAAAAATTGTTTATTGATATCAATTATTTGACATTCTAAAAGATCATGTCCTAAATTCAAAATTTGAAGATGATATTTTTTAAATACTTCTCAATTTTTTACCACTCCTTGATTTTTTTAATTTAAGGATTTCCGCTATTCTACATATACACAGTGAACGGGAACAGTCGACGTTAACCGAATATTCTCTATCGTTTTTCGTATTCCCGAAAATCACTTTCTATTTCAGGGACTCACAATTTTTTGTATTAAATTAGCAAATGTCGATATATATATATGTATATATATAATATCCTTGCATGTTTAATGACAGAATTTTGAGTATTCTCTGTAAAAAAAGGAACGCTTTATCTCCGCTAGGTATCGAGCCCAGGACCTTTCGATTGAAGGTCGAATATGTAATATTATTATGTATTTCCATAGTTCCATTCTGTTTTGAAAAAATTATGAGAAGCTTTTTAGAGTTTTCATTTCAATTTTCCACCGCGTTTCAATTCCCTGTAAATCACAATGATCTCTAGCACATTATCATTTCTTGCGGAGTCTATCATGGTAACAGACTGACGAATCATAGGAATTTTCAAGTGGTCTCATATTTTCTGTTGCTAGTGTAATTGAGTAAATTCAAACAAAAAGATACTAACGTAACCTAATTCAAATCTCACGAGGTCATATTTGTTGATAAATCTATCTTCACAATATTCTCTTACATCTAAGTCAACTTGAACTAAATGCTTCTCTATGTCATCAAAACAGGTTTCCAATTTATTCCATGCTATGAGTGTGGCTTTTTTTCCTTGCGCACATCTTCAAATTCTGGTATACGATACTCTGGATTCGGAAAAATAATTTGTCTGTCCACCTGTCATAAATGATTTTTATGAACAGATCTTCAAGCATGTATTCTTACTGCATTAGGAAAAAAATTAGTTAATTCGACCACTTAGTTGGATCAGGAAAAGATTTTGCAAAAAGTTTTGAGTTGAAAAATTTTACTTCTAAACTTCCTTTTCATACACTTCATAGTTTAGCTGAAAAATAGGAGTTTTGATTTACAATTCAATTTTTTAAAATAAGAATGGAAATGTACGTCTGATGAGAAATTTTCAAAAATGAGAATTCGTGAATTTAAAATCTAAATAAATATATAAAAAGATTGGTTTTAATGATTTTAAATGCGATCAAATGAGAGGAGAGTTGTGCGTGAAGTGAAAACTTTTTGATGCGAAATTTTACATCAGTTTAGATTTCACTGCTTCTAAAAGTTATTTAAATACTTTCGAGTGCGAAACAGAGGATTAAATTGTACGCCAATATTTAATAATTACTTAACCCATTGGTCTATGATTTTTCTGTGGAAAAAATTGTCTAGAAATATGATTTAATTTTCAGTTTAACTTGAAATTCATAAAGGTGGATAAAAACCTCAATAAATGCAATGGAATACCACCTTGCAGGAGAAAATATAATTACAACTATAAACCGCGATTTTTGAACAGACGAGCTGCACTCGTCAAACCACGGCGTGGCCACATTTTAAATGGCGAGTGCCACTTGTCAAAATAGACAAATGGAATAATATAATATAATTACTTAGAATGTACTTCAATATTTTATAAAAATCATTAATTCTCGTAAAAAGTTATACAATAAACAGGAGCCGCTGGCTTTTTTAAAAATAATTTCTTAGTATTCCAATTTTGAAATTGTAAGACGTTTTGATAGAAAGAACTCTGGTGTAAATGCTCTTTATAATTTTGAATCCTTTATCTATCCCTATCCCTAGTTCAAAATTGAACACTAAATTCGGTAGGGGTCGTTACAGTCATTCGTCCGCCAGATGCAGCCCAGATCGGACGCGTCGTTTCATTTCGAACAAGAAATGCCACATCGGAGCCAGAACAAAATTTTTACACGGGTAAGTCAGGCCTCAATGGCTTCTCAGAATCTCAGGTCCGGCCCGAGTCAAACAAATATTTCAGTTAATCAAATCAAATTTGTATTGACTTGATCAAATTTTATTTGACATCATCGAATATCTTGGTTTTTTAATCAAAATTTTTTGATTAAATAATACAGGGTTTTCCAATTAGAGGTTTTATTTTGAATAGCTCGCTATTTTGGCAGCTGTCATTATAAGAGGTGTCACTTTTTGACAGATGAGAACTAAAAACTATTCATAATTAATGAAAATGGAACGATACACCCTTCAACAACGCATTGAAATTGTTAAAATTCATTACAAAAATGATGAAAATTTTGCTGAAACAGTTCGTAAAGTTAAATGAGGCTCATTTTCACCTTGGATGCTACGTTAAAAAAATTATTATTGAAAAATCTCTCTATCCGCAATGTCTAACTGTTTGGTGTAGTTTTTGGGCAGGAGAAATCATTGGCCCTTACTTTTTTGGAAATAAAACTGGAGCGGCTGTTTCCGTGAATGGATTGCGCTATCGAACCGTGATTGATGAATTTTCATGGCCAGAATTGGAAGATATGGAATGTGAATGTGGCTTTCAAACCGTTATTTTATGTGCCTAATTTTTTTAAATCAAATATTTTTTCACGTAATTTTTAAATTGAAGTAATCAATTTACGCAACTAAAAATGTGTAAACTGATATCTTGATTTAAGTTTTGAACATTTAATGAGTACAACATTTCACTGAAATGTTTTTTTTTAAGTATTCAAATCTCTCTTTATTTCTACAAAATCTTCAAGATGTTTATTTCAGACAAATAGTTTTTGAGTTTGAAATCTATTTTTTAAATTTTATAATAAAATTATTTTCATCTTAAGTTTTTGTAACAATATAATAGATCAATTATTGACAAATTTTTAGCTTTGTCAATCAAAGTGTTATTTGCAAATTTTTAATTTTCATAAAAAGGTGAAATACTTATTAATTTCTTAAATATTCGTACATTTAAAAAATATCGAAACAGAGAATAATGTGTAAAGTATTTTCCATTAAGATGAGACAAACATATGATATAATAAGTTTTAAATCTACATTCTTAGTGTTACGTCACAAGTACGTAAATACTTACTTTGATCGAAGATTCCTCGTTTTAAGTTAGGATCGAATGATCCTCGCTTAGGGATGAGGATAAGTCAATGAAAAGACACAATGATTATCAAATAATAAAAATTGAATTTATTAAAATAATTATAAATTGAAAATATTAAATTGTCGATACAATTGATTTATAATTGGAGGCACAGGCTGGTTGGTTGGAAAGAGACAGAACATATATATATATATATATATATATATATATATATATAGAGAGAGAGAGAGAGAGAGAGAGAGAGAGAGAGAGAGAGAGAGAGAAGAGTTCGGTACCTTTATGATTTCCCTTTGTTTCTTTAAATGTTCCTCACAGGTATGACTGCGATGCGATTCCCACAGGTGTGACTGCGAAGGAGTGAATATCCACAGGTGTGACAAGGACACAACAACTATTCACTCTTTTTGGCACTGAGTCTAAGATCCTTTCAAGGATTGAAAAACGGACCACGGTAAATTTATGACTCTCGGGTCTTTACACTGTCAAACTGCACGGTATAATTGTCTCACGCTGAGAATCCCTTTTAGTTTTTTAGAAAATGCCGCACTTAAATACTGCTCACAAGACTAGTTTTCCCTTGGCGGTGTGTCCTTTTTATATTATATTTTTTGGTGACGTCACGCGTTGCGTAGTCTCCCGGTGCGTGTGACGTAGTTATACCTCTCTTTTCAATAGGTGGTTTTCTCTCTCTTTTAGTAATTTCCCCAGATTTCTCTCTAGACCTATAGCCTGTGCCTATAGTACATTCGAATGCGTCGCGGGACGTGACACCTCCCCCCCTAGTTCGAGCGCGGGGGTGAAGCATCCGCGATCGAATCTTCGGAAGAAGAATACATTCGTTAATGTTTTTGAAGATACATTGAATTTCTATTTCTGACGTAATAACCAACATTCATTTCGGCGTTTCTTTTACAATTTGTATTTTTTGCATTTGACTATTTGATGCCAATATCGAACATTTTTTTTTGGATCTCATAAAAATTTATGTTATCTAAATATTATAATTTTTTTGTTATAAATAATTACATAGTTTTGTTTTTGAACTTAACATAAGGTTACATGTGATTTTTTCTTATATAACTAAATACATCAATAATTTTTATTTCGTATTCGTAAATTATAAATATCAGGTTATATAAAATAATAATATATAAAACTGTAATATAAAACGTAATTTCATAATGTAGATTTTTAAGAATTATTTTTATATTTTCTATTACGTAAAGGGTTGCGGCAGTTATGAGCTAAATGCCCTCTTTGAAAACACCTTTCACAAGAGTTGGTCCATTTTTGCAAGGTTTCTTTACTGATTTCATCAGTTATTTTGAAAATTCTCGTTTCTGGGATTAAGCTTTTTTCTTTCATTTCTTCTAAAAATACATATCTTGTGGAAAGCATTTCCAAGAGTTTAGATGCTGCATTTTGCTTTGCAGACTTTTTTTGAGGGGCTGGTTCCCCAATACAAGAGAAAGTTATTTTATTTTTAAAGATTTCGCAAGTTGCTTGGAACGGTGGCAGTTCTTGGTGTTTTCCAAGCGATTTTACAATATATGAAGGTTCGGAGAAATCATACTCAATGCTTATCTCGTTTAAAACTTGTACAGTAGTGCCTTTCGATAGGTCTCTTGTCTGCAAGGCCATTGTTTTGATCTGCAAAAGAATTACCTGTTTGAGTTGAAGATTGAATTTATTGAAATTCTAAAGTTAGTTAGTTTTTTTTTTTTGTAATAATTTTGTGTTTGTTGATATATTCACTTTCTGCGTTTCCTAACTCAAAGAGATATTTCATGCAGAGAAAACAGTGGTCCGTTTTTAAGAACATTTTAATTTATTAAGGTTTGTCGTTACATTATAGCGGTTAAGGAAGAAGTAGTGGTGTATATGAAATATGATTTTAGACAACGAATAAAAAATTAAAAGGGAAAATTTTTTAACAAAAGTTACTAATAGATATTGTTTATATTTAGAAAAAAGAATAATAAAAAATATGTTTTGATTTATTATTTTTATTCGTCGTTGTTATAAATAATAGTCGATGCTTCGGAATCGACGTCGTTATACAGTGCTTCTTGTTGGTATAAATGAATTACACGTTCGGCACAAGTTACACATAAATCTGCTCTTTGCCGCATGTAAAAAATTTGTGTATTGCAAATGGAGCAGTCGAGGCTAGATAGTTTTAATGTACAATATAAGTCTTTAGTAACTATGTGGTCTATTCGGACGGTTTTTTTTCGAGAAAATTCATGTAAAAATTCTCGACCAGGGTTGTGCAGCAGTATTCTGACCATAATTGATTTTCAAAATACGGCTGAACATCCTGCTCGCTTGCTCGAACTTCTTCTGCTTCGATTGTTTCGATTTCTTGGGGCAGCATTTTTCTGTTGGGGAAATTTACAATATTTAAGGAATTTGAAATATTTGCAAAATTTGCAATTTTTTAGTATTAAGGATTTTATTAAATTTAACAAAATTTTTCATGCGTGATTACGTGCGTGGAAGGTAGATACGTATAATCATGCAGGGGTATTTTCTACTTGAACTTCGTTTCCTTGGCTAATTTCGAATTTATAATTTAAATATTGTTCTATACATTCTCTACATTCAGCTGCTCTTTTTCGCGGAGTAATTAATAGTTCTTGACAACCGTAATAATTTATATATATGCATTCCAATTTACAAATGGAATGCCATGAAATAAAAAATTCACAGTTATTTTGAGTTTCTTGATCTAATTTCTCGAAACAGAATTGGCAATATCTTTTTGTGGTTTGGTGATTATAATATAAAAACAATGTTGAGGGTTCTAATTCGAAGCAATAACTCTGTAATAAGTGCGCGTATGCTATCGGATAGTCTTGCGGACATACACCGTCTACTGGTCCAAGATGGTTAACAATAGGTTCACTTGGAGTTGGTATCATTTTTTACAAATTGTTAGAATAGATTTATTTTATTAAGGTCTGATAAGGAGATTGAAAAATAACTTTTTGAATATATTTTCTAATCATGCAAGGTAAAAGATTTTGCTAAAAGTATTTTACTTTCCGTCAGAAAAACAACTTTTATATTACATTTTGTTTTTTCTTTAGTAAGAAACATTAAAGACGTGGGTACAAAAACTGTCCTTCTGACGGTATAGGACGTTCATGCACGTGGTTTTGAGGAAGGTAAGGACCGAATGTACCTGTATCTGAAAAAATTTCTAAGGTGACTTTGAGTCTATATAAAAAAAAAGGGTAAAAGGAAGATAGAATAAAGGGATGGTCAAAAGTAGAGTTATGAGTCATATAAAAAAAAAGGTTTCGAAAAGGGATTATTTGGTACAAGGTAATAAAATTGTTCTTAGAAAATTAGTTACGGATTTTCTCTAGTTGCTGGTAAAAAAAAAGAAAATGGAAGGAGGAATATGGTTGGGAGTTAGAACTTGGATTTTAAAGTTTAGTCTTGTAGATTCTTCTTTCAAGTTTGGAGTATTACGTGCGATTGAAATGGAGGAAATTTTTGAATTGTTAAGTGAAGTTGATTTTAGTTCCGTAGAGTTTGAGCGTAGTGAAGATATAGACATAGAAAAATTGATTGAGGAAGTTAGAGATGGAAGTGTCGCGGACAGGAGTGATTATAATAATTTAATTCATGAGTTAGGTTTGATTGAAAATGACATTGAAGTGAGTAATAGAGAAGCAAGAGACAGGAGTGCTATTATAAGGGAGTTAGAGAATGTAGGTTTAGAATTTAGACATAAAAGTGGTGTAAGAGTTGAATCCGTAGAGACTGTTAATCGGAATTTAGGTCCAGTCAACGAACAAAGAATAGAGATTTTTTGTGGGGGGGTTTTAATAAAATGTCCCTTAGGCTGGAATGAATTTCCAGCTAACGAGAGGGTCACTTTGCTTAATACTCTGAGGGAGCAACTAGCTTTCCATGGAATAGCTGGTGCTTTCTATTTGAAGAATATTTTTTATGAAGTTGATGAGAAGAATGACCTGAAGATTGTAAGTATTTAAAACGATAATTATTCTCTAATGTATATATTTGAATATTTCTTAGATATATTTATTATTTTTTATATACAGTTGGATCCGGCCAGAATTCGGTGGATGCCTGATGGTCGAAGATTGAAGAGGACGCTGCCAAAGTTGGAGAACAACGTTCTTCAACCTCCTTTGGCATGGTCATCCAATCGTCGTATGAAAATAGACGATTGGATAAGGCCATATTATAAAAATCTTAGGAGTCCTTTTGTTTCCCGTGGCATGAGGTGGAAATTACAGGAAGGACGAATCGTACGAGTAAGTGTGAATGAGAGTGTTAAATTACAGTAAGACCTAAAATTATCTCAAGATTTGTATTTATTAATTGTATTTGATTTTAGGTAGGAAGTGAGAATTTAAAATGGACTGGGCAGGATTCATCAATGTCCATAACTGAAAGGGATCGTATTTTCGAATACAGGGGCAAAAATATAAAGTTGCCCCTGGATTGGATGTACGTTAACCCGAGTAGGTTGAAGAAAAATAAAGCCCTGCTGAAGGTTATCTTGAATAATCAAAGGGAGGGGGCTCCATTTATAATAAATGAGCAACGATATCGTCTGGTCAATGATGAGATTGTAGAGGTAATATTTGAAAATTCAGTCAATTTTGCTTTTGGGTACCGAAATTAAATAGTATTAATAAGAAATTTTTATTCTTTTTTAGTATTGGGACAACTGCGAGGAATGATTTTTAAGATAATTTTGTACATTTAAGTTTCGTGTGATGTTTATTGGTATATTTATTGTTATTTATGTATATTGTAGTAGTAGTGTTGTATCTTTTGTAAATATTAGTTTATATAATAGTGATAATGTTTCTACGATAGTCATAGTGTGTATATTTGTTTATTTATATAGATTTATGTATGACGATTTGTATCGATTTTGTTATTTAATATATATTATATTTTATCCTAATCTCTGTGCAATTTATTTCAATGTGAATTTTCATATTATTCGTAGTCAAAGTTAAATGTTAAGTCAGTGAGTAAAGGTTTTGTTACTGAGCTTAAAGGAGTTTTTTGTATAAGTTCTATACGTGTTGGCGTTTTGTTTATTTTTCTAGATATTTTTTGAATTTTCAATAGTAATAATCCTAAAATTGTAATCATAAGTAAAGTGATAAAGATTAGTGCTAATGTTAATTTATGTGCACTAGAAATAAAAATTGATGGAATGATTTTTTGAATGTTTGCATATTTTGTAAGGATAAAGACATGGTTTTCGAAGATTGATAATGGCATGTCTTTTTTTTTTGCTGAAGAAGAAGTAATACCTTTTTTAGGAAGTAAGGCTCTTGAATAGAAATATTATATAAAAATGGTGAAATTATAGCAATTGATGTGGTTGATTTGCTGACTGGAATTGAATTATCCATTATATTCAAATGGTTTTGAAGATGGTAATATGGAGTTGATGAATCTAGATTGCAACCTGATTTTGTTTGCAAAATTCCTATTCCTTGGAGTGTGATTAAGGTCTTAGAGTTTTTTCGACATGATAAGAAAATTTGTCGGGGGAAAATTGTTGAGTATAGCCATCCATGATGAAATTGCAATGGTGTTAGAAAGGGATATTCACTAAAACTGATGAATATTTTACACTTGTATGGTTCTGAATTTAGAAACATTGATGTTTCACAAATAGGATTGTTATCGATGTTAGATATAGATCTTGGTGGGTGACAAAATGTTTGGAATCCATTTTGATAACATGCATTAAGGAAATTTTCATTTGTTATAAAGTATGATTGGTTATTTGAAGAAATAGCGAGATAAGAATTTTGAGGTTTTATATAAATAGAGGAAATTACGTCAGTATTAAAATCGAGATGTATTGGAATTGGATGTGGTTTAAATAATTGAAATTCTTCAGCAGATGCACGGAGAGAAGAAAACGCAGCTGTCATGTGCGCGGGACAAAGCAGAGCTGTGTTCTTACGAAAATGTACGATTGGACACAGCTCAGCTATGTCCTCGCATAGCCAGAATGTGTGAGCGCACATCTCTGCTTCGCGCTGGGCACACGCCGTTCGGACGAAGCAGAGCTGTGTGCGAACAAATGAAGGCTTCGTCTAAACACAGCTCCACTGTGCCCTCGCACTCCTCTGCTTCATGCTAAACACATCGTGCGTTTGCGCCACGTTTGTGTATATGTAATGCATTGATTATACTTTGATTATTTATAAGGTCAAAAAATTGCCGTGTCTCATTGACGTGGATGCAAACGACGCGGAATTTAAAGTTGCGTATAACGATCATTCAAAATACAAAATTTCTGCAATTAATACGTCAATACTAAACCACTGATAAAAGTTTTTGTTTCTACGTATTTATAGTCGATTTTAAATAAAAAGATCTGTACGTTATAGGCCGAAGTTAAATTTGTTCTTTGCTTCGAATCCAAAAATAATTAGGTCAATATAATAATTTGATGCCGCAAAGGAACATATAACCGCAAAATTTTTTTCATTACAGAACGGAACATTTTTGGATAATCAAGTTTTAAGGTAGTTACCACCCACGAAAAATAGACCTCAGGCAAAAATAGATAATTTTGCTTTCAAGAATAGCAATATTATTATTGAAAGGCTATTTTGGAAGAGAAAAGATTAATTTCTATGAAAAAAATTGGAAATACAGAAAAATAATTTTATTAATCAATTTTATTTTTTACCCAATTTCTTTTCTTATCGCTTTCCTCCAAATTTAAAAAAATTATGCGATTTTAATAAATTACAAATCACTTTTTCGAGAAAAAGATTCCCTACAACATAACCATTTCCAATTTTCGAAAATGAATAAATTATTATCAAATTCAGCAATTTGTTTATAAAAATTTCGTTTTGGAAATTTTTTTAAAATGTTTTCAGCCATTAAAGAATTTATATTTAAAAATCAGAAACGGTGAAGTTGTGGGAAATCTTTTCTCTGAAAAAATGATTCATGATTTATTAGAATCGCATAATTTTTATAGTCGATTTTAAATAAAAAGATCTCTACGTTATAGGCCGAAGTTAAATTTTTTCTTTGCTTCGAATCGAAAAATAATTAGGTCAATATAATAATTTGTTGCCGCAGAGGAACGTATAGCTCAAAATTTTTTTCATTACAGAACGGAACATTTTTGGGCAATCAAGTTTTAATTAAAAATACTCAGATTTTAATAAAAACCATCACATACAACATTTTTGATTTTATACTTTTATATGTTGCCTGTATTTCATATAGAAATGTATCTCTGTCGTGTCAAACGCAACTAAATCTTTGTTGCTCTTTATTCGCTTTTTTACATATTTTCATTTTAACATTGAAATTATAAATCAATTATGATATCAGAGTTTAATAATTCTCAAATTATGAAAATTGGTTCGATAAATATCAAACTTTTATGCAGGTAAATGCCGATCAATGCATTACATATACACAAACGTGGCACAAACGCACGATGTGTTTAGCACGAAGCAGAGGAGTGCGAGGGCACAGTGGAGCTGTGTTTAGACAGAAGCCTTCATCTGTTCGCACACAGCTCTGCTTCGTCCGAACGGCCTGTGCCCAGCGCGAAGCAGAGATGTGCGCTCACACATTCTGTCTATGCGAGGACATAGCTGAGCTGTGTCCAATCGTACATTTTCGTAAGAACACAGCTCTGCTTTGTCCCGCGCACATGATAGCTGCGTTCTCTTCTCTCCGTGTGGGATTGGTATAGTCATAATAAAAATCAAGTACTTATCGAATAAGAAGTATTGTTTTTTAGAAAATGGAAGGACCATAGAAAAAAGGGATGTTGAAAGGTGTGGGTCTTCTTTGTTGGATTTAAAGTCTAAGAAGGTGTCAGGAAGTAGCATAGGGTGCCATAAATTAGTTGCGGCATGGGTAATAGCTTCTGTAAGTTGGTCAAGGAGTGAAAGAAAAGATTGAGAAATTTCATGCAGGTCTTTAAGCCAATTTGCTGCTAATATTCGATATAGGTGAATATTTGGATCTTTTTGAGAATTATGCCATTTTTTGTAGGTCATAATGTTGTCAAGTTTTGAAGAAAGATTTGTAACTTTTTGGAAGAATGGATTAGGAAGTAGAAATAAATTTTCTTTGGGCCAGTAAAGGGAGGTTTCATTTCTCATTCTTAATTCTAAAAGTACTTTTTGTATCTGTTGCAAGAATGGATCATTAGTGTTAGAAATATTCGTGATATTACGAGCTTGTCTAGATATAAATGATATTTCTTCAAGAAAATAGTTGATGCGTTGTTCTATAAAATCAAGTTGTGTCTGATGATCGTATAAATTACAATTATTGGCAATATTTGAGAGTAGGCAATATTCATATAATTTATGTGAGAAATCTATTATTTTGTATTTAAGTACGCCTGGCTGAAAGATATCGATATAAGATATAAAATGATATTTTTCAGAAAAAAGACGAACTTTTGAAATTGGTTCAAAATAAATCCCTGAAGAATGAGAAAATTGTGAGTCTATGAAGTATTTTTCTGCTTTGGAGAAAAGGAGTGGAATTAAAATTAAATACACTCTGGATGCTAGTTGATTAAGGAAATTCATTAGGCTTCTCGGAAGGCTGAAAAAGAAAAGTAGGATTAATATTGGATAAAATAGGATGTTTACATATGGTTGGATTTAGGTCTAGAAGTTTTTTGGAGAAAAGGGGAAAAAAGTCTACTAAATGTTGAGGAGTTTCTTGGTGGAACTGGAGGGGGAAATTGGGTTGATTTGTCTACTTTAAAAATATTTCGTCTACGGCACTCTTTTGTAGCATGCATTTGAGTGTTACAAAATCTACAGGAATTTTCCCAAGGTATTAATTTTGGTCTTGGATCGGTTTGAATACTTTGATTTTTGGTTTTTTGCCTTTTTTTATCATCATTATTATAAAATTTTTCGTCGCAGAGATCGTATGATCTTATTAGTAGTAATAATAATTTTAAAGCTGCTCTATTTTCTGCTAATTCACTAGTAGGGCCGGCTTGTATAACGAAATGTTCATTTATATTAATTTGTGCGAGAAAAAATGAGTTTGTTTTCGAATTCGGATCAGGATAGACTGTATATTGCGGTAACGGCAGTCCATATTTTATCGTGAAGTTTCTTAAAATTTCTACATGATTTAAAAATCCCATGGAGTCTGTTCTGTATTTCTTTTTTGGGTAACTTGGTACGTGTGTAGGCTCGTCGTAGTAATGCTCCATTGCAGTTGATTTCCTGAATCGGTATGGAATGTTTATATTAGAATTTATTGTACTAGTTGGGAGGTCTATATCCGCATTTAAAACACTTTTTAAAGCTTTTCGTAGAGAAAGATGATGCAGTATGATTATTATTTGTTTTCATTTTATATGAATTTGTATTTTTATCACGATTGTTATTTGAAGTAATAGGTTTTGTTATTTGGCTACTCGTTGAAGGTTTTGGATCGTTTATAGATGATTCTTGAATTGTTACATGCAAATGTTCTAGTGAGTTTATCAAACGTAGTTCACATTTCTCGTCTTTATGTGAAAGAGAATTAATAACTTTTATGGCAGCAAAATCCTTAGCTGTTTTTATTGAGTTTGCTATTCCTATTTGTTTAATGTTATTAATGAAACAAATTGCTATGTATGTTGAGTCTTTTGATGAGGTTTTTATTCGTAATACTGTATATTTTGGATACTCAAATTTATTTTCAGTGCAAATTTCGTTTAATTTTTTGCAATTTTTACTAATAGAGTTTGGTTGGACGTTTTGATTTGTTTCCTTTGATTCATTAATTAAGGCATTATATAAATTTTGTGCTACCTTTTGCTTTACATTTTCTTTATCTTTGCCACTATTCATTATTATATAATTTTTATATTGTAAATTAACGTGAAATAAACATTCATTATTATTGGTTTGTTCAATGAGTATCTCATAAATGAGGGGTGGATCTCCTCTTTGTTGAATAATTTTGTTTAGTAAGGTTGTAAAAGGAACATGCGACATTCTGAAGATGTTAGATTTGGATAGAGTAGTGGGTTCTACTAAGTTCTTCTTTTAGTTCAGAGTGAGGATAAAGAGTTGTGTTTGTATTATTGTGATCTTTACCTGAAGTAGTATTTGCGTAATACGAAGGACTTTTAGGTGCCTCTTTTGAGCTTTGTGGCGCTGAACCTGTTAGCAGTTCTTGATGACTCTCAGCAGGAGGTCCAGAAGGTCGATGGGTACCTAAGTGTAATAAGAGGTTAGTGACCGAATCCCAGAAGGCGCCTAGTAGATGGAGAGACCATCCAAATAATCTGTGTAGCGCATATCCATGAATAATGGTATCAGCTATCAATTTAATCCCTCTAATTATTATTATTAATCCAATTAGGCCTGCACTAGTAGTTCCAAAACTTGTAAAAATTGTCCAAAATCTACCCCATGCGGATTCAGCAATTTTATCAATTACATCTTCATTAAATAAATTCGTTAATGATATTCTTTGATTAATAGTTGGATGTCCTGTTATTTCTCTAGCTAAAGAATTTAGAATCATTGGTTTTTCTGCTGGAAACATAATATGATCTCGCAGTTTATCAAGATCAGATTGAGAATAAATGCCACTTGTTGCTAAGGATGAAGGATTTGTGTATTTCCAGGTTGCTTTTGTGAGAGGTTTAACTATAGTTGGTGCTATGGATTCGACAGGATTTGGAAGTAATTTGTACCAGGTTTCTCCAAAAAGGTACATTGGTGGAAGGAAAGAATTGCAATTTGTTTGGATACCTGATTTTGTTAATATATGAGTTCGTGGAGAAAGGAAAAAGGATTGATTTCCTCTAAATATTGGTAGTTGTAGATAACATTCTTCAGTTTTGCGATATTTTACTTCAACCGGTATACATTTTACGATATGTACTACTTCTCCTGCAATTACTGACATATATCCTGGGCCTTTCATTAAATGATATGCAAATTCGTCTGGTGATTGGGTTGCTAAGGTTAATGTATTTCTAAAAACTTGCTGTTCAAGTATGCATCGTTGAGTAAGAACATCGTGATAAAGTCTATTTACTTCAGTGCGTATGTGTCGTTCTACATATATAAATTTAGAATTGACGTATGTGAAAATGTCCATATTTTGAACTTCTAAATGTTTATTTTCTAAAAATGAATTCCCAGGTCTGGTTTCAAAAATTAATAATTTTGGATGCTCAGTTTGTATTAAAACGTAACTGCAAACTGGTTTTCTTGTTTTTTCAGCCAGTACGAAGGTTATATCTTCAGTCGTTAAAGAATAAAAGGTTTCAGAATTGTCTGTCGTGTTGTCATATGTTTTATTTGCTGGTCCTTCATAAATAATTTCATATTTGTTAAAATTACATACGTCATTAGGTAATGTATCCCAGAATGTTTGTCCATATTCTACGTCTGTACAGAATGTGTCGGAAAGTGTGCATATTATTCCAGATCCTAATTGAATTTTATTTGAATTTAAATGAATAGTCGTGTAATGTTCTTGTAAAGTTATTTTAAATATTGCTTGGACTTTTTTTTTTTTTTTTTTTTTTTTTTTTTTTGTGAGGAGGAAAAATGGCGAAATCTTTTATAGACGTTGTACAGGACTCTCCTAGGACGGGTCTAGGCATACCTGTTAAAACCAAAAAACCCCCTCTCGCGAACCAATGCACCGCCCGCGGAACCGCCTTTCGGCTTTAAACTTCGCGGGCAGTTGGTTCTAGCTTAAAGTCGCGTACGACTCTTCCGTCGTCCGTTCGCCCGGGACTCCCATCCGCGGGCACACGCCCGTTAGGCAGGCCGGCCAACCGCGCCAACCAGAAAAGGAATAAGGAGATTCCTCCCCCGGTCGACGCGAACAGCCAAGTCCGCCCAAGACGCAGGACCGCGGGTGTAGGCCCCGATGCGATTTCTACTGGCCCCCATTGTTGCCACGCTCTGCACGCTCATCGAGCTCCCTCGCCTTCATCACCAGGGTGACGAATGACTCGATAAACATCCAAATCTGTTCAGACTGGAGCATGAGAGAGACCATCGTGTCAGGAGTGAGCTCGGCACCCACTGCCTGACCGAGGGCCTCCTTGCCGCGCCCCACTTTGCGCAGACGAAGAGTGCGTGCTCTGCATTATCCACAAGGGAACCGCAGTAGCGGCACGACTCATCGTCTCTTTTTTTGAAGCGCTTCAGGTACGCATTAAAGCAACCATGGCCCGAAAGCGCTTGCGCCAGGTAAAAGCCGACTTGACCGTGCTTTCTATCCAGCCAGGTGGCGAGCTCCAGGATCAGACGGTGTGTCCATCTCCCGGTTTGGTCACCATGCCATCTCGTCTGCCATTTCTCGACGAGTCTGCGCCTTCCATCCTTGCGGATGGCCTCCTTCGCGCGAGCGATTTCCTGCAGGTCGGCGCAGGTAAGCTCCTTGCGAAGCTGAAAGGTCTCCTGCCTTTCCTCCGCCAATAAATCTATTGGCGGGACGCTCGCCAGGACCAGCACAGCACTCGTCGACACAGTTCGGTATGCTGAGACAATTCTCATCACCACACCTCTCTGTGCCGAGAACAGCTTCTTCAGGATAGCATGGTTGTTAAGGGCACTTGTCCAGATCGGAGCTGCATAAAGCAGCTTCGAATTTACCACGCTCGCCACCAGCCTTCTCTTAGCTTCCCTAGGACCACCAATGTTGGGCATGAGCCGAGTCAGGGCGGCCCCACATTCGATGGCTTTGGCAGTCGCGATCTGCAGGTGTTCGCCGAAGTTAAGTCTTCGATTCAGCTGCACACCCAGGTACGTAATGCTCTTTTTCCACTTGATTTCATCTTCCCCGAGAACGATCCTCGGGTATTTGAAGGATCTCCTGTCTGTGACCAGCAAAGCCTCGGTCTTCTCAGGGGCCATTTTCAGGCATCTGCTATCCAACCAACGCTTTGCCCGCCACAGACTATCATTGATCCTCAGCTCCAGGATTTTGACGTCGTCAGCGGCGCACACGACAAGTGCGTCATCCGCGAAGCCGATGATGCTCGTTCCAGCAGGCAGGTCCATGCGCAGGAAATCGTCGTACATGACGTTCCAGACGAGTGGACCTACCCGCGACCCTTGAGGGGCGCCACATGTCATCTCTTCCTTGAGAGACCATTTGTCGCCCTCGTATATCACCCACCTGTCGCTCAGATAGTCATCTATCATTCGTAACAGGTAGTCTGGAACCTTTTCCGCACCATCGCCTCGATGCAGATGTTCCATCTCGCGGTATTAAACGCATTGCGTATGTCAATGCTGATCAACGCGCAGAATCCCTTACGCTTACCAGTTCCTCTTCTTGCTTTAGTGGCGATGTCCACCACTGCCTGGATGGCGTCGACTGTGGACCTGCCTTTCCGAAAGCCGAACTGGTTTTCCGAGAGACCATTCTCGCGGACCATGTGACCCTGTAGTCTTTGTAGGATCATTTCCTCCAGAAGTTTCCCCATCGTATCCAATAAACATATTGGCCTATACGATGAGGCATCCCCTAGAGGTTTGTTGCCTTTCCTCAGCAGGACCAACCTCTGCTTCTTCCAGTCTGCGAAGAACCTCCCCTCCCGAAGACAGGAGTTGAAGACTTCTAGGAGCATCTCCGGGTATACCCCGATCACCTCTTTGAGGATCTCGTTCGGCAACCCGTCGATCCCCGGCGCTGTGTTTGCCTTGAGCCTTCCACCCGCTCTCTTTAGTTCTTCGAGAGTGAAGAGTTCTTCGCCCCGGACCACGCAGGAACTTCGGTCCTGTCTTTGGAACGGCTCTACATGCGGGAACAAGCTTCGCACGATGTACTTGACACGATCGGCACTATCCAGGCCCGGGGTCTTTCTTCTAGTCACCAATCTCTTAGTGACTATTTTGAAGGCGAGACCCCATGGATCCTTCTCGACTTCTCCGATCAAGTCTTTCCAGCACTGAAGTCGGCTTTTTTATGCCTTGCCTCAGAGCTGATTTTGCTTTTTTCCATGCCTCGCGCAGCAGAGGATCACCCTTTGAGCGGGTAAAACTCCGCCGCGCTGTAAGGCACTTTCGACGCAGGACGGACAACTGGTCGTTCCACCAGTACATCGAGTCCCCGGTACGCCTGTGCCCGCGGCGAGGCATGGAGTGGTCGCATGCTGCGACCACTTTCCGCCTCGCCGCGCGCACAGTGTCCTCCAACGACCCAGCAGACCTTGCCCAACCAAGCTCATCTATGAGCCTGGTTTTCTTTAAGATGTTCCCGAAGCTTGTCTTTTCTGAGTCGTTTTGTGTTCCAGGAGGGGCTCCTTACCTTGCCGCCCCTTCCCGTATTCACTGGGTGACTCCGTTCCTGGATGCTAAACTCAATGCACTGGTGGTCACTCAATGTTATTACATCGAGGACGCACCAGTCGCCTATCCTGGAGGCAAGACGGGGCGCGGCAATCGTGAGGTCGATAATCGACCCCCCCGCTCCTCGTCTGAACGTAAAATCCCTGCCCCGATTCAACACGATCAGGTCATTCCTGGCGACCATCTCACCGACCAAGATTCCCCTCCTGTCCAGACGGGCTTCTCCCCACTCGGGCGACTTACTATTAAAGTCACCCGCAATAAGGGACCGCCCACTAGCCTCTTTGAGGCTTTCCTCAAGGAGGAGGATCTGGGTCTCGAAAATCTCGAAAGGATCGCTGGGGAGAAGTAGCAGCTGTACACACGTACCCCCGCCACCTCCACCCAAACGAACCCCGCGTCGGTCTCCAGGAACTCCGCGATGCTCAAATCAGGGCTGCAGACAAGGATCCCAGCCCTCCTTGATGCATCCTGGTACCAAGCAGAGTTTTCGGACCATTTGTGTTGCTCACTAATGAGCAACACATCGGCTCCCCTCTCCCTGGCAGTCTGCATCAGAAGGTTCTGGGCTTCCTTCCCTCTCCCGAGGTTGAGCTGTAGAAATTTCACTTTCCACCTCTCAACCTCCGGAGCTCCGCCCTGAATATTGGGCAAGAACCGCTCCCCGAAGCATGGGCGACATCTTTTTCGCCCCTATCAGTACAAGTCAGGCACCGAGGGGGAGCCTTGCACTCCTTGGCCACGTGTGACGCGCCCCCACACCTCCAGCAGGCATCCTTCCTGCCTGGAAGCGCGCAGCCACGAGACACATGGCCGTATCCCTGGCACCTGAAGCACCGGGCAACCTCGACATGCTCTCGGATGCGGCAGTTCACCCACCCTACCCTTAGTCTACCAAGCCCGAGCAAGCTCTGGGCGTCCGCCTCGGTTAAACGGACCACCGCAGTCTGCACACCGCCAAAGCGTTTGTACAGCCTGCACTGGTCACCGAGGTCTGGCTTGCCCAGTGCGATGCAAAGCGCTGCAACAACCTCTTCTCTTGTGACTGTCTCGTCGAGGTCCCTAACTTCAAGGGACCTCTTCGAGACCAAAGATTTAACTTCGGCCTTCTCTCCGACCGCCTGGTCGAGCGCCTTTTCGAAGGTCGAGACGTCAGCCCCCTTTGTGAGGACCAGGAGAATCTCCTCCCTCCTGGTTCTCCGAATGGAGAGGACCTCCGCCCCTGCGTTTTGGGGGTTTACTTTCGCCTTCATAGCCTTCAGGATATCGGCGTAGGACTCTCCATCCCTCGCCGACACCCTGATAGCGTCGCCCGACCGTGCGGCCGGAGAGCGCCTCGCCAACTTCACCTTTGTTTTAGGTTCCTGCGCAGATGGCACAGGAACCTCTTTTTTCTTCTCTTTTTTTATTTTTTTCTTTTTTCTTCTCCACCAGCTGCCATTCCCCATCAATATTGCTTGGACTACGAC